>CM077645.1:151305002-151987502 GCA_039707465.1 Rhabdophis nuchalis
GATTCAGAACAAAATTATTCTGGTAAGCTGTTATAATTTTAAAAACAGGACAGTTTAATTTCCTTTTCAGTTTCCTAATTTTTATCCTAAAGGTGCTTTTCAAAAGGCATCCGGACTTCCTATTTCCTCAAGAAAAAAAACAACCAAGGAAGTTCAGTTGCCTTTTGAAAAGCACCATCAAGACAACAATGATCTGGATAATTGAGAATCTCCATAGAATTTTCCCAATTTTTAGATAGCTTGGAAGCAGTTATATGTGACTTTTAGCTTTGAATAGAATAGATACATTCTGTTTGTGTGCTTCAACAAAAGCCATAGTGATGTGACTAGCTGTCTTTATTATAAAATGTTATTAAATGAATACCAAGAACAGCAAGTACCATAAAGGCCCGATGTGAATATTAGGAAGAAGTGACTCAGTTGTATTTTGTCCTGACTCATAGATCTCCTATGCAGTCAAGCCTGCACTGCATGTGCTGGTGTTTGAAAAAACTTTTGGAAGAGAGTACAAGTAACAATGGCTGAAAAACACACTGTTTTACCTTAGAAGCTTAGGTACTTTCATTGCCCAACTGGTTCATCATTCATTCACGCTCCTCCCTTAAAAAGTGGGATTTTTAGCTAGAAATTGGAACAAACAACCCTGATATATTAACAGTGGAAATCTGTGTATGTGTGTTTTCCTTCATTAAGGAAGTACTGTGTGAATTTAATCTTAAAACTAAGATCACAGTAGGTATTGTGCCTATATATAAATCTTTTTAAAAAAGATAAAAAGACAGCCCCATTGTCATGATAATACCCACAGCAATAATAATTAGACAGTACAATTCTTTGCTCCAGAGCTTTTCTAAATGTTGTGGTAAAAATCTCAATTTATATTCATATGTGTTAATATATTAATTATCAAGGTTTATCTTGGTCTAAAAGACTTTAAAAGAGATTTATTGTTTATCTTTTTGTCATTCTTATAATTGCAATGGTAGGCAGTTCCAGCAAGAATGAATCAATCAATCTATATGGAAGTACTTCATCATTTGACAGCAGAGGTCTCTCCACAGTAGCCACGAATACAAATTTTGTGTTCATCCTGCGCTCTGAATCAAGGTCATAAGACAGTGGAAATAGCATTAATACTGGGAATTTAATAAGATATATTTTGTTGCAGCTAATTTAAAGTTAAATACCAAGGTACATTTATTTATTTATTTATTTATTTATTTATTTGCTAAATAGTAGTATAAAATGATTTTGGGGGCGGTAGTGCCTTGAGTATATATTAGAACTAATTTTTTAGTTTCTCCATTTTTCTGCTGTTCTGTGTCTATTGACGGATTACTGCTTGGCAATGTTGTAATGGATATGGTAGGGACGTTCCTATTAAAAAGACAACAACAAACACAATTGAAGAATATTACCCCAATTCAAGCCATGAGGATTTTAAAAAGAAAATTAGTTCAGTTTGAGGAAGATTATTTCTTCAACATTTTATCATAAGAATCCCGCATCTTAATTTCCATATTTTATTGAGCACCAAAACATGGTATATGTAATGCTGTTGTGTTTATATGTAAACTGGTTTAATATTTAGTGTTACTGTACAAAACTAATGGTTTTACAAAACAAACATTCTCAGGCCCCAGAACTAAAGACAGTTATATAGATTGTATTTGTAAATTGCTAATTATAAAGATTTTAGGGCTATATGCAGAAACATTGTTATGCTGGAAACTCAGATGCTTCTTATGTTTGTGATTGCCTCATCAGATGAAACTACCAACAGTTTTCACAAAACAAATTCTATTGGAATTAAAACTAGGCTGGGAATAATTTATATGATAGTAGAAATGCACTTTTGTTACAATACTGCAATACATTCATTGTCCTCAAAATATGTTACATATTGTAGGTAACATTGCCATCTAAAAATGGATCTACTGAGAAAAACAAGCAAAAATACTTTACATCAGGAGGCAATCATAGATAACCCCTAGTAAGATTAAACTGATGAAGTGTTTTGTAGATAAATCACTGTATATGATTATTATTATTATTTTGTATAAAAGGATGGTGGATAGAACTTACTGTTCTTGTTTAGTAATGGATATTTAAACACATTTGATCAGACAATAGATATCATTTAGTGAAGACATCTCTGGCCTCCCATGCCTTTGAACAGAATACATCAAACTTGTATTTTAAAGTGACTGCAGTGATAGTTATTTATTGCTTTTAAAAATGGATTTATATATTAAAAACAGGAATGAAGTAACCAAGGAAGTGTGTTTTATAGCAATATTCTTTTATATTCAGTCTTGAAAATAATATATAAGGAAAATGCTTATATACTAGGACAAATTTTCATCTTCTAAAAAGGTTGAGTGTGTATGAATTCCGTGTAAGTTTATGTTAGAGTGCTGTAGTTCAGGGTGAAATGTTTTTTGTATGAATGGTATTACCACAATATTTCCAGCTGCTAAAATAAGTCAAAGAACTATCTATGATGTTCTCCAAAAATTTCTTTGAACAATTGTTTCAACTTGGACCAAGCATTCTTAAGAAAAAATGCAGTACCAGTATTTGAACATGAACAGACTTATTAACAACAATTGGAGAAGAATTGAAAAATGCATACAATTCAAAATAGAACTCTTCCAGGCCTTCCTTTTTTAAAGTAAATAACATAGCTTAAGTTTAAAGAAATAGTACCTAATTGCATTCTATATATTCTCTTTAATATTACTTAGATTAACAGGTTAAGTTGGTTTGTTTTATAAACACATGGACCAAAGAGGTGATTCAGTCTTTGTTGTATTTATTTGTAATATAGCATTTTAAATATATTTTTCTTGAGTAATTTGAGGAAAGCAGTAGTGTTTCCTCTTTAGTTTGCACTTTGCTATATTTTGTTTCGGTATGATGAACTTATTTCTACTTGAAGCTTGCATATTTTTGTTGTACTATAGTAAAACCAAGCAATCAGCTTTTGGTATAATTAAACGGATTTTTAAAATTAGTTATGGTTGAATTTTGTTATCCATTTAGGTGATTCCATGTCTCTTTCCCCTCCCCCAAAAGGTTTAAAATTAACATTATAACACTAATTTTATACATGTTATATTTGCATCATTGCATAAAATACTCAGTGGGACCAAGCTTGTTTACTTCAGTAAAGATTTTTTTATCTCCATTTTCTGGTAAAATTATTTGCCTCCAAGCCTCGCTTTTACTTTCACCTTGTGTTGCAAGGGTGAGGATTATGTGGATTTAATTTATTATTTTGTTAGAGACATGTCCAGTGGGAGAGGAATTTTTAAAGAGCAAAACAATTGTGTTAAAGTTCACAAAAGCTTAATACTTAATTTTGTTTCTACTTTTGGGGAAAAGAAGGAAAGTTATCAATTGCTCCTGAATTTTAACAACACAACTTGTGGCTGCTTTGGAGTAAGAAAACAGTATTGGAGATGACAATTCAGTTATAGAACTATGAACTTCAGATGCAATTACAGACACAGGAAAAAAAAGTTGCTCAGTATTTTTTTTTTAATGTGTTTTTGTCTCCTGGCAAAAATGTTATTCTTTTTCATTAATAATTAACTAAAAAGAATAGGATTAAAGTGTGGGAAGGAGCTGTTTCTCCCTTTATTATAAAACTTGAAGATTAAAATATAGGCAAGTTATGGAAAGCACTGAAGATCCAGCCAATTGCAGAATTTCCCTCTTGACATATAATTCAAATTAGTACCTCATAGAATTAACAGTAAATGAGAGCAGGGCCTCGGTGCTTACACAAATGTCTGGCCTGATATGTGATATTTTGCTTTTGATTAATGCCATTTAAAGTTTCAGATTTTCAGTTTAAAAACAAAGTCAAAATCAGAAAATTATCCACGGAAAGGCTGCAACATTTGACTTTGCCTAGATGTTTCTGGAATTTTTGTTTTTTTTAAATATTTTTTGAAGATGTTCTAGATTACATGGTTAGTCATTATAGAACTATTAATTTATTTCTCAGAAACATTCCTTTCTTTGTATAAATGTAGGTACATTTTCCATTTTGTTTATGAGCATTTGCACATTCATACAATGTGCTCCTGGAAAAAATGGGAAAACCTTGTAGCTTGTTTTTGAGAGATACAGATTATCTTAATAGCTTCAGAAGTTGTTTCATGATAAGATAGTGGTAGATAGTTGTTTGTGCACTATAATTTCTGTAACCTTTATGTTTACATAACTGCTTGTACAGTTTCTTAAAGCACAAATAATGGAAGATTCTCTAGCCAACTACAAGTTCTTTATAGCATATGATAGTGTGAAGAAATCTGTGATATGAATTCCCGTTGGTATTGCATGAGGATGATAGCCCTCAACCTCTATTATGTAGGATACTCTCTCCATTACATAAAATGGTTGGATAAGATAATCTGTTGCCATAATGTGTACCCAGTTGTATATCTCCACCCGGATGAACTAAGCATTGCTGTTGATGTTCTGTCTTGATCGTGGAGATTGTGGGTCTGAATGCGGAACAACAGACATTAACTGAACCCTGACGATACTGACTGGCTTTGGATTTTGGGGTATCCCAAATCTGGAGATTTGCCATATTTGATGCACTGCCTCAAACAGACCCAGTGCACAATGTCAGGGTCCTGGATTCACAATTCCTGCTCTAAGATCATATGGCAGTCATGGCTAAGAGACCCTTTGTGCAACTTCGTATTGTGTACCAGTTGCACCTGTCCCTTGATCAGGAGGCTTCACTCTCAGTTACTCATAGCATCATCACCTCTAGGGAGAGTATCCGAAAGCTTCAGTTTGTACATAATGCAGAGGTGTTGATAGTTATGCCTGCTCCTAGAATGGTACACATTGCATTTCTTCTCTGCATTAACTGCCAGTCTGTTTCCGGGTTCAATTCAAGAGTAAAGCCCTATATGGCATGTGGCTGAGTTCTGGATACCTGCCTCATCAAGGGCAGGAGGACCTAGGGATCCAGCTTCTGTGCTGAGGGACCAAGCCTTTGGAACATCATTCCCTCTGAAGCTTCTGTCCTATTGATCTTCCAGAAATCCCTTGAAACCTGTTTTTGTCAGCAGACTTGGGGATCCCTGCAAAATAGCTACATTGTTTGTAAGTTCTTGAATATGGTCTCCCATAGTTTATTTTTAATGGTTTGTATTATGTATATTGCCCAGAGCTGTGTGTGAAATGGGAAGCTATATACATTTTATTAGGAAACATATAAATCATTCATTTATTCATTCATTCATTCATTTATTCATTCAACTTGGGTGCTGTCTAAAGCCAATTGACTCCAGGTAATTCATAACAAAAAAAAAGCAACAACATACAGAATACAGTACAATATACAATACAGATAGTCCTTGAGTTACAACAGTGATGGAGTCATAAAGCACAACACAATGTCATTTCATCATATAACAGCAATCCTGGGAGTCTTCATTACCTTCATTAATCAAATTCCACTCATCATTTTCACTACATGTGTCATTTTCACTACACTTGTCGTTTTCACTACACATGCCATCAAATTCCAATAAATTTGACATTCACTTTTTAAACGTGGACACAAAGCATCAAAAAGTCTCAAAATGCAGTGAGGAAGACTGATACCAACCAAGTGAAAGTAGCTTGTGGCTTATTTCTAAAATACCTTGGCAAGATTGTGTTCTTATGGTATTTCTTGGAGATCATGAAAACAGTGGGGAGCTTTAGAACAGGGAAAGGAGAGAGGTAGGGTAGTTCTCAAGCCAGCTAACAATCACAGAAAAGATTCCTACAAAACCTCATTAGCCTTGACTTTTCCTCAGTCTATGAACTTAGGTGATGAGAGGAATCACATTTTTTTTAAATCACCCAACCAATCAGGTATTGAGTGAAATGGGAAAGTCTGCAGAAGTTTAAATTCTCATGAATTTGAATTTTTGAAGCTTTTAATGGTATGAAACGTCCTCCAGGAGTTCAAAGTGCATCTTTGATCATGAATAGCTCCTTGTTAAAAATATAATTGCTTCTACAAGACTTGTGGGAGAAAAGCGCAAAGCAATAAATTATGACATGTATCTTTACTTGTAATGAAACGGTTTCCGGCATACAATCAGGAGATAATGCTATCTGAATTTGGGGGTATTTGCAGTGGCAGCAAGTATTGGATTCTAGCTCTCTCCAAAAGTCCTATTAAGGGAAGGCTGGCCAGAACCATGCCTGCTATCTCCTAATCAATGTGTCTGAAATTATTTGTAAATTGTCTTGTGGCCTAAATTGGTGTGTTATGTAAAAATGTTCTTAACTGTCAATGATCCAATGACTCTGGATCAAAGAACAAATCTCTACAAAGGATCTGATAATCCAATCCCAAACCCCCACTATCTGTTAGATGTGTTCTTGTTTTAAATGTTCTCCATCAATGAGGAATATCTTTGATACAGAAGTAATTGAGGATTCAATTTTAATATATCAGATAATCAACATTATGACTTCAGGATATCTGTACAGGAACAGTTCACCATTTTTTATACACGAAGACCAAGTATAAGCTGAAGTCCTCTCCATTTTGTGTGTGTCTCTCTGTGTGTTAAGTTACATTGTATCTTGTGCATTGATGCAATATGCATTTTCCTTCAGGAAAGTGAGTTTTGCTTTTTAATGTGAAGTTGTGTACAAAAAGCTATAATTGGAGATTGGTCATTACTAATACTTTAATGTAAGGTGTTTCCATTATCTGTTCCAGCTAAAAGAATTAATGAAGTTAAGTTAATCTCTTTTGCTTCTTCTGTTAGTGCTATAAAGTGGATAATAAAAGGAAGTGTGTACTATTTAGAAAATATTTTAGTTTGTTTTTTAAACCCAGTTTTGTTGGGGGGGGTTTCACCTTTGCTCAAAAGGTACTTGATCCATTTCAGTGGAAAGAGTAGTATTAAAAGTGTAAATATTATAGTTGCCAGTGCAAACATGCAACTATGAACAAGATAATTTTTCTATATAAACTGACTTGATCATTCAAGAGTCTAGTAGTCAGTGGGAATATTTATGCTCTATATTGAGCAAAGTTAATGTTTTCATTAAGCTTTGTGTTACAATGCGTTATACTGCATGTTTTATTAATTGGAGGAAAAAGATAAGACATTTGTATATAATATGTAAATAATGTGTACCATGTTCATTTTATATAAACTGCTTTTCAGTTTCTCAAACTATGTACAAAACCCCCTGTAAATTACTTGTACAATAAATGTTTTCATTGAAATCGTTGATTTTTCAAATCAAGGGAGCAACTTTTATATATTTTACTTAATGCTGCATTTCAACTGTAATCCTATATATAATTCACTGGACATCTAATTCATTTCATTGGAATAATAAGTTGCATTACTAGTGCATTTGTCCTAAAGGTCTCTGCATGAAAGCTGATTCAGAAGCTCAGCATCCTTTCAAAGTTAACTTCATTGGCAATATAAATCTGACTACTACCGTGTTTCCCCGGAAATAAGACAGGGTCTTATTTTCTTTTGACCCCTGAAATAAGCGCTTAGCCTTATTTTCGGGGAGGTGTTATTTTTGAGGTGCAGGAGGCGGCGAGCGTGGTCATCTCATGGCTGCTGCTGTGTTGTAATATTTTCGGGGATGGCTTATTTTGGGGAGACGACTTATTTTAGCGCATATGTTCAAAAGCCCAATTGGGCTCATTATCCAGGGAGGCCTTGGTACTACTCTTCATCCTTACCCTGAGGAGTGTGTAACAGCCGATTATTGCAAGGACCATTTTAGCAGCCTCCCCAAGGCTTTCCAGAAAAACTAAGTCTTAGTAACTGTCTTCTAAATGCCAGCAAGTAGTGCGGATCTGCCCTTGAGTAGGGCACTTAAGAGGGCCTTAGGACTTGATCTCTCCCCACTAACACCAGTAACTGGCAGAAGGAGACCCACTGCAAAACGGAAACCTCTCTCACCCCAAAAGGCTGGAAAGCAATAGACCACCAATCAAAGACCCCAAGGGCTGGGTTCCTCCTATCATATTCACATGATTAACCTAAATATCAGAGTAGGATTCACATTATTAAAAGATAAAAGCAGAAACGTTTCTTTTGGGTTTCATGGGAAAAAGTCTTGGGGGGGGAAATTGGAACTTTGATGTTATATATGTTGACGGCAGTAAGATTATTTTATACACCAAAGTGGAAGGACACTTCAACTTTCACAATGGATGAATGGTTACAAAAGCTGATGGAGTTAGCAGAGATGGCTAAGCTGACTGCTTTGATAAAAGAAAAAACACACAAGTACTTTTGTTTCTACTAGGAAACCGCATCTGGACTTTGTGCTTGAGGTGGGGAAAAATGAAACTTATGATTGTAGGTTTTACTGATTAGATACGGTGGATCTATGTTTATAGAAATGGCTAGTTTATACTATTATGTAAAAGTAAAAAGTTGAGGTTTGACTATTTTATTCCACTACACCAAAGAGAGTTGGAAGTCAATGCCTTTTCTTTTTTCCCTTCTTTTCTACACTTTTTCCTTCCCTATTCTTCCTATTTATTTTTGTATTTTATATTATAAACTAATAAAAAGGAGTAATTAAATATTCTCAGTGCCATTATCATACCTGAATGCAGTCTCAAATAGATGTAGATAATCTAGCTCAGGGGTGTCAAACTCGCATCATCACAGGGCTAAACCGGGTGTGGGTGTGGTCAGCGCATGACGCATTCAGCCCATGGGCCGGGAGTTTGGCAGCCTTGGTCTAGCTTCTCCAGGATCCTCTTAACTGCAACCTTCCCTTTAAAGGAGACATTGGAAAAGGCCTTTAATTATCTAATATACCTGGGTCAAGTAATAACTTTTTGAGTAGGGGGTGCACCAACACCTCCTTCTAGTGTTCACTTTTATTACTCTCCTGTCCCTTCCCTGGAGCCAAGAGAGGCAGAAATTTAATCCATAAGTGGCAGAAAGGTTCTTCTCTACTTCATTAGGATTAACATTCAAATTCATCCCAGATAATCCTGAGAGATGATAAATCCTGCCCAGCTAGAGTCAACCTTTCAGTGAATCTGAATTATTTTATTTTAGGATGCATTGCAAATTCTTCACACCAACCTCCTAAATATAATTCTGGGTCACTTTGAAAACGGCTGCTGGGTGACAATTTTGCTTTTTCTAATGACCTTGAGGTAGACCTGAACTTGAGGTCATAGCCTGTTTTTATACAGACTTTCCTTTGTCTTCCACCTACATTACTTAATTTGTATCCCACCTTTATTGTTTTTACAAAAAACGTAAGGTTGCACACATATCCATACCAGTTTCCACCTATTTTCTCCACAGCTACAATTTTATCCAAAGTCACAGGTGTCCCTTGATTCCCTCAAGTTAACGTTTGGACACATCTGCTATTTCAGGTGGGAAAAAATAAACATCCTCTTGAATCTTAGCAGATGGTTCAGCACTGAGGTAAACCAATTGACTAAAATCCTCTCCACTTTGGAGAGAAGAGGCACTAATCAGCTCTGTAGCAGACAGAATGATTTGACCAGACAGAGGACAGACATTAGAATAACAGACTTGGAGGTCTTAAAGTCCAACCTCCTGCTTAGGCAGGAAACTACACCACTTCAGACAAATGGTTATTCGACGTCTTAAAAACTTCCAGTGTTGGAGTGTTCACAACTTCTGGAGGCAAGTTGTTCCATTGATTAATTGTTCTAACTATCAAGAAAGTTCTCCTTAGTTCTAAGTTGCAAAGGTTGGGGACCCATGACCTGGATGACTGAGGATCTCCATAGAAACATCTTTCTCTCCACCCACTTTTATTAGTTTTGCCTTATCATCTATTGCTAGATAAAGGATGAGGAGAGGTATGAATAACAAGCAGACCAGACTTCCAAATACCTAGTGAGCTGCTTCTTGGGATGAGAGCAGTGGACCAAAAGTGAAAATTGGTCTCAATTTCCATTCCCCAAGAGCAGCCTATCTTCTGCCTCTTGCCATATTTCCCTGTTTCTTCTTCAGTCTTCATCCAGCATCCCCATCTCCTAATCATACATGAGACATCATCTCTTTTATCTACATCTCTGCTCACAAGCTATTGATTTAAGATACCTTTCACTCTTTGTTGCTTTGGTAACAGAGCTTGCATAAATCCATCAAGGTTATCGGCCTTTTTTCTCTTATGATCTTTCCATTCTTGAGATCTATCAGCCTAATAATCTTCAGCGTTGGGCCGAGTGCCTCTTTGCCGCAGCAATCACTCCACTCTGTTCTTTCCTACAATTCCATTCTTTTCCACGTCTAGTCGGTACAAAATGCACACACTACTGCCATTTTTTTTTCCAGGAGAGGGAAAGGCAGCAACAATCTAGAAGTCAGTCAGTTCAGGAGTGAAGAACCCCTAGGCTCAGAAGACAGCAGGAACCACAAATAAAGCAACTAAGGTTAAGGATGACACTTGTTCTCAGTGAAGGTGCTTGTTACTGGCAGGAGTTCCAATAGAACAGTGTTTCTCAATCTTGTCAACTTGAAGATGTCTGGACTTCAACTCCCAGAATTCCCCAGCCAGCAAATGCTGGCTGGGGAATTCTGGGAATTGAAGTCCAGACATCTTCAAGTTGACAAGGTTAATGCAATAATACAATAATACAATAGCAGAGTTGGAAGGGACCTTGTAGGTCTTCTAGTCCAACCCCCTGCGTGGGAAGGAACTTTATACCATTTCAGACAAATGGCTATCTAACATCTTAAAGACTTCCAGGGTTGGGGCATTCACAACTTCTGGAGGCAAGCTGTTCCAGAGGTTAATTGTTCTAACTGTCAGGAAATTTCTCCTTAGTTCTAAGTTGCTTCTCTCCTTGATTAGTTTCCACCCATTGCTTCTTGTCCTGCCCCCAGGTGCCTTGGAGAATAGTTTGACTCCCTCTTCTTTGTGGCACCCTCTGAGATATCGGAACTCTGCTATCATGTCTCCCCTGGTCCTTCTCTTCATCAAACTAGACATACCCAGGTTGAGAAACACTACAATAGAGGCTGGCCACAGGTGGGACTCCCCAGTGTGTCCTAGTGTTAGGTGATCTTTCAGCTGATTCTTCTCACTGTGCTCCAGATGATGGGTGTCTGAGTCAGCCTCAGGTGGTTGATAGCTGACCTAATCCTGAAGCTTCTTACCAGCTGCTAGAGTAGGCCCTTCAACTTCTGACTGTTCCAAACCAGCTGGTAATTTTGAATAATATTTTTCCCTCAAGGTTAGCTTGGTAAAATAAGTGGAATAAACTTCTCATTGAATCAATGAAGTAATTTTATAATCTGATCTTGATGTAAATTTCATTTGGATAGAGAGACCAAATATTATTAGTGGGATTTAGGAGGCGGGGAAAGCTTCTGCTTTACTAAATAACCATAGAAGAAATTACGTACTATCAGAATTATTGCAGTTCACACTCCGAAAGTCAACCAAAATAGGAGGTTCCCCAAATTTTCCAAAATATTTCTGCTAAGGATACAGAATAACAACTTGAAAGACATTAATTGGTGGATAATGAACAACCTGCAGAGTAGAGGATGGGCCACTAGATGGTGGCCTTGACCCATTCATTTCATACTGTGAGAGGATTCCAAAGCAAACGATTCTCAGTTTTATAGCTATTCGCAAGAGCCAGATGGTGAAATTTAGAGAGCCGGTGAGAGGGGGTTCCACCGGCGGACCCAGAAGTAAGTCTGGCCTGCTGCTTCCGGTAACCCAATGGGAAGGAAAGGAAAGGAAGGCAGAAAGTAAGTAAGGAAGTAAGGAAGGAAGGAAGGAAGGAAGGAAGGAAGGAAGGAAGGAAGGAGAGAGAGAGAGAGAGAGAAAGAAAGAAAAAGAAAGAAGAAAGAAAGAAAGAAAGAAAGAAAGAAAGAAAGAAAGAAAGAAAGAATTTATCATCACAATTGAGCCCAAAATTTTGGTTGCTAAGCAAGAGCATTGTTAAATAAGTTTCACCACATTTTACAAGTTGGCCACTCCCACCCTGTCACATGACTGCCAAGCCACACCCACAAAATAGGCCACACCTAGAGAGTAGGTTCTAAAAAAATTTGAAACCCACCACTGGTTCAATGTAATATATTGTTCAAACCCTTTCTTTGTGTGCAGTGTGATACATTAACTAGGCTCTGCCATGGAAGTCATATACTCCAATGGCAATTTACAACACTTATGTTTATTTTTCAGCTTGGCAAAGGAATATGGTGTGCAATCCATTCTGTGTCTTGAGTTTGGATTATACATCCTCCTATCAAATTTAGGTACTGTGAACCTGTTGTTGCTCTTGATATTTGTAAAGTTTTTAAGGAATAAACCTGTCAGTGTGTAACTGCTAATTGAGGTTGTTTGCAAAATTTTCCATTTTAGCTGTGTCCTGGGAACACTAGGTAAACATTTGTCCAACTTGGGACCTCCAACTGAATTGACTCCAGATCATCATTTTCCCTTTGAAAAGGCACATTCCTCGTGGAGTAAGACTCCAGACAGGTCAGGATATTCTTACAAATCCCTCAAAAGAAGGAAGAATAGCTTAACCTATTTCTTTAGAAATGACTGAAAGATAGCAAAATTTTGTCCTAACTTTTTGAACAGGACAGACTAAAGACACATCTTTTTCACCAAGCTGGCCTAGCGTAACCTTCCGCTGTGACTATTTTTAGACAGTTTTAAATTTGGGGATTTTAATTTGATTTTAGCACAGGACGGGAATTTAATATGTCTTTTAAATTTTGTATTTTGTCACTCTGTATGTTTTAAATTCCTGTGCGCCGCCCTGGGTCCTCTCCGGAGAAGGGCGGGGTATAAATTTAATTAAAGAAAAGAAAGAAAGACTGCAAAATTTACTCAGTAAATAGCAATAAAATTATAAATAGAAACTGCCAAAAGGAATGATAGGAGTAATACTTGCTGGTGTAAAGTGACAATAAATAGTAAACTATTCAGAAGGATTCACACATAACTTATTCCTAGAGTATTCAGAACAAAATTTTCAGGAACTTGGGAAATGCAAGATTTACACATACTTACACATACGTTCAATGAGATTTTAATCATGGAAAGGTGGAAGGAAAGAGAAGAACAAGATAACCAGCGACAAAATGAATGGATTCACAGTGGCAAAGAGTGCACCATTAGACGATCAGGTTAGGGATAAATTGTTGAGGAGAAAATCTATGTCAGGGCTGTCAAACTCCCTGGCCATGGGCCAGATGCATCACGCCCTTGCCACGCCCGGTTTAGCGAAGGGGGAAAAAGTCCTGATACGTCATCTGACGCTGCCATGCCAACGTGAGTTTGACACCCCTGTGGTTACAAGTTGGCAACATGAAAACATAATGGTGAGATATAATCAGTCAGTCAATATGATAGAAATCTCAAAAACCGAATGATTGTATAAAGTGAAAGCAGCATTGAAAATAAGACACTTTACCTAGTCAAAAAATAATTGTGCCTTTTATAAATATTACACTCTCCTTCTGTTTCTATAAGCAAAATATTTGTTGAGAAATGTCTCTTACCCAGAGGCCGTTTAAACCTGGGGTATTTCCATTAAAAGCAGCTTGCGCTAATTTGAAAGCAGTTAACGATTTAAAGTGCATAACTTCATTTTTGGCTGTTTTTCCACACAAAGTTATTTTTCACCTCACGGCGCGAAAAGATAAACAGTAAATATGAATGTGAATTTGACGTAAAAAAAAGCTGTGAGACTGAATTTGAACTAAACAACCAGGCCTTTTTTTTTCCCCCAGGAAGTAACCTATAGTTTGGCCATGCCATTAATGCAAAGTTGTTTTGCTGTTCTAACTCAAAATACATATATAATAAAAGTGTTTCCTGTGCTGAACACTTTCTGTCAGGGGGTTTCAAACCCGACTGTTCAGATTTCAAGTCAGCTTCTCCATAGTAAAAGGGAAGCAGCAACAGCTGGTTAGGCACCTGCGTGAAAGCGTAGATTGCCTGTAACACTAGCTGCCTAATTGCTAGCTGCAAACAGGAGATGGGTCATGAGCAGGTTAAATCAATTGATCTGTTTCCTGACAGTTATAGAAGGGGAACTGAAAACTTCACTTCCTTTCCCATTTTAAATCCCCAAAAATGTCACTTGGGGATGATGTGGTTGATTATGCCATCTTAGATTTAGATTTTATTTGATTTATATCCCGCCCTTCTCCAAAAGGACCCAGGGCGGCGCACAGGAATTTAAAATATCATACAAAATACTACAAAAATACAAACATTTTTAAAAACCCATTAAATATCAAGTCCTGCGCTAAAACCAATTAAAATCCCCAATTAAAACTATCTATCCTAGTCACAGCGGAGGTTATGTTAGGCCGGCTTGATGAAAAAGATGTGTTTTTAAACACTGGCGGAAGAGGCGGAGGTCGGTGATGGTACAGAGTTCAGGGAGTAGGTCGTTCCACAGGGTGGGGCCCGCCACAGAGAAGGCCCTTCCCCTGGGTGTCGCCAGTCGGCATTGTCTGGCCGACGGCACCCTGAGAAGGCCCTCTCTGTGAGAGCGTATCGGTCTAAGGGATGTATGGGGCAGGAGACGGTCTCGCATATAACTAGGTCCTGAGCCATGGAGCGCTTTGAAGATGGTCGTCAATACCTTGAAGCGCACTCGAAAGGCCACAGGCAGCCAGTGCAGCTCGCGCAGGATAGGTGTTATATGGGAGCATCTAGAGGCTCCCGTAATCACCCGCGCGACTGCATTCTGCACTAACTGTAGCTTTCAAGTGCACCTCAAGGGAAGCCTCATGTAGAGAGCATTGCAGTAGTCGAGTCGGGATGTCACGAGGGCCTGAGTGACTGTGCGAAGGTTGTGCCCAGGTTCCTCAGACAGCCATTGGAGGATGCTGACATGATATACTGTAGAAGCACTTGAACAACTTACTTGGGGAACAGATGGTGTGTGTGTGTGTGTGTGTGTGTGTGTGTGTGTGTGGTTTTTGAGCTGATAAATAAATAAATCAGGGAGACTAGGATAGATCTATTTCGAGCTATTTAGCTCTCATCAGCTAGCCATACCCTTACTGGGATTCGAACCAGGGAAGTATTACATGAGAGGCAGTTGTAATTGCCTCTAGACCAACTGGTTCTATCCTGATCAGCTGAGGCAGGAGGATAAGTATATGCTTGTGTCACAACACCCTGTTAAGCCCCAATTAAGGGAGGAAGCATACTGCTTTCCTTTTCTGCCTTTCGGCTCATCACCATAGGTCATCTAGACAGAAAGCTATTCGTTTCATTGTGTACTTTTTTTAATATGTGTGTTAGATTTTTGAGCTGATAAATAAATAAAAAATCAGGGAGACTAGGATAGATCTATTTCGAGCTATTTAGCTCTCATCAGCTAGTCATACCCTTACAGACAGACAGACAGACAGACAGACAGACAGACAGACACATACATACATACATACATACATACATACATACATACATACATACATACATACATACATACATACATTATACAGTATTTATAACACTGGCGCATAAAGCATCTGGCCAAGATTATACAGACTGGTTCTACATCATGTTTAATTCTAGAACCAAAGTAAAGTCCTAGTCACATTGTTTCCTATAATGGGCATCCTGATTTTTCTGGAAGTTTATAGCTTATAGACATGAAGGGAATCTACTTTCCCTGCCTATGATGCTCAAATGGTTAATATTCCTTCCTAGGTTATCAGCCCATTCTTTTGTCTTTTGTGGCAAACATTCCTTCAATACTCTTCCATTCATTGGTTTTACGAAGAGAGGGAATCTGTTTTTTAAACTCTGTAAAATCAAGAATCTTCTGGTACTTTTCTTGCTTATTTTGGATGTAGGCCCACCACTGAGACTACTTAAGTTATAAATCCTTAACTTAAATACTTAACATAAGTCATGTCCGTGATTTGTAATTCTGGATAAGGAACTGTCCTCTTTCAGAGGGCCCATTAATTATTACGTACACTAAGCCTGCCTTCTTAGTGTAGTGTGTTATAGGGTTAGCCTATAAATCTAACCTTACATCAGGCAAAGTAAATGAAGCAGCTCCATGATTCAGAAACTATTAGTTTGTTGCCTTTTAAAATAAAACACAGAAATAATTAACTAAAGCTGACTAAACCTACATCTGAGAAGAGTCCAACATAACAGTTGGCAGATAAGATGGGAAAAAAGCCAAACACTGAGAACAGGCATTCTTGAAGGCACTTTAGTCATTCTAAGTCAGGGATGTCCAAACCTGGGAACTTTAAGACTTGTGGACTTCAACTCCCAGAATTCCCCAGCCAGCTCTGCTGGCTGGGGAATTCTGGGAGTTGAAGTCCACAAGTCTTAAAGTTCCCAAGTTTAGACATCCCTGTTCTAAGGTAAAGATTCCCCTTGCACATATGTGGTAGTCATTCCTGACTCTAGTGGGCGGTGCTCATCTCTGTTTGAAAGCTGAAGAGCCAGCCCTGTCCAAAGATGGTCATGTGGTCATGGTCATGTGGCTGACATGACCAAATGCCGAAGGCTCACGGAACATTGTTACTTTCCCACTAAAGGTGGTTCCTATTTTTCTACTTGCATTTTTTACGTGTTTTCAAACTGCTAGGTTGGCAGAAGCTGGGACAAGTAACAGCAGCTCACTATGGATTTGAACTGCCAAACTTTCTGACTGACAAGCTCAGCGTCTTAACCACTGAGCCACCTTTCTAGTCATTCTATAAGCAGCCTGAAGACCAAGCAAACATTTGTACAATTATTTTTGGGCAAGTCTGCCTGCTGAGTGAGTAGAAATTTGAGTGACCAATAAATAAGGTAACCGTACCAAAAGGCTCCACCGATTCTATTTAATAAGTAGCTGACTCATTGTGAGGGCATCAAGTCTCATACTCAAAGTTGTTTAAAGTATGGCACCAACAACTGTTTATTTTCTAGAAAAGAGAGCATGAACTGCATTTTTCTCATTAGATCAGGGGTCCCCAACCTTTTTGGCACCAGGGACCGGTTTCATTTTAAAGAAAATTCTGCGGACCGGCCGGCGTAGAGGGGGAGCGGGGGGAGGGGGGACAGGCGGCGCATACACGCGTAGGTGTGTGTGTGAGTCGGCTCACTCGCCGCTCTAGGACCCCCAACGGCACGAGCAGCCGCACCTGTGCTCTCCTGCCCCCTGTGCGTGCTCTGCCCAGGGCGCTGCCCCCTCCTCCCTCCTCCTTCTCTCCATCCCTGCGGCCCGGTTCCTATCAAGCCATTGACCGGCACTGGTCCGCGGCCCGGGGGTTGGGGACCCCTGCATTAGACAATATATATGATCGCATAGTATCAGGTATCTGGCTGGTGGGGGTTATGGGACTAAATGGAGTAGCCTGCCTTACATGACTTGAGGGTCTTACAAAGAAGATGATGTTTCATAGATGAGGAACCAGGAATACATGGATGTTTTTATCCTGAGCTACAAGAGCTCTCGTTTCTTTTATTCCCAGACAGTTTAGAACCAGTATCAGTTGTAAGGTGAGTTGCTAAGTATGCCAAACAAAAACCAAGCAATGATGGATTGATTGACAGATTGGCAAAAAAAAATCAGAATACCAAATACAAGCTGGGCGGATATGACCTCATAGATGACTGTCAAGGACCTTGGAGTACTCATCTCAAATTATCTAAGTGCAAGAGCTCACTGTAACAGCATTGCCAAAAACGCATGAAAAGTTGTCAACCTAATCTTGCAAAGTTTCTTTTCCCATAATATTGTGCTGCAAACTAGGGCATACAAAACCTTTGCTAGACCAATTCTTGAATACAGTTCATCTGCTTGGAATCCGCACTGTATATCGGATATTAAGAGAGTCCAGAGGTATTTCATGAGAAGAGTACTCCACTCTTCTACTCACAACAGAATACCCTATGCTACCAGGCTTGAAATTTTGAGCTTGGAAAACCTAGGACTATACCACCTGCGATCTGACCTAAGCGCAGTACACAAACTTAGCCGCTACAACGTCCTACCTGTCAGTGACTACTTCAGCTTCAACCATAATAATACACAAGCGAACAATCGATACAAACTCAAACTGCTCCAAACTCGATTGCAGAAAATATGACTTCAGCAATAGAGTGGTCAGTGCCTGGAATGCCCTACCCGACTCTGTTGATACATCCCCAAACCCCCATAATTTTAACCTTTAAACTGTCTACTGTGGACCTCACCCCATTCCTAAGAGGTCTGTAAGGGGGCGTGCATAAGCGCACCAGCGTGCCTACCCTGTCCTACTGTCTCCATTCATTCGTACCCATATACTGTGTTCATATTTATGTTTATACTCATACCTGTTATCTTTTACATGTTTGACGCACTAAAATAAATAAAAATAAAAAATAAACTTCCATCCTTGGTGCACATAGCAGGACTTGCCTTCTGTCATGTCAGAAAAACACCTGGAATGTTGCGTGTTAGACAGATTTGCGGTTGACCTGCAGTTTTCAGTATTCTCTTCCTCAGTTCTCCCAGTGTTAATTGTTTCTTAATGTCCTGATGACTAAGGCAATTGTTCTATGGATTTCTCAAATGCATATTTCATTTCATTTCATTTATTCGACTTATTAACCGCCCCCTCTCCCCGAAGGGACTCGGGGCGGTGCACAGGAAAATATAAAAAATACAATACATCACAATAAATACATAAATACATTAAAACTATATTAAATTACACCCTGTGCTAAAAACTACCCCATTAAAATCCCTAAAGCCCAATTTAAAATTTCACTACTAAACAACTGAGGCTGAAAACGGTAGGTTAGGCCAGGCCGGCCTGTTGGAAAAAGTAGGTTTTTAGTTGCTGGCGGAAGGAGCGGAGGTCCGGGATAGATCTAAGTTCGGGGGGTAGGTCGTTCCAGAGGGTCGGGCCCACAGAGAAGGCCCTTCCCCTGGGCGTCACCCGCTGGCATTGCCTAGTGGATGGCACCCGGAGAAGCCCCTCTTTGTGGGAGCGAATCGGCCGAAGGGATGTATGGGGTAGGATGCGATCCCGCAGATAACTAGGTCCCATGCCATATCATCCTCAGTAAGCATTCAGAGCTCTTCAAGAAATCACATTTGTGTTACGTTGAATGGATTTGACTATTCACCCGGGTGCAGAAACAAACCAAAGGCTTCGCCATTTCACTTTGGAAAATGAATCTCCTCAAATAAAAATGCTAGTAGTCTCTTGGTGGAGGAAATAGCTAATAATAAAAATAAAAGGCAAAATACCACTGAAGTGCTTAGCAATAATTCAGTTCTCCCAGTAGGGCAATAGAAGAGATTTTAATGCAATCTTCCATCTGCAGCCTGGAGAACAATAGAATGCTGGAATGTTTTTCAATTTGGTATTATAAAGTTTCATGCCACATAAATGAGCCAATAATGCTAACACAAGATTAGAGAAATAATTAGAGTGATGCAAAAATACTTCATCTTCAGAATAGATTTGCCAGAATATTAAAGTTCTTCCAGACAACATGCTTCTTTACTTCTGGTCGATCACAGTAAATACTTATGCTAGCTAAATCCCAGGAACTTCTAATATTCCTAGATAATTATTCAAGAATGTAATTACCTTAGGAGCATGATTTTGGCAAAACTCAGTACACTTCCATAGAGTACATCTAATGATGCCTATTTAATAGAAACATTAACATTACAGTCCAGAGTTTTCCAACCTTTCCAAATTTGTGGACTGGCGGACGGGGTGGGTGGGGCTAGGGGGGATTGTTCTGCGCGATTGGCTGGCAAGAGAGTGCGTAGCTCCATTTGCACGAGCAGTGTGAATGCACCCACCCCACTCACGCAAATGGACCACACACATTCGCCTGCCATTTCTGCGGCCCAGTTGCAAATGGCTCACGGCCCACTAGTCAGCCACAGCCCAGAGATTGGGTACTCCTGCTATAGTCTATTTTTCTGAGACATGAAACTGTAAAGGGTGGTTAGAAATGGTCTTCTATTTGTTATAGATGTCCTGAGTTTGATAGTCTTCCAAACCAACAGTTGTATTTCTGGGATTAAGTCATAGTCATAACCCATCTAATTCCTCACAGCCTTCGGAACAAAACTACCTTCCTTTGAAAATCATTGTGACTAGAGCTTACACATCAAATGTGGTCTGGTTAAAAAAAAAAAAGATCAAAGGATATATATAGATACAAAACGGCAGGCGCTGGTTAAAACGACAAAACCAAAAACCAGCAAATAAAGCCTGTGCAAGTTGTAATGTGGGACACACTACCCGAATCTTGATATGCAATGCATGCTAGTGGGCAGGCCAGCAGATTGTATTCCAGGGCGAGATCGCTTCAGGCGTTTGAATCAGGCTTGTTTTACTCTGACCCTAAATCATCTCACTCACAAGTGAAATCCGATTGCTTTGTTAAGTTGGTATTAAAATGCTCCTTTAAATTTGGTATTACATTTTGCTATACTTTTTTGAGCAGATAAACCAAGAACGTTTCCTTGCTCCAAGAATAAAGTGACCAGATTTTACCATTGGTAAAGTGGGACACCATTGGGGGGGAGCAACGGCCTTTCCTGGCCCCGCAGCCGCCGCAGAGGCCGCCTCGCCCCAGCTCCTGGTCACCATGTGCTATTCCCATAGCGGCCGGGCCAGGGCCGGGGGTGGTGGAGCGGAGCCGGCTGGGCGGCGGGCGCTCTTCACGCACTCAGAGACAGCCTGCGGCCAGGGCAGCAGCGCAGGGCGTGGGCAGGAAGCGGCAGCTGGAGCGTGCTGGCGGGCAGGCAGAAGGGGAGGGCCGGCGAGGGAGGAGCGAGCGAGCAGCCAGGCAGGCAGCAGGCGGAGGAAGAGGAGGAGGAGGAGAGCTGTGCAGCCGGAGCCCGCGCAGCCCTGAACTTTGCCCTGAACTTTTCCCCACCACCGCCGCCGCCGCAATACGCTGAGAGTGGCCGGCCGAGAGCCCCACCACTGCCCATCCCGCCTGTCCCGCCATGGGCACCGGGCGGGGCTCCCAGCCAGCTGCTCTCAACGCATCGTGGCAGCGGCAGTTCAGGGCTGCACAGGCTCCGGCTGCAGCCCCAGTGCACAGCTCTCCTCCTCCTCCTCCTCCACCTGCTGCCTGCCTGGCTGCTCACTCACTCCTCTCTCGCCGGCCCTCCCCTTCCGCCTGCCCGCCAGCACGCTCCGGCTGCCGCTTCCTGCCCATGCCCCGCGCTGCTGCCCTGGCCGCAGGCCGCCTCTTAGCACGTGCAGAGCGCCCACCCGCCCACCCGGCCCCGCTCTGCTGCCCCAGCCAAAAATCGGGACTTTTTAAAAACGCCATGGGACACAGGACAAATTGTTTAAAAGCAGGACTGTCCCGCTGAAAGCGGGACGTCTGGTCACCTTATCCAAGAAGGAAGTAGGCTCCAGAGCAAAGGCAGGGGTAATATTCCCTTGCCTTCCCTACTGGTTCGCAAATGTGAGAGCTTGCGCTTTGCCTAAAATACGTGCCTAAACGGGATGCCATAGAGCTGGGGTGGGTGGGCGGGGCCAAGCGAGATTTCCGCTACCGGTTCAGATGAACCAGTCCAAACTGCAGAATACCACCTCTGAGCAAAGGCTTGTTGACAGAAAAAACTGCTTTGTGTGCTCTGAAGCCATGAACATCTCCAGCACAGAAAGGACTGGGAGGAAACTGCATAAATTGTAGCTGAAAGATGAGACAAGAATATGCCTCTCCAAGAATATGGGGGAAACTGAAGTTTTCCAGCAGTTCCAGCAATGAACTTAATCCTGAATGAAGTAAAAAAAGCTCACCTTGGAAGAGTAGAGTATGTTGGTTTGTATTGGAACTTCTCAAGCTTTCTCTTTAGTTTGCAGGTTCTGCTGGGGGAAAATTAAATCTCCTTGAAATGCATATTTCAGACTGATTTATGCATCATGCCTGCATAACCTTTTGCTCACATGTGCAAGCTTGGGAAACCTCTGATAGAGCAGGAGGATTTCAATGCCAAAGGTCATCACATTTTAAATCCAAGCATCCCAAGAGCATCATATTTATCTCTGGGATAGGGCACTGCAGGTGATTGGATTTGATTTTGATAAGATGCACACAGTACATAGTCTTGATGCATGGCATGAATCTCATGAGTTGGTGCACGGTAGCTGTGACAAAGGAGATACATATCAGAGATGGGTTGCTCCCAGTTCGGCATGGTTCAGCCAAACTGGTAATGGCAGTGGGGGGGGGAGGCTCCACCCACCCACACGGATGCTTCTGTGCATGTGCAGAAGCATTGCGCGCACGAGAGCATAAGCGAACTGATAGTAAGCCAGTTAGCAACGCACCACTGATACGCCGCCCCGAGTCCCTTGTTGTGAGATGGGAGCGGGTTATAAATATGAAAAATAAATAAATAAAATAAACATATGTGGTTTGTTTTTAAAATTCTCTTGATTAAATTGACAAAGAATAACAATTTGCAAGAAATATTTTCCACATGCCACGTAGGCGTTGCTACATTACATGTAAAAAAGATGTAACTTTGCCAACTATCTGTTTGGTCCTATGGCTATCCAACGAAGCATTAAGAAATAGTGAGAGGAGGGTGTGTGTATCTTCCTTTCTCTGTAGCATTTGTTGTTGGCCCTTCTGGAATGTGACCCATTGTTATTGCAGTTGCTTAAATCAAGCCTTTGGTTTATCGTATAGTCCAGGCTTATGAATAATTTCCCTGGGGGCTGGGGCGGCATTCTTCATTTGTACGGCGTCTCTTGGTCAGCCGGCAGCGTTTAAGTTCTTGTCCTCTTAGTATCCTGTTGTGATGTATGACCTTCTGTTCGCCCCTCTCAGATTCAGGCTGCTGTTGAACAAAATGCCTTAGCTCAGGAAAGTCTCATGTGGCGCCTGGAAAGAAAAAAACAACACACCAAGCGCTGGTGTTGGGATATGTTAATTATATTTGTGTGCACATTCACACATGTGGTACTGCTTGAGCAAGAGGAAAGTGGACTCTGTTCCTGTTTGATGACCCAGAAGAATTTTACACACTCGCAGAACGTAACAGGTGGAACAAAAGCACCTGTGCTACCTGCACAAAGAGGAAGGGTGCAAAGGTGTTCTCTTGAAACTTGCCCTGAAGGACTTAGGCTGAAATGAATAAAAATTACAGTGAGAGAGAGATCTAGATAGATAGAATTAGATCATGCGTGTCAAACGTTACCATCACGTTTTTCCCCTTTGTGGAGCTGGGGTGGGCATGGACTGCATGTGATGCATCCAGGCAAGAGGCTGCCTGTTTGACACCCCTGATCTAGATGATAGATAGATAGATTAGATAGAGAACTAGAGATAATTTTTTTTTATTTTTATTGAATTTATACCCCGCCCTTCTCCAAACGGACCCAGGGCGGCGCACAGGAATGTTAAAATACATACAAAACATATAAAATTTAAAAAACTTATTCTAATAAAACCCTGCGCTAAAAACCGAATTAAAAATCCCAAATTTAAAACTGTCTAATAGTAATGGAGGTTACGCTATGCCGGCCAGATGGAATAGATGTGTCTTCAGACACTTGCGGAAGAGGCGGAGGTCGGAGATGGTGCGGAGTTCAGGGGGTAAGTCGTTCCAGAGGGCTGGGCCCGCCACAGAGAAGGCTCTTCCCCTGGGTGTCGCCAGTCGGCATTGTCCAGCCGACGGCACCCTGAGGAGGCCCTCTCTGTGGGAGCGTATCGGTCTGAGGGATGTATGGGGCAGGAGGCGGTCTCGCATATAACTAGGCCCCGAGCCATGGAGCGCTTTAAAGATGGTCATTAAAACCTTGAAGCGCACCCAAAAGACCACAGGAAGCCAGTGCAACTCGCGCAGGATAGGTGTTATGTGGGAGTGTCTAGGCGCTCCCGTAATCAACTGCGCGGCTGCGTTCTGGACTAGCTGCAGCTTTCGGGTGCACCTCAAAGGGAGCCCCATGTAGAGAGCATTACAGTAGTCGAGTCGAGAGGTGACGAGTGCTTGAGTGACTGTGCGTAAGGCACCGCGGTCCAGTAAGGGGCGCAATTGGCGCATCAGGCGTACCTGATGAAACGCCCCCCTGGCCACGGCTGCCACATGATCTTCCATAGACAGCCAGGAATCCAGGAGGATACCCAAATTGCGCGCCCTCTCCACGGGGGCCGGTGTTTCGCCCCCAATGGCCAGAGTTGGGATAATCTGGCTGAACCACAGCCGGAAGCCACAGCCACTCAGTCTTGGCCGGGTTGAGCTTGAATTTGTTACCACCCATCCAGATCCGTACCCGTAGCTAGAGAGATAGAGAGATAGACATAGGTCTATAGAGCAGGCAGCCAGAATTGTAATCTGTGTTCATATCAGTTCAATTAGATCATATAACATAAAGTATAAATACTAATAATGAGAAATAGCATAATGATCAATACTGTATATGAGCAGTATATAGTCCATAATAACAAATGTTGTTACTTGTTATGCTTTTGCTTCTCTGGAACAGGGTCTTGGTCTGTTTTATTAATAGTTGCTATCTAGCAGTTTTACCACTACTGTCCCTATTTTCAAAAGTAACCCTAACCCTTAGATCTTCAGCCTCAGAATTTTTCCTCAGTATCATCTTCCCTTCCTTTCCCATTTCTCACAAATGCAAAGTCCCTTTTCTGCATATCTGCTGACTTAAGCTGCACTCCCGAAGTCATTAATCTAGAAACTCAATGAAGCTTATTTTGTTACATGCATTATACTCATACACACAATATACATCAGTAAGCACACAAACAGGTCAGTGGTGGGATGCCAATTTTTTTACTACCGGTTCTGTAGTGGGTGGGCATGGCTTGATGGGCGTGGCAGGGGAAGGATACTGTGAAATCTCCATTCCCTCTCCACTCCAGGGGAAGGTTAGTGCAAAATCCCCATTCCCTCCCAATCAGCTGGGACTCGGGAGGCAGAGAATAGATGGGGGCAGGGCCAGTCAGAGGTGGTATTTATCGGTTCTCTGAACTACTCAAAATGTCCGCTACCGGTTCTCCAGAACTGGTCAGAATCTGCTGAATCCCACCTCTGAAACAGACCTAAGAAACTCCTGGATGTGTGGGGATTCCCTGGAATCCTTATTTTAACTCCTTATTTAAAAAAAAATATTTACAATAAAGAAATAACAATTGCATGCCTAATAATAATAATAATAATAATAATAATAATAATAATAATAATAATAATAATAATAATAATAATAATAATAATTATTATTATTATTATTATTATTATTATTATTATTATTATTATTATTATTATTATTATTATTATTTATAACCCGCTCTCTCTCCCCGAAGGGACTCGAGGCGGGGCACAGGGAATTAAAAATACAATTAAAACAAGACAGAGTACAAAGATTAAAAACAAATTAAATTGGCCCTGCGCTAAAACCCCTATAAAACTAAAACTATCCCTACAAACCCCTAAAACAATTTAAACAATTTGAATTACCCTAGACCGGCCAAGCAGAAGAAGTGTGTTTTTAGTTTCTGTCAGAAGAAGCGAAGGTCCGTGGTTGTTCTAATTTCGGGGGGAAGGTCATTCCAGAGGGTCGGGCCCGCCACAGAGAAGGCCCTTCCCCTGGGTGTCGCCCGCTGGCATAGCCTAGTGGACAGCACCCGGAGAAGTCCCTCTCTGTGGGAGCAAATCGGCCGCAGGGATGTATGAGGCAGGATGCGATCCCGCAGGTAGCTAGGTCCCGTGCCATGGAGCGCTTTAAAGATGATAACCAACACCTTGAAGCGCACCCGAAAGACGACAGGCAGCCAATGCAGCTCGCGCAGGAGCGGTGTTACATGGGCAAACCTAGAGGTCCCCATAATTGCCCGCGCGGCTGCATTCTGGACAAGCTGAAGCCTTCGGGTGCACCTCAAGGGGAGCCCCATGTAGAGAGCGTTGCAGTAGTCCAGTTGGGATGTCACAAGGGCATGAGTGACTGTGCAAAGGGCACCCCGATCCAATAGGGGACGCAACTGGCGGACCAG
Organism: Rhabdophis nuchalis; assembly: GCA_039707465.1. Classification (NCBI taxonomy): domain Eukaryota; kingdom Metazoa; phylum Chordata; class Lepidosauria; order Squamata; family Natricidae; genus Rhabdophis; species Rhabdophis nuchalis. Next base: position 151,331,016 of record CM077645.1, read on the forward strand.
GCGAACCTGGTAAAACGCCCTCCTGGCCACGGCTGTCACTTGATCTTCCATGGACAGCCGTGTATCAAGGAGGACGCCCAAGTTGCGTGCCCCATCCACAGGGATTAGATGTTCATCCCCTATGGCCAGTGATGGAGTCAACTGGTTGTACCGGGATGCCAGGAACCACAGCCATTCGGTCTTGGACGGGTTGAACCTGAGTCTGTTACTTCCCATCCAGGCCCGCACGGCTTCCAGGCACTGGCACATCACCTCTATGGCATCGTTGGGGTGGTTTAGGGTAGATATATACAGCTGTGTGTCATCAGCGTAGAGATGGTACTCTACCCCAAAACCACGAATGATATCACCCAGCGGCTTCATATATGTGTTGAACAGGAGTGGCGAGAGGACCGACCCCTGAGGCACCCCACAGGTGAGGGGTCTAGGGGTCAACCTCTGCCCTCCTGCCAACACAAATTGTGATCGACTGGAGAGGTAGGAGGAGAACCACCGCAGCACAGTGCCCCTCACCCCCAACCCCTCCAGCCGATGCAATAGGATACCATGGTCGATGGTATCAAAAGCCGCTGAGAGGTCTAATAGGACCAGGCTGTAGGAACAACCCCCATCTCTGGCCCTCCAGAGATCATCAACCAACGCGACCAATGCCGTCTCGGTGCTGTGCCCGGGCCGGAAGCCAGACTGGCATGGGTCCAGATAATCAATTTCCTCCAGGTGACAGGGGAACTGTTGTGCCACCACACTCTCTACAACCTTCGCCAGAAAGTGAAGGTTGGAGACCAGACGGTAATTCACCAATAATGCTGGGTCCAGAGAGGGCTTCTTGAGGAGGGGTCTCACCACCGCCTCTTTAAGGGAGGCCGGCAAGAACCCCTCACTCAGGGAAGCATTGACCACCTCCTGGAGCCAGCCTTGTGTAACCTCCCAGGATGCCAGTACAAGCCAGGAGGGACATGGGTCCAATAAACATGTGGTAGTTCGCAGTCGCCCACGTAACCTGTCCATATCTTCGGAAGTAACAGAGTCAAACTCTTCCCACAAAACTGTCTCAAGATCTGCCTCGGGGCATCCCACTGGGCCACTTTCGATGGAGACCAACTCGCTCCGAATCTGAGCGATTTTATCCTGCAGATATTCCCCAAATTCCTCTGCTCGATCCTGCAAAGGGGCTTCCCATGCCCTCTGTTGAAGGAGGGAGCGGGTCACCCTAAACAGGGCGGCAGGGCGATTATCTGCGGATGCGATGAGGGTGGCACAATGATGATGTTTGGCCACTCTCAACGCCACAAGGTAAGTCCGTAAATGGACTCTCACCTGTGTTTGGTCAGATTCAGACCGTGTGGATCTCCACCTCCTCTCTAGGCATCTCTTGTGGCGCTTCATCTCCCTCAGCTCCTTGGTGAACCAAGGGGCCTGGGTGACTCGTCGCCGCAAGAGAGGCCGCAAGGGCGCGACCCGATCCAAGGCCCCCGTGGTCGCGGTATTCCACGCGACCACCAGGTCCTCTGTCGGGGCGCGGGTCAAGGACATAGGTAATGGCCCAAGCACCATCTGGAACCTATCCGAATCCATCAGGCGCTTGGGGCGGAACCATATAGGTGAATCCGGTTCCGCCTCCCCGCGTTGTGGTGTAGCGATTGGAAAGTCGAGCCGGAGAAGTGAGTGATCTGACCATGACAGGGGTGAAATAGCTATATCCCCTATACCCAGATCACTCTTCCATTGACCAGAGACAAAGATTAGATCCAGCGTGTGTCCTCCCTCGTGCGTGGCGCCCTGAATTACTTGGATCAGGTCCATGGCCGTCATGGAGGCCATGAACTCCCGAGCTACCTCAGATGATTCGCCAACCGATGGCAGGTTGAAGTCCCCCATGACAACAAGTCTAGGGGTCTCAACTGCCATTGCGGCGATCACCTCAAGGAGCTCGGGCAGGGCTGCTGTTACATAGTGGGGAGCCAGGTATACAATTAGCACGCCCAACTGCCTCCCTAGGCCCCACTTCACGCAGAGGGACTCACAGCCGGTGATCTGTGGCACAGTGGTCTCTCTCGGCTCAAGACCTTCCCTAACAATAACCGCTACACCGCCACCCCTGCCTAGGGCCCGTGGCTGATGAAATGCGCGGTAACCTGGTGGGCACATTTCTACAAGGGAAAGTCCTCCCTCGTGGCCCAACCAGGTCTCCACTATTCCTACCAGGTCCGGCTCCCCCTCCGACACAAGGTCGTGGATGAGGGGGATATATTGGAGGTCTTCTATTCCAACCCCTTGCCTAGGCAGGAAACCCTATACTGTTTCAGACAAATGGCTATCCAACATCTTCTTAAAGTTTTCCAGTGTTGGGGCATTCACAACTTTTGGAGGCAAGCTGTTCCACTGGTTAATTGTTCTAACTGTCAGGAAATTTCTCCTCAGTTCTAAGTTGCTTCTCTCCTTGATTAGTTTCCACCCATTGCTTCTTGTTCTACCTCGGGTGCCTTGGAGAATAGTTTGACTCCCTCTTCTTTGTGGCAATCCCTGAGATACTGGAACACTGCTATCATGTCTCCCCTAGTCCTTCTTTTCATTAAACTAGACATACCCAGTTCCTGCAACCGTTCTTCATATGTTTTAGCCTCCAGTCCCCTAATCATCTTTGTTGCTCTTCTCTGCACTCTTTCTAGAGTCTCCACAACTTTTCTACATCGTGGCGACCAAAACAAATGGCCTGAAGACGCTGTATGTTGAAGACATTACAGTTTAACGCTGGGTGTAATGCAGGAGGGGAGAAAAGATATTTGTTGCCCTGTTCCAATGAAATAAATCTTCCTTTCAGAAAACAGTGATGATTGTGATGTGTGGTGGCTGCGGATAGCTGACCCGGGTGATTTGCAGCTTTTTATAGTCGGCTCCAGGCAGAAATTTGACCATCTCTGCTCCAGCTACGTATCTGCCTTGGGCTCCCAAATTGGTGGACAAGCAAGAACAGGTGCTTAAGTAAATATAATCCCCACCATGTTATCTGCCAAACTACTAGACCTAAGGGCAGGTTTCGGCCATGGGGAGTCCAGAGGTGCCCATTCTCTGTTAATTTGTTGGAAAGAGAACCCCTGGTACTGATTGGGGGTGGGGGTGGGGAGAGGAAATGCTGCTGCAGCTGTTCCCAAGGCAGAAGGCTACCTCGTGACCTCGCGGCTGCTGTGACATGCTAATCCACTGGCAGAAACAGTTGCAAGCTGTTCCCTCTGCTTTTCAGCCCGTGAGTGAACACACTGGAACAGTGTTTGTCAACTTTGGCAACTTTAAGAAGACAGGACTTCAACTCCCAGATTTCCCCAGAGATCTGAAAGTTGCCAAGGCTGAGAAAGACCGCATGGGAATATTAAAAGGGGTTTCCCAGAGTTCCCTCGCTCCCCCGCATACCCTTTGTTTGTGACAGAGGCACTCATTGGGGTCAAAAAAATCAAGATGATAGCCATGAGCACACAATTAAAAAGCCCCCCACGTTTTAAGTGTGCTTAGATCAGGGATGTCCAAACTTGGGAACTTTAAGACTTGTGGACTTAAACTCCCAGAATTCCCCAGCCAGCTATGCTGGCTGGGGAATTCTGGGAGTTGAAGTCCACAAGTCTTAAAGTTCCCAAGTTTGGACATCCCTGGCTTAGATCATTGTGGTCATAAGTTCAATCAGATGAACAACAGTTCCCCTATTTACAAGATTAGCAACATTTTTAGAATAAAGGAGGTTGCTGAATTTCTCTTTTTTATTTGGGCTCTACTGGAATTTTTAAGAGCAAACTTTGGCATTTAAAAAATTCTCCTGTCTCCATCGAATTTCTCTTTTGTCTGGCTGGAAAGGATGACTAAGGTCAAGACCTTCTAATTATCTTTTACAATGTCTTTGGTACAGGATGAGTTCAGTTAGAGATAACATTCAGCCCTCTATTCGGAGCTTTGGAAGTGCAACACAATGAATTTTTGCTAGAAATAATCCAGTTTGACAGTCTCGGGGAGGATTCTTTCTCTCAAACTCTATATTTTCCAATGCCAGGAGATGCCCTTGCCAGATTCTACCGCAAGAAAGATAAAACTTTATTTAGTTGTCCAGATGGTACTGTCACAGCAGGTTGGCAATAAATACTGCCAAATTAAAATTGGCAATGAAATTGCTCTAATGTATGGAATGAATTTCTGCCTAATGGGTTTGGTTTGACTTAGTGAACTTTACAGTAAGACCAGAATGGTGGATTCAAACCTCTAAATTTTGCTACAGAGACTCCCTGATTGTATTCACCTTTATTATTTAATCCATTTAATATCCAGTATATGTTTTATATTATGTCTAGCCGGAATATTATTTTGTTTTTCAGGCACAAACTGCTTTTTTTTTAAAAAACCTTTTCATCCCTTATTTACTTTTATCAGTAACTCAAGACAGGGAGCAGACATAATATTTCTTCCTCTTCCTCTTTTCCTCACAACAACAACCCTGTGAGGTGTGATGGGATGTGCACGTGTAGAAGGTGTGGGGGAGGGAATCTCAACAGGAGCAATCCCAGGGCAGAAGCAATATATTCCAGAGGGAAACTCAAATTAAGAGACAATGTAATGCCAAATAGGATGGGAGTGGGAGAAAGGGGTTCAGGGTAGCCACACCCTAGAATCTCTCAGGATATATCTACAAAGTCAACTAATGACTCTGCTTGTCAGGAGGTCACATGACCCTGGGATATAAATATATGCCAGTTGCCAAGCATCTGAATTTTGATCACATGACCATGGGGATGCTGCCACAGTTGTTTGAAAAATGGCCATGAGTCGCTTTTTCCAGTGCGGTTTAACTTTGAACAGTCACTAAACAAAAGCTTATAAGTCAAAGACTACCTGGGAACTTGCTGCATTACTGAAATAGCTTTAGTCTGGCAAGATTCTGTCTTCCAGGTGTAAGCAAATAAAGAATTAAACACTATTGGATTTCTTTGTGTCTTTGAACTTGGGCCTATCACCCATGAATTGGGCTGACAGGGAATGACTTACCCAAATTCATGCAGCTGACTTTTTGACTAAGGCAGGACTAGAACTCACAGTTTCCTGGTTTCTAGGAAGAGATTTAGGATAGGCACTTTTGAAAATCTGCCAGGATATACCTTAGGTTAGGTAGTACAGTTTAATCTGGTAAGATTCTGTCTATGTGGTATAAGCAAATAAAGAACTGAACTATGGCTGGATTGTGTTACAGTGGAACCATACCTTCAGAAGGATATTATAGAAATGGAAAAGGTGCAGAGGAGGGCAACCAGAATGATTAGGGGGCTGGAACACCTTCCTTACCATCTGAGGCTGCAACGGCTGGGCCTCTTCACTCTAGCACGACGATGCCTGAGAGGTGACCTGATTGAAATCTATAAAATCATGCACGGTGTGGACAAAGTAGAAAATGAAAAACTATTTTCCCTATCACACAACACTAGAACTAGGGGGCACTCCATGAAACTTTTGGAAGCTAGACCTCAAACAAATAAGAGGAAGTATTTTTTCACCCAGAGGATCACTGGTCTATGGAACTCCCTGCCAGAAGAAGTGGTGACAGCTGTCAGCCTCGACACCTTTAAGAAAGGATGAGACGAGTTCATGGAGAACAAGGGTATCAATGGCTATCATGATGGATGCCTAAGGACACCCTCCGGGATGGAGAGATAGGCAGGAGATTTCTCAATGCCATTTGCAGGAAATCATAAGCAGGTGAAGACATCTGCTTGGGAAGACCCTGAAGCAAATCGTGAGCCACTGTGTGAGACAGAATGCTGGACTGGATGGGCTGTGGCCTGTTCCAGCAAGGCTGTTCTTATGTTCTTATGTACCTTGGTACTCCATTTTAAACTCATCGAATTTGGTATAACATATTTTGATGTGAAAATTGTGTCCCAGTACTCATTGTTTGTTTGTACTCAATGCACAAGCTAGAATTACTGGACGCTGCCTTGTGACTAACTACATTATTCTTTATGAGGATTTTTTTTTTTTTGGAACTCATCATTTTTGGTACTCGTCGTGCCTCCTGGAACAAATTAACTATGAATACTGAGGTACCCCTATGCATTGTTCTTAGGCAAGCCTGGCATCACCAGCGTTGCTCTCTCTCTCTCTCTCTCTCTCTCTCTCTCTCTCTCTCTCTCTCTCTCTCTCTCTCTCTCTCTCTCTCTCTCTCTCTCTCTCTTTGCAGTTATTTCCCTGCTGTTATCAGCAAGTTCTAATCTCATTATGTTACTGAATCACTTGGATGTCCTCATGCAGTTTTCCCCAGTCTTGGCATTCTTATGTAAAGATTTAAAGTCCCGGGATTCTTAGCCAGCATTTCTGTGGCAGCCAATTCCAGGATTTCAAAGTCTACACTGCACATTGAAAGGATACCATAATGTAAAGGATATGGACTCTTTTGAATCCGGCTTGACTTCTGGTGATTGCAGTAATTAGGCATCCCTGTAATTTTCATGGCAACAATATGAAAATCGTTGGGACTGTTTTCTTCTGGGATGTTTTGTCAACTTCTGTGTCTCACCCACAGCTTAGACATTTCCTGTTAGTCTCCCATCTGAATTAATACAGCTGTTTATCTTCCTCTAAATAGCCAAGGTTGCTCATATGCTTCTCCTAACTGGGCACTGCGATTTTTATGGATTTGCTTAACGTAATGTTGGCTTCTATCGTCTAATTCTGCCTCAATGTCTAGATGTAAATCCAAGGAGGTAGAGAAGATATTTCAAAGACACTTGCCATGTGTGCACTTAACTTTGTCCCTTCCTGGCTAAATGGGTTAAAGTCACTGGTGAGCATCTGTTTTCAATGGACAGGGGTGGGCAAACTTTGCAACTTTAAGTCTGAAGGACGTCATCTCCCAGACTTCTCCAGCCAGCTTTGCTGGCTGGAGAATTCTGGGAGCTGAAGTCCTTCAGACTTAAAGTTGCAAAGTTTGCCCACCCCTGGGATAGACGGTTATGCTTAAATAATGGGTGGTAACTTCTATACTTTTGTATTCTCCATGAACGTAAGCATACTGTATTGCTTTAGTAGCCCACATTGGACAAGATGCCACATCATGTGATAATGTCTCAGCAATTACTTACCTGAAAAGAAGGCAATTGAAATTCAAAAGTATCTGCCTGAAAATGAAGAATAATAACCAAAAATAGATGCCCAGCTTCCCCAACCTAGATTTTTCAACTTTAGCTTAAATCAGTTCTTCATTTTCTCCCTATAAGTAAATGAAATTATGTACGTCACACTTTGAGTGAGTCTGCATTGCCAGAAGTTGCAGTCAAAATAGGAACACGGCCCAGTTTTTTTTTTTTAAAGTTAATGCTGTTTAAGAGAGTAAGATACCTGTAAAATAAGATACTCATTTACAAAATTAACATCCCATTTACAAAGATTCATCATTTCCTATTTCAGATACAAATTGTTCGTGTGCACACTAGCCTTGCTGAATGTCTATGGAGATTCCCAGTCATCCAAGTCATTGTTGTCCCAAAGGTGCTTTTTCAAAAGGCAACTAGACTTTCTGGTTTTTCTTTGGAGGTGTTTTGCTTCTCATCCAAGAATCTTCTTCAGATCTGAGGAAGGAGCTGAAGAAGCTTCTTGGATGAGAAGCAAAACATCTTCAGAGGAAAGGCAGAAATCCAGTTGCCTCTTGAAAACGCACCATTGAGATAGCCTTGCTTGAACAGCAGCTGATCTATTCAGATATACCCTCTTTTTGCAGATTTTTGAGCTACCTGGGAACATTTTGATTATTGCAAGTGGCATGTTGTAATTAAAGGTAAGCATTCAATTATCTCATTGGTTTTTATCAGCTGGCATTGTACTTAAGTAAACACCAAGGTATATTGTTGAAATAGGTGGAAATGTGTGTTCTTTGCCAGGTTTGTGGCTGGCACTTAGGCCTAAAACATTCCTTTCTTTGAAATTTGCTATTGTCAGTGATGCACAGTTTATTTATTTTATTTTATTTTATTTATTATTTGGATTTATAAACCGCTCCCTTTCCCCAAAGGGAGTTCAGGAGCTCTACAGCGATTGACACAATGAATTCATCCAGTCCAACTGCAACTTTTCCTCCTTGCCAGAGTTAATGCAATTTTGCAGTGGAGGAAAACCATGGTGGTAGGGATGGTCAACACAATAACTCTTCACTAACATCTCCTAGGAAAGTTCAACAGTTTTGCAAATGTGGCTTAGAATATCCCGAGGCAGCAATCGTCTCTCCTTCACACATCGCGTAACATGAGAATACAGTAATCAGGGAAATATGTGTTAGTTATTTAGCAAAAGGGTCAAATCCATTTAGCCGGCATTAGATTCTTGCTGTAATAACAATAGCAGGAAACCTGGGCGAGAGGAGGGACTTCTTACTTGGCTTCTGCCTGCAAGCCTCAAGCCCAGGGTTGTTGAAAGAGCTGGCAGGACTTCAGCTGCTTTCTGTTTCTTTGTACCGAAATACCGTGATTTGTTCGAATACAATGGCAGACCCTGGGGCCTCAAGCCAAGTGAAGCAAAATTACAGGAACCTCTTTTTTTAATGATGAAAAAAAAAAGAAATTGGCCAGGTGAACTGCTTGGCTGCATGCTTGTCACCTTTGTTTTTCCAAGGAGGCATATACATTTAAGCTTCTGTATTACCTTTGGGAAAACATGTTCAAAATAAACAAGTTAAACATATGCACGACTAGATAGAAGACGTTTTAGACCATTTGCATCTGCATTAAACTGGGCAGTGAACCACTGCATTTATTTGTTTAAAAAATGCAGATGCACCTATGTGATGGCCTCCAGTTTCTTAAACTACTTGGAGAAATTATATTCACAGCATAAAAGCCCAACTGTAAATAGAACTTCTGTTTTTACCTTCCTGTTCTGTAATTTGGGTCTGGCGTATGCTCTAAACTGGGGGTGTCAAACTCAAGGCAGCTGGATCTGGCCTGCAGGGTGCTTAGATCTGACCTGTGGGGTTGCCCAGGAAACAGAGAAGGTCCAGCATGCAGTACAGAGGTAGGTTCGTACCGGTTTGTACCAGTTTGGGTGAACCAGTAGTTGTTTGGCAGCCTGGCTCCCTAGAACTGGCAGTGACCCAGGCCTGCCACGCCCCTGAACCGGTTCTCCTACAGGGCCACCATCTTGATTTTTGGTTCTGCAAAGAATTTGCCACACACCAAACCAGCAGTAATGCTGGGAGCAACCTGCCCCTGCCGCAGTGCCTCTGCTATCAAATATGGTGCTCACAAGGCCTCCCTCAAGCTCTGTTTTCACTGGCAGGAGGCCATCGCAGGCAAAAATGGAGCTTGGAAGTCTGTTTTCGCTGGCAGAGCATTCGAGCCACCATAGGCGCCCCCGACCCGAGTGACGTTGAGCTGGCCGTGCCCCCTGGTCATGACCCATGCCCCCCCCCCGAGGTCAAATATAACCATGATGTGGCCCTCAATGAATGAGTTTGACACCCCTGCTCTAAACGAAAGTTAAGTTTCTTATGAAGCAGGTATTTCAAATTCTCCCAGTAAAAGCAATACACTTAACAATATTTAAATCTGACTGGCTCACACTCATTTTTTCCCTTATAAAACATGTATGGCCTGAATAGATTCAGGCGGATAACACATCCGTGGAATTTATTTTACATTGTACACCAGTTGCTACCAGTTGGCAACATCGGGCAGTTTCCTGAGGCATCGTACAATGAGAGAGGAAAGCATGGAGGATGTGAAAGGGCCGAGCTTAGGCCACAAATTCCCAGCCACTGCAGAGTTAAGCAGGATTCAACAGTGGCAATCTTGTTCTTTGCAAAACATTTTCCCTTAGCTCTTGTGCTTATCACTTTTTGGCTGGGTCAAAGAGAGAAAAGTTCATACGGATCTACAAACCAGCTCGCAGCATTATATGTACAAAATCAAACACTAAAATGGCAAAGACCCACAAAACTGCTTGCAGTTTAAGCCGAAAATAAACCACAAGAGGGCTTTAAAATGAAACTCTCTTCCTTCCAGCACTTAAAACTTGATAACATTTTTGTCCGTTGGCTTTTAAGGAAGAGCTTTGCCAGAGTTCTTTAAAAAAGAAGCAATTGAGGGTAAGATGAAAAAAAAAAGGCGAAGAAACACATTAAAAAAATTTTTTAACGGGGGTGACAATACATACTTACTCATGTATTATTAGATCCCTCCAATCTATTTTCCTTTTTTGTAGCTTTGTGTGTAGCTTGCGCTATATCGACTGAGGTGGCGGGAATGAATGTGAAGGAAACATCTCCAGATGGTGACTGTTTTAAACAGGAAGATGCCTTACATGCATGGCATATTTGTAGGACAATCTTCCTTCTTCCACTGGAAATGAACATTCAGATTAAAGGATGAATGACCTAAGAGAAGCAAACTTTGCTTTCTGAAGCAGACATGTCATTCAGACACCTATTACGTACTTTTGAACAATACAGTAATCTATTAATAACCACATGACATAAAGATGCCCTAGAAATACAATTACTGAATCAAAAAAAGTCTTGCAGGTGTTTATTCCCGTTTGAGGCAACAATAATAGCTTCAAGGTATGGCTTACCAGCAGACTTGCAAAATGCATGTTAATATTTGCATGGGGCACAAATGATGTATTTGTATTACTACTTCTTCAGCTATTAGCACGGGTTGAATGCATTTGCTGCATTTGTGTGCTTGAGCAAAACGAGCAGAATCCTTTAAGTCAGGGGTCCCCAACCTTTGCAACTTTAAGTCTGAAGGACTTCAGACTTAAAGTTGCAAAGGTTGGGGACCCCTGCTAAGTCAAATAAAGCAGTGGCTGCCCTTTCCAATCTGATTTTTCTTAGTTAAAATAAACATTTATTTACAACTTCCCACTGATTTTTATTTTTCATTCCTTCCCCTCCTTCTTTGAATAATCATCGCTGGCATTTTTGAAACACTGACTTTGTCTGCCGGTTAGGATGCATAATAGCCTCCCTACAAAGCAAACCCCTGCTCTAGAAACTGTTTTGTTTTCAGGAGTTGTCGCAGAGCCAGGAGTGGGAGCACACACAGTAGCACCAAATATTGCTTTTGGCAGTCCTTTGAGCCACGCACAAGGACCATTGTTCACTTGCTGGCAACAAGGAAGAGCTGAGAATGTGCAGTTGCTTAGAATGGAGAACATGTTTCTTATCAGGGCATCTCTTAACTGTTGATCCATGTAGATGTAGATGTACAGCGTAAACCCAAAGTTCAACCCAAATTAAGTAGTTGAGCAATTCAGTAGAATAAAGTTTTTGTTGATAAAATGGAACAGAACAATTTGTTAGATGGGAACAGAGATGGTATTCAGCAGGTTCTGACCAGTTCTAGAGCAGGGGTCCCCAACCATTTTTGCACCAGGGACCGGTTTCATTTAAAAAAAAATTCTGTGGACCGGCTGGCATAGAGGAGGAGCGGGGGGGAGGGGGAACAGGTGGTGCATGCGCACGTGGGTGCGGAGGGGGAACAGGTGGCGCATGCGCACACGGGGGGAGTCGGCTCACTCGGCTCTCTAGGGCCTCCAACGGCACGAACAGCCACGCATGCGCATGCACACACGGGAGGGAGTTGGCTCACTCGGCTCTCTAGGGCCTCCAACGGTGCGAATGGCCGCACCTGCGCTCTCCCACATCCTGCGTGCGCTCTGCCCAGGGGGCTGCCCCCTCCTCCTCTCCGGCCCTGCGGCTCGGTTCCTATCAAGCTACGGACCAGCACCGGTCCGCAGACCGGGGGTTGGGGACCCCTGTTCTAGAGAACTGGTAGTGGAAATTTTGAGGAGTTTGGAGAATCGGTAAATATCACCTCTGACTGGCCCTGCCCCCATCTATTCTCTGCCTTCCAAGTCCCAGCTGATCGGGAGGGAATGGGGATTTTGCAGCAACCTTCATGAGAGAGCATTGTGGACAAGAGTGCAATCAAAGAAGCTGACCACGTTACAGAATAGCAATAGCCCTTAGAGGCATATACCACCTCACAGTGCTTTACAGCCCTCTCCAAGAGGTTTACACAGTCAACATATTTTCCCAACAATCTGGGTCATTTTACCTACCTTGGAATTGAATTGACAAATTGCAGTCAGCTGGCAGTCAGCAGAAGTAGCCTGCAGTACTGTGTTCTAACCACTGTGCCACTGCGGCTCATAGAATAACTAGTTTGGTGCTATTTTCTCAGCCATACCTGAGAACAGGGAAAAGTTCATTTAGATCAGGGGTTCCCAAACTTGGCAATTTTGCTATGCTGGCTGGAGAATTCTGGGAGTTGAAGTCCACAAGTCTTAAAGTTGCCAAGTTTGGGAACCCCTGATTTAGATGTTAAAAACTGTCAAAGTTGACTCTGGGAATACAGATACCACTCAGTCACTCAAGAGGTCATCAATCCTGCCTTGCAAAAAACGTCTCCACGAGGTGGCCTAATGATAGAGGAAACTGGAATATTGTAATCCCAAAGCATTGATAATTTCAAGCATGTCAGCTGCTGCATGAAAAAAAAAATAAAGTCTAGCTCTATATCTTTAACTTTCGGCATGCATTTTTACTTGCTCTAAAATCCTTTTAAAGTTACATCAGATAGGGTGTTTTTTTTACATATTGAGAACTTAACCTCCATATGTATGTATGTCAACAACCTAGTCATAAGAAAGGGACAGAAGAAAATGAAGAGAGAGGCATGGGACACATACTATATATATAGTTATTATATACTGTAATTGTATAGTCTTTGAATATAATTATTACCTTTAAATGTTGCCTAACGTTGTAGTGTAAAAATATCAGAATTAAAGGAATTTGAATCGTTTATCCAAAAATCTATTTCCTGGATTGGTTTAAAATAGAAAACATACGAGAAATAATGTACTTTGAGAGTAGTTCTCAGTTCAGTCTTAGTAGTGGCAACACTTGATCAGCCTTGACCAATCTGGGAAGCTAAGCAGTGGCAAGCCTGGTTTAATAATTGGGTGGGAGACCACTAAGGCATTCCAGGGCTATAATTTGGGAAATTGAAAGACATCCTAGAAGAGAACGATTTCTATGTGACTGCCAAGAAAGCTATATGGATGTGTCCATGAGATTATTAGGAAAGTTAGCTTTCACTAGAATGAATCATTTTCTTCCACCATTTAAAGGGTGAGGAACTGAAGTTATCTAAACATAATTTTCTCTCTCCCATGTTCCAACCCTTGCTAGCTTACTGTTCGGTTTAGTCACACAGGGGCATCAAACTGGCGAACAGCGGGCCGAATGCATCACATCCAGGCCATGACCACCCCAGCTCCGTGAAGGAGAAAAACATCGCGAAACGTCATGTGACAACGTGACGATGCAGGTTTGACACTGGTGGTCTAGTGGTTAAGGCACTGGACTAAAAAGCAGGAGATTCTTAGTTCAAATCCCGCCGTGAAAACCAGCTGGGTGACCTTGGGCCAGTCTGTCTCAGCCCAATTCACTTCACAGGATTGTTGTTTGTGGGGAAAATAGGAGGGGGAAGCTGTGTTGGATCTGTTTGCTACCTTGAGTTATTTGTAAAAATAATAAAAGTGGGATACAAACAAATAAATGTACTTGCTCCTGGTTATGGATACTAGGCTTCAGGATAAATAATCATGTAGGTGTGAGCATTGCTAATAATCTATGGCAGTGATGGCTAACCTTTTATGGCTCGCGTGCCAAAAACGGGGGGAGCGCAGGGGGAGGTCATGCATGGGCGTGCCACCCCCATAATGCTATGTGTGTGACCCCCTGCTTTTGGCACACTTTTTTCGCCCTCCCCAGGCTCCAGAGGCTTTCTAGGAGCCTGGGGAGGGTGAAAACAGCCTCCCCTCCCCACCTCCAGAGGCTTCAGGAGCTTCCCTGAAGCCTCCAGAGGGCGAAAAACGGCCTCAAAAGAAGGCCTAAATCAGCCGGCCAGCGCACACATGCGTGCTAGTGCTGACAGGGCAACGCCTCGCGTGCCCTAAGAAATGGTTCCGCGTGCCACCTGTGGCACCCGTGCCATAGGTTCGCCATCACTGATCTATGGGCTAAGTCTGCTTGAAAAGTAATGCCAATGTTTTACCAATAGATGGTGCTAAACAGTTGCTCTTGAATCACCTTTTTTTAAATTAACCTATAGCATTGTGGATATAGTTGACAAAGATACTATGAGGAGCTTTTAGACCTGTGAAGAAACTAAGAATGAGATTCCTCTTAAACTTTGTTTCAGCTGGAAACAACAACAAACAACAACCGAGTTTATATAACTAGAAAAGATGCAGAAATAATGGCCAAAATAATCACAAGGTTGGAAAAGCCTTAAAGTTAGTATTTAAAAAAAAAAAAACAACCCTAAATACTGGAGAGGTGGAGCCATGATATTTATAAATTTAAGGAGTACATAAAAATTGTCTGTCATTTGTCTAAATTCCAACGAATAATGATTTTCAAGGAAAACACAATGTCTTGTTCACACACATTGCAAAGTCAACCTGTAGAGTTTGCTCATCAGCAGATTGATGGATTTTAAGGGAAATTAAATTCATTCTGGGGAATGTATTATGACTGCCAGGTTGCAATATATCATATCCAGCATCAAGAATAGACCATAATTTCCAGCAGAGACTCTTATCCTATTTACTGGCACCTGGCTTTACCAACAAAACAAAATGGTTATTAGACTAATAAAGGATATTTGTAGCTCAGGGTTGAAAAGTGTTATTAGTTTTTTCTTCTTCCACTTCCTTCAATAGCTTAAGACTACATTAAGACCTGACATTGCAGAGAAAATAGGAAGCTATCAGAAATTTGCAGTCGTGCACCAGCACTTGAGTTGCATTCAACCTGAAAAACTGCAGAAGCCACTTCCCTCTCTAAAAGAGTCCCAGTCGGTCCTCTTTTATAGTCCTCGTTGACTAACCACTCATTTAGCAACTATTCAAAGTTATAATGGTAACACGGGACCTAGTTATCTGCGGGATCGTATCCTACCCTATACATCCCTTCAGCCGATTCGCTCCCACAGAGAGGGACTTCTCCGGGTGCCGTCCACTAGGCAATGCCAGCGGGCGACGCCCAGGGGAAAGGCCTTCTCTGTGGTGGGCCCAACCCTCTAGAACGACCTACCCCCCGATATTAGAACAACTAAGGACCTCCGCTCCTTCCACCAGAAACTTAAGATCTATTTTTTCCATCAGGCCGGTCTGGCCTAATCTATTTCACTTAGCCTATAGTCTGAAGTTCAAATTGTTTTAATTGGGTTTTAAAAGGGGTAATAGTTTTAATGATTTAAAAAAATTTTAGCACAGGGGATAATTATTTAATTCGGTTTTAATTATTTATAACTGCTATGTTTATATGTTTTTTAACTTCCTATGCACCGCCCCGAGTCCCTTGTGGGGAAAGGGAGCAGTTTATAAATCCAAATAATAAAATAATAAATAAATAAATAAATAAATAAAATTTTTACAGCAAATTTATGACTTTTGCAGTATCCCTCAGTCCTGTGATCTCCATTACATCAGTATGAGTTGCTGTGTGCCTGACCCCCTCTTCCTTCCTTCCTCCCAGAGCAGAGAGATTGGAGGGAAAGAGATTTTAAAAGAATAAGCAGTTTGTGTAATGTGCTGGTGGTTCTCAGCCATAGTTTACCATTGCGATCACATTGCATTCCGTGTGTACAAGACAATAAGCACCCACCTGAGCATTCCAAAGGGAATGGTTTTAAGGAGGTAATGAAAAACTGAAGGCGTGAAACTTACCCTAGTAGTCTTCTAGGGCATGGCTAGGTCCTGGGTACTTACGAGATCGCCTTCTGCCACCGAGAGCCTCCCACCGGCCAGTACACTCCCATAGAGAGGGTCTCCTCATGGTGCCATCGGCTAAACAATGTTGACTGGCGATACCCAGGGGGAGAGCCTTCTCCGTGGGAGCACCTGTCCTCTGGAACGAATTTCCCCCGGAGTTACGAATTGTCCCTGATCTACGCACCTTCCGCTGTGCTCTCAAAACTTTTCTTTTCCAACAAGCCGGGCTGGCATAAAAATGAATTTTTAAATACGAATTTTTATTAATTTTAATCGGGGTTTGTTTGGTTTTTTAATTTTAAGAGAGGCCAAATTGTTTAATATGCTTTTAAAACTGTTTTTAATTTTTATATATCTGTTTTACTTTGGCTGTACACTGCCCTGAGTCCTTCGGGAGTAGGGCGGTATAAAAAACTAATAAATGTAAACCAGAAAGCTTACTGTTCTGACCTAGGCTTCCCAAGAGCAGGAAGCAAACTCCTGGTCCCGACAAAAAACCCTTATTAATTGGCTGTGAATGCTGCTCATTCACATCCAGCAAAGTCTTTCAAGGGAAGATTTACAGTCACAGATCTTATCTGGCTTGGAGAGCTGACAGGCCGATATTTGCAAAACTTGGCAAGGAGTCTTGGAGAGTCATGAACCAATTAAGGGAAGTAATTGTCTCCTGCAAACTCCACTCCCCTTTCGCTCCTTTTATTTCCTCTGGGAGGGGCCATTCATCATCCACCTGTGGCCTTTCTCCCACTGACCCATTCTTTAGCTGTTCCCTTTGTCTGGCAACTCTGCGCATGCGCACACTGGGAACAGGCTCCAAGGGTTCATCTGCCTCACTGATGTCTGACTCTGAAGGCAGCTGGTAACTGGCATACAGCTCTGACCCCCCTTCTGCCTCCAACACAGAGCCCTCATTAGAGCTTTCCCCAGACTCCAGGACTGGCTCATATTGCTCACCCACCTCCGAATCTGCTGCCATCTCCACTGGTCATTGGCAGGCCACAACACGTAGCTACCTTCACATGATTTCCCATTTAGCGATTGCTTCACTTAGTGGGAGGAGTTGCCAGTCTCCTTTAGGACATGAAATGAGGGCTACCTGTATTGTGATAATATTGTTCAGGCATTAGTAGCCACATTCAGCCTCCTGTGAATAAAACATGGCTTTCTAGAGTAATGGTTGAGCCAAAAGGCAGGTCAGTGCATTCACTGTTATAGATCCTGCATAAATGTTTTTGAAATAATGTTTTATATGGGAACACACTGCATTGCCCTTCAGTTTGATTTTCATTGGGGTTTTGTATTATTATTATTATGGCTCTTTAATTTTTAAAAGTAGACCTAGTCACAATTTATTTTCTGTAAATTAACTGAAATTGATCCTACTCAGGATTTAAAAGTAAACACATAATGTAATAATTAGAAATAAGCCTCCGGCTTTCTTATTCATCCTCTATAAATATGCAAAATACAAGAACTACTCATTACCTTATTTGTAGCATTCATTTTCTTTTGTTTAAATATGAGGTTATTTCAATTGCATCTTGATTTATATTGCACACCCCCATTCCAAGTTCAATGGCTCTGAATTCCTTTTTGTGTGTGTGTGCTTTTTAAGGAATATGCAGGTAGTTCTTATTCAATAACCACTTATTCAGAAACTGTTATAACATATGAATGGTGCTCAGTGTAAAGGTTCCCCTCGCACATATGTGCTAGTTGTTCCTGGCTCTAGGGGGCAGTGCTTAGCTCCGTTTCAACGCCAAAGAGATAGCACTGTCCAAAGACGTCTCTATGGTCACCCGGCTGGCATGACTAAACACTGAAGGCGCACAGAACACTGTTACCTTCCCACCAAAGGTGGTTCCTAATTTTTCTACTTTTATTTGTACATGCTTTCGAACTGCTAGGTTGGCAGAAGCTGGGACAAGTAATGGGAGCTCACTCTGTTATGCAGCGCTAGGGATTTGAACCGTCGAACTGCCAACCTTTCTGATCGACAAGCTCAATGTCTTAGCCACCGAGCCACCACATTCCAAGTGCTCAGTGACTGGTCCTCAAAAGTGCTGGCCGCCATAGCACTTTTGCTGTCACATGATTATGATCTGGGTGCTTGGTAACCAGTCAGGATATCAGATTGTTGAAATCTCCCCCCCCAACCCATGATGCAATTGTGATTTCCAGCCTCCCCAGTTGATTTCCCACAAGCGAAGTCAGTGGAGGAGCTGGCAGGAAGTCAGAAATCCTGATCTTGCAAGATTGCCACTTAACAACCCGCATGGTCTTTGCTTAACAGCAGCAACATGGCAACTTGTTGGATTGCCATTGCTAAATCACATGACCTAATGCTTTCTGACCTCATGACTTAGCAACAGAAATTCCGATCCTAATTACTGTCGTTAAGCAAGAACTGATTGAATCTAAAGAGGTCAAGAGGAAGATCAGATGTTATTCCATTTTATCCTCAAAATAATCCTAATTCATCCTAGCCATTTTTGTGGGCCTCAGCTGCCTTACTGGACTCTCGTATCTATTATTAAACACTGAGCATTTTATAGTGTCAGATTTCATATTACGGAAAGCCAATTATCATTAAAAAAAATACGTGACTGACTGACTGACTTTGGGGTGTTTCGTTCTGCTACAGTTTAGTAATTTATACCGGCACATGTTGAATAAAGAAAATAGCTATAAATGTATCTGAATAAATTTAGAATTGCAGTCGAATGAACAAAAAAAAAACCAGAATTTCGCCTCATTTGTTATGTACTTGGGGGACAACATCACATTAGTCATCTGTGTTATTTTGTCTCTTAGTGGGTTCTGAACATCACATATAACAGTGAGGGTGAACCTTTTTTGACTCCTGTGCCAAAAGCGGGGGTTCATGTGCAGGTGTGCCACACCCATAATGCTATGCGTGCAACACCCCCCTGCTGTTGGGGTGGGTTTTTTGCCCTACCCAGGTTCCACAGGCTTTCTAGGAGCCTAAGGAGGCTCCCTTGCCCCCACCCACACCCCCGGACGCCCTCTAGAGCAGGGGTCTCCAACCTTTGCAACTTTAAGTCTGAAGGACTACAGCTCCCAGACTTCTCCAGCCAGCTTTGCTGGCTGGAGAAGTCTGGGAGCTGTAGTCCTTCAGACTTAAAGTTGCAAAGGTTGGAGACCCCTGCTCTAGAGGCCTCAGGAGCTTCCCTAAAGCCTCTGGAGGGAAAAAAACGGACCTATGGGGAACCGAGAAGTTTTGGAATTGTGACTTCTGGTTTGTCCATAGAGCCAGTTTTTGTCCTCTGGAGCCTTCAGGGAAGCTTCCTAAAGGTCCCTGAAGGCTCCAGAGGGCGAAAAACGGCCCTATGGTCATATCAGAAGTCACCATTCCAAAACTTCTCGGTTCCCCATAGGTCCGTTTTTTTTCCCTCCAGAGGCTTTAGGGAAGCTCCTGAGGCCTCCAGAGGGCGTCCGGGGGTGTGGGTGGGGGCAAGGGAGCCTCCTTAGGGTGTGGGTTTTACTTTTCTGTGCACCGCCCTGAGTCCCACTAGGGAGAATCGGGCGGTATATAAATCCGAAAAATAAATAAATAAATATTCCCGACCTTCTGGTATGGCCATACGGCCAGTTTTTTGCACTCCGGAAGGAAGCCTCCAGAGGGCACAAAATGGCCTCAAAAGGCCAAACCAGATAGGGCAACGCCTTGTGTGCCATGACAAATGGCTCCGCATGCCAGAGGTTCGTCATCACAGCCATATAACAATCGGAATGCTCTAATTCCGTGACGCCGAACCTATGGCACGCGTGGCACGCAGAGCCCCTCTGTGGGTATGTGAGCCATCACCTACCTCAGCTTGACTGCACATGCACGCACGCTTCCTGACGGACAGCTGGTTTTAGGGTCTCTGCTGCACATGCACGGGGGTGGGGTGCAAGTGCGGGAGTTGCAGGTGCATGCGTGGGAGGGTCAGGGGACACATGGGAATCACACGTGCATGTGCAGCGGGCTGGAGCACGGCGAAAACACACATATGTATGGTGTGCACACAGGGGTGCACGCGTGCATGTGTTGGGGTTGGTCGCATGCCCCCCCCCCCCTGCATTGCATTATGGCTACGTGCATGCTTTTGGCACAAATAACCAGGTTAGCCATCACTGCTCTAATCAATGGCAATGGCAAGCCATCACTGCTCTAATCATACATCCCTTCGGCCGATTCGCTCCCACAGAGAGGGACTTCTCCGGGTGCCATCCACTAGGCAATGCCAGCGGGTGACGCCCAGGGGAAGGGCCTTCTCTGTGGCGGGCCCGACCCTCTGGAACGACCTTCCCCCCGAACGTAGATCTATCACGGACCTCCGCTCCCTTCCGCCAGCAATTAAAAACCTACTTTTTCCAACAGGCCGGCCTGGCCTAACCTACCGTTTTCAGCCTCAGTTGTTTAGTAGAGAAATTTTATATTGGGCTTTAGGGATTTTTAATGGGGTAGTTTTTAGCACAGGGTGTAATTTAATATAGTTTTAAGTATTTATGTATTTATTGTGATGTATTGTATTTTTATATTTTCCTGTGCACCGCCCCGAGTCCCTTTGGGGAGAGGGGGCGGTTAATAAGTCGAATAAATGAATGAAATGAAATGAAATAATTTCTTGACGGTAGTCCACATGTTTCCTGGATCTTTGTTATTCTATGCGAGCAAAACGTTTTATTCTAAAGAATTTATTTTGGCTTTATACAGAGATTTTTCATAGCAATTGTCTTCGTTTCCTCATCTCTCTAGCTCTCGGCATGACACCGTCAGCTTTTCATTTGCTTTTCTTCTTGTGAACATCAAGCACTGGCGCTGCGTCACCTGTGCAAAAGCGTAAAAGGGAAACAAAAATAGGAATAAAAGGAATAAGGAAGATTTTAAACACAACATAGTTTTGCTGTCTGCCAAAGAGGTGTCACTACCTTAAGAATCGGCAAATGACAGCTACTGAACCAAATTTGGCAGTGCTGCTGACTTTCATATGCGATGAAAAAGAAAAATTTTCAATGAAAAATTTCAATTTCCCAATGAAAAAATTTAATTTCCGAATGAAAAATTGGGAAATGGGACTTAGTAAATAGAGAATAATATTCTTACCTCTGCTCACTTCTCAGCATGGTCCGTGAACGGAGAGCTAAGCATTTGTTTGGTTTAGCATGATGTGTGAATCTACCCATTATGTCTAGGGATTATCTGTAAACAATACCAGCACTGGATTGCTCAACAAATCCTTGCTTAGTATCATATACAAATAATAGTATTGAGCTTGCAGCAAAAGAAATCATTTACTAGGAAAAGGACCTTTTGTTACCCACAAATAGCCAACTCTTGGCTGAGAATTAAACCAATTTCCCAGAGTATCTCTGGTCTGACACACCAAGGGATTCCAATCTAGATCTCATAACTTTCTAGTTTTATGCTGATTAGCCCATTTATTCAGCCCAGCCAAGTCTTATTGTCATACGCTAAGTCAGGGGTCTGCAAAGTCGGCTCTTTTAAGACTGGTGGACTTCAACACCCAGAGTTCCCCAGCCAGCTATGCTAATTCTGGGAGTTGAAGTCCACCAGTCTTAAAAGAGCCGACTTTGCAGACCCCTGTGCTAAGTAATAGACAGTACAGGAATATTTCCTATTCTTGAAGAATATACTTATCATAGCCTGCTATTTTTTAAGGTCTCATTTTCTAATGAATGTACAAATCAATCCACATCTGAAAAACAATGACAAATGGACAGAATCCTGGATCAAAACATACTCAAATAGATACATAAATGCGTTCTGATAAGTTCAAAGGATTTCTTTGTAAAAGCAGACTCACCCCAAAACATGCGGTTGAGAAATCTTCCTAACATGTAGTAAAAGAAAAGGGTGACAACAGTAATCCCTGTAAACACTATCATGCCAAGTGGACTTAAAAACTTGAAGATAGGATACAGCCATTTTCCTGTTTTAGAAAAAAAGTAGAAGATCCTGGAAAGAGAATTAATTTCTTTCAGTTAGGATATCTCATTATGAAACAAACGATGCCAATTGGTTCAAGTTGAATTATAATTAGAATACTCTCCCTAGTAATGATCAATTCTAGGATCAGTACAACTGTGAAACTGTTATCCGTTCATCCAATACAGAATTTATATTCCTGCCTTTCAGCCAGAAAGGCAATGTTCTCACTGAGGATGGATCAAATCATCCTCAATCCCATGGGATCTGTGATCCGTTTGATACACTAAGCTTTCTTCAGTATAGACATCCACACAACACATACAAAGAGCTGTCATTCAACGTTGTCACTCATGTGACATCACACCACATCCTCCCTACTGCAGCTCTATGCTAGTGGAGAGGTTTAGTTAATGTAATAGAGGTAGTCCTCAAGTTATGAATGTAATGGAGCCTCATACCTTGAATGAGATCACTTCCTCCTTTCACTCACGCATTTGCTAATCAAATGCCAGGCTCGTTACGTGCACATGAGGTACCGTATTTTTCTGAGTATAAGACGCACCTTTCCCTCCTAAAAGAGGGTGAAAATTTAGGTGCGTCTTATACACTGAATGTAGCCCCGCCCACCCACTGTCCTCCTCTCTTTGGCCTCTGCCTCCCAGTAATTTACCTCTTTGCAGCAAACGGAGAAAATGGGGCTTGCGAAGCTGGCGATAGGCTATGGTAATCCCTGCAGCCTGAAACAGCTAATGGCAGGGAGGCCAAAATGAAAGTGATACTTTCTGTTTGCTCCACAGAGGTAAACTGCTGGGAGGCAGAGGCAGATTTTTTCTTCTTGTGCTAATCAGGCTGTTGGCTGCAAGGAGGTAAGTCGATTAACTATAAATGCCAATAGAATGTTCAAATTATTAGACTTATTTTTTAAAGATTGCTTTATTATTGTTCTAGAAAACTTAACAAAATGAAGAAGCTTTTAGAATAAATGCTTGACCTGAAGAGGCTCAGTGCTATTGTATTTTCTTTTAAATAGCAGAGAATATTGTATATTTCCAGAAAGCCACATCAATTTTAACAGCATCTGTACAAGTATAGTCTGAACTGTAACACCACAAACAGTGTATATCTTCTGTACTCTTTGCAAGAAGGAAAATTGCTGGGAGGCAGAGGCAGATTTTTTCCCCTTGTTTTCCTCCCCAAAAGCTAGGTGTGTCTTATACTTCGGAGCGTCTTATACTCCAAAAATACAGTATTTCAGAGTGGGGAAGGCCATTGGAGGCCTACGGATGGAACAGGCCACCTAACTAAGACCACCCAAGGCCTCCCCGACCTACTGAAATACTTCGTGCTCCCCAAATTCCTTCCCCCACCTCCAACCTGCCACAATGTTTCATTTAACTTGTGAAAATCTAGCAAGCAGTCTCCTCTCCAGTCTTGTGCATCCCGTCAACACTCCATTCTGCCCTCCACAGGCTTCCTCCGGCCCCCAGAAGCTCCATTTTGGCTGGCAACTTGCCAAGTGAGGCCTCTGAGTGGCCGAGTGAGGCTTCCAAGGGGCAGATCTGCTCCTTGGGAGCTCCATTTTGCCCAGCAACGTGCTGGGTGAATGTTGCAGAGCCTCTGCGGTTGTTCGTAAGGGTGAACAACTGCCATGGTGCTGTAAGATTCATAGTTTCAGGCCTCATTCGGAAACACTAGGGAGCACTGATCACCTAACTTCAAACGTTTGCTAAGGAAACGTTTGTAACCTGGGGATTACCTGTAAGTGAACTGAAAATATTCACGAATTAAGTTTTAGAGATAACTGAGATTGGTTGCTAAATAAGGCAATCACTAAACAGTAGTGGTGACTTGCGGGTGGGTCTGCTCACCCAGGTTCTATGCCGTCCTATTTAGCCACGTTTTCTAAACTGTGGGCATGCATGCAAGCCACGCACACAAACAAAGTGTATGCGGAAGGCCGCACACATGTGCGGAAGACATGCAGGCACTCAGAGCTTCAATGCACCTGTGGTAAAATTATGTGAAACCCACCTCTGGATACAGAGCAGGCTGATGGGAAGACTCAACTTTATCACCTATCCCTTCATGTTATTTCCACTGTCCAGCATCTCTTGCCTGAAGGAACCAGTTCATTTAGTTGATTATTAGGCTGGCCTAAAGTATCAAATATCTAAATAACTTATTATTATTAGGCTAGTCTCCTCTTCTCCTTCTAATCTGGTTAAGGGACTTTCTCCAATACATGTGGGGAATCCCTTTAAAATAAACTTCCCTAGCTAACATCCTCTTTGTTGGATTACAAGTTCTATATCTCAGAGTTCTAAGGAAGTTGTAGATCAGTATTTCTGGTGGGTACAAAGTTGAAGGACACTCATGTAAACTTTATAATTGAAGGAGGGTTGGGAATATACTATGTTCCATAAATTACAATTCCCATCGTTAGCTACATTTGCTGTAGCTGTTAGGAACTATAATTTTGCAACAGCAAGAGGACCAGGAGGTGCTTCCCCATCCTTGGTTGACAACCAGGTTTTGAGAAAAGTTTAAAAGAGGAAAACTAGTAGAGGCAGTGATTTGTGCAAACTGTCACTAAAGTTAAAGGTTCCCCATGCGCATATGTACTAGGGGGTGGTGCTCATCTCTGTTTCAAAGCCAAAGTGCCAGCGTTGTCCGAAGACGTCTCCATGGTCATGAGGCCGGCATGACTAAACGCCGAAGGTGCACAGAACACTGTTACCTTCCCACCAAAGGTGGTTCCCATTTTTCTACTTGCATTTTTATGTGCTTTCGAACTGCTAGGTTGGCAGAAGCTGGGACAAGTAACAGGAGCTCACTTTGTTGGGCAGCACTAGGGATTCAAACCGCCAAACTGCCAACCTTTCTGATCGACAAGTTCAGCATCTTAGCCACTGAGCCACCACATCCTAAACTGGTACTATGGAATAGCAATACAATACAATACAATACAATACAATAGCAGAGTTGGAAGAGACCTTGTAGGTCTTCTAGTCCAACCCCCTGCGTGGGCAGGAACCTTATACCATTTCAGACAAATGGCTATCTAACATCTTTTTAAAGGCTTCCAGGGTTGGGGCATTCACAACTTCTGGAGGCAAGCTGTTCCAGAGGTTAATTGTTCTAACTGTCAGGAAATTTCTCCTTAGTTCTAAGTTGCTTCTCTCCTTGATTAGTTTCCACCCATTGCTTCTTGTCCTACCCCCAGGTGCCTTGGAGAATAGTTTGGCTCCCTCTTCTTTGTGGCACCCTCTGAGATATCGGAACACTGCTATCATGTCTCCCCTGGTCCTTCTCTTCATCAAACTAGACATACCCAGCTCCTGCAACTGTTCTTCATATGTTTTAGTCTCCAGTCCCCTAATCATCTTGGTTGCTCTTCTCTGCACTCTTTCCAGAGTCTCCACGTCTTTTCTACATCGTGGCGACCAAAACTGTATGCAGTATTCCAAGTGTGGCCTTACCAAGGCACTATACATTGGCATTAACACTTCACGTGATCTAGATTCTATCCCTCTGTTTATGCAGCCTAGAACTGTGTTGGCTTTTTTGGCAGCTGCTACACACTGCTGGCTCATATTCAAATGGTTGTCCACTAGGGTTCCTAGATCCCTTTCACAGTTCCTACTATTGAGCAAGGTACCATCTATACTGTACCTGTGCATTTTGTTTTTCTTGCCTATATGTAGGACCTTACTTTTTTCACAATTGAATTTCATTTTATTACATAGTGCCCAATGTTCAAGTTTGTCTAGATCCTTCTGTATCTTAAGCCTATCTTCTGGAGTGTTGGCTATTCCTGCCAGCTTGGTGTCGTCTGCAAATTAGATGAGTTCCCCAATTTGATAAGCAGCATGAATAATCTGAATAAGTTTAGGAGTTGATTATTTCCTCATGTGACATAGATAAGGGTGTATAATGCAAATTCCAAAGTCCCTCAAAGTCAGATCAGAGTTCACCGTAGCTGTATTTGAGGATATTTTTCCCCTGTGGGAGGGAGAGAAGGAAGTTGCTTCCAATGAGGACACTGAGGTTGGATATTCAACGAGATGAGGAACAGAACTGTTTCCTCATTTTTTGCCAAACATTATGTACAAACAGAGAAACAAAATCCCATTATTCATTTATTTTTAGAAACTTACCAAAGCTGATAGGCCAGTGCAACCATTCCTACGATAATGAGGCTTTTACCCACTGGTGGATACTTATGAGGGATAACAAACATTTCTACCAGGGCCAAAGGAAATACCAAAGTGTGCTGGAAAAAAGACAGTGCTTTAGACAAAGTGCATTTGGGATGCAAAAAGTTAAAAGTACAATCCCCCTAGTAAACAGAGAGTTATATTTTGATGTAAGAGGCAAGGGTGTAGGGAAGTATGGCTACCCCAACAGGCAACAGAAATCTTCCTACGAATCTGTAGAGGTATCAACAACAAAAAATGTGGAGCTCTTCCATCTTTTCCTCCTTAATGGGGCTTTTTAAATGGAAAACTAAAGGAAGGAAGTTCGGAGACTTTCAAAGAGAAGTTGTAGTCCTCTGGGTTCTAAGGATAACATTACGAATATGGCAGGGCAATTGGTGAATAAAACTCCTTCTTAAAGAAGCAATGTAACTTTTAAAAACTTTATCATTCTTCTATCCCAAACCTCCAGATGGCAGCAACTGACCAGGCTTGGCTTCAGCCAGGTTGAGCCTGGTTAGTACTTGGATGGAGTTAAATAATCCCAGAAGAAAACAACAAACCATCACTATTTGCCAAGAAACATGTATACAGGTGAGTCTATGAAGTCACCAAAATCACCCTTCTAGATTCTACAGTCCCTTCTTTATTTCTGAACTCACTTTAACAAATCAGATATTTGTTGTATTATTACTTTATAGGTAATATATTAATTATATGTGTGTGTGTGTGTGTGTGATAGGTTTTTGAGCTGATCAATAAATAAATCAGGGAGACTAGGATAGATCTATTTCGAGCTATTTAGCTCTCTTCAGCTAGCCATACCCTTACCGGGATTCGAACCAGGGAAGTATTACATGTGAGGCAGCCGCAATTGCCTCTAGACTACTGGTTCTTATCCTGATCAGCTGAGACAGGAGGATAAGTATATGCTTGTGTCACAACACCCTGTTAAGCCCTAATTAAGGGAGGAAGCATACTGCTTTCCTTTTCTGCCTTTCGGCTCATCATCAGAGACCATCTAGACAGAAAGCTATTAGTTCTGCGTTAGGTTTTTGAGCTGATCAATAAATAAATCAGGGAGACTAGGATAGATATAAAAAAGTACACAATGGAACTAATAGCTTTCTGTCTAGATGGTCTCTGGTGATGAGCCAAAAGGCAGAAAAAGAAAGCAGTATGCTTCCTCCCTTAATTAGGGCTTAACAGGGTGTTGTGACACAAGCATATACTTATCCTCCTGTCTCAGCTGATCAGGATAAGAACCAGTAGTCTAGAGGCAATTGCGGAAGCACCAAGCCGGAAGCACCAGCCTGAAGATGATGAATGAGACTTCATCGAAACGTTGTGAAGATACTTCCAATTCTACGCGGGAGAAAACCCGAACAACCAAAGACCTAGCAGGAAGCTGTAACATAGTATCTTCATATATATATATATATATATATATATATATATATATATATATATATATATATATATATATATATATATATATATATATATATATATATATATATATATATATATATATATATATATATATATATATAGCTATAAGTTCCGTTGTGTACTTTTTTTATATGTGTGTTAGTAGGGCACCTGGTTGGCTTAGTGGCTAAGGCTTCTGCCTAACATGTAATACAGCCCCGGTTCAAATCCCAGTAAGGGTATGGCTAGCTGATGAGAGCTAAAAAGCTCGAAATAGATCTATCCTAGTCTCCCTGATTTATTTATTGATCAGCTCAAAAACCATGCGCGCGCACACACACACACACGGGTGTCAAACTCGCCACATCACGTTGATGTCACATGACATATCACACCTTTTTTTTGCCTTCAGGGAGCTGGGGTGGGTGTGGCCTGAGTGAGACAGGCCACACCCACCCCAGATGTGAGACACATCTTGTTTGACACCCCTGTTGAAGTATATTATATTATTACTAGCTGTATATAATGTATAAGGGGCATGTGAAAGGGTTAAATGGGTAATTATGAAACTAAATAAACAAAAGGTTTGTGGATGGTAAACTGTGCTGGGCAAGGATTTAAAAGAAATCATTTAAGTTTGCCTAATTTTGGTTTTATCCATTGGTAACAGTATACAGTGAAAGAACAATAGTTTACAACAGCAAATTAGCTCACAGTGATTAACATTCATACAGCCAAAGACCACAATCATTGCATGATTGGCCGCTTATTGCAAAGTTTTCTATTTGCCAATGGCTTTTAATTAGCTCTCCCGAATGAATTCCTTTTGCTAGACAATAGAAAGCTGACTGTAGAAATGACATTAGTAATGGACCATATACTGCGGCTTAAAGCTAGTTGAAAGCCCTTTAAATGCATTGTGTTTTCTTCGCTGGAAACCGGTCCTTTCTCATAGCAATTTTTAATATAACTTCAGTCAAATTGCACACCATAAGCCATTAAAAGCAATTAAACTTCATTTCCACTATAACGTATTGTTTAATTTACCATTCATTCAAATAAATGCAAGCTTTGTATTTTGAGCAAATTAAAAAACACCCTGTTTAAAAAGCAAATCTTCAGAATTATGTCTCAACTGTCATCAATCTTTTGAGGGTTGATAAAAATGGGGTGGTGACTCATTTTTACAGTTTTCATTCTCAGTTTTCTTTTTCGTTTACTTGTAACAAATAAAAATATCAACAAGAGAAAATGATGTTCCTACTGGGATAATCCTCCTGCTAATAAAAAGAGAGAAGGGAAAACCTGATCTGAACAAGGCATCTCGCTGTAAATAATCAAAACACATGAGTTCAGTTGCCCATAGACACTTTCTTTCAGGATGAGTTCTGTATTGCCTTGCTTTTATTTATTTATCATAACAGAGGTATTATTTACTTATTCATTAAATAAAAGGTTTGCTTTATTCAGTACCTGCTGCTCTGAGATTTAATGAAAGGGTAATAGCACATTCAATTTATGTGCAGTGAAATACTGAACAGAAGACTTAAGATTTTCTTCAAAGACAGACTGCAATGTTACTCCTAAGGGAAGATTTTACAGTTTGATTAGTTTGCAATGATGGTACAAGGTAGTCCTTGTTTAGTGACTTAAATTATCCTTGACTGTACCTGTTGTTAAGGTAGTGTTTCCTTCCTTATTCTGACATTATCTAAGAGCAATTTTAAAGAATATAAAATTTGCTAGACTTTATTACCTTGGAGGAAATAGGTAAATGCAGTAGACTGAGAACGGAGGAAACATAGGCTGGCAATAAGGATAGCATAATCCAAGTGGATTTGGCTTTTTGCTAGTTGAAGGATTCACTTAACAAGTGTAGCAAGTGTGTTACTAATTTAACTGCAGTGGTTCATTTAACCACTGTGGCAAGATAGGTCGGAAAATGGGGCAAAAAGCAACTGTCTTGCTTAGCAACAGAAATCTTATGTACCATTTATTGGGCTAAATTGGCTGATTTGCCAACTGGTATTTCTGGAGAAACTGGTGATGCTCAACTTTTACTATATTTATTTTCAAGGAGCTACAAGGAGTTTCAGGAATCTTCTGAAACCTCATTTGACAAACTTGGTGTCCGCATGCCACATTTTAAATTTATGATGTTAGCCTTGCTCAAAACCTAAGAGGTAGCAGTGTGAGGAAATGAGCTCCTGTCAATTTGTCCCAGCTCCTGCCCACCTAGCAGTTTAAAAGCATGCAAATGCCAGTAGATAAACAGGTGTCACTTTGTTGGGAAAATACCTGGGACGTGAAAGGAGCCTCCTTGGACATCCCCTGGGCCAGTGGTTGGCAAACTGCAGCTTGCTAGTCCAGAATGCAGCCGCGCGGGTGATTACGGGAGCCCCTAGATACTCCCACATAACACAGCTCCTGCGCGAGCTGCACTGGCTACCTGTGGTCTTTCGGGTGCGCTTCAAGGTTTTGATGACCATCTTTAAAGTGCTCCATGGCTCGGGACCTAGTTATATGCGAGACCGTCTTCTACCCCATACATCCCTGCGTCCGATCCGCTCCCACAGAGAGGGCCTTCTCAGGGTGCCATCGGCCGGGCAATGCCGGCTGGCGACACCCAGGGGAAGGGCCTTCTCTGTGGCGGGCCCTACCCCCGGAACTACGCACCATCTCAGACCTCCGCCTCTTCCGCCAGTGTCTAAAGACACACCTTTTTCATCAAGCCGGCCTAGCGTAACCTTCTGCTATGACTATTTTTAGACAGTTTTAATTGGGGATTTTAAATTAATTTTAGCACAGGATAGGAATGTAATATGTCTTTTAAATTTTATATTTTTGTCAGATTTGTATGTTTTAAATTCCTGTGCGCCGCCCTGGGTCCTTTTTGGAGAAGGGCGGGGTATAAATTTAATAAAATAAAATAAATAAATAAAATAAGTGGCTCTTTGGCCCCTCGAGTGCTACCTTGAACAAAGTAGTAGTGCTTTGTCCTTTCTAATGCTTTTCTTCAGCTTGTTATTTACAATGGGGTTTTTTGGTACTATTATGCATTTGTTTGTAAATGAATTTAATCTGTTAAGATAATTTAAAGTATGAAATAAACAGGTGATAGCCAAAGGAATCCACATCTAGCTCCTCCCAAAATTGAATAATTAATATTGAATAATTTGCTTTTTGAGGGATCATTCTATTTCTGAAGAAAAATACGTCCTATGACTTATTCATGAATTCTAAATTCTTTGGATTGCCTCTGTCCTCATTTTCCCGTATTGTCAGTGGACATTTCCTTTCTAATGCAGCATAAATAGGGACCCAATCTCTCCAAAGCAAGCTGTCAATTAATTAAATTCCTCAACATCCTCCAAAGGGGGATGATCCAGTCCATCCCTTCTTTCATTAAAAAGGAATCATTCCATCTCACTCACTGTTTAGTGCCAATTGCACAACTGGGGTGCTCTATTTTCTCAGTTTTTCTTTTGTAATTAAAAAGGTTACCGGTACCCCACCGAACACTTTAATGTTACTCCAGCCTGTGCGTAACTAAACCAACTTAAAGATTATTTTATTATTTTTTACATTTATATCCTGAGACATGTAAATAATTTCTCTTTGTGATCACAACCCCAAAACGATTATTATCCCCATTAATCAAGTAAACATCGAGAATAAGTGATTTAAATTCATTCTAATATCAGTCCCAGTTTAATACTTCAATTGCCAAAGTACATTGCCTATGAGAAGCTACAACGGGCCCAGACCAGTCCAATCCAGAAGTTAAAATGTAGGTTTTCGTTTTCTATCCATTCTTACTGATCATCTTCCTCCAGCTGTGTGAATGATGGAAATTAATGTTGGAAAGTGTTATACATTTTGTGTACATGGTATACATTTGTATGCACTGGCATGTTATACAAATTGGAGAGAGAGGTTCATGGCATGTATTCTTTTCATTTGATACCATCATCCTGAGTTTAAAATCAATAGCCAGTAGCCATGACAGAGAAGATTTTAAAACTCCAGATATGATTCTCTTTGTTGGATTGGCTGTTATGACTTAAGATCGTATCAATCTTTCCTAACACTGACCCTCCAACGACTGTTAATAAAGCACACCCCTTTAGAGCCTGTTTCGCTGGAAGTATTGTTGCCCTTAACTAGCAAAAAATGCGTCTACATATTGTTCCTGGTTGGCTTTGCTTAATAGCATACCAATTTAAACATAGGGCTCCCCTTGAGGTGAATCCGGAGGCTCCAGTTGGTGCAGAATGCGGCCGCGCGGGGGATTCTGGGAGCATCGCAATGCTGCCATGTAACACCTCTCCTGCGCGAGCTGCACTGGCTACCGGTGGCCTTCCGGGTGCGCTTCAAGGTGCTTGTTTCCATCTTTAAATCGCTCCATGGCACAGGGCCTAGTTATTTGCGGGACCGTCTCCTGCCGCATACCTCCCATCGACCGATCCGCTCCCATAGGGAGGGCCTCCTCAGGGTGCCAACCGCTGGTCAATGCCGGCTGGCGGTGCCCAGGGGAAGGGCCTTCTCTGTGGCGGGCCCTGCCCCGTGGAACGACCTACCCCCCGAACTTCGTACCATCACGGACCTTCCCCTCTTTCGCCGCTCACTCAAGACGTATCTTTTCTACCAAGCTGGTCTAGCTTAGAGCTTAGAGTTCAGACGCGACATTATCTTAGCTAATTAGTAAATGGATTTTAGAATTTTAATGGGAATATTTTTAGCACAGGTTCTTAATTTAATTTTAATTATTATTATTGTATTTATTGTTATTTATTGATGATTTTTAATCTCCTGTGCACCGCCCTGAGTCCATTTCGATGGAGAAGGAGCGGTATATAAATCTAATATAAAATAAAATAAATAAATAAAATAAACACTGAATTTTAGAATACAAGATACATATAACTGTTAGCATCAGTTTTCATAAATGCTTAGTATATTTAATCATTTAGTATTCTCATTTGATGCTGCTACAAACCTTAGTTGGCAACATTTATACTATGGATTTCATTCCTTCCCAAATATTTATAAATCTGTATTCCCAGTCTTTCTGAATTTATATAAATACGGTTCACAGCCAAGCCTTTTCTGCAGGAGCTGCAATAAAACCTAGAAAAGTTATCTCTGCCCCTCATGTAATCAATTCACATCTTTCCATTGATTTACATTTGGCAAGGATGAATTCCACTTACATTTCCTCCAGAGCTTCAAGGCTTCTTTGGCAATTTGTACTCCCACTTTTTACATATAATAGTATGAAAAGTTAAAAAGAGAAGATAAAACTCTACAAATGAAAAATTGTGATGTCTGGCCATGATTCTGTCAATTTAAAGCTCTTCTTCTCGTTAACTTTTTATAACAGATTAAGTGTATGACTGACTATTGAAACAAATGAACCTTGTTAGGATATTCAGCCTTATATTGGGTTGGCAATATATATGAGTCTATGTTCTTAAGAAGTTATGTAGCTTTAAGAACTGTCTTTGAATTCTGATTGGCTGTGCTGCTCAGCTTTATCATATAAGCAAGACAGGAACACAGTCAATTCCCTGTTCGATTCCTTGTGATTCCTGGTTTTCCTGATTGCTGCTGAAGAAGAAGAAGTTTTGCATTACTGTGAGACAATTCTGTGTTTGGTGTTGGACTGTTATTTGTTTGAGAGTTGGTCGAAAGAAGCATTTTAGTTGCTACAAAGACTATTTATTTTCTTACTATCACTGTTTTAGAGTTTGTTTGTGGTTTACAGCAATGTATCTCTTTACTGTCCGGTGAATTACACTATTCCGCATTCATTAGCTAACACTGGTTAAGGGACCAGAGTTGTAACACTGGTTCTGAACCCAGAGTTGCTAACAAACCTAAATCTGAATAATTAGCTGGAATAATATGCTTACTCTGACTGTTTTTGTTATGTTCAGCTTTGTTTCTTTTTACTCACCATTCCATGATTAACCCATTCAGGAATAAGTGCATCCATATATTTTGGGTAAATAAGGTTCCGATCATAGAGGCGTATACTCCAAAATGTAACAAACACAAACTAGAACAAAGCAAAAAAGAAAAGTGTCAATTGATCAAATTTACTATGTTTATCTACAGTATATCTTACAGTGTCTGTTTCTGTCTATCCATCTATCCATCATCCTACGGCCATCCCTTGCTCCTTCTTAGGTAGGTATCAGTGGTATCAAAAAATAAGAAATAGCAAAACTGGCTATATTTACACTTACAAAGGATATGGAGGTGGGTTTTTAAAATGGCAATTTTTAGATCAACTATGTTTGAAATGGGAGGGTGATGGGTTTACTTAGACAAGGCTTGGAGACCTTTTAAAATAGTGGTCTCCAATCTTGGCAACTTTAAGACTTGTGGACTTCAATTCCCAGATTTCCTCAGCCAGCAAGTCTTAAAGTTGCTAAGGTTGGAGACCCTGTTCTAAAAGGTAGTCCTCGGTTAACTATAATAATTTGGACCAGGAACTTAGTTACTAAGCCACAATATCATAAATCAAAACATCACATGACCACACCAACTTATGACTGTAGCTCCGGCAGTTCCAGTTGCTGTTGTTAGGTGAATCCAACTGGGCGTTGTGACATTGTATGGTTGCCATTTATGACCTAAACTACTCTACTCCTGCAAACGGAACATTTTTGAGAATGTTATTTTGGTACTCTTTGATACCTGTCTTACTACTTGACTTCTCAGATGTTTTTCCTATGCCATAACTATTGCCTCCCTCCAGTGCTATCAGCAACTTTTCTAGACTTTTCTACTTTTCTAAATATATATATATGTTAGTTTTTATGAGCTGATCAATAAATAAATCAGAGAGACTAGGATAGATCTATTTCGAGCTTTTTAACTCTCATCAGCTAGTCATACTCTTACTGGGATTCGAACCGGGGCTGTATTTTAGCTCTCATCAGCTAGTCATACTCTTACTGGGATTCGAACCGAGGCTGTATTGTATATCAGGCAGGAGCCTTTAACCATTCAGCCAGCCTGGCATAAAAACTAACACACATATTAAAAAAATCACACAACGGAATTCTTGGCTTTCTGTCTAGATGGTCTCTGGTGATGAGCCGAAAGGCAGAAAAGGAAACAGTATGTCTCCTCCCTTAATTGGGGCCCTAACAGGGTGTTGTGGAATAATTATATACCCAGCTGATACCCAGTTTAATATATTCTTTCCAACTGTTTATAGGAGTCGTTGGAAGGAGTATATCATTTTGGGGATAACAAAAATGCTGTTGCTCTTTATATATATATATAAAGAGCAACAGCTCTTTATATATATATATATATATATATATAAAGAGCAACAGCATTTTTGTTATCCCCAAAATGATATACTCCTTCCAACGACTCCTATAAACAGTTGGAAAGAATATATTAAACTGGGTATCAGCTACAATTCGCTCCTGCTATAACACTAGGAATTAACTTATCTAAATAATTATTTAATCCGTAACACATATAATTAATCTTGCATTAATAAATATTATTGCAACTTACTGTAGTTAATGGAAAAACCAAGCTACTAAAGATCAAGTCTTTAAAAGATATCATGGTTGTGGCAATTCTTCGTTTCTTCATTAGTATGAACACACCAGTCAGCAAGGCGATTCCATAGAAAAGAACCTGCAAAACCTAAATTAATTACATCTAATGAGTAATTGATCATCCAAAATTAAGTTGTACATACTGTACCTCACCAAATTATATGCTTATGCTTTAGAGGATAGTTTTCAGGTTAAATATATTTTTCTTGCTGGAAATATTTTAATGATTTAGTTTGGGTGATAAACTGCCACATTGAATGAACTTAAATAGGAGAAGGCAATTAAATGTGTAAATATCCAGGCATTACAAGAAGAAAATCACCTAAAAAAAAGTAATATGGATTCTACTCTGAGAGGAATTTTAATACAAAAAGGTTATTTTTTGTATTAAGGTGTTAATTATCATCTTCAAAGCGCTCCATGGCTCGGGACCTAGCTATCTGCGAGATCGGATCCTGCCCCATACATCCTCACGACCGATTCGCTCCCACAGAGAGGGACTTCTCCGGGTGCCGTCCACTAGACTTTGTCAGCGGGCGACGCCCAGGGGAAGGGCTCTCTCTGTGGCGGGCCCGGCCCTCTGGAACGACCTTCCCCCTGATATCAGAACGACCACTGACCTCCGCTCCTTCCGTACGAAATTGAAGACCTATTTCTTTCGACTGGCCGACCTTGAATAATTCTCTCTGTCTATTGATTCCAAATGTATTTTAATGGGTTCTTAATCAGTTTTAGCACGGGTAACACTGTTTAATTATGTTTTAAGTATGTATTTTGTATTTATTCTATATTGTTTTTAGTTTCTCCTGTGCACCGCCCCGGGTCCCTGTGGGGAGAGGGTGCGGTTAATAAATCCGAATTTGATTGATTGATTGATATTTCATAATATCTAAGTCGATTTGAAGTTGTGTATTATTCTTATACTGTTTTGCTCCAGAAAATCAGATTGCTTGGATCTGATGCATCAGAACAATCCATTCCAGTATTTGGAAAAAAAACCCCCACCAAATTGAATCATCAAAGCAGAGCAATTCAATATACAAACAATAATCAAAGAGAACAAATCAAAGTGAGTTGCTGCTTCAATCTTGCATTCCACTTCAATGGGATTCAATTAAATCCCTTTTTTCAATCCAGTTGAAGCCTTTATCATTTGAATCGTTCCAATGGAAATGCATCACAAAACATTACACAAGATCAAGCCTACATTTGATGGAATGATGCTTGAGATACCAAATAATAGAAGGGAGGAGAGCTAACCTCTCATTGGTCCCTCTTGACCATCCATGTCATTCCCTTCTGCTGGATCGAACTTGCCATAGGGTTTATTATGCATTACAAATTGGTCTACTACTTCTACAGATTTGAAGTAATATTCAATGACAGTCCAATTATCTTACCACAAACTCACTGGAGGATAGGAGAGTACCATCGTGTTTATTTGCCTCAAACAGTAAAATGTCTAGGTTAGCTCTAGAATTATATATATCCCAGATACTGTACCAAAAGTACCAATTTGATGCAAATACATTAAGGAGTATAACATTATGCCAGGAAAACAGTATTGTATTTATTTTACTTTCCTTCATATAACAGGGGGAAACAACCTTTGGGGACATATTTGGAGTCTTGGGTGCATATCAGGGCAACTCTCACAAAAAAGCTGTCATGACAGAAAACAGAATATCTACATACCAGAAAGCAAACTGGTCAGATCCTTGCCACCCTGCCTAGAGAGGTAGGATTAGGAGGCAGGAAATGTGGTAACTGCTTTAAATTATTTCATCATATCACCAGTGTCATCCATATAAGGCTTCTAATAGGGTAGAATTCAGGTCAAACACCTAGGCACAGGTCCAGAAACTTGCAGGCCAAAGAAGTTATTGTGCGTAGGGTTCCCTTAATCCTCACAGCATCTTAGAGTAAGTACACACATGGACATATGTATATTTCAATGAATAATTCGAAAGTACTACAAGTACTACTCCTCTCGGAGAAGGGCGGGATATAAATTGAATAAAATAAATAAATAAATAAATGCTTGGAGCCATGCACTGCGTTTCTTTGCTGCAGCCAACTGAATACATTTGATATTATGACTTTATAAAAACATAAGAAACATAAACCAGAGAAATGATCCATAACAAATGCAATACAATATTTAACTATGGTTCATCTTATTGTTTTACTCGTTATAAAAGCAAACATTATTGATTGATGATGTATGAAATCTTCAACATGCAGTATGCTGCAGCAGGATCATTCTTTTTTTTAAAAGAAATATTTTATTGAAAGTTTTTTTTAAGTTTAAAAACTAATACAGACTAATAAAAGCAAAGAAAAAAGAGAAAGAAATCAAGAAGCAAGCTAAAAGTACAAGAAAGGAAAAAAGAAAAATAGAAAAAAAGAACACGTTACATAGAAGTGGCTTCCAAATCTTATAAATATAATTATAAACCTCTATTTTTCTCTATAAAGTTACATGTTTTTCTTCTTTCTATAATCTATCCTATTTAATTATCTAAACCAGAGATCATAAGTCCATTTTATGTAAAATCTCCATAAGGAGTTTCAATCAGCAATAAAGAGAAATATTGTCTTTTATCAAATCAATGAAGTCAATTTATTGTCTTTTAATGGCGTCATAGCCCAAGGACTTAACAACCACCATTGCTTCATTTTAAGTATATAATAAGAGGTTCATTCTTGAGAAATCACAAACTATGTGTTGTGTGAGTAAAGCAGTTCATTTGTTTAATTTATACACCGTCTATCTCATTGTTGCTTCGACTCCATAGCAGTTTATCTATTTACTCATCTGAAACTTCAACTGATTTCAAAAGAGATTTGCTACACACCCTCCATTATTGAAATTTCCCATTTAATTTCGCTGGTGATGACAGATTTCATTGTGGTACATGGTTAAAGCCTGGTTATTTTCCTATAGCAGTGATGGCGAACCTTTTGTGGCTCGCGTGCAGAGGAGTGGAGATCATGCGCAGGCGTGCCACACCCATAATGCTATGTGCACAACCACAGCACGCATGCACGCACGACCAACGCTCCCCCCATTTTTGGCGTGCTTTTTTCGTCCTCCCCAGGCTCCAGAGGCTTTATAGGAGTTGGGGAGGGTGAAAACAGCCCCCACCCCACCCCGGAGGCCCTCCGGAGGCTTCAGGAGCTTCCCTGAAACCTCCGGAGTGTGAAAAACTAGGGCTCTACGGGCAAACCAAACTTCAGGAACGGACTTCCGGTTTGCTCATAGGGCCAGTTTTAATTCTCCAGAGCTTTGAGGGGCCTCCAGGAGGCTTCCTTGAAGGTTCAGGGGGCTAAAACTGGCCCTACAAGCAACCCAGAAGTCACTTCTGGTTTGCACGTAGTGTCATTTTTTGCCCTCAGGAGCTTTTAGGGAAGCCTCCTGGGGGCTCCTGAACGCTCCGGAGGGCTAAAACCCACCCTACAAGCAAACCGGAAGTCCGTTCCTGAACTTCCGGTTTTCCCGTAGGTAGGGCTTGTTTTTTGCGCTCTGGAGACTGCCTCCGGAGGGCGATAAATGGCCTCAAAAGAAGGCTGAAGTCAGCTGGCAAGCATGGGCGCTGGCCAGCAGACAGGGCAAGCCTCGCATGCCCTTACAAATGGCTCCGCGTGCCACCTGTGGTATGTGTGCCATAGATTTGCCATCACGGTCCTATAGCTTAGTGCACTGACATACTTTTCAAAAATATGAGTATTGAATTGTTTCATAGATTGTTATTTTAGATGTCCCTGAAACAGGATGTGTATTAAATACTATAAATAAAAAGTGGACCATCATTTGATGAACCTTAATCCAGATATTTCCTCCAGTTTGTAGAACTAGTTACGCAGTAGTTTTCTTTTCACTGAACACATGTTAAGGTATGGTGAATCTGAATTTGATAATTGCTTATTTTTTAAACATCTGAATTTAATTCTGTGTATTATGTTTCATTCCTTAGCATTGTAACGGTGCATTATAAAGATCAGGGAAAGGGAATTTCTGTGCAAAGTTTTATAGACATCTGAAGCTCCCATAAAAAAATCAGATGCAGCAATTTCTTTATTTATGTTTCATTCCTGGATTTCTATCCCTACAAACTGACTATTTTGATACAGGCGTATAAACTCATATAATGCAAACCAAATCTTTAAAATAATAACAATAACAATAAAAGATAAAAGATAAATAATAAAAGATCTTGTGGGACTTTCAAATACAAATGGATCGGTTATTACTGTTACATGCTTCATCCATAGCCGTGTAGTTTCGTTGGCCAGGTCGCGATATTTCATTATTTTTTCTAGTTCTTTTTCTTCGACTCTGGCATCTCCAGGAACAGCAATAGCAATAAACTGTACACTTCGGCCCTCTACAAGATATTGGCCCACACCAATATCACGCTTGTAGAGGGCCGAAGTGTACAGTTCATTGATATTGCTGTTCCTGGAGATGCCAGAGTCGAAGAAAAAGAACTAGAAAAAATAATGAAATATCGCGACCTGGCCAACGAAACTACACGGCTATGGATGAAGCATGTAACAGTAATAACCCATTGTCATCGGGGCACTTGGCACCATGTCCAAGAATTTTACAAGATACATCAACAAATTGCAGCTTCCTACAATAACACCAGCGGAACTGCAAAAAACTGCGCTACTTGGAACATCTTATATTTTAAGAAGGCACTTGGTTGATAAGAGGGAAGCTGTCAGCAACCCGTCCCAACCATTAGCACCAGACAATGGTTTTTGTAATGCATTTTTAAATGTTAAGTTGGCTGAGTTTCATGTTTAATGAATAAAGTAAATAGTGATACATTTTTAAATGTTCAATTGTCTGAGTTTCATATTTAATGTAATAAGTTTATTATAATAACAAATTAATTTATTATTAATAATAATATTTCATCATATTGTTATAATTACTATAGTTATCATTTTATTTGCTGGCAGGGCAGGGATCATTCAATCAACTCTCACACAAACGGTTGCGTTTGTTTTTAAGACGTTTGGGGTGGAAAAGCTGGTGGAAGAAAGCTGATCTCTGGCATCTCCCTAACAGTCATGTGCATTCAGTGATTCCTTTATATCACAATTTTAGCTGGGGGGAAACGCGCAAAAGCAGCTCCCCTCTCTCGCGCTGGCTGCCTTAAAGCTTACGCAGGCATTTTTTCACATTTTCTACCCGCCCAACACCTGGCCTGGAATCCCGCCGCTTCCCGCCAGGCTGGGCTTGTTCGCCGCCGGAAGTACAACTGGCTAGGCTGAAGAAGCGGCCGGGCCGTCCGTCAGCTGGGAGAGACGGGCGTTAGCACACTTACCACATTGAGAAAACTCAGGTATCTCCATTGACTGCCCCAAAACGGGTTGAAGTGGTCTGTGTCCGGGGGGGGCTTCTGCAGTTTGCCCACGAAGAAGGCGCTGGCGTAGAAAAAAAACATATACCAGGCGAAAACAACGCCGTAGTAGACGGGGCAGGCAGGGGGGTGCATGGTGCGGATGGGAGCGAGCAACCTTTTCGCCTTCTCGCGTCTAAAGCAGCCGCGCACCGCAGAGCTTCTCTCACTGCAAGAGCGCCGTCGGCTGCAACGAGGACTTCGGGCGGCTTTGCACAGACCGTGCCGGCTGACACTTGCGAAAGGCTCGGCCAGTAAACTTTCTTTTTCCCGCCCGTGGGTTGTTGTCTGTCAACGTTCCCACAATTCAATTACCAGCGAAATACCTAGACGCGGGTCGCTGCAGAGAAGCTGTCCGTTGGCCTTTGCTTTGATCTTTTACAACAAGGGGTGGAGCGACTTTGCATAACTCGATACATGAATAAATAAAGTAACTATTACTTGCGTAACTATGCAAGGCAGTTTCATCGAAGAGAGAAAAGAAAAACCAGTTGGTTATCAAAGAGATGGGCTGAAGTTTGCCCCAGAAGTGTTTAAACGTCTCCATTGCAATAGACGTTTGCAATCTTGAAATAGAAAAATAAAAGTTCATACTTATCTCCTCCTCTCCATGATAAAGGTAACGAAGAAGCAGAGTGTGTGTGTACTGTGTGTGTGTGTATGTATATATATAATATATATATATATTGTGTCACAATGTTGCAGATTTTTTAAACTTTAATATATTTTATATGTTTTGATTTGCAAATATATTAAAGTTAAAAAAATCTGCAACAGTTGCAGATTTTTACAGACAGATTTTTACAGACCGAAGCCTGAAGATGGCAAGTGAGATCTTGCCGAAACGTTGCAAAAACAATCTCATGCTTACAGGGAAAATACCCGAATACAACAACACCAGCATATATGTGTGTGTGTGTGTGTGTGTTTGTTTTTTGAGCTGATCAATAAATAAATCAGTATATATATATATGATTTATGTGTGTGTGTGTGTGTATCCCTACCGATTGCAGATTTTTTAAAAACTTTTAATATATTTTATAGGATTTGATGTTTTGATTTGCACCAGTGTGCATTTTCCAGCGGTTAAATCCTAGCCAATATATACACGGCAAAAGTATTGTGATGGAGTTGGTGTGGAGCAATCATAAGAAATCAATGGCTTTTGTTTAGAAAGCTAACATATTAAGACATTTTCAAAGCTGCTGAGCAGATGCAATCAATAAGGGATAACAGGAAGGGGCAAAGACTATAATAGAGCTTACTACTCTCAGTAATGGAAGTAATGCTTTCATGCATTTTATATATATAAATTAGTTTCCCTGTTTTGCATGATTACAGAATGGAATAAAATACTCAGTTACTGGTAGAAATAGATACAGAATGATCCAGAAAATACCTTTGCATAGCATATGAGAAATATATCCAGATTTCCAAATCTGGAGTTTCCATGCTGTCTTGCAAGGATCCCAGAGAAATATTACTGTTTTTTATGCATAGAAATGTGTTTTTGAGAGCGGCTTAATAGCATGAAATTTGACTCCTAGTGGCATTTTAAAAGTTCCAGTTTAAGAGTTTTCTAGTTAGGACCAGAAAATGACTGATAACACAATGCTAGCTTTCCATCTCTTGTGAAAATGACTTAAGAAGTTTGAAAATACCCCAAATGAATCAATGAGCGTTATAGGTAATGTTTATAGTAATACCTGTACTTTATCCAAAGGCTGTAGCTGAAACAATTTCTCTTCCCAGCAGAAAGTATGATTCAGCAGAAAATAATTCTTGTCAATGAAGGACAACACCATAGCATCATTCTGTGTAATTGGGCCTCTAATAAATGTGTTTAGGCTTAAAAAATTTAAAGCACACTCTAAGCTTGATATATATAAGATTGCAGTCTTCTTAATCACTGCAATCTTTGAGATTTCTTTTTGAGCCAGGTTCGCTGTTTTACAGTCTACTCTTCATCCCAAGTAGAAAAGAGGTGGGGGGGCATGTCTCTTTCCTCAATATTAATATGCATCATGGATTCTCCAGAGGTTAGGCTGAAGAAGCATAGGATTGATTTGCAAGTTGCATCTCTTAAAAAGAGAACGATTATGCAAATGATATGCATCTGGAAAATCTACACATGGCATCTTTATGTTAGAGAAAGCTAAGCCTGTGCTGCTGAAAACATAATTTATTGGAAGTAACCTGTACTGTATACACTTGATTTGAGAACTAAATCTACTTCAATCCCCTCTTGAGGAAATAAACAGGGAATCTGCTTGAACTTTATTATACCATCTTCTGAATTCTCTCGAAGAGATGTGGTACACACAGTTGGCAATTCCATTCCAATTTGCGGTAATACTTGGTAATTATGCTTTAGTACTCTGGCAATGTTTAGTTTCTGACAATTGAGCCATAAGATCTTGCCTTAGAGTCCTTAGATAAGGACTTCTTTTTATGATAAGTTTTTTTATATTGAAAAAGTTTTATTGGTTTTACAGTTTTTCAATAGGGTGGGGTAAGGGATACAGAAATTTTTTTGAGAGCATTCACGTCAAAGTCGTCGGCCCTTCTGGAACTTCAATATAAATCAATAACAAAACATTGTTCATAACACTACAAAGTGAAAACAAGTACATGTTTCTAAGTTCTCAATTCTATGCTGTCAGTCATTTACAAAAATCCAGATACACATGTTATACAATATTACTCAAAAATCAAAGCAAAGTTATTTTTTTGATCTAAGTCTCTTGGCTATTGGGTCTTCTATCTCACCCTCCGGGGCCCCAGCGGGCGGGGCCGTGGCTCCCTCCGTCCCCCCTGAATCTTCCCCCAGGGCAGAGGAGTGTTTTTTAAGAAAAGCTTCTGCCTCAGCAACTGTTTTAATCCTCACTCTTCCTCCTTCCCAGAACACCAGCATCCCTTCGGGCGTCACCCACTTGAACCAGATTCCGTGGTCAAACAACTTTTTGGACAAGAAGGAAAATTTCCTTCTCGGTTCTCTAATCTTTCTAGGGATCTGCTTCAAGATGGTAACCTCCTTTTGTTGGTAAATTAACGGACCCCCCCTTTGCACTTTCAGGATTTCCTCTCCGGTCGACCTTCTAACAAATTTAACATGTATCTCTCTAGGTACTTCATTTATCCTGGCATATGCAGAATTTATTCTATAGGCTAGGTCAATGTCCCCCCTAATCTCATCCTTGGGTTTCTGTAAATAGTCTGCTAAAATTGTGCTCATGAGATCAGGGAGACATTCACCAGATTCCTCAGAAACATTCTGAAATCTCAAAAAATATGTCATCCTTTCCATATCCATCCTAGACACATGCCCATTTATTTCCACAACCTCATTTGTGACATTTTTAATCTCTCCCTTAGCCCCCTCCAGCCCCCCCTCCAATTCTTCATTCTTCTGTGTGTTCTCCAGCACTTGCTTCCGCGTATCCAATAACTCCTTTTTAAAGTTGATATTTTCTGCCCTCTGAGCCTTGATTTCTTGTACCAAAGTTTGTATAATCGATTCAAGAGAAGCCATCCTTAGTTCTAAGCTTGCCAGTGCTGATTCTTGTGCCATGATTAGCTGTAAAAGTTGGTGCCACTAAAATGGCGTTTTTAGGGTGGAGCTGTTAAGGCAGATCAGGAGCCAAAAGTTCAGTTCAAAGTTGTAAAGTTCAGGAACCAAGAGAGAAACAATTTTCCAAATCAATAAGTATAATAACGAAGGCACTCCAGAAAAGAAATCACAAATCCCCCAAAAAAATTTTTACTTTAGTAACCAGAGGAAGTCCAAGTCACAAAGAGACGCAGGAAATTTTCCATAAGTAAAATAGTCACTCAGGGACAAAGAGAAGCCATCTTCTGCCGTCCAAGCTCAAAGCCCAAAGGGGAGAGTGGTTAAAGAAATTGTTTCAGCCAGACCTAGAAACTCTGTTGCAAATCAAGCCGCAAATCACTTTCCCTTGTACAAACAGTCCGGATTGAAAATATCCGCTTCCTCGCAGCGAGGAGCCATTTTCAAGCGCCGCTTAAATCCGAGGGTTTTTTTTACAAGCAAACACCCCCCCTCCAAGTCCTTTCAGCCAGGCTGACAGCAGAAAAAAAAAAGTTTTAAATCACTCACTCTCCCCTTCGTAGTCAAAGCCCCAGGCAGCCTTCCGACCCAGGCGATCCTCTCTCTCCATGTTAACGAATGGTGCCGTCTGCCTTTGGCGAAGGGAAATCCCCCCGCAGCATGTCCTCCTTCACCTGAGCCGAAGACAAGGGTCGCTGCCCCACTGCCGTGGGGGGAGCAACCCAGACAAGCCGTCCCTACGGGAGACCCCCGAAAAAACGGGGCGTCTCGCCCCCGTGGGGGGGCAGAAAAAGCAACAAAACGGCGAGCGAGCGCTAGGCTCGCCCGTCGCCGCTGGAGCCGGAACCGGAAGTCCTTTATGATAAGTTTTTACATTCCTAAATGTAATTACTCAAGTTAAAGATGTAATCAGCATTTCTTGGAAAGTCTTATGGTATAACACAGAATTCTATCGTGTTCTGGAGC
Organism: Rhabdophis nuchalis; assembly: GCA_039707465.1. Taxonomy (NCBI): domain Eukaryota; kingdom Metazoa; phylum Chordata; class Lepidosauria; order Squamata; family Natricidae; genus Rhabdophis; species Rhabdophis nuchalis. The sequence goes on from CM077645.1 coordinate 151,375,946, forward strand.
TTTATTCAAGTTTAGAAGGAGCACGGTGGCTTGGAGGTTACCAAGCCCACATTTGAGACCCAAATGCTGCTGTCAGCAGCATGAGCTCTCATTGTTTGCTCTACTTCCTGCCAGGGACATGAAAGAAGCCCCCAACTGGACATCTCCAGACAATGGTGATGTCACCAGCTACTCCTTTAGCAATAGCACTTGGACTTGTATACCTCATCACAGTTCTTTACATCCCTCTCTAAGCCGTTTACCATTGCCCCCAACAATCTGGGTCCTCATTTTACCGACCTCAGAAGGATGGTAGGCTCTTGAGCCTGGTGAGATTCGAACTGCCAAATTGCAGGCAGCAGGCAGGCAGCAGAAACTGCATTCTAACCACTGCGCCACCATGGCTCTTTCTACCCCTAAGTGTCTCTATTATCTGACAGGAATGTGATGCAATTCAATTTCAGGTTTTTTTCCCCCAGTTATACATTGATTAACAACTTCTTTTTGATAAATGCATTTTGTAAGTAATTCAAATTACTTAATAAAATATTGTTTGGTCTTTTCTGGATCATGTGTCTGTTTACTATATAATCTGGAATAGTAATTCACAAATAGTTGCATCATCACTGTTATTGTAGAAACATGTTTGGTTCAATCCCAGATAGAACTAATAATGCTTTGATCTTGTTCCTTCAGTAGTTAGTAGTTAGTACTGTAGGCCAGCAATTTAACTGATTTGTTGCCTTTTTCAGAATTTTTTAATAACGTTCAGCTTCCTATAGGTCTTTTACCTCTAATAAACCTAGCTGACTCCATGTTTCTTTTATCCTTTTTTCTAAATTTAATATTGGGTTAAGTATTTCTTTACTCAATTTATGTGGCTACCTATCTTGAACATATGACTCTAGGGGGCTAATAGCAAACAAAAACAAGATAAAAACATAATAAAAACAATAGATACAGGAGCTGAGATAAACCCAATCAATATAATCAAGATACAGACTCAACAACACAATCCAGGTCCCAAACTCAGCAATAAAACTAGATTCTTAAAGGCTTTGCAAAAAGCCAGTAGGGCAGTGGTGGGTTTCAAATTTTTTAGAACCTACTCTGTAGGTGTGGCCTATTTTGTGGGCGTGGCTTGGCAGTCATGTGACAGGGTGGGAGTGGCCACCTTTTAAAATGTGGTGAAACTCATTTAGCAACGCTCTTGCTTAGCAACCAAAATTTTGGACTCAATTGTGATGATAAATTCTTTCTTTCTTTCTTTCTTTCTTTTTCTTTCTTTCTTTCTTTCTTTCTTTCTTTCTTTCTTTCTTTCTTTCTTTCTTTCTTTCTTTCTTTCTTTCTTTCTTTCTTTCTTTCTTTCTTTCTTTCTTTCTTTCTTTCTTTCTTTCTTTCTTTCTTTCTTTCTTTCTTTCTTTCTTTCTTTCTTTCTTTCTTTCTTTCTTTCTTTCTTTCTTTCTTTCTTTCTTTCTTTCTTTCTTTCCTTCCTTTCCTTTCCTTTCCTTTCCTTTCCTTCCTGTTGGGTCACTGGCAGCGGCGGGCCAGATTTACTTCCAGGTACGCTGGTGGAACCACCTCTCACCGGTTCTCTAAATTTCACCAACCGGCTCTCGCGAGTAGGTGCGAACCTGCAGAAACCCACCAGTGCAGTAGGGGTGAGGCAAACTTAATTTCTAGAGAAACGATGTTCTAGAGCAGGGGTCCCCAACCTTTTTGGCACCAGGGACCGGTTTCATGTTAAAAAAATTCCCCTGACCGGTGGCCATAGCTTGGCCGGCATAGAAGGGGAGTGGGCGGGAGGGGGAACAGGCGGTGCATGCACGCACGGGGGAAGCGAGTCAGCTCCCTCACCCCTCTCGGGCCCCCAATGGTGCGCGCTCTGCCCAGGGCGCTGCTCCCTCCTCCTCTCCGGTCCTTTCTAAGAGTTGCGCCACTCACTGCAGCCTGGTTCCTATCAAGCCACGGACCGGCACTGGTCTGCAGCCTGGGGGTTGGGGACCCCTGTTCTAGAGTGTGGGAACCACAACAGAGAAGGCTCTTTGGGCACTCATGAGATAACACTCCCTAGCATAATCATAATATTAAACACAATAATCTTAACAGTCATATTAATAAGAACCATCATATTGTTTACATCTCTGTCTTAACATATTTTCTATATTTTACCGATCTCCATTTATTTCTAACTTCGATTTTTGTTCTCCAACCAGCCATAAAACAGCTCCCATATCATATAATATTCAGTTTGTTCTTTCTCCTGTATAGCCAGTGTTAATCTATTCATTTCTGCACATTCTGGTTTTCAGGTTTTATTTGATTTATATACCGCTCCTATCTCCCCAATGGACTCAGGGTGGTGCACAGGAAATTAAAATGCCACAACAGACAACAATAAATACAATACAACGTTAAAATATAATTAAATTAAATAACCTGTGCTAAAATGTTAACTAAAAATCTTAAAATCCCCTATAAAATCCAGTTAAAATTTTATCTAATCTAATATCTAAGCTAAAATCTAAGCTAGGCCGGCTAGGTGGAAGAAGCGCGTTTTAAGTGATCGGCGGAAAAGGCGAAGGTCCGTGGGGTAGGTCATTCCAGAGGGCTGGACCTGCCACAGAGAAGGCCCTTTCCCTGGGCGCCGGCAGACGGCATTGACCAGCAGACAGCACCCTGAAGAGGCCCTCTCTGTGGGAGCGGATCGGTCGAAGGGAGGTATGTGGTAGGAGACGGTCCCGCAAATAGCTAGGCCCCGTGCTATGGAGCATTTTAAAGATGGTCACCAGCACCTTGAAACGCACCCGAAGGCCACTGGCAGCCAGTGCAGCTTGCGCAGGAGGGTGTTACGTGGGAGCACAGTGAGGCTCCCAAGATCCCCCGCACGGCCGCATTCTGCACTAACTGGAGCCTCCGGGTGCACTTCAAGGGGAGTCCCATGTAGAGAGCATTGCAATAGTCTAGGCGGGACGTAACAAGCGCTTGAGTGACTGTACGGAGGGCATCCCGGTCAAGGAAAGGGCGCAACTGACGTACCAGGTGAACCTGGTAAAAAGCCCCCCTGGTCACGGCCGTCACATGGTCATCCAAGGAAAGCCGTGAGTCCAGGAGGACGCCTAAGTTGTGAGCCCTTTCCACAGGGGCTAGTGACTCGCCCCCGATGGCCAGCGTTGGAGTCAGCTGGCTGTGCTGGGGCACTGGAAACCACAGCCACTCGGTCTTGGACGGGTTGAGTCGAAGTTTGTTACTCCCCATCCAGACCCGCACGGCCTCCAAACAACGGGTCATCACTTCACGGCATCGCTGGGGTGGTTGGGGGTGGATATGTATAGCTGAGTATCATCAGCATACAGATGGTACTCCACCCCACAACCGCGGATGATCTCGCCCAGCGGCTTCATATAGGTGTTGAACAGGAGAGATGAGAGGACCGACCCCTGAGGCACCCCACACGTAAGGGGCCTCAACGTCGACCTCTGCCCTCCTGTCAACACAAATTGCAACCGACCGGAGAGGAAGGAGGAGAACCACCGCAACATGGTGCCTCCCACTCCTAACCCCTCCAGCCGATGCAATAGGATACCATGGTCGATGGTATCAAAAGCCGCTGAGAGGTCTAATAGAACCAAGATAGAGGATCATCCACCAGCGCGACCAATGCCATCTCTGTGCTGTGCCCGTGCCAGAAGCCGGACTGGCGCGGGTCCAGATAAACAGTTTCCTCCAGATGTCGAGGGAACTGTTGTGCCACCACACTCTCAACAACCTTCGCCAAAAAGGGAAGGTTGGAGACCGGACGATAATTTAATAACAATGCTGGGTCCAGGGAAGGCTTCTTGAGGAGGGGTCTCACGACCGCCTCTTTCAAGGCGGCCGGCAGGGACCCCTCACTCAAGGAAGCGTTTATTATTCCCTGGAGCCAGCCTCGTATAACCTCCCAGGAGGCCAGTACCAACCAGGAGGGACACGGGTCCAATAAACATGTGGTAGCATTCAGCCGTCTTGGCAGCCTGTCCATGTCATCTGGAGTAACAAAGTCGAACTCTTCCCATAATGTAGCCTCAAGACCTGCGTCAGACGGTCCGCCCAGACCTGTCTCATTGGAGGCCAACTCGTCCCGGATCCGAGTGATTTTATCCTGCAGATAATCTCCAAATTCCTCTGCTCTACCCTGCAAAGGAGCTTCCCACGGCCCCTGTTGAAGGAGGGAGCGGGTCAGGGCGGAAGGGCGGTTATCTGCGGATGCGATAAGAGTGGTGAGATAATTACATTTCGCCACTCTTATCGCCACTAGGTAGGTCCTTAAATGGGACCTCACCCGTGTTCGATCGGATTCGGAGCAAGTAGACCTCCAAGTGCTCTCTAGGCGTCTCTTGCGGCACTTCATCGCCCTTAGCTCCTCGGAGAACCAAGGAGCCAGGGTGGATCGGCGCCCCGTGAGAGGCCGCAAAGGCACGGCACGGTCCAAGGCCCCCATGGCCGCACTATTCCATGCGGCCACTAGGTCCTCAGTCGAGTCGTGGGTCATGGTCACAGGAATTGGCCCAAGCTCCCTTTGGAACCTTTCTGGATCCATCAGGCTCCTGGGGCGGAACCATTTTGGTGTCTCTGGTTCCGCTTCCCCGCGGTGGGGTGTAGCGGTTGGAAAGTCAAGCCGCAGGAGAGAGTGATCTGACCATGACAGGGGTTATTCTAATATTTTCCTAATCACATTCTTATCAATTCTAGCTGTAGTTAATACATGTATAATTAAATATGCATCCCCTTTACTATAGGTTTCGGCCAAAATCCCCAACAAAATTATTTCTGGTCTTAAGTCAATGTGCTGCTTTATCATCTTTTCCAACTACCTTTGCATTTTTGTCCAATATTTTTCTTCTTCTACACATGTCCACCCCATATGATGATATGACCCAGGTGTCTGGTGGAATTTCCAACATTTAACAGATTTATCTTTAAACATCTTTGCCAACCTCACCGGTGCAAGATGCCATCTGTTATACTCTTAAAAGACAATTTTTATAAAGTGATGTACTGTTGGAATCTACCACAGGAGAAATTGTCTAGAATGTATAATTGTCTAGAATGTCACTGCTGTTGGTCACATTTTGGAAATGTGAACAAGGAGGAACATTTTACCATGTTTGGTGGACATATAAAAATGCTAGAAAATTTTATATACTGTACAGAGTGGTTCAGAAGATTTTAAAAATTAATATACAACTGAGATCAGAGATATTTCTTTGGGAATTGATGGACAAACAATTCAAAGAAAAATCACCGAACTTGGGCTTTTGGTAGATGATTAACAGTAGAGAGATTATTGTATGCACAAAGGTGAAAAAATTGAGCCTTGGAGAAATGGTTGGTGAAGATTATAGAACTTACTGTGATGGCTGAATTGACTTCTTTGAGAAAGGGAAAGACAATATCAATGTTTATTGCTGACTGGAAACGCCTTATGGATTTTTTTTGTGTAAAACAGAAAATAAATGAATTTTAGGATTTATGATTTTGGTAGGTAGATAGGATAAATTGTTGAAAGTAGAGGATCTTGCTATAACTAGAGCAAGAGGTAAATTGATAAGTGTACTTCAAATTATTGCTATCATATGGAACATAAATTGAGACAGTTGTTATTTTTGCAAACTTGGTCTGAAGAATAATATGAGTTTTTAATCTAAAAGCATTTGTACATTTTTCACATATATAAGCTACTCCATTTTTGACTGGGAGGTTTGTATTCCAGCAGATTTTGAAGGCATATAATGTACTTTTTTCCTTTTTTAACTTATAAAATATTTTTCTCTTTTAAAAATATCTAGTGCCTAGCACAGCTTTTGATTTTTTGTTTGTTCTTGATCTGTACTCCCTGAAGTACTAGCTGCTTGATCCAATTTTCAGTCTGTCTATTCTCAGTTTTTATTCCCCTATTCTGTTACAGATAAAGATTAAAGCATTCTGTTAGAATTGTCAACAGAGCACGCAAAAGCTTTGCCTCAATCCATAAAGACCTCCAGTCAAAAAGTACCCCATCTATATCTAATGTTTTTATCTCAAAGAATAGTTGTCAAAAATGTCATACATCTGTTCTTTTGGAGTATAATTGTGATTTCTAATCCGACATATTTCAGCGATTGGTAATTGTTTAAAAAAAATGAAGCAGAGGATTATAATAAATGGAGACAATAAATTGTTGCCTACCTACCTTAGCATACCTATGGCGGAATTCTGTGATTGCTTTTAAATAATGCCAAGCATTTACATGTAATTACAGAATGGCAGAAGATTGTGCAGTTAATTGATGTAATAAGAACCTTGAGTCAAAAATCCCATATTTACTAATGGTTTTCTGATGTGGTAATAGCTAACCAGAAGAGAGAAATAGGATGCAAGACTAGTTGAATCTTTGGTCTCTAATCTAATAATTCAACAAGACTGATTTAATTTGTGGCTATGTTTTAAAAGGAACAATCCTTATATTACTGGTAATATAATCCATCTTTCAAGGCCCCCTTTCTCTGTGCTTGTGGGTCTTTATCCTTCAATCAACTTGGATTTGAACTGACTCAGAAAATAAAATAAAAATAGAACAACTTATAGTAATACAGGATCCCAGGCCACCCTATTAAATAATAGGGAAGAGAAAGAAAGGGAACGGGAAGGGAAGGGAAGGGGAAGGAAGGAAATAAATGAAATAAAAAGGAAGGAAAGGAAAGAGATCTAGTGTCAAAAGGGTGCTGTGCTCACTCACCTGATCTATGGTAAAGTTGTACCTGTACCTGAATGAAGACTAATAAAGTGACAGAACAAGTTCATTCATTTACATATCACTATCCACAGTTTAGTTAAAAGGACAGGAAATTGGAACAAAAATATTGTGTATTCTATAATATGTTCTCATTTCTCTTAATACATAACATTTTGTTTTTGTTTTGACTTTATTTTTGGAGGGAGGGTGTTAGAATACTGCAATGTGCTCTACATGGTGCTGCTCTTGAAAAGTATCTGGAAATTTCAGTTGGTTCAAAATGCAGCAGCCTGCATAGTTCTGTGCAAATTGAGATTTGTGCATGTGTCACCTCTTTTGTGAGAGCTGCATTGGTTAACCGTTTTGTTTCCAGGTGGAAGTCAAGGTGCTGGTTATCACCTTTAAAGCCTTCGTTGCTTGGGGCCAGATTATTTGAAGGACCATCTCTTCCCATTTACATCTACCCAGCCCATTAGTGTGGCAAGGCAAGATATGTTGTGTCTATTAGGGAAGTAGTGGTATCAAGGAACAGAGCCTTCTTTGTGGCGGCACCCTCCCTTTGGAATACTACTGTCCTGGAGATAAGATTGGCCCTCACACTTTGATGCTTTTCTGGAAGGCCCTGAAGATGTGCTTCTGTCCATGCACTGGAGACCCCAAGTTGATTTAAGTATACTTGATCAAGAGACTTATGCGATTGTTCTATTTACCGCTGCCAAGGGGGAGGTAGGAGGTTTATGGGTTCTTACATTGTGAAATTTCAGTGATGTAAGATGTCCAGGGTCACTGTGTGTGAGTTGGGCAACCATATACATTTATTCATGTATATTACAAATGCCACATATATTACAAATGTACACTACAAATTTTAATATTTTTAATATTTAATGTTTTAAATAGTAAATGTTTATTCAACAACCTCATTGTACAACCTGTTTAAGATGTTTTCATATGGTACTGTAACTTTCCCTTCAATTCTTGAGCAGAATATCTAACAGAATCTGTTTTTGCCTGGATATTTGATCATTTTTAAGCTACATACATTCAGATCCATTTTTATAAGGGAATGCATATTTTGATTTTATATTAGGAAAGAAATTTTAAAAATTAGAATTCACAAAGAACTAATACAATTTTCATTATTTTTTTAAAGCTTTGTTGCAAAGCTGAGAGTTACCATTCTCTTAGCAATCTTTATTGCTAAGTAGTATAATTTACCACACACATTAGCTGTGATATTAACCTCCTTGTAATAGATAATTTTATTGTCAATTTGGGTAAATCAAGAAACTGCTAAATATTTTTGTTAGGTATAATACCAGAAAGTTATGATTAAGGGCAGAGGTGGGTGGCTCCCGGTTCAGCCTGGATTGGGCGAACTGGTAATGGCAGCGGTGGGAGGCTCCACCAACCCGCCTGGATGCTTCTCTGCATGTGCAGAAGTGTGCAGATGCACATGAGCAAACCAGTAGTAAAAAAAAGGGACTATATACTTAATGCCACATGTATTGACAGTAGCAAGAATTGTATTTGCACAATATTGGAAAAACGAGAACACATCACCAGATAAAAACATAATTTTGAAAATATTGAACTGGGTAGAGATAGATAGATTGACATTGAAAATGAAAAATAAAGAAGATACAGAGTACTATTCAACGTAGAATAGGTTTTATTGATGGTTAGCGATAAGAGGTAGAAATTTGATGAAGAAAGATTATTATATGTACATAAAATATGAATGTTTATAAGTATGCTAGTACAATTAATATCATAAATAAGCTAATATAATTATAAATATGGTTGTAATTATTATGTGTATAATCATTACTATCAGTATATCTGTTATTTTTTCCTTTTGTAAAATGAATTGCCTGGACAATACACTGACTTCAAAATATTTATATATAAATAAAAAACTTGACTTAAAAAAAACCTGCTAAATGTAGTCATAAGAAGTTTAATTTTTTCAGATCATTTGGCAATGCCTATCATTTGATGGCCATGTCTTTGCTGATAATTACGGGACTTTAAAACTTGGAACAAAAATCCATTTTCTCTTGCATTTTCCTCTCTTTTCTGCATAGCATTATCTGTGCTCTGTTATGTCAAGGATTCCAAGATATCCAATTCATTTACTTCAGATTCCTTCCAAAACTCCAAGCTATCTTTATAGATTTTTATTCACTGAATTAATCATCAAAGGATAAAGCCTTTTTAAGGCCACCAAATCAATAACACTGTATCTTCAATCCATCAGAATTCTCCCATGGTTTTTTCTGATTAAAACAATCTGTCTCTTCATTTATTCAAACACTTTTCAAACATCTTACTTGTTGTTCTTGATAATAGCACAACGATAACTTCCTTACTATCTCTCTAATAGGCATTTGAAGGGACAAGGCACAAACCTCAGCAGAAATCAATGACATTTCAGGCTCAGTCCATGTTTATAGGTGGCAAACCTATATGTAAAACTCAAGTGCGAGTAGGAATGAGTAGGAAGAGGGAGTAGGAATGAGTAGGAAGAGGGAGTAGGAATGAGTAGGAAGAGGGAGTAGGAATGAGTAGGAAGAGGGAGTAGGAATGAATCTGAAATAAAATTATGCAAATATGACAAACATGTAAACACAAGAATTTATAAATTGCTACTAAAATATGATACAGAACAAGTTACATAATGTAATATCAGATGGGTGCTAAATTTTGGGGATGACATTGGCATGAATATTTCCATCCAAGAAGCAAATCTGGACCAATTGAGGCCTACTTTTACACGGAATTGCCTAAAATACACCCATCATTCTATCTGGATATCTACAACATGGGGATACATTTCAGCTGCAGGTGAAGACGATGCAGGGAGCAAATACTAAGGTGGTACATGTCTGGGACATGTACCACATGTCCCAGACATGTACCACAATGTACCACAATGACATGTACCACAATGTACCACAATGTCTGGGAGCCTCCAGATGCTCCAGATACCACAAAGTCTGGGAACCTCCAGATACTCCCACATGACACCACTCCTGCGCGAGCTGCAGTGGCTGCCTGTGGTCTTTCGGGTGCGCTTCAAGGTGCTGATTACCATCTTTAAAGCGCTCCATGGCACGGGACCTAGCTGTCTGCGGGATCATATCCTACCCCACACATCCCTTCGACCGGTTCGCTCCCACAGAGAGGGACTTCTCCGGGTGCCGTCCACTAGGCAATGCCAGCGGGCGACACCCAGGGGAAGGGCCTTCTCTGTGGTGGGCCCAACTTTCTGGAACGACCTACCCCCCGAGTTAAGAACAACTTCGGACCTCCGCTCCTTCCGTCAAAAGCTTAAGACCCACTTCTTCCAACAGGCCAGCCTGGCCTGACCTACCGTTCCAGCCTTATTCTGAATATGTAAATTTGTTTTAACTGGATTTTAAGGGGTTGTTTAAGGATTTTAGGTTTTTAGCACAGGGATACAGTTGGTTTAATTTGATTTTAGATATTTATAAATGTTTCTATGTTTGTATGCTTTTTAATTTCCTGTGTACCGCCCCGAGTCCCTTTGGGGAGAGGGTGCGGTTTACAAATTAAATTTGATTTGATTTGATTTGATGTCCCTACTATCCCTCTGTTCTGACCTGATTTATCCTGGCATGGGCAGATACCAATATAGTTCCATTTATTGCACAGCTTTGCAACGATAGAAGGTCCTCCAATGGTACCAATAAAACTCCACCCCACTTTCCCTGACAGCAGTCACCCACAGACAATACCACCAGATCCCACAAACTAGGTCCAAGGCTGCCCCACTGAGGCAATGAGAAAGTCACAGTGCATAAACAAGGTTCAGAGTCCACAAAGCAAGGCCCAAAGTTCAGAAAACACAAAGCGAAATCCAAGTTCCGCAAGCAAGGCTCAGGAGCCACAAAGCAAGATCCCAGGTTCAGACCACGAAACAGAAACACAATCCAGAGTCCTATGAAACAGGGTTCACAAAAGCCAGGGAAGTGCACGCCAAAGCAAACATTCCCAGCAAATGCACCTTTTCCCCTGCATCTGGCTAAATCCCCCCCCACCCCAGATGTTCCTTGTGAAAAGAGATGGGGCTGCTTTCTCTTGAGCAGCCTCACAGACCTCCTCTGTGCTTCCCTCCACTCTGCCTTCTGTGACCAAGGAGCGGATGGAGGAGGTAGCTTTCCTGGTTGGATGTAATCTGCTGCCTTTTCCTCGTTGCTGGCCTTTGGCAACTGGCCATCTACTTTTCTTAGGGCAGGCAGCTCTCCATCCGGTTGACCACTTCCCCCAGTGCTGGATGGACCTGGGGTTACACCATCCTCAGGCTCCGGGCTCTCTGGATATTCCTGGGGAAACATGCCCTCCAGCTCCTCCTCTTGCTTTGAAGCGGCTTCCAATGGGGCCCTCAAACGCTAATGTCTTCTTGGTGGATGTGGCTGAATTTCACTCAGTTTTACGGAGTATTTTTATAACTCATTTCCAGAAAAAGGGAACTGAAGTTATACCAAATCAGTCAGACAATCCAGTGGAATATCCAGTGACATTTGATATGTTTGGAACCAACAAATGGAAAAAGTGAAGATATGAATCACAGACAAGACATCAGAAGCTTTTTTTTTAAGTTGCCAACATTTGCAACCATTCTTCTGTTTATGTGAATGTGTGATTAAATTCTTAGGGAGATGCTCTTAAAAAGAAAGTAGGCACAAAGTGTCAGGACAATAACAAGTTGTCTATCAACTATCTATAACAGTGATGGCGAACCTTTTTGGGCTCACGGAGCAAGCGCAGAGGGGTCGTGTGCTGGCATGCCGCACCCATAATGCAATGCACGCCCCCCTTTTTTTGCATGCTTTTTTCACCCTCCCCAGGGTCCAGAGGCTTTATAGGAGCCCGGGGAGGGCGAAAACAGCCCCTCCACCCCCCCTAGAGGTCCTCCGGAGGCTTCAGGAGCTTCCCTGAAGCCTCCAGAACGCAAAAAAACGGCCCTACAGGCAAATTGGAAGAGACTTCCGGTTTGCTCATAGGGCCGTTTCTAGTCCTCCAGAGCCTTCAGGGAAGCTCCTGAAGCCTCCGGAGGGCTCTGGAGGGGCAGGGGAGGCTGTTTTCGCCCTCCCCAGGCTCCTATAAAGCCTCTGGAGCCTGGGGAGGGTGAAAAATGGCTTTAAAAAATGATGAACTCAGCTGACCAGCGTGTGCATGCATGCTGGCCAGCTGACAAGGCAACGCCTCGCGTGCCCTGACAAATGGCTCCATGTGCCACCTGTGGCATGCGTGCCATAGGTTTGCAATCACTGATCTATAAGTTTATATACTTATCTATCAAATCATGATCTCAGATGCAGGGAGATTCAGATCAATAGCAACTATGTGGAGATACTCAAAATTGCTGAACAAGACATTTACATGCAATGGCTTGCTGGTATAATAATTCCCCCCATCACATAAAGCCTCCGTCCCACCCCCTTCCTTGCCCCCAAATTATTTAGTCTGATGCATAAGAGAGGAGTGCTTGATCTTTGTGACTTGCAGCTTGTTTGACCTCAAGGCTTTGCCATTGCTTGGTTTACCCTTGCATTTATTTCATTATTACAACCATAAAGATGATGTGAAACGAATGTAACTTTTGGTCACCTGTAAGTAGCTGAAGTGGTCATGCAATATTTTCTTGAACAAAGCAGCTTTTTCCTGCTTGACATGGTACAATCATGCAGGCAAATTTAAAGGGGGTGGGAGGATGGATATATTTTGCTATGATTCAGTGATTTTTGCAATCATCCTTGAAATTTTACCATATATGAGTGTTACTTTCTGATGTCATCAAGTTCTAACAATTATTCCAGGCATAAGAATAATCTCAGTAATGGCCTCTTCTGTAAGGAGTGGGCTATTTTTTGTTAAGCAATTATTGTTTTCCATGCCCACCCAAGCCCCTACATATCAAGGGAAAAATATTGACATCAGTCCCCCCCCCAGTTCTGTGCATTTACAAGGGCAAAGCTGTGTGGTATATTGCTTTTGACTTGGTACATTGTTTTTAGAGAGATGTGGGGTTTTGTCAATATGCAGCAAATATCATGGGTCAGCTCCCGTACTTTTAAAAATATGTTGGTCCTTACCAAAAACAGTGCTTGCAGAAGAGAGAAGGCCAACAGTTTTCTGACTTGCAGACTAATCTGGACCTCTTGTGCAGAAGAGGAAAATGTATTTGGTCCTCCTTTATGTGTGAGAATAAGAAAGATAATGATGCTGATGATGTCATTACAGAATTATAATGAAGAGGCAATAGTAAACAGAGAAAGTTTAAAAGTCAGTCCCTGATAATACAGCTGTGAATTATGTGTGAAGAACTCACAAAGCTCACAAAGGATTACAATATATCATCTTCTCACAGATAACATATGTAGGAGGGATATTAGTTTTCTTGCATTTTCTTTTCATTTTTTAAAATTGTCCAAAATCTTCTCTTACACCATGCTAGCCTCTCCCAATTCAAGTACATTTTTTTCTGTTTCTAATAACCTGTTTCCTTGAAAATAAGATCTCCCTGGATAATAAGCCAAATAGGGATTTTGAGTGCATGTGCTAAAATAAGCCCTCCCCTGAAAATATTGCAACACAGCAGCAGCCGTGAGGTGACCAAGTGCTTATTTGGGGGGTCACAGGGAAACACCGTATTATTTAATATAAGGATCAAATGTATCACAACCTGTTAATTCTAGAAACTGGGTCTGATCATGTGAAAAAGTGGATTTTGGACATTATCTGGATTTTTTTTTAACTCCATACTAAGGAAAATCATTTTTAGGAAATTGTTGTTTTTGTCCTATTATATGTACAATAAAAATTTAATGAATTGAAATGGTGCAATTAGAAGATTCAAGCCACCACCCTGCACAATAATTCCAATTTGGCTTGGGAAGAAGTGGGTTAGCAGCTTTTTGTAAACGAAGATTGGGAATATATTCTGTTCACCAAAATACAATCACAGAGAAGTAGCTTCTTTTAAGGAAGGAATAGGAATTAACCCAACTATGCTTTGCCCCATCAGCCAATGAAATAAACAAGCAGCAGAATGGCTGAAATGAAATTCAGATTTCTGAATTCCATATGCTTTAGAACAGGGATGGGCAAACTTTGCAACTTTAAGTCTGAAGGACTTCAGCTCCCAGACTTCTTCTCCTTCAGACTTAAAGTTGCAAAGGTTGGAGACCCCTGCTTTAGAATGTAAACTAGGAGGGAGATACTATTTTATTCTCCAGTAACTAAAATTCAGCAATATGGTTTTGGATGACTGAGGCTTTATCCTTTATTAAATTTATTCAAAGATAGCCCACAAATGTTATATTCTGGGATGCATGTAAATTTGATTATTTTTCTTTCATTATGTAATAACCTCCCTGGTTTTAATTTTTCTGATAGAACATATTCCCTATCCTTGTTTTCTATTGCTGAACTATTTAGCAACATCATCCACAAGGGGGCTCTGAGCAAGCTTAGACCCATCTCTTCTATGTGTACAGGTAACATCCAAGCATGTATAAAAAGAACAGGATTTGCATTGTGATGCCAAGTTGATTATCTTGTCAGTTTAATTATTCCCATCCAACAGCTATTTTATTCCGTATTATCAAAGTTAAGATTTATATATTACAATTCACCGCATCTGGAGATAACCATGTTCTGACCTAGGCTTCCCAAAAGCACAAAGCTGACTCCTTGCCCCTTAAAACCCCTTTTATTTAGTTTAAAGTGAATTCTTCTCCAGCAAAGTCCCGGCCAACAGTCTTTCAAGAGATTTCACAACTACAGACCTTTATCAGGCTTGGAGAGCTGCCAGGCCGATATCTTCCAAATGCCACTCTGTAGCAGACAATACTTGGCAAGAAGTCGGGAACAGATCTTCACTCTAATGAATTGAACTAATTGTCTCCTGCAAACTCCCCTCCCCTTTTGCTCCTTTTTATTCCCTATGGGAGGGGCCAGTCACCATCCACCTGTGGCTTTACTCCCAAGTGGACCCTTGTTCCTTAGCTGTTCCCTTCTCCTGGCAGCTCTGCGCATGCGCACGCTGGGAATAGGCTCCAGCTGTTCTTCTGTCCCACTGATGTCCAACTCCGAAGGCAGCTGATAACTGTTAGATGGCCCTGGTCCCATCTCTGCCTGCGACACAGAGCACTCGTCAGAGCCTTCTCCAGACTCCAGAACTGGAGCTCCTCGTTGTCTGAATCTGCTGGCAGATCCGCTGGTGGGCCACAACAACCAGGTGGAAGAAGTGCATCCTAAGATGCAATGAATAAAGTCAGAGTAGCATCGGCAGATGCAGGAAAGTAGGTCTCTCATCATAACCCAGATGTTTTAAATTAGATCTTGTCCTCTGTTCCTTAGAAACGGCAGTAAGTAATGTTGCAAAACCTCAGGAAAGCTGTCCAAGATTTTTAAGGCCTTTACATCAATTGCACTCGTATCAATCTAGGATCAATACCCCATGCCACAGGTGTCTCCCAGCATTGGACTTCTGTTGCTGTTCTGATTAACTTCCAGCAGAGCTTCATTTCGGCTTAGGAGGACGTTATGCAACAATCACTTGGGAGCATTAAAACTGGAGCTCAAGAAGGCCGTTTCTAATTGGAGAGATCTTTGCTTCCTCTTCATTCCCTTCATTTCCCAATAAAAACCAGGCACCAGGGATCTTACCACCATTCTTACTTATTCCATTGCCTTTCTAAATCCTCCCATGCTGCAAAAAAACCCCAAATCCCAAATGTAACAGGACAGTGGCAAACATCGGGACAAGCTTCTTTTTTGGTCTTCAGTCCTGCTCAACTGGAAGGGCTGTTGGAGGATTTATGGGGAATACCAAACATTGTGAGAATGACAAAATGAGGACATTTAGAGCACAGCATCAAACTGTTTCCTGAGGGATAAAGTTAACGGTTGTATGGAAATGTCCTTATGGCAGGCTTCCGAACCCGGTGGCTTTGAAATATGGTAGGACATTTTTCAAAATTTCTCAGCCAGCAATATCAGTATAGCTGCATGATGCCGGCCTGTTTTACTAACTACTCAGCCTTCCCAAAAATCCTACACGGCTGTACGTTTTTCTCTCCCACTCCCACTAGGAGTGGTAAATTAGTTTCATAGCTAAGCTGTGTCACATTTTATTGCTGTTTCTCTCATTTTGCCTCCACTTTCTCGAGGGAAAAATAAACCACAGGACATTTGGCAAATCATTGTTTTCAGATTTCACTCTAAAAACTGAATATTGGACTCACCTGTCTCTGCCTCAACGTGGCTGCTTCTAGGGAACTGGGTTTCTAAAAGCAGTAGCCTTGAGAAAGGTGTGTGGCTATAATTGGTTTGCCAGAAATTCAGTTTCGTTGTGCTTTCTTGGATATTGAGTTTCTGATCTTTTTCTTCCCAACTATCTTGCCGCCGATGCCGCCGAAGTGCTGTCCCGGTGTTTGGAAGCCGTACGGATCTGGATGGGTGGTAACAAACTCAAGCTCAACCCTGCCAAGACTGAGTGGCTGTGGTTTCCGGCACCCCGGTTCAGCCAGATTACTCCAACTCTGGCCATTGGGGGCGAAACACTGGCCCCCGTAGAGAGGGCGCGCAATTTGGGTGTCCTCCTGGATTCCCGGCTGTCCTTGGAGGACCATGTGACGGCCGTGGCCAGGGGGGCGTTTCATCAGGTACGCCTGATGCGCCAATTGCGCCCCTTACTGGACCGGGCTGCCCTTTGCACAGTCACTCAAGCTCTCGCGACGTCCCGTCTCGACTACTGTAATGCTCTCTACATGGGGCTTCCCTTGAGGTGCACTCGAAAGCTACAGCTAGTCCAAAACGCAGCCGCGCGGGTAATTACGGGAGCCACCAGAAGCTCCCATATAACACCAATCCTGCGCGAGCTGCATTGGCTTCCTGTGGTCTTTCGGGTGCGCTTCAAGGTTCTGACGACCATCTTTAAAGCGCTCCATGGCTCGGGGCCTAGTTATATGCGAGACCGTCTCCTGCCCCATACATCCCTTAGACCGATCCGCTCCCACAGAGAGGGCCTTCTCAGGGTGCCGTCGGCCGGACAATGCCGACTGGCGACACCCAGGGGAAGAGCCTTCTCTGTGGTGGGCCCTGCCCTTTGGAACGACCTACCCCCTGAACTCCGGACCATCACCGACCTCCGCCTCTTCCGCAAATGTTTAAAGACATATTTTTTCCATCAAGCCGGCCTAGCCTAACCTCCCATGGGGACTTTTAGAAAAGTTTTAAATTGGGTTTTTAATAATTGGTTTTTAGCACAGGATTGGGGATTATTTAATATATACTTTAAATTATTTGTCTATCTTCTATTGTGTATGTTTTTTAAATTTCCTGTGCGCCGCCCTGGGTCCTCTGTGGAGAAGGGCGGGATATAAATGTAATAAAATGAAATGAAATGAAATGAAATCTTAAACCTTAAATCTTAAGATTTAAATCTTAAACCTTAATCTTAAACTTAATAAAGAGAAGAAAATGTAGGTAGTCCTTGATTTATGACACCAACTACGCCCAAATTTTCCATTGCTAAGCAAGCCAATATTAAGTGAGTTTTGACCCCATTTTATGACCTTTCGTGCCGCAGTGGTTAAATGAATCGCTGCAGTTGTTTTAAGTTAGTAACATGGTTGCTAAGTGAACCTGGCTTCTCCATTGATATTGCTTGTCAGAAGATCTCAAAAGGTGATCACAGGACCCTGCAACTGTCATAAATATGAGCCAGTTTTCATGCTTCTGAATGTTAATCACATGACCATTCATAAGTATAAAAAACTATCCCAAGTCACTTTTTTCAGTGCTGTTGTAACTTCGAATGGCCAGTAAGCAAATGATTGTTAGTCAACAGAGGGATAGAATCAAGATCACGTGACCACTTGATAATGCCACTTTATAATGCCTTGTTAAGGCCACACTTGGAATACTGCATTCAGTTTTGGTCGCCACGATGTAGAAAAGACGTGGATACTCTAGAAAGAGTGCAGAGAAGAGCAACAAAGATGATTAGGCGACTGGGGACTAAAACATACGAAGAACGGTTGCAGGAACTGGGTCTGTCTAGTTTAATGAAAAGAAGGACTAGGGGAGACATGACAGCAGTGTTCCGATATCTCAGGGGTTGCCACAAAGAAGAGGGAGTCAAACTATTCTCCTAGGCACCTGAGGACAGAACAAGAAGCAATGGATGGAAACTCAAGCAGAGAAGCAACTTAGAACTGAGGAGAAATTTCCTGACAGTTAGAACAATTAGTCAGTGGAACAGCTTGCCTCCAGAAGTTGTGAATGCCCCAACACTGCAAGTCTTTAAGAAGATGTTGGATAGCCATTTCTCTGAAATTGTATAGGGTTTCCTGCATAGGCAGGGAGTTGGACTAGAAGGTCTCCAAGGCCCCTTCCAACTCTGTTATTCTATTCTGTTCTAAAGATCTACCTATATAGGCAACGATTGCTATAAGCTGTGTTACCATACAGGTTGGGGAAAAGATTCACTACTATTCTTTACATAAAATTGCACATGCCCCGAACCGGCAGTAATGCCGACAGCAACCCACCCTTGTTTGGAGGGATTAAGGAATGGCAATGATCGTGTATGGGAAGTATCTTCTGTTTTAGTACATGCTCCCATCTTCAAAAATGAAGGCAAATATTTGTTTAAAAGGCCAGCAAATATTTGTATTCAATTTCCTGCTCACATGATATTCTCAATCATCTAAGTTTATTCACCATCCAGACTGAAATGTAGGTGACAAATGGTTAATTATAAAATGAGAATCTAGTTTCTAAGGCATTTTCTGTAATTAATAGGACATTGGATTGCACATGAATGCAAACTTTTGAAAGTATTTGTCCTTCCATGCAAATAATCCAAATTAGTACAAACTTGCAATGGTTTTCTTCCCATAGAGCTGTCAGGGCTTTCCTCAAAGAATCCTGTGTGTTATGATTTAGTGAAAGTGCTAAGTTCTTTTGTATTTCCTTCCTACCATTCCCAGAGTCGCTAAGAATGAAAGCTACGAAGTGATTAAATCAGTTTAAGTCTGTCCACGTAATTCCCGCTCTTATTCCAGCAAACACAAAATGCCTTTGCATAGAGCTGTATTTTTCCTGCTCCTCTACATACCAAATTTATTTTTATAGACAAAGGGAAACCCAAGTAGGTACATTAAGCATGCAGAGTTGTTTATTTTTCCTCGTAAAAGTTGAAAACGGTGATAAGAATGTTATTATTGCATACCACAAACTCCCATTTTAAGTCAGCAGGAACCAAGCAACTGAGAATGGCAAGAAGCCATTTGATCGTTTACTACTAATTTGCAAATTTATGAAGCAAATCCTCTGTACCTGGTGATTAGTCCCTTCAGCAGCAATACTCATGCCATGAAAATAGAGGCAAAAACATACATACACTGTAGCTTTCTCTGCATGACCGGCTGAGCTTTCTGAATCACAGCCCAAAAATAATGCCCTCCGTTGAAACAAACTAGCTCTGTGATACGGACAGACAAAAGCTAGCAAAAATTTCAAGTGCCCCAGTCAAACAGTCTAAAATTACATGGATTTTTGATGGGAAGGCAACATGTTCACATCATTTCAGGCATGCCAGATTCTTAAAATAGCCCTCTACAACAGGGGTCTCCAACCTTTGCAAGCAAAGCTGGCTGGAGAAGTCTGGGAGCTGAAGTCCTTCAGACTTAAAGTTGCAAAGGTTGGAGACCCCTGCTCTACAAAATCACAAACAGCCCGAAAGGTTAAGGGGATCCATCCTGTCTGATGAAATGGAACCTAAGATTCTGATGTGCCGAATTTTAGCGTTACTGATTACCGTACAGAAGCTGGAAAGAAAAACAGTTTATGGTTTACCACCCATCTGATTGTTCGTTTGCATCATACCTATAATCAGAACGAGCAACACCTGTGAATCAATAAAAGGACACGGTTGCTGTACTTTTGTCACTGAAGGCTAAGGGCAAGGCTGGGCCTCTGTGTTGTGCAGAAGCAGCACACTTAGTGTTGCTCACAGGATTCATTAAATTGAGACTTCACTTTCATTATTAGAAATTTACTTTCTGGATAAAGCGGGGGTGGGTTGCTCCCGGCATTACTGCCAGTTTGGTGCGTGTGTGCGCATTTGCACAAAAATAGGTCAGTGCATGCGCAGAACATTAAAAAAAAAGGAAGAAAATTAAATTTGTCCAATTACAATTGTTCTACGCGTGTCCAGAACTGAAAATCAAGATGGCAGCCCAGCAGGAGAACCAGTTCGGGGATGTGGCAGGCCTGGGTTGCTGCCGGTTCCAGCAACCCAGTCCGCCAAATCACTACAGGTTCGGCTGAACCGGGCCAAACCAGTAGGAACCCACTCTGCATAAAAGGCATACAAAGTAGAGTCTGTACGTAAAGCATAACTCAGAACTCAGGCATGGGTCAAGGAAATGAACTTTTAAATTTCTGAATGCTTTGGTGGGAAATAGCCGTTTTAGACAAATAAATAAATAAATAAATAAATAATTTAATTTATAACCCGCTCTCTCTCCCCGAAGGGACTCGAGGCGGGGCACAGGGAAATTAAAAATGCATATAAAACTACAGACAATACAATATTAAAAAAGAATTAAACTAAACCCTGCGCTAAAATCCCATGTAAAACTAAAACAAACCCCTAAAACCCCCTAAAAACAGTTAAGTTATCCCAAGCCGGCCAAGCAAAAGAAGTGTGTTTTTAATTTTTGATGGAAGGAGCGGAGGTCCGTAGTTGTTCTAATATCGGGGGGAAGGTCGTTCCAGAGGGTCGGGCCCGCCACAGAGAAGGCCCTTCCCCTGGGCGTCACCCGCTGGCACAGCCTAGTGAACGGCACCCGGAGAAGTCCCTCTCTGTGGGAGCGAATCGGCCGCAGGGATGTATGGGGCAGAATGCGATCCCGCAGATAACAAATCCTTATTCTTCCATACTGAAGTACCCTCTCCCTCCCAATAGGTCTTACCTCTGTAGAGATCTGCACTCATTCTTTGTCCTCATTGGGTTGAGCTTCACAGGCCCAGTCGGCCACCCAATAAGCCTGGCTAGATAGATCAAACTTTTTCCTGGAGTTCATGGTATCCTTTAGCAACTTTTATGGAATATCAAAGCAATTTCAGTCAAATAGCAGCCCAGGTAGAAGATACAGGTAGTTCTCGACTTACAACAGTTTGTTTAGTGACTGTTTGAAGTTACGAGCACTGAATAAAGTGGCTTATGACCGTTTTTCACACTTAGGACCGTAGCAGCATCCCCTTGGTCACATGATCAAAATTCAGATTCTTGGCAACTGGCTCGTATTTATGATGGTTGCAAAGTCCCGGTGTCATGTGATCACCTTTTTCAACTTTCTGACAAGCCAGATTCACTTAATAACCACATTGCTAACATAACAACTGCAGTGATTCACTTGACAACGGTGGCCAGAAAGGTCGTAAAATATGGCAAAACTTTCTTAACAATTGTCTGGCTTTGCAACAGAAATTTTGGGCTCAGTCGTGGTCGTAAGCTGAGAACTACCTGTATTAGAGGTGGAGAGGAAAGACGTTTGGAACAGTATAATAGCTGCGCTAAATTAATTAATAACGAGAGGGAAGAATTCAAAACTGGAAGCATCTTTAGATATTCATAAAATGGGTGTGAGATATGGTGATTTCAGTTTAGCTGTAGGCTTTTTTGCCTTTCTCAGACAAATACAGTTTTAAATATTTGTGAAGATGTACGCATGTAAATACAGTTAACGTTTGTGTGCTGTGCAAGATCTCTCTCTTTCTCTCTCTCTCTCTCCCCCTCTTTCGCTCTGTCTCTGTCTGTCTCTCCCTTTTCCCTCCTCCCTTTTACAGAGACTCTACACAAACCAGATCATAAAGGAAGATGCGCTTCATTCTAAGAAGCAACTACTAGGTGGGTGGGGAATGTCTATAAAGATATAATTGTTCCATCTCTAGAACTTCCGTTGTGCTTTGCTGGCATTTTATCACTTTTCAAATACAGAACAGGAAGGAGGTGCCATTTTGTACTGTCAGCAACCTTCAGGATATGTTCCCTATGGGGAGGAAAAGGGAATCTTCTTAATTTGATTGCTCACTCGTTTACAAATTTATGATGCAAAACCCCCATACCTGCTGATTAAACATTTTCGAGACACGACTCTATTGCCAGGAAAGGAGAGGCAATAGCATACACAGTCTATTATATCCTTCCTCTGAGGGCTTTTCCCCACATGCATGTTACCATGATACAAACATTCACGGGCAACATCGTGTTGTCACAGCACTGCTTTCATCTTGTTTCTGTCCTATAAATGAGACAGATTGAGTTGTCTTTAGTTATACCGGCATGTTCTCTTCCTTATTCCAATATTCCCCAGGTGTAGCCTCAATGTACATAAAATCTGTTAGGTGTAGACCCCGTAACACTGCAAACCATTCACAGAATTCCAGTGGCTTGAAACAAAAGCGCCAAACGCAGGATAGGGATTGGTGATTTCACGCGCCTGTTTAATTTATCGCCAGGTGAAGGACAGATGTAGAACACTTGAAGTCAACAGTGGGAAAAATCCTGGGTAACAACCAAAAAGAATGCAAATTACATCTTGTGGAATTCTGCTAGGAATGGCAAAAAAAAACCACAGCTGCAGAGTTCCCAATCATGATACCAAGCCATAGAGGCAATGCCATATTTAGATAGCCCCAAAGAAGATGAGTCTTTTTAATGTGCAAATCAATTGTAAAAATAATCGTTTTATCCCTGCCATCCTCTCTATTTACTCAGCGCGAGGCTGCTAAATAAAACATATTCCTTTCTTGTTGCCTGATAAAAATAAAGTATGTAACAGAGTGACATTGTAAAATCTATCTGAAACAGTACAACAATAGGAAAACATTATGTGGTAATGTAACAGAAATGTAACACTAGTAATAGCTGATTAATTTAATTAATTTGAGTGTATATGTGTTTATCTATTTTTAATGAAAAAGATAAAAAAGTAAAGTGGTAGCAATAGAGACTGTCAGCTAAAGAACTCCTAGGGAGGCCAGATCAGAAGCAGCATGGAGTAAGCACAGAGGGTCTATGATAACTCGCCACGGCCAAGTTGCCACGACTAGCTCACCACGGCAAACTAGCCACAGCCAACTTGCTGCAGGACAAGAGTTACATTAATATCAAAGAAATACTGGAATAGAATAATTCACTTTATTCAAATTTATATACCGCCCTATCTCCCTTGCGGGACTTAAAGATGATTCTAAAAATGCAAAAAAGGGACAAAATGAAAGGCATTAAAATACTTTGTTATTTATTTTAAATAATTAAATCGAATTGTTAAATTGCCCCACAGTGAGTTATCCCACAGCGAGTTGGCCATGGTGAGTTGTGTCATGACAAGTTGGCCATGGTGAGTTGGCCACAAAGAGTTGGCTGTGGCAAGTTGGCCCATTCCAAGTGTCATCCTAACCCTGTGATGGCGAACCTATGCCACAGGTGGCACGCGGAACCATTTCTTAGGGCATGTGAGGCGTTGCCCTGTCAGCTCCAGCGCACTTGTGTGCGCTGGCCAGCTAATTTAGGCCTTCTTTCGAGGCCGTTTTTCACCCTCTGGAGGCTTCAGGGAAGCTCCTGAGCCTTGGAGGTGGGAGGGGGGCTGTTTTCACCCTCCCCAGGCTCCTAGAAAGCCTCTGGAGCCTGGGGAGGGGGGAAAAAGCATGGCAAAACCAAGGGGTTGCGCACATAGCATTATGGGTGTGGCACGTTTATGCATGACCCCCCTCCTGTGCTCCCCCTGCTTTTGGCACGCGAGCCAAAAAGGTTAGCCATCACTAACAGGTCTTGAGCCGAAGGAGACCACGATCCCTCAGACGACCGGGTGTGAGTCCCTCCTTGTGAAATGGGGCCTATGGAGGCAGTTGGGCGTGTTAGTTATATACCTGGCTCCTCGCTATGCAACAACAGCCCTGCCCGAGCTCCTAGAGGTGATAGCCGAGGCGGCGGTTGAGACCCCCAGACTTCTGGTCATGGGGGACTTCAACCTGCCATCAGTAGGCGAGACCTCTGGAGCAGCTCAGGAGTTCATGGCTTCCATGACAGCCATGGACCTGACCCAGGTAGTTTTAGGCCCTACTCACTAGGGTGGACACACCCTGGATTTAATCTTCGTCTCGGGACAGTGGAGTAGTGATCTGGGAATAGAGAATTTAGTCATCACACCCCTGTCACGCTCTCCTTTGGCTGGACTTTCCAACCGCCGCACCCCACCACGGGGAGGCGGAGCCGAATATTCCTATATGGTTCCGCCCCAGGCTCCTGATGGACCCGGTAAGGTTCCAGAGGGAGCTTGGGCCAATGCCTGTGGACTTGCCCCGTGACTCGACTGAGGACCACGGGGGCCTTGGACCGAGTCGCGCCCTTGCGGCCTCTCTTGCGGCGACGAGTCACCCAGGCTCCTTGGTTTACCGAGGAGCTGAGGGAGATGAAACGCCACAAGAGATGCCTAGAGAGCAGATGGAGAGCTTCTCGCTCCGAAGCCGACCGAACACTAGTGAGAATCCATATTAGGACTTACTTAGTGGCGATAAGAGTGGCCAAACATGAGTATTGTGCCACTCTTATTGCATCCGCAGATAACCGCCCTGCCGCCCTGTTTGGGGTGACTCTCTCCCTCCTTCACCAGAGGCCGCGGGAAGCCCCTCTGCAGGGACGAGCAGAGGAATTTGGGATTTATCTGCAGGATAAAATCACTTGGATTCGGAATGAGTTACCCTCCATCGAGAGTGGTCCAGTCGGATTGTCCGAGGTTGGTCTTGAGACACCATTCTGGGAGGAGTTTGACTTTGTTACTACCGAGGATATGGACAGGTTGTCAAAGAGACTTAAGGCTACCACATGTTTATTGGACCCGTGTGCCTCCTGGCTTGTACTGGCATCCTGGGAGACGACACGAGGCTGGCTCCAGGGCATTGTCAACGCATCTTTGAGTGAGGGGTCCTTGCCTGCCGTCTTGAAAGAGGCGGTAGTAAGGCCCCTCCTCAAGAAGCCGTCCCTGGATCCAGCATTATTAGAGAACTTTCATCCTGTCTCCAACCTTCACTTTCTAGCGAAGGTTGTTGAGAGTGTGGTGGCCCAACAGTTTCCGTGACACCTGGAGGAAATTGATTATCTAGACCCGCGCCAGTCCGGCTTCCGACCCGGTCACAGCACCGAGACGGCATTGGTCGCGTTGGTTGGTGATCTCTGGAGGGTGCGGGATAGAGGATATTCCTCTATCCTAGTCCTGTTAGACCTCTCAGCGGCTTTTGATACCATCGACCATGGTATCCTATTGCACCGACTGGAGGGGTTGGGGCTGGAAGGCACCGTTTTGCGGTGGTTCTCGTCCTACCTCTCTGGTCGGTCGCAATATGAGTTGGCAGGGGGGCAGAGGTCGGCCTCGAGGCCTCTCGTTTGCGGGGTTCCTCAGGGGTCGGTCCTCTCACCCCTCCTATTCAACACATATATGAAGCCGCTGGGTGAGATCATCCGTGGTTTTGGGGTGGGATATCATCTGTACGCTGATGATACTCAGCTGTAGATATCCACCCCAGACCACCCCAACGATGCCGTTGAGGTGATGTCCCGGTGTTTGGAAGCCGTACGGATCTGGATGGGTAGTAACAAACTCAAGCTCAACCCATCCAAGACTGAGTGGCTGTGGTTTCCGGCACCCCGGTTCAGCCAGATTACTCCAACTCTGGCCATTGGGGGCGAAACACCGGCCCCCGTGGAGAGGGCGCGCAATTTGGGTGTCCTCCTGGATTCCTGGCCGTCCATGGAAGACGATGTGGCGGCCGTGGCCAGGGGGGCGTTTCATCAGGTTCGCCTGATGCGCCAATTGCGCCCCTTACTGGACCGGGCTGCCCTTCGCACAGTCACTCAGGCCCTCGTGACATCCCGACTCGACTACTGTAATGCTCTCTACATAGGGCTTTCCTTGAGGTGCACTCGAAAGCTACAGTTAGTGCAGAATGCAGCCGCGCGGGTGATTACAGGAGCCTCTAGATGCTCCCATATAACACCGATCCTGCGCGAGCTGCACGGGCTTCCTGTGGTCTTTCGGGTGCGCTTCAAGGTCCTGACGACCATCTTCAAAGCGCTCCATGGCTCGGGACCTAGTTACATGCGAGACCGTCTCCTGCCCCATACATCCCTCAGACCGATACGCTCCCACAGAGAGGGCCTTCTCAGGGTGCCATCAGCCGGACAATGCCGACTGGCGACACCCAGGGGAAGGGCCTTCTCTGTGGCGGGCCCTGCCCTGTGGAACGACCTACCCCCTGAACTCCGTACCATTACTGACCTCCGCCTCTTCCGCCAGTGTTTAAAAACACATTTGTTTCATCAAGCCGGCCTTACATAGCCTCCACTGTTGACTAGTATAGATAGTTTTTAAAAGGGGGGTTTTAATTGGTTTTAGCGCAGGATTCCATATTTAATAGGTTTTTAAATTTTTGTATTTTTGTATTGTTGTATATTATTTTAATTTTCCTGTGCGCCGCCCTGGGTCCGTTTGGAGAAGGGCGGGATACAAATTGAATAAAATCAAAATCAAAATCACTGTCCTAACCCAACCTCTTCTGTTGAAATCCAGCCCTACCTCCTACTTCTTGATTTGCCCTCCCCTTTACCTGCCTGGGCACTGAATGTTGCCTAATCATGCAAGACCACCGATGTAATAGCCAGAAAACTCCCTCAGATGTTTATACCAATTCAGTTTAGACTTCCTCTTTTTTCTTTACAGATGTGCTCATTTCCAAACAAAGCACTCATCCACTCCTTCTTTTTCTTTCAAATTATGTCTATGGGTCCACATTAAGTCCAAAGAGGTTCTTGTAATCAAGGATGAAGTCACAGGCTAACTTTTCTCCTGTAGCATCTTAAGAGGATCCATCTTCTAACAATTAAAATAATCATGGAAAATAAGAATAGGACATCTAGTGGACACAGAAAGAGGTGCCTATAGGAGCAGCAATCTTGGATTTTGGAGGTCCCAACAATGAGATACCGTACTTTAAATATATCACGTAGTCCAGCTTGTTAGAATATGTCATGTTTTGGTAGTTTCTGATACAGCAGATGATTTTTCTTACAGCTTTATGAGGTTCCATGTTCATATAACCTCCTGATTTTCTGTAACTTCTTGCTCGCTGTCCATGAACTCTCATTAAAAGAGTTTTAATTCTCTTAACTATTATTTTCATGGCACTTTCTTTGGGGTAGTATTTTAAGGAATACTATATTTAGAAATGCTGTATTTCTTATTTCTGTGCTGTCTTTTTTCCTGTCTTTATTTTAATGCCTTCAATTTCCCATCATTAAAGCTGAAAAAATGAAAATAAGTGCTGAATGTCATCCTTTTATGTAGGCTGTTTATTCAGAGAACCCGGCTGAGCTGGCAGCACTTAGCTGATCTTGATT
This sequence comes from Rhabdophis nuchalis, assembly GCA_039707465.1. NCBI lineage: Eukaryota > Metazoa > Chordata > Lepidosauria > Squamata > Natricidae > Rhabdophis > Rhabdophis nuchalis. The sequence goes on from CM077645.1 coordinate 151,403,182, forward strand.
GATCCTAAAAAAGACCTTAAGTAGGGTCAGACATGGCTACACACTAGATGAGTGTTTCTCAACCATGCCGGCTGGGGAATTCTGGGAGTTGAAGTCCACATATCTTTAAATGGTTAAGGTTGAAAAACAGAGACCTAGATGGAAAACCATTAGGGAATCCAAAGCACCAGAAAGTTAAGCAAACCAATAAAAAGCCCTTCCTGCAACTAGAAGAAAGCAATAGAAAACTTTGCCCATATTTTTCTGAGAAAATTACAGGGACAGAAAAAGTAATCTTTGCTTTGAGAGCACCAAGTAAAAAATCTGTCCCACTTTCTGTTCTATCATATTAGCATAAAGGAGAAAAAGGAAGTACAGGTAGTCCTCAACTTATGACCACAATTAAACCCAAAATCTATTTTGTTAAGCGAGACAGTTTGTTAAGTGAATTTTGCCCCATTTTACGACTTTTCTTTAAGTGAATCCCAGCAGTTATTAAGTTAGTAACACGCTTGTTAAGTGACTGTGGCTTCTCCCTTGACTTTTTCAGAAGGCCTCAAAAGGTGATCACATGACCCTGGGGCACTGCAATGGTCATCAGTACAAGCCAGCTGCCATGCAGCTAAACGTTACTATGGGGATGCTGCAATGCTGCACTGCAATTTCATAGTGAATGTGAAAAGCGTAAGTCACTTTTTTTAGTGCTGTTGTAATTTAGAATGGTCATTAAATGGTTATAAATTGAGGACTTGCTTGTATCCCGAAGGTTCTTCTTCCCTAGACCCTAGGATTGATATGAAGATACAGATTAACAAAGTTGGAAGGGTCCTTATACATCATCTAGTCCAGCGGTTCTCAACCTGTGCGTTGTGACCCCTTTGGGGGTCGAATGACCCTTTCACAGGGGTCGCCTAAAACCATCGGAAAACACATATTTTCGATGGTCTTAGGAACCGAGACACCAATTTTATGGTTTGGGGTCACCACAACATGAGGAACTGTATTAAAGGGTCGCGGCATTGGGAAGGTTGAGAACCACTGATCTAGTCTAACCCCCACCCACCCCCACCCAAGCAGGAGACCCTACACCATTTCTGACAGATGGCACGCCAGTCTCTTCTTGAAAGCCTCCAGCAATGAAGCTCCCACAACGTCCCACAAAGGCAAGCTGTTTCATTTGGTTGATTGTTCTCCCTGTCAGGAAAGTTGTCCTTATTTCCAGGTTGAATCTTTCCTTGTTCAGTTTCAATCCATTATTCCTTGTCTGGCCTTCAGGTGCTTTGGAAAATAACTTGACCCCTTCCTCTCTGTGGCAGCCCCTCAAATATTAGAAAACTACTATCAAGTCATGTCATGTCATGTCATATCATTATTTATTTATTTATTGAATTTATATTGCTGCCTATTTGCCCATGGCGACTCAAGAATATAAAACCTCATTTAAATGAAACTAATAAAAAGAATCAAACACATTACTGTAATATAATAAAATCACCTCCACCCCCCATATATACAACTATATAGTTTGTAAGCTATCATGGAAGGCAAAAGGTATGAATAAAGTGAAAGGTAGACACGTGTTTTTTTTAAAGCTGCAAAGGAGGGAATAGGTAGTAATACAAAAACAGAAAGATATATCCTGGCCTTTTGCCCTCATTGATTATTCTGTCTGTTTTCCAAGTCCAGTGTAAAAGGTACTGCCATAAATGTTCCCATAGCAGTCCCATAAGAGATTTTCTGATCTCGGAGCACAGGCACTTCCCTTCCTTGGACATACAGTACACTGGCAGACTTTGGGATCTGCCAAGTGATCTGAATTTTTCAGTCTCAAACAGCTGGCAAACTCCGAAGCGTCTCCCGGCACACCACAGGGCAGTGCATATCCTGGTCTCAGTTACCCTGGGCATTCCTCTTTCTGACATGCACGCAGCATGAGGGTTTAACACCTATTGGATTTTCACACCACAGAGCAAAGAGGGGATTTCCACTGGTGTTATGTTTCTCTCCAGTAAAGGCACTTGAGCAAAGTTCACAGTGCTGGGACGAAGGCAGTCCTTTTTTCATGTCGAAGCAAAGAGGGGGCTTCACCTGTTGGTAATAAGAGCTTTTCATTGGCGCTTTGCCCTTATTCGGTGCCAGCGTCCACAGCTCATCTTGATTTTTAGCAACCCTAAGTTTTAAATTATTCTTAATTTAAAAATGAAATAAATGACAATCTGAACTATTCCGTTATTATTTATTGGGATTGCTGAAATTCCTCTCTCAATTCCTAGTCCGCTTACATCAGCCCTTTGAGGTAGGACAGGGCAAGGAAGAGGGACATCTAGGATTTCAAGAATGTTCTTTACTGTTTCTTAAGAGTAGAATCTAGAAAGCCTGCCAAAGTTAGTTTCTATTATTACTTATACCTAACAAAATCAAGGTGGGGTTTAAGTCTCCTTCTCACACTTCAGGCCTACCAGAAGTTCGTTTCCAAACTTCTGGTAGGCCCGTTGGGCCCATTTTTTGCTCCGAAGGCTTTCCTGAAGCCTGGGGAAATCCCCTCTTTGCCTCCCCCGCCTTCCGGAAGGCCAAAAATCAGCCAGCCAGTGTGCATGCCGGCTGACATAGGGTAACACCTCACATGCCCTCAGATATGGCTCCACGTGTCATAGGTTTGCCATCAAGGCTATAGAGCATTGCATGCCAAAACCGCCAGACACAAAAAGGTTTTTTCTCCATGCTATCACTCTTCTAAACAACTGTAATTCCGACAACACTGTCTATGTCCTAGGATTTGAAACCAGCTAGTAGGGCTGTATTATTTATTATCCTTAGCATCTGTCCTATTACCTATTTCCTTAGCTTCATATGACTATAACTTCTTGTAGCTCATGATTTATGTTGATTGCTTTTATTTAGTATCCTATTATAATTTCTGTTGATTGCTTTAGTATCCCATGACTATCACTGAGTGTTGTATCTATGCTTTAGGATGATTGTATTCATGTTTATGATTATCACCACATTTTACAAGGTGGCCACGCCCATGACTTCCAAGCCACTCCCACTCAGTTACATGGCTGGCAAGCCACTCTCACCCAGTCACATGGCCGGCAAGCCAGTCCCACCTGGTCACATGGCTGACAAGCCACTCCCACAAAGCAGGCCATACCTACAGAAGAGGTTCTAAAAATTTTTGAAAACCACCACTGTCAGCTCCTTGGGTAGTCTGAAATTTATGAGTTGGCGCAGAAAGAACATTCTTTGTTGTGCTTTTTTGATGATGTTTTTAATGTTAAGTGTCCATTTTAAGTCTTGAGATATTATAGAACCTAGAAACTTGAAGTCTCTACTGTTGATACTGTGTTGTCTACCATTGAAAGAGCTGGCAAAATCTATTATCATCTCTACAATTTTGAGTGTGTTCAGTTCAGTGATGAAATTCAAAAAGTTTTACTACCAGTTCTGTGGGCATGGCTTGATGGGCGTGGCAGGGGAAGGATACTGCAAAATCCCCATTCCCTTCTCACTCTGGGACCAGCCAGAGGTGGTATTTGCTGGTTCTCCAAACTACTCAAAATTTCCGCTATCAGTTCTCCAGAACCTGTCAGAACCTGCTGAATTTCACCACTGGTTCAGTTCAAGATTGTTCCGACTGTACCACAGGGCCAGTTGTTCAACTTCCCGTCCATATGCAGATTTGTCTTCATCTTGAATGAGACCAATCACTGTTGTATCATCTGCAAACTTCACCAATTTAACAGAAGTATCTTTTGAAATGCAGGCGTTAGTACAGAGAGGGGGGGAAAGAGTAATGGAGAGAGCACAAGCCCTGTGCTATTTGTACAGGTATCTGATGTGGTTTTGCCTAGCTTCACCTGCTGCTTCCTGTCTGTTAAAAAGCTTATGAACCATTTACAAGTGTGGTCAGGCACAGCTGAGTCAGTTTAGTGAGAAGAATATCTGGAATGATGGTATTGAATGCCGAGCTGAAGTCTACAAAAAGGTCCTTGGAGACTCAAGTTGTAAAATGTAGTGCAGTGCCATATTAACCGCATCATCTGCCGATTTATTTTTCATGCAATGAAAAACCTGAAAGGGAATGAAAAGTAGGGAAACATAGGAGATAATGATGATGCCTGTACTCTCTTTTAAAAGGTCATGAAACACTGAGCTCTCGACTTTTCAAAATTCTGTCTTGGGTCATCAAATTGAACAAATATGGTTTGGCAGGCTGTATAGGTAGAAAAAGAAACATTTGTTATCATACCTTGGCCTTAAAAATTTCAAAAGTCTTCCTCAACTCTTTGGAATGGACGTGAACATGTCTGAAAAGATGCGCAGGCCCAAACTATCACATGGTTATATTGGCCATTAATATTGTGGTAGCTCTGTTTTCAATCTCTTGAGATCCCTGAACTTTCCTATAAAATAGCTTCACCATACAAGATGCGGCAGTTCTCTTTCTATACATTTCATAGTTCCAGTTCGCATGTACATAATTGGATTTGCCTAATTGCATTATGTGGGATGCGGTGGCTCAGTGGCTAAGGCTCTTAGCTTGTTAATCAGAAAGGTCGGCAGTTCAACGGTTCGCATCCCTAATGCCATGTAACGGAGTGAGCTCCTGTTGCTTCTCCCAGCTTCTGCCAACCTAGCAGTTTGAAAGCATGTAAAAATGCAACTGGAAAAATAGGAACCACCTTTGGTGGGAAGGCAACAGCGTTTTGTGCGCCTTTGGCATTTAGTCATGCCAGCTACATGACCACGGAGATGTCTTCGGACAGTACTGGCTCTTCGGCTTTGAAATGGAGATTAGCACCACCCCCTAGAGTCGGGAATGATTAGCACCAGAGGTGGGTTGCTACTGGTTCGGACAGGTTTGGCTGAACAGGTAGTGGTTTGCTGACCTGGGTCACTGGAACTGGCAGTGACCCAGGCCTGCCACGCCTCTGAACTGGTTCCCCGGTTGGCGTGGTATGTTTATTTTTTTAAATGTTTTACACATATGAAGATCTATTTATGGGCAACTGCGCATGCACGTGGAGCAAAATTGTGTGCACACTGAACTGGCTGTAATGCCGGCAGTAACCCACCCAAATAGTACATATGTGTGAGGAGAAACTTTACCTTTAATTGCATTACATAGCAGTTTTTGGGCTCTATTGCTGCCTTCATCCTATGCAGCTTACCATTTAAAATATATTTAATATTTGGAGGTCTGCCTGCTGCATAACTCTAGGAAGCATGTTGAGGCTGTCTCCTCCCAGTGCTCTTTTCGTTCCTTTCTCATGCCATGTTTCCGCTTTCTCTACCATCTGCGTCCTTCCTCTTTAGTCTGTTGTTTGGGCTAAGGAAAGAGGTCCCCTTAATCTATCCTTCCATCCCCAAGGCTAGTTTTAATTCGACAAACCAGTGAATTTTTCATGCCAGCCGCAGATGTGTTGTGCCAGCAAACCACCGCATTCACCAGATCTAGCAATCTCTCAGCCAACATAAATTGAACATGCAATTGCTCTGGATATCTAAGTCCTATAAGCTATGTTTGTCTCATGGTTTATGTCTGAATATTTTTTTTCCAGGAATAGTCTCAGCAAATCATAGAACGCTGACAAACAAAAAACCCAACAAAAGGCTAGGTGGAAGGACCTGCTGAGTCGTTATGACAAAACAATTTCTCCGTATTTTTGTTCTGTGGGAAAATATGTGAACTGATTGCAGGTGATTTTTCTTTAGAGCCAAGGGAAAACTGATGAACATGGGGTCACAGCCATATTAAAGCACGCGGGTGTTGAAATTAACAAGTCATTCAAATTACATAGGGCTTTTACTGGATGATTAGGAACCTTGCTTGAAATGCATACAGTATATATTATCTCAACAGTTCATTACATATTTACTGTGAACAGGGATTATTTTCTACCCGGAAAATTTCACTGACATTTCAGTCAAATATTGCAAATGGAAAGAGAAGGAAAAGTTCCAGTGTAAAATAGTGTATCTGAGATAAGAGATCTGCATAACCTTTGTTTACAAGGCTGGTTCTACTATTGGGGCATAAAACAGCCACCTTGAATGTTGGATTGAGATGACCAAGACCCATCAAACCTCCTGATCCAAAGCATGAAAGGAGCATTTGGTTACACTCTTCAAGAGATGGTAACAGGCTGGCTGGCTGTCAGAGAATGCATGTAAATGCTGCTAATAGGAAAATAAGGATGTGGAATTGTCTGTCTTGTTTCTATCCTCAGGAGATGAGTCTTCTTTGCCTACTCAAAAGATTTACAGGTGAAGAATACTTTATTCTAAGGTGAAATAGATTACGTTGAAGGACAGAAAGAAGATCTATTACTAAAGCAATGGGTGGGTAATCATTGCTGAAGCCCAAATGAGGAGGAAGGGTTAGAAAAATATCTGGCAGGCAGCCCCTAATTCACATGAATGGAAAAATGGGGAGGGAATGCATATTAAGACCCATGGTGGCACAGTAGTTAGAATGCAGTATTGCAGGCTAATTCTGCCAACTGCCAGAAGTTCGATTCAAGGTTGACTCAGCCTTCCATTCTTCTGAGGTGAGTAAAATGAGGACCCAGATCTTTGGGGGCAATATGCTGACTCTGTAAACCACTTAAAGGGTGTAAAAGAGTGAAAATTACCATCCGGTCTCCAACCTTCACTTTTTAGCGAAGGTTGTAGAGAGTGTGGTGGCCCAACAGTTTCCTCGGCACCTGGAGGAAATTGATTATCTAGACCCGCGCCAGTCCGGCTTCCGGCCCGGCCACAGTACCGAGACAGCATTGGTCGCGTTGGTGGATGATCTCTGGAGGGCGCGGGATAGAGGTTATTCCTCTATCCTAGTCCTGTTAGACCTCTCAGCGGCTTTGGATACCATCGACCATGGTATCCTATTGCACCGACTGGGGGGGTTGGGGGTGGGAGGCACCGTTTTACGGTGGTTATCATCCTACCTCTCTGGTCGGTCGCAATGGGTGTTGGCAGGAGGGCAGAGTCGGCCCCGAGGCCCCTGACATGTGGGGTCCCTCAGGGGTCGGTCCTCTCGCCCCTCCTGTTCAACACCTATATGAAGCCGCTGGGCGAGATCATCTGTGGTTTTGGGGTGGAATACCATCTGTACGCTGATGACACTCAGCTGTACATATCCACCCCAAACCACCCCAACGATGCCGTCGAGGTGCTGTCCCGGTGTCTGGAGGCCGTACAGGTCTGGATGGGTAGTAACAAACTTAAGCTCAACCCGTCCAAGACCAAGTGGCTGTGGTTTCCGGCGGCCCGGTTCAGCCAGGTAAGTCCAACACTGGCCATTGGGGCCAAAACACTGGCCCCCGTGGAGAGGGCGCGCAATTTGGGTGTCCTCCTGGATTCACGACTGTCCATGGACGATCATGTGACAGCCGTGGCCAGGGGGGGCGTTTTATCAAGTACGCTTGATTTGCCAGTTGCGCCCCTTACTGGACCGGGCTGCCCTTCGCACAGTCACTCAAGCACTCGTGACGTCCCGGCTGGACGTCCCGGCTGCAACGCTCTCTATATGGGGCTCCCCTTGAGGTGCACTCGAAGGTTGCAGTTAGTTCAGAACGCAACCACGCGGGTGATTATGGGAGCCACAAGGCAATCCCACGTAACACCACTCCTGCGCGAGCTGCACTGGCTACCTGTGACCTTTCGGGTGCGCTTCAAGGTGTTGACGACAATCTTTAAAGCACTCCATGGCTCGAGGCCTAGCTACATACGAGACCGCCTTCTGCCCCATACTTCCCTTCGACCGATCTGCTCCCACAGAGAGGGCCTTCTCCTGGTGCCGTCGGCCGGAGAATGCCGGTTAGCGACACCCAGGGGAAGAGCCTTCTCTGTGGCGGGCCCTACCCTCTGGAATGACCTGCCCCCCAAACTACGTAACATCTCGGACCTCCGCCTGTTCCGCCAGCGCCTTAAGACGCTTCTGTTCCAACAAGCCGGCCTAGGATAACCCCCGATACTGAGTTTTAACATTGTAAATTTTAATTAGAGATTTTATAAATGGGTTTTAGCACGGGATTATTATTTAATAGCTTTTTAATATGGGTATTTACATGTATGTTTTTGGTTTTAATTGCCTGTGTGCTGCCCTGGGTCCTTTTTTAGGAGAAGGGGGGTATAAATTGGAAATAAAATAAAATAAAATTAAATTAAATTAAAAAATAAATAAATAAATAAATAAATAAAAGCACTGTGAAATGGTATATAAGGCTAAGTGTTGTTGCTACTCAGATTTACAAGATTTTGTTCCTAAAACCAATCTCAATAAAAGTAGTATTAGGCCTAGAGTATATGGAATATATTCCTTAATTGGGCTACCCTACAGGGTTAACTATAGGTAAAATCTCCTTTAAGTTGTTTTGAACTGTTGACTTTACAGATGTTCGTATTGCTTATTTGGCAAAAATGCCAACCTTCATTGCTATGGCTTTCTTCCTAAATGTGTGTTATACTTCCAATCCAAGAGAATGTGCAAAAGGAACAAGAGATTCAGGATCCTAGTGACTGTCTATCAAAAGCAATACTAAAGAGCAATGGTCATAAATTTCAAAGGGGCTGGTGCAACCAGACAATTTAAAACTTGTCCCTCTTTACATGCATGAAATGCATACAGTGCACATTAAAAGAGTCATAACTTCAATTGTCTGGTAGTCCCCATAATTTTGAAGCTATTGGACTATAGCTACGGACATTACGCTCCAACAATGGAAATAAGGTAAAGGTTCTCCTCACACATATGCGCTAGTGGTTCCCAATTCCAGAGGGTGGTGTTCATCTCCATTTCAAAGCCAGCGTTATCCGAAGACGTCTCCGTGGTCATGTGGCCGGTATGACTAAATTCCAAAGGTGCATGGAACGCTGTTACCTTCCCACCAAAGGTGGTTTCTATTTTTCTACTTGCATTTTTACATGCTTTGGAACTGCTAGGTTGGCAAAAGCTGGGACAAGTAACAGGAACTCACCCTGTTACATGGCACTAGGGATTCGAACGGCCAAACTGCAGACCTTTCTGATTGATAGTCTTAGGCACTGAATGGAAATAGAATGGTATAAAATTTGGTGTGGCAGGGTGTGGTGTCAAAAGAAAAATCAATTTCAAAAATGGGTTAGATCAGACCAAGAAGTAGTTGAAGAATATCTCTCCCAGTGATCGGAATGGCACCAATTCCTCTATTCTTAAGTCCTGTCACCCCCATCCTGTTCATCTGAACAAATCGGAAAGACTTCCAGAAGCCAAAATCTGCATCCATTGCTCACTTATATTTTTCCCAATCTAAAATTTTGGGAAGAAATTACAGGTAGTCCTCAACTTATGTCCACAACTGAGGCCAAAATTTCTGATGTTAAGTGGGACAGTTATTAGTTTTGTCCCCATTTTACGAGCTTTCTTGACACAGTTTTTAAGTGAAGCACTGTAGTTGTTAAGTTAGTAACATGGTTGTTAAGTGAATCTGGCTTCCTCATTGACTTTGATTGTCAGAAGATTGCAGAAGGCCCCAGGACATTGCAACCTCATAAATATGAGTCAATGGTCAAACATATACTTTTTGACCATGTGATCAAGGTGGGTATTCTTTTCCATTATTTCTAAGGGAAGAAATACTTGATAAAATAAAATCGAAATGGGGAGGAGCCCTAAATTTTTGCTTTCACGTCTAACTGTGGTTGGAGTGAGCTAAAAGAGTTTAGAGATTTTCTTTGTTGCCCCATAGAATTATTTCTGCTAATCCTGTGGCAGCCTTCTGCTCCAACCAGTATAATTTCCTGATCAATTAGTTGATCAGCCTTCAAACATACAGCTAACACCAATCGATTAATGAACTAGGAATTTATCTTTATCCAGGAAACAAAAATTCTCCTTTCTTAAAAAATATTCTATTAAGAAAATGAATTTCTTAACAATAGGGCTGTTAAAATGTAAACATAAAATTCATTGTTAAAATTATTACAGCATCAAAAACTATAGCACCAAAAGTAACATCAATATTATAGACTGGGTTTTATAAATCAATAAAAAGTGGGAGACATCAATACATTTTTGTTCTCTTTCTAGTCTTATGATTTCATTTAAACTGTGCAGTTTACTACATTTACAAAGCCTTTGAAGAAATTATTTGATTTCCTCATTTTGAAGATTGTGTATTGCTTCTTGTGATTGATTTGGGCCACTTAAAATATTAGAGATTAAAAAATCCAAAACAATTTTACAATGTACTTTGTGCCTGCCTGCCTGCCTGCCTGCCTGCCTGCCTGCCTGCCTACCTACACACACATTGGCCTAGAGGTAGATCTCTCGCCTCACAATCAGGAGGTTGCGAGTTCAATCCTAGGTAGAGGCAGATGTAGCATTTCCTGCTTGGCCAAGGGGTTGGACTAGATGACCTGCAAGGTCCCTTCCAACTCTTGTTAATCTGTTAACATACACACACACACACACACACTCACACACACAATCCTAATGATAACAGCAAAAAATGCTGAGAAACCAAAAACAACTCTACTTGCATGTCATATGTCTACATCTAGCTAGGTGGCAGCACTTAGTCACCTTTGGCTAAGTTTGAACAGTTAAGGGGTACCTGGTAAGTATTTGAATGGGCAACTATTAGGAAAGGCGTAGGATTATAGGCTAACCTGAAAAGTCAGCAAAAGTAAATTTAAATTTATATTATGAAGTAAGTTACATGGACACAATGTCATGAAGACATCAGGAATGGAGTTCCACTTGGAGAAGATGTTATCTTCATCTTTTTATATCTCAACACTAAGTCAACTGCTTAACTTATACAACATATATATATACCCCACTCTATCTTATGGCCACTATTTCCTTTCAAAATTCACATGCTTTTCAAGTTATGGTATTATCACTTTTACTGGTGGAATACTCTGAGGAGAAATATTAATATGCTAGTTGTATAAACAGACAATCAAGCTGGATTATTGCCTAGCAGCATAATGTATCTGACCTAATTTCAGGGAAATATTTTTGACATGCTTATAGCAGATGCTATTTGGACCTTCATATATTCATCAGCAAAAAGGACTCAAAAATCATTTAGCATACACAGCAGGCAGCAACTGCATTTCCTATTATAGTGTTAATCATTGAAAAAAATGATATTTCTTCTAGCTCTCTCTACTTTTCCTCCCATATGTGCCTCGTGTTCATATTTTAAATACCATAGATACTAGTCTACTATTTTTCTTATGCCTACCATGCAGTGATTACATTCCAGCATCCATCCTGTTTAAATACTACAGGAAACATTTCTACTGTAGAGTTGATGCAAAAGCATTTTTTTCCTCACATGATTCTGTGCACATATTCTACAAATACTATAAGTGAATGTTCCTATCATGTTTGGTTCTGTATGTCTAGTTTTGCCATCCCATCAAAAATTATAAATATCCACAAGATTTCTGAGGCCAGCCAGTGTTCATTTTTCAAAGTAGAAGCAAATACAAAGATAGATGTTAAGACAGATGAAGAGTTTGAGAATCCTGTCTTAAATGTCAGATTTATATTTTTAAAAAAATCATTTATTCTTCCACCATTAATTTATTTTTTATTAAAGGACATCTGATTGAGTTAACTTTCAACCCAAAAATGCTTAAGACCTCAACCTTTCCAGTTTACAAGTCTGTTATTTACCACTACATTAAGAGGTTGATTCTCTCACTCTTACTCACTCCTGGGACAGCCTCCATTATTTGAATAGAAAAGCTGGAAGCAATACAGGTAGTCCTCAACTAATGACCACAATTGAGCCCAAAATTTCTGTTGCTAAGTGAAACGTGAGTTTCACTTCCATTTTACAACTTTCCTTGCCACAGTTGTTAAATGAATCACTGCAGTTGGTAAATTACTGTATTTTTTGGAGTATAAGACGCATCTCCCCCCCCAAAAAAGTGGGTGAAAATTTGGGTGTGTCTTATACACCAAATGTAGCCCCCCCCCCCATAGGCACCGCCATCTTGATTTTTGGTTCTGTGCATGTGCAGAACAATTTTAATCACACTGCGTGCACGCACAACACACATCAAGCATGCGCGTACAAGGTACAGATACAATCAAACCGGCAGTAGTACCTGCAGGAACCCACCCCTGATCCATAGAATAGTCCAAGATGAGACCTCCTTTCTTTTAACTTTAGTAAAAAGCATTTTATTTTTGGTTAAAAGCATTCCTTTAAACTTAAGTAAAGAAATAGGCAATAAAAAAAGATTAACAAATTATATTAGGACACAAATTTAGATTAAAAAAGGCTGTAGACTACAAGAGCTTATGTACTACACAATAAATCTCACAACATCCTGGTTATTTTTTGCTGATTTCTTATAAAATGCTTTGTCTTAATATATTTCATAACTTTTTTTATGAGCACTTTCATGAATTTTTATAGCTAGATACAGTCTTTTGCTAAATCATATGTGAGAAAACACAAGAGAATGAGCTACCATTTTATTATCTTCTATTTTTGCAAATTGATCCTGAATATTTGTCCGGCCATATGAAATGGCTCATTTGCATACTTTTCCTTTACCTGCTGCCTGCTTAATTTGCTTCATAAAATATAGCTGACATTTTTACCTCATTTTTTTTTTAATTTAAAGCTTTATTATCTTTCTCTAAACTGCAAGCCCATGATTTCTTTAAAGTGTAAGAAAGCTCAGCATTGGCAAAAAATCAAAAGTGAAATTTCAGATTATTGAACAATTGATTTAACTTTAACCGTTTTGTAGGTCCTGTGTCTCCTCATGTCTCTCGTGCATATTTTTCCAGGGTGGCACTGGTTCAAATAGTTATTTTAACAGTAAGAAGATGCAGTATGGCCTTTGTTCACATATTGAACCAAGTCATAATATGGTTTGATCTTGGCTTAGTGCATTATGCCAAAAAATGAAGCAGGGTGGTTTAGTCAACAGCTTTTGATGAACACTGCATGTGAACTTAACCGATGTTATTTATCCAATGTATCACAGTTAATAATGAACCACAGTATGTCATGAGGCATGAACTATGAAGAAGTTTCATCTGTTGATTTTGTGTCTCTTTGATAGCCATGCGCCAACTTTTTCCACCGCTCTTTTCTTCCCAAAAATAAGGCTACAAGGGTAAGCATCCCCCAGGTTACCTTTATTCATGTTTAGGTTAAGCATTTAACAAATTAATTGGCCTAAACGATTCTTTGCAAACACTTTAAAAAGCAGACCGTGAAAAGCTGCAACTGCGATATCCGAAATCAATCTAAACTCCAGATTGTGGGGTCGGGGCATGAAGGCAGCTGTCACAGGTGAACTGCTGACACCAAACAGTTAATAAATGTCTAAAGTTAGAGCCGATTCTTTCCCAAACCTCCAGCTCTTGGATCAGAGTTTCTAACAGCCTCAGGCAACATTGCCAAAGGCGCTGACAGGCATTAGGAACATCAGAACTCAAGGCAATGGAACCCATCTAGCCTGGCATCCGGTTCTCCCAGCAGACAAGCTAACATCTCTGAAAATCCAGAGGCAGAACATGAACGCAAAGGACACTTCCCCTGCCCGTTTTCAGGAACTGCTGATTCATGCCTTGGGAAAGCCCAGGGAAATGAATAAAAATGCCCTGGCAAGGATCGGGAGAGACGGCCACAAAGGGGCTCCAGAAACCCGATTGCGTCAGTAGAGGTCGGCCAACCCAACCCTGATAGCAAAGCCGTACAGAGGGGGGAGGAAGGGAGAGACTTTGCTTCTAGCGGTTTGGCCGAGGTGAAACTCGAAAATCCTTAGGAATGGCTACGGTTGAATTAAAATAAAATAAAAAATTAAACAGTGGGGGGGGGAGCACCGCGCTGCGTAGCAGGGCGGCGCTCAGTTTCCTCCGTGAGTGTGGACCCCCTGTCCCTTCCCCTTCCCGCGCAAATTTCCTAAACTATAACCGCGGCGAGTGTACCCGGGAGGGCGGGGAAAGGCTCTTCCCTCCGTCTTTGGGCTGTGGCGGCCGGGGCGAAACTGGGAAGACCGGGTAGAGAAATGGGTTCTGGCTGTTGCCGAGAGACGCGGAGGAGGAGGTGGCAGACTAGTCCTCCTCCGGGTCTCTGCAATCCATCTCCGCCTGCACGTGGCCTGCTGCAGCCCGGGATAAGGAGAGCGTCTTTGTCCTGGTCTCGGGTGGGAAGAAGCCTAGGGCTGCCGTGGGTTGTTGCATTTCGGATAATCCCTACATGGCACGGGGGGGGGGGGAGGTTGGAGGGGAAAACCCACCGTATCCATAGGATCTGGCAGCCATGGCAAAAATAAGACAAGTGAAGAGAGAACAAAGATGTTCATGGAAGAGCCTGCATGACTGCCAGGGCCCCAAAAAAGAAAGTTTTGATTGTGCAACAGCATTGTTTGTTATTTACTTTATTCATTAAACATGAAACTCAGTCAACTGAACATTCAAAAATGCATCAGAAATACCAATAACTGGTGCTAATGGTTGATATGGGTTGCTACCAGCGTCCTAGGTATCAACCAGGTACCTTCTTAAGATTTACGGTGCTCCGAGTATTACTATTATTACTATTATTATTATTATTATTATTATTATTATTATTATTATTATTATTATTATTATTTATTATTATTATCATGTGGTTAATCTTTGGTGAGATTCACAGCCTTTGGGGCTGGTTGGTAGCTCAACAGCTCGAGTCCTAACCAAGGACCTAGGAACTGTCAAGGTAAGGGAGGATATAAGCAGTTCCAAGCAGGGTGGCCTTTTGTAGAGTCAGAATGCTCAAGTCCCGCAAATCTAGAACCTCCACATAGCGAGTCAGTCCCCTAGGTATTGTTCCAAGGGCTCCAACCACAATTGGGATAACATATGAATTTATGTTGTTGTTATTATTATCATCATCATCATCTGTGGTTAATCTTTGGTGACATTCACAGCCTTTGGGGCTGGTTGGTAGCTCAACAGCTCGAGTCCTAACCAAGGACCTAGGAACTGTTAAGTAACGTCCAAGGATATAAGCTGTTCCAAGTAGGGTGGTTTTTTGTAGTCAGAATGTTCAAGTCCGGTAAATTTAGAATTTCTACATAGTGAGGTAGCCCTTTAAGTATTGCTCCAAGGGCTCCAATTACAATTGGGACAACACACAATTTCTTTTTCCACAGTCGCTCAGCTTCAATTTGCAAGCCCCAGTACGTTGTGATTTTTTCTTGCTGTTAATCTTCAATTCGTGCATCACCAGATATTGCAATGTCAATAAACCATATCTTTTTCTTTTCCACTATTGTTATGTCAGGTATGTTGTAGGCCAAGTGCCTGTCAGTCTGAATTCTGAAGTCCCACAAGATCTTGACTTTCTCATTCTCTAAAACCTTCTGAACCTGATGTTCTCAGTGGTTTTTGCTGTACTCAGATCCAAACTTTTGGCACAATTTCCAGTGAATGATCTTAGCAACGCGGTCATGGCGTTGTAGGTAGTCTGTGAAATTTTGCTGCACCCACTGATCAGGTGGTCGACTCTCTCATCTTTCTCATTACAGCGGCGACATTTGCTGTTGGTGGTAACATGTTGAATGTTTGCCTTCATGCAGTTTGTGTCTAAGGCTTCTTCTTGAACTGTCAAAATAAAGCCTTCTGTTTCTTTTTTCAGTACTCCTGATCTTAACCAGCTTAGTTTTTGGTCAGCTTTGCTTTTCCAATTTTCAGCTCGCTTCTCAATTACTTCTTTCTTATATTCAGTTTTTGACCTAGTTGTTTTTAAAGGGCCTCCTTTATTTACTTCCTTAATCATTGGTTCTTCACTTTTCTGGATGTAATCATTCAAGCTGTGTCTTTCTTCTTCCACAATCTGCTTTACTTATAGGAGTCCTCAACCATCCTCTGCTCTTGGTAGATATAATCGGTCAACATCGATTATACTTTTAGGGTGCAAAGCATGATTCATTGTCATAAGCATCCTTGTTTTTCTGTCCAAATTGTCCAACTCCATCTGGGTCCAGTCAATTATTTCTGCAGAGTATTGAATCACAGGTATAGCCCAGGTATTTATGGCTTTTATGATGTTTCCTCCACTCAGTTTGGACTTTGATATCTTGCAAATTCATTATTATTATTGTTATTATTATTGTTATTATTATTATTAAATAATATCCCTCTACCTGCCCCAAAATTGTTCAGCTCCCCATCTTGATTGTGTTATATCAACCTTTGGCTCAGGGTGATGGCTGAGCCCTTGTAAGATTTTTATTTGGTTGTGTGTGTGTGTTTTATTGTGCTGACCTTTTAAAATATAAACAGTTGTCTGGGATCTGGAGTTCTTTAAATCTATGAAATAATTAAATAGGATGTACTTTTCCCAAAGACCCAAGGACAATTTTTGCTAGAAAATAGCACTCATCCAAAATACCAAAATGAAAAGGCTCCATTTGATTTTGACAAGGCAAAAAGGCACATATTTATAACCAAGGGTAGAAAGGATCAATGTCATGCATTTTGTGTGTGTGTACATACACACACACAATAAATAGCAAGACAACAGATGCTTTTCAATATTTTGTCAAACTACAAACAACTGGGCATGCCAGGAAAAGGCATAAATATCAATATTAATATAGGTGTGATTAGTAAACATTTCCCATTGTTCTAATTGGGATTGTTTAGTTAATTGTGCATTTAATTATTTAATCACTACTCAATATTAGTATTTAGCTGTATCATGTTGAAGGGCAGTGAATGGACTCTGCTAACAAAGTATTATGAATTTAGATTTTTTAATACAGGTGTGAAGGATTGGTATCCAAAGAGGGGATGTGGTACAAAGGTACACCCTATTGAATTCATTTCTGACACCCATTCAAAAAATGCCAGGATGGGAAAGAACTGTGGGTTACGCATCAGTTATGCCCTTTCCTGGACCAGCAGTCCCTACTCACAATCACTCATGCCCTAGTCACTTCCCATCATGACTATTGCAACATGCTCTACATGGGGCTGCCCTTGAAGAGCATCTGGAAGCTCCAGTTGATGCAAAATGCAGCGGCCCACATGGTTTTGTACAGACCCTGGTGTGCACTTGCATCACCTCTCCTGCGGGAGCTGCATTGGTTGCCAATTTGCTTCCGGGTGCAATTCAAGGTGCTGGTTGTTACCTTCAAAGCCCTTCATGGCTTGAGAGCAGATTATCTAAGACCAGGTTATCTCTTGCTGGTCACATCTATCAGACCCATCAGAGCGGGGAGGCAGGGAATGTTGCAGGTCCCATCCTCAAGGGAGATACACCCAGAAGGGGACTGGGACCCAGAAGAAGGGCCTTCTCCATGGTGGCTCCCTCTCTCTGGAACACCATTCCCCATGAGATTAGAATGCCCCCCATCTAATACTCTTCTGGAAGGTGCTGAAGACCTGGTTCTGCCAGTGGGCCTGGGGAACCCAGAGCGGGATGAAGCCCATTAAATGGCTCGTGTGATCTGCTGTCGTCGGAGCGGGGGGGGTGGGGGTGGGAGGTGGGCAGTGATTTTGTTATATTGTACTATATTAATGTATTTGATTCTTTTTGTTAGTTTTTATTGTTTTAAATGTGGTTTCCTAGACAATTCTTTTAACCACTAGACTAGACCAACCCAGGTTATATAGTACAAAGTGGATCTATCTCATGAGGTTTATTCTGCATAATCAAAATTTTGTTATGGATAGCGATAGCAAGCTGTGGAAGACTTTGTGTTGACATGGTGAAGGTGGCTTATATTGATAGCACAAATCTTTCTTACATTCTATTATAAATTTCCTTCCAGTCATTTGCCATAATAGCTATGTGGGTAATTCCATTTTTTCATTATTGGATTGTGGTAACACCCTGTACTGAATTCTAGTGAAAACAATTATGTTTTATTGAAGCCACCGCCATCAGTGCTAATATGCAATTAATTTAAACATTTCAATCTGTGCACATCAAACATTCAAATGATGAGTTTAGAGTCTGATAGGAGGGAGTCTTGCAATGGCATTTTGCCCAATGAATTATTTGGTTCACTATTTTTCACTGATTTTTCTTCCATTCTCAAATATCTGGTAGTAGTGTGGACTCACAGAACATGTGGTGTCTTCCTCAGGCTGTGCATGAAGAGAGGTTCTCTTCCCTGCCTTCTCTCCAATTTGGATTTTTAATCTCAGCTATATTGAAATAATTACTCTTCTCTCTTTTAAAACAACACTTCAGTCTGTATCTGGTTATGTTGTGGACATAATCATTCCATTCTCATTCCTACCTCAAGATCATGGACCCCCGCCCCCATCTCATTAAATTCTTATCAGGCTTCTATTGAGAGTTTCCTGAACTTAGTTCTAAAAAATCCTAAAGACTTGAAAGTCATATGCAAAGCTTGGGGTTGTTCTGAATCTTTTGATATTTGTTGCTTATGTAGGGACAAAATAATTTCAGTCCAACAATCCAAAAATGGAAAATTTGAGCTGAGATAGATAGAAGCTCATCTTGGCAACTTGTGGCTTCCATGAACCAAACTCAAGTGCAGATATTCTTCAATTTATGACTACAATTGAACACAAAATTTCTGTTGCCAAACAAGACAATTATTAAGTGAGTTTTATCCCATTTTGCAATCTTTCTTGCCACCGTTGTTAAATGAATCACTGCGGTTGTTAAGTTACTAACAAGCTTGTAAAATAAATCTTGACTTTGTCAACTTTGAATGGTTATTAAATTAAAAGTTATTAAAAAATCTGAATTGCTGGTATAGTACTCTAAAATCTGTAGTACTCTAAATTCTGCAATTCTTTTTCTGTATGCTGGTGCACTCCTACATTTGTAATCCTTGCTATTCAGATTGCTTCTACTTTTGGTTTACATCAGTAGAAATTTGCCCTGGAAAATCATAGAAACAAATCAACAAGCAAATAAAATGTTGCATGGTCAAAAAAAATAATAATCAAATAATAACCACCTGGTGCGGGTTTGATTTAATAGCTACTATTTTCACTGCATCATCAAATTTCCCAGTTTGCTGAACACAATCTATTACATAATTCTAGGCAGGAGTTGTACTCATTATTTTTACTGTGCTGCTTTGTCAAAAATTGGCAGAAATGTAAAATCACAATGAAAGTCATATGATGATACCAAATAGCAAATATTCAGGATAGAAATTCCATTCTTCTTGTTCACAAAAGATACAAAGATTATTTGCTAATAAAATTATGGAAATTGTGGAAAAGAAAGAACAGTTCTGTTGCCAAGAATCAGAGAATGTGATGATTATTAAACCATTCTAGAAAGCCAGAATGTACCTCATACAAAGGCAGAACAGTAAATCTAATAATAATTTGTACAAGCTTGTTTGGATCAGGAAGATAGCTGCAGATACAAAAGTCTTGGCATTCTCATCACTGGATGCAGCTAATACAATGTTCCATAGATCAGCGATGGCAAACCTTTTTTGGCTTGCGTGCCATAAGTGGGGGGAGCGCAGGGGGTTGTGCGCGGGCGTGCTGCACCAATAATGCACTGCGCGACCCTCCTCAGTGCGCATGCGCGCACTACAGGCGTGCCCCCCCCCCATTTTTTGCATGCTGTTTTTGCTCTCCCCAGGCTCCAGAGGCTTTATAGGAGCCTGAGGAGGGCGAAAACAGCCTCCCCCCCCCCCCCCCGGAAGCCCTTTGGAGGCTTCAGAGACCTTCATGAGGCTGTTTTCGCCCTCCCCAGGCTCCAGAGGCTTTATAGGAGCCTGGGGAAGGCGAAAAAAGCCTCTTTCCCCGCCCCCCCCGGAGGCCTCAGAGACCTTCAGGAGGCTTCCCTGAAGCCTCCAGAGCGCTCAAAATGACGCTCCAAACAAATCGGAGGTCACTTCCGGTTTGGTAGGTGCGTCATTTTGAGTGCTCTGGAGGCTTCGGGGAAGCTCATGAAGCCTCCGGAGGGCTGGGGGGGCGGGGGAAGCTTATAAAGCCTCTGGAGCCTGGGCAGGGTGAAAATGGCTTTTAAAAAGGACAAATTCAGCTGCCCAGCGCGCACATGGCAGGGCAGCACCTCACGTGCCATGATAAATGGCTCCGCGTGCCACCTGTGGCACGCGTGCCATAGGTTCGCGATTACGGCCATAGATCATGGTTACTGAATTTTCTTGACTAGGGGGGGCGGGAATCATTTGTCCTTGTGAGAATAAAAGTGTCTATTTTAGATTTTTATTTTACAAATTGAAAATTCCTTTACCCAAATTATAGAAGTCATTAAGCACACTTTACTCCGTAACTGCTCAACTTTACAAAATGTATTGAAAGCCAGACTCTTCACAGACATTATGAAATTTAAGACTTGTCGTTTCTTTGGAAGCTTAATGATTTTGATTTACAGCATATATGGTCATAATTAGTTTTGAAACATCACGATTATAGTTGGGTTTATTTTCAAGGGTTATATATGTGTGCTTTTAACTGCATTGTGTTACAAATATGGAGCCATCTGGACGGTGGAGGTAAAGAGCAGCACATCTACATCTTTCTATTAATAGACAGTAAAATAAATAGGTGACTTTTTTTCATTTTTAAGATGAGACTGGACAGCCACTTGTCTGAAATGGTATATGACAATGATGGCAACCTTTTTCTCCTCACGTGCCAAAATAGTGCACACATGTGTGACAGTGCACGTGCGCACACCCATAATGCAATGTGCACACCTCCACACCCTGTTTTTGGTCCCAGGAGGTTTCTGGGAGGCCTGCTAGGCCCAAAGCAGGATGTGGGTTGTATGCATCCCACATGGCCTATTTTGGGCCTAGCAGGCCTTCCTAAAGCCACCTGGGACCAAAAACAGGGTGCAGGGGGTTGCACCACTCCCCTGTTCTCCCCTTACCCCCCCCCCCCATGACTAACCCCCCAACCCTAAGGTGACCAGGTTTTAACATTGGTAAAGCGGGACACCATTGACCGGGGGGGGGGTTGTTAAAAATCTGGTCTATATGGAGCAACAAAAATTTTCATAGAACGCAAAAATAGTATTGTAATATATATTTTTTTAATTTCAACATAAGTACAATTTACAAATATAAAACTCATATCCTGGCGAAATAGCCACATGGCCGCCGAAAACTGTATATTCCCTTCCCGTTCTCCCGCCGTTCCCTAGCTTGTCGTGCATTTTTCCAAAAATCGGGACATTTAAAAAACGCCACGGGACAAATTGTTAAAAACCGGGACTGTCCTGCCAAAAGCGGGATGTCTGGTCACCTTGCCCAACCCCCACATATGCGCACACGACCCCCCCCCTCCGCATGAATATGTGCGTGTCTCCAGCATGCGTGGCAAGGCCTGAAAAATCAACTGGCGAGCGGGAGGCCCGCACACATGCGTGGTGGAGCTGAGCTGGGCAACGGCTCATATGCTGACAGGCTTTGCGTGCCATCCATGCCATAGGTTTGCCATCATGGGTATATGGTCTCCTGCAGGGGGTTGGACTAGAAGATTTCCAAAGTCTCTTCCAGTTCTATTCTCAAAAAAATGTCTAAAAATCTCCACATTTTAAGTTTCCTGCCTCGCAATGGTGAAAGAGAAGCAGGAGACTTTCAACATACTGATGTCACATCAAGATCCTCATGATAAAAATCATTGTGTACTATCAACAGTAGGATGATGTCATATTGACAGAGTCCAAATTATTTAGAAAAACAAATTCCTGACTCAGGAAGAAAAAAAATAATGGAAATGTATGACTTTAATAAATTTCTCTCAACTGAGAAAACAAATGATTCTAATGATGACACCATTTTTAAGTAGCCTAAATTTTAGTTGCTGTATCAGGTTCAAAAACAACATTGTCTTGTTAGAAATGCTACAGAAAATGGGCTAAAAAAAATCCCCTACAAGGAATTACTATAATTTTTTTAGCAAAGGTAGCAGTAGGTGATATGTTAAAGATCTATGAAGCCTTGTGCAGGATAGAGTGTGTAGACAGATTTTGTGTGCTTTTGTGGAAACTGAAGACAGATTTAAAATTGATTTTTAAAAAGTACACAATTCACTGAAAAGGTTGGACAAATTCACAGAAAGCTGGGTTGTCGGTGGTTACTATTCTTGATGGCTGTGTACTATTGCCGGGATCAAAGTCAGCATTCAATAAATAGCTGCTGTTTGAAAACAATAGTAGAAGAGTATAGTATAGGGGTGTCGAGTCTGTGAGGTGCTTAGATCTGGCCCCTGGAAAGAGCGAAAGACCAGCTTGCAGTGTTTCTGCCAGTGAAAACGGGCTCCCAATCTCCATTTTTGGCTGGGATGGCCTCCTGCAATCCTCTGCCAGTGAAAATGGAGCTCAGGAGCCGTCGCAGCCCAAAATGGAGATTGGGAGCCCATTTTTGCTGGCAGAGCACCTGGGTCAACACAGGCACCCCTAACACGAGTGATGTCATGTTGGCCAGGCCCGCCCCAGCTCCCCGAGGTCAAATACAACCTTAATGCGGCCCTCAATGAAATTGAGTTTGACATGCCTTGTGTAGTAGTTGGCCCCTGTATTGCTTGTGAGCTTCCAGGATGAGTCCTTTGTCTCATTCAGCAGTGATCTCCTTATGTTTCTGTACTTTCTTGTGCTCCTTTGTTTTATTTTACTAAATATTAAGCCTTGAAAAGGAAGAAAGACAGCTGACATCCTGGCAGCTTGATTGCCCTTTAACCATTTCTGTAGCACCGCCAAGAAAAGCACACAGATGAATCAGCAGGAGTCAGGACCAGCTGAGGAAATTCTTTCTTATTTTAAACATCTAGTTTATGTATAAACATTCCATCCGGAGACTACTTTAAAAATATGTCAAATTTGATAATAAAGCCTCTGTGTCTCCTAAATTTAAACTCCTTCCCTAAATATTATCTAGTTGATTCTTGGCAAAAACCAAAACTACCTTTTTTTTCCAAGAGTGGTCCCTGTTTGGTTTATATGGCTGCAGGAGCCTCCTTTTGTTAGGAACATTTTTGCTGTCAACCACAAAAAGGAGGATCAGTAAACAAGTGGCAAGCAGTTTATAAAAACAGCAAACCAAGAGACACATTTAGAAAATTCTCCAGCCTCCTTCAAATGTTGCCTTCTAAAAAATTTCTTGGGCCAAAATTCAGTGTAGCTTTATAAACAATGGCATATAATTCTCAAAGGTCACATAGTATAATTCTAAAGAGTTCAGACTGTAAATTGTATCCATCAATTTCCTCTGCTGCTTTTAATTAATTTGCTAATGTACAACATATTCATATGGTTATAAACATAAATTGCACAGTTAACGTAATCTTGCATGCCTGAACAACGTTATTATAACTATAATATAAAATACTGTAAATCACAGCTTTACCATGTCAGGTGATTTGCTACTCCACTGTGATAATTTTTCAGACACAATAAAAAGCTTTGTCATTTCTTTTCTTACCATACATTTGGAAACATACTAGTATGTATAAATGTTGAGGACAAAAATTAATTGTACTAGCTGACTATTTTGAAAGGCAGAATGTTTTTTTGTAAATTTATATTTTGTTGAAGTAATTAAACACAGACTGCCCACATACTTATCAGGAGTCAAACTTGAAGACTTTTTATTAAGAAAAACAAGATTGACTATAACTTTACACATAGCCTTTTTCATTAGTATTAGCAAACATGCATGAATTCTATTTGCAATTAGATGGACACTGAGAAAGTTTTGGGAAAAGATTATCTAATCTGAAAATCCCAATATTCATTTTGGGAAAAGTGGTTCATAATACTATAATTTTGCAATGTATAATTTGACTAAGGTTTATTGTAATATTATTGTACTATGAACCACTTTTCCCAAAGCAAACACATTCAGAATGAGAGATGATTTTAAATTTGACTGGGTAGGAAATATCTCCATAAAATCTTCTGCAAAAAAAGTCAGCCTAGCCTAGCCCCCAAGAGCACCACCACAGGCTGAATTTTAAATTGTTCCAAATTGATTTTAAATTAGCAGGTAATTTTTAGGGAATGTTTTAGCACAGAACACTTTAATTTAATCTGATTTTACTATTTGTAGTCTTATTTATTATGTTTGCTTTTACTTATGTGTTGTATTACCGTTTTTTAACCTCCTGTGCACCGCTCGGGGTCCCCTCGGGGAGATAGGCGCAGTATAGAAATCAAATAAAATCTCAAAAATCAAATAAAATCTCAAAATCTCAAATTAACCCAAATTCTTTGCAAGTTATTCACTGAAAACCTGTGTGACTTAACAACATAGTTCATAGCAATCAGTGAAAGTTTGACATTGTGGTGTTTATTTAGAAAGAGAGCCCCTGAATTCAGTGAGTCTTATTCCCAAGAAAGTATGTTTGGATCAAAGCAGATATTTAGACTAATTAAAGAATAAAATAACACAACTGGCACAAGAAGTCAGAACACCTGGATACAGCAAATATTGTATATTTCCGAGCCAAGGAAGGTTTTGCTTTTGTTGAAGGTTATGCTTGATTCACCCTAGGGTTAAGTGCCACTAACTGGGCAAAGTAGTAGCCAAGTATTCCAGTTACTCCTGACTCCTCTTTCTGTGCAAACTATAATGTGCATTTTCTTTGGTGTCAGGGCTGAAGCTGGTGAACAGAGCTGGTTCTCAGACAGATCCAGTGGTGGGTTTCAAATTTTTTAGAACCTACTCTGTAGGTGTGGCCTATTTTGTGGGCGTGGCTTGGCAGTCGTGACAGGATGGGAGTGGCCACCTTTTAAAATGTGGTGAAACTCATTTAACAACGCTCTTGCTTAGCAACCAAAATTTTGGACTCAATTGTGATGATTTTTCTTTCTTTTTCTTTCTCTTTCTTTCTTTCTTTCTTTCTCTCTCTCTCTCTCTCTCTCTCTCTCTCTCTCTCTCTCTCTCTCTCTCTCTCTCTCTCTCTCTCTCTCTTTCCTTTCCTTTCCTTTCCTTTCCGTTGGGTCACTGGCAGCGGCGGGCCAGATTTACTTCCAGGTACGCCAGTGGAACCCCCTCTCACCGGTTCTCTAAATTTCACCAACCGGCTCTTGCGAGTAGGTGCGAGCCTGCAGAAACCCACCACTGGACAGATCCATTATGTACAGTAGATAAGGAACAGGGCACTCAAAGGCTGAGAAGAGAACAGTCAAAAATCTATTGACTCGAAGGAGTGGGAGGAAGAAGCCTGAGATTTAAACTTATTTCATCTGGGAAACTTCCACTGTTACCTAAGCTGTAACTTGCCTTGTAACCTTGTAAACTGATTTGACCAGTGTACACATTTGTTAAAAGCCATCAAGTAGAATTTGCATTAGACTATTAATAAAAATGAGTTTTTTTGTGCAGGATTCAGAGGCTGCAGGTTAGGTTTTCAAAGCTGGTAGTAGACTTTTTCCTTGTTGCTGGATATCTGTGAAGAATCTCCTCAGACATGAGCAAATGGAACAATTTCAGAATAGCTGCTCCCTCACTTGACTGTGAAACCACAATAAGATTTTCTAACCAGGGGCCTAACAAAATTGCAGTTAAAGTTGTGAAAGTTTATTTTCCTATTCCTATTATCTTGTGGTTCAATGCTTTGCTCTTTTGAAAAAGCAAGAAAAGACTCATTTTACCCTCTGGAAGTGTCAGATTGTCCAGCTTTACCTGAGCAACTGATGATTTGATGGTGTCAGTATTTTCAGAATCAATCAGCTTTAATTTGAAGCCTCCTATAGATGAGCATGCGCAGTGGATAATATGGGCAAAAAGTCCTTTGACCTTCACATGTAATTCCTGAGTATTGCACCTATCAAATGCCTCTCGGTTTAGTTTCTCCTTTATTTATTTTCGCTTTCCCTCATCTTCCCATTCTTTTTCTCATCGATTCCATCCAAGAACCCCAGTATTTTTCTCCCTTTAAACTTTTAAAAGTGTTCAGCTTTGTGGAATTTTTGGCGCTGCCTAAGATTGACTGTTTGCTTTATGATGTTTCTTACTTAACGAGATAACATCAGTGAATTTTGCTGCCTTTTCACATCTAATACCGTAGGTAGCTTGGTTTTGCCTTGCTACAAAAAGGACCTTGATTTAAAATATTTGTTTCTGAAAAACATTAAGCAGTGTTGAATTTTGGAGCTGTGCAATTGGTGGGAATTGGTTTTCTGCTCTATTATGACTTTCCTCTGTGATAAAGCTAGCTTATCAAAGAGCTGTGTCCTTGAACTGCTGGCTAGCTTTTGAGTTTGAGTAACATTCTGTGAGACTTGCTATCCTGCCACCACCAGGATTTATCAACTGATTTGGCATATTTGGAAGGGAGGTACAAAGAACAAAAATTTGTAGCACTAACAGCTGAGATCTTGGAAACGATTGGACTTGCTACATGCACGAGTAGGGAAGGGACTAGCAGCTAACACATGATAAAGACAGACTCTGCCCAGACAAAGCAAATTTGTGTCCGGTCACATTTCTGTGATCCAGTTTCTCAAAAGTGCATTCTTTCTTTCATCCCAAACATTTGCCATTTCCTCATATCAGTCTTCTTGTTTTTAAAGTTCCATTTACTGTACCCTTTGAACAGATATATCTTCGTTAACATCCTCCACCTGAAAGATAGCCTTTTTGGTAGCCTCCAGTTTCATCAAAGAGGGTTGAGAGGAGATCTGTATGGCTCAATCTTTGGTGATTGAGAATGTTACTGTTACTGTTTATTGGACTTATATACTGCCCTTCTCCCAAAGGATTCAGGGCAGTGTACAACATAAAAATACTTAATACAAAAGTTTAAAAAAGATTAAATAAAGAATCCAATAACGATAAATTAACAATTTACAGTTAAATTTAAAAGAAATTAAAATTAACAATGAAAATTAATAATTTATTTTATTCAGGCCGGCTTGCTGGAAAAGCCAGCTTTTTAGGGTGCACCGGAAGGACGGGAGGTTGGGAATTAAGCGAAGCTCCGGGGCAGCTCATTCCAAAGGGAAGGCGCTCTCACAGAGAAGGCTCTTCCCCTGGGGGTCACCAGCCAAAACTGTCTTCGATGGCACCCTGAGGAGGCCAACTCTGTGGAATCGTACTGGATGGAGGGAGGCTACTGAGAATACTACTACTCTGCTGTGTTGCCTGATTGTTACACTTTGTGCTTGTATTGTTTTTTTAGTGTCTGCTTGCCAGCAGCAAGCATGTTTATTATGATGAACATTCAGTAAAAAAAATTGATCTACATTCAGCTGATGTCAATTCATGTGATTAGCTAAAAGAGGTGAAGTTAACACTTTTCTGTCAGATTCATCTTTCAGGTCACCAGAAATATATGCTATTCTTTCATAAGCTAGGTATTTTTCAATATATTTTAGAAGAAAGAAGCCCAGTTTAAACATATAGTAGAAAGGAGTAATGTAATAAACTGAAACTACTTCATACTACGGATGGGGCTGAAAATAGAATCTGCATGCCGAATATAAAGAGACCTTCCGCAGAAGAAGTGAGGTAAGAAGAGGCTTGAAAATTTGCATTGGAATTCCCTAGCATTTTTGGATTTACCTTGGTTCAGGATGTTCCCTGTTTCCTAATTGAACTGTAATTGACTCTGTCCATGTGTTGTGACATCAAGAAGTTTTCACTGGGTCTTCTGACTACTGGTTTATGTTCATGGATGTGTTCTGCTAGTCTTCTGAATATTCTCTTCTATTCTTGTATACTCTTCTTGTATTCTTGGGATGCAGTGGCTCAGTGGCTAAGATGCTGAGCTTATTGATCAGAAAGTTTGGCAGTTCAGTGGTTCGAATCCCTAGTGCCATATAATCGGGTGAGCTCCCATTACTTGTCCCAGCTTCTGCCAACCTAGCAGTTCGAAAGCATGTAAAAATGCAAGTAGAAAAATAGGTACCACCTTTGGTAGGAAGGTAACAGTGTTCCATGTGCCTTTGGCATTTTTTCATGCTCGCCATATGACAACGAAGATGTCTTCGGACAGCGCTGGCTCTTCAGCTTTGAAATGGAGATGAGCACCGCCCCCTAGAGTCGGGAACGATTAGCACATGTGCAAGGGGAGCCTTTACCTTTACCTTTATTCTTGTACTATGAAACTGTTCCAGTTGGAACAAACCAATTTTTCTAGTTCGGAACTCTGCTATTTCATCCCCAACTTAATTTGCTTCATATGTAGAAGTCTGCCCTGGTTTATTTTTGGTATTTCCCTGTTAAATACTAGGATGAGTATCCTACTACTGAGCTGAATGGCAAAAGATGAACATCCAATTTTTGTTAAAACAAAAAAAAAAAAAGACTGTTCAAACTTGAATGAGATCGGTGAACTAACATTCTCATTGATTAAGAACAGATTGTTGGTATCAGGGCAGCTTCTCGTTGATCCAATATGAACAATGTAGCTCACTAAAATGCAATTCAATATTATATATCATGGCAGACAACGTATAGGCCAAAACCTGTAGCAATCCATTTTCCACCCTTGTAACAATCCCAAAATCATTTATTTCTTGAAAATAGACTTGATGCATTTACAGAACGCAAAAAAATGCAGTCAGCCCATTTCCTCCACTGACATCACCACCATGCCCCTAATTACCCTCAAGGTTTATCACTCCAACCAGGAATTAATGAATAAAATATATTCATTATGATGATGCCATGGCCTGCAAAATGTTTGTCATCCCCTTTATGTATTCCTGCCCATAAATCCCACTTATCTATCCTATGAATTTAATATATTCCCATATAAGTGATATTCCTTTCATCATCCCTAAAAGCGTTTGAATCTGACCAGGGCTAATCCACCTGAGGAGTGAGAAATCAGCATTTCAATATTTCTGTGCTACTGGTTCCACTGTAGGCTTAGACTGACTTTTTTTGTGACGCTACTACTGGCAGTTATTTTTGCCTATTACCATTTTCATTTTTAAAAGGCCAGTGCCCTTTTTCTATACCATATTATCTACCACATGCACATACACATCAGAGTGGTTAGATTTCTTAGGCTAGTTTTATACTATGAAAGATTCCTAGTAGTCATTACCAACTGAGGTTGGTAATGACTA
The DNA here is from genome assembly GCA_039707465.1 of Rhabdophis nuchalis. Taxonomy (NCBI): domain Eukaryota; kingdom Metazoa; phylum Chordata; class Lepidosauria; order Squamata; family Natricidae; genus Rhabdophis; species Rhabdophis nuchalis. Next base: position 151,432,170 of record CM077645.1, read on the forward strand.
CTAGGAATCTTTTGTAGTATAAAACGAATGTCAGAAATTTTATTGATCTGTGTGAGGCATTTTAAACCATGGATACCAAGAATTCCTCTTAAAGCCAAACCAGGTCCCTTTAAATGCATGAACTTTGCAGGCACAAATAAAAACAGATACGAAAAGAGCCACAAATTAACAACAACATATTTTCCTTCTCCTCAGATTTTGTTTCACAGCTAACAATCTGTCTCAATTACAAGGTGTCTGATGAGACCATCTTAATCTAAACATCTATAGAAAATTGAGTTATATTGTTTATAAAGATGAGATGGTATGATTCAGCATATGTTTAATATGATGCTCTTAAATCAAGGCGATAAGTTCAAATCAGTGGTGGAATCAAAAGATTTTACTGCCAGTTTTGTGGGCATGGCTTGGTGGGAGTGGCTTGGTGGACATGGCAGGGGAAGGATACTGCAAAATCTCCATTCCCTCCCCACTCCAGGACAAGGTTACTGCAAAATCCTCATTTCCTCCCGATCAGCTGGGACTCGTGAGGCAGAGAATAGATGGCGATAGGGCCAGTCAGAGGTGGTATTTACCAGTTCTTCGAACTACTCAAAATTTCTGCTACCAGTTCTTGAGAACTGGTCAGAACCTGCTGAATACCACCTCTGGTTCAAATGTATATAGATAAAGGGAAGAATTTAACTGTGGTCCTCCAAGCAATAGTGTCAGCCTTTATGACAGAGAGGATAGTGGGTTGTAATGTGCTCCTTTCTCAAGAAATCCTCCTTGTACATCATGGTTTGAAATATCTATGGATGAGTCCTCAACCTTCCCATTTAGGAGGAAGGTTGTTAAGACGGTAGTCAGTCTGCAGTTGATAAGGACCTTTGATGAAATGGATTATCTACTAGATCCATTTTATCCCAGTTTCCAGTGAGGATTAGACCTGATATAGTTTTGGTTGTGCTTGTTGAACTGTGACCTGTCATGGTGGTTGAATATTCATCTTCAATCTCTTAGTGGTTTTCAATAACATCAACCCTGGCTTCCTTGTGGGCTGGCTTGGTGAGTTGGGGATTGCGAACACCAGTTTATTGTGATTCTCTTCCTTTCCCTGGGATCACTTCTAGTCAGCGTTAATTGGCTGTGAGAGGTTGACCCCTAGGCCCCATATTTGTCAGGTGACATGGGACACCATTCTCTCTTCTCCTTTCCAACAGATACATGAAACTGAGGTCATCTGCCATTTTGGGGGTGATGTATTTGTATGCTGGAGAACATTTAAATGCATAGGTAGCTTAAATCCTATTATAATCAATAAAAAATAACAATTGCAGAAATTACTCAACAACTACTACTTTGCTGTTGAAAGGCCCTTGATTTCATGCATACATTTGCTTTGTTTTAACTTAGAAGGCTTTGGGTTAGTCCAATGGATATTAAATTAAGAGTCTATTGAAACAATTCTTCCAGTAAGGTACAATCAGCAGCTGCACACAATGAAGTGCTGAATCAGATATATTAGCCCAAAGGGCAGGGTTATTAACACTCTTCTGGGTTGTTTCCAGTGGCACCATTCCAGCCATGCAAAGTGTCTTCCACTTGCGGAAATTCTGTTTTTAGCCTTTTATGTGTGCCAAAGCCAATACTTGCCTAGTGCTTGTGCAACTCATCGCACAAGTCCACAGGCAAGGCATTTTAGAAGCCCTTGAAGTACTTTTAGGATGCAGAGAAGTTCAGGCTCAGATGTGGCTGCTGAACTACACTCCCAGCCCCTTACCATTGCTTGGCAGGGGCAACTAGATCTGGTGGTTTACGGTGTCTGTACAATTCATCAGGTATGGTGTGTATGTGTGAGTAACTGTTTTAATAGTGATTCTTCTATTAGCACTAACAACATGATATCACTTATATTTTTTTCTACTAGAGCAACACTGAGGAAAGCCTATTATTCCAATGGAGGGTTTACTGAACCAAATTCCTTGGCTAAATCACCTGCATTGTCAAGGTTGCAGATGATCTGCTTCAAAATAGTATCCTTGCAAAGCAATGTAATACTACTTCCCTCCACTTAACTGAAGAACAACAAGGAGATTTGCATCAAAACCTACAGGAAATGGTGCAGCCAATCAGCTGAGACCTTCTAAACACTCATTACTATTTTCTGATGGACCTCAGCAAGAGATCCATTTCATGACCTCAAAAAAGAAGAAGATATGCTGCGAATCTTTTTCTTTCTACCTTTTCATTTTGTAACGGGAAACTTCTATTTTCTCAGCGTGTGTGACATTTTATAAGGAGTGCTTTACTAAAATTGCCTTTATGGTGTGTTTTTTAATTATCATGACCATATTAAATGCCATACTAATGAAAATTATAATTCTAACAGAAACAGTTAGATCCTTCCTACTGCTCCTTCAAATTATTATCCTTTGTTAGGGTAAAACAAGAACACTTACTCCAGTGACTTTGACTGCTTTAATTTGTGGAATAGCACTCTCCTGGATATCATTCAAATTAATTGTGAAACTTGTGGATTTACAATTTCTATTAATACAATACTATATAATTAATAAGGGCTGAAATTAACTATAGCATAAAACAGGAAAGTATTAAATCACATAAAATGACAGATTGGTGTAGGAAAATATTAGAATTAACATTGTAACATTAACTTGCTTATTGATGTTTAACACAACTATTTTAATGGTAAATTTATATTCAATGCATATTATTTTGCAAGTGAAAGGTACATTTCAATACAGAATCCAGTTACAGTTTTGTTTATATGTGCTCCTATTACTCTTAGTCTTTGCTCTAACTTTTTTCTAAATATATTTGTTTTCACTATTCCTTACAAAGGAAAAGTAAATAATAAGATACTGTATAATGTTAAGCCTCAGAATGAAATGTATTTTTATACAGACTACCAGGGAATATATCTACACATACATTAAGCTGTATGCTACCATTATCAAAGCAATTTTTGGACATTTCTGTTATTTCTTTATAATCTTGTATGAACAATTGAGCATTGGACGGAATCCCTTCTGGATATACTAAAATGGTTTAAAATCCTAGTTTTAACACAACTGCCAAGAAAGAAAAAGTGCTATAAATTCATACATTTTGAAATAAATGTTAAGGAAAGAGAGCATTTTTCCTACAGTATAAATAATGGAAGTCTGAAATAAAAAATATTAGAACTTCCTAAGCGTGTGACAGAATTATTCTCCTGGTACACAACGTCTGTGGTTCACTCACTATAAATTTCCAAACTGGTTTTTGTTCCTGATTCTCAGTTTGCAGAGCTCTTTTATTATTTTTCTATCATTTTTATTTATTATGATTTTTTACTGCTAGGATTACTGCATTTACGATTAGCAAAATAAAGTTATATTGTAGAAATGGCTTTATAATATTTTTTTAACACTGACTTGGTTCAGAGAAGACAATGAAGAAATTTATGTTTAGGTAACTATGTATCTTATTTTATTCAATATGCATTTCTGAGGCAGGAAGTGTATACCTCTTGTGCTGCTGTATGAGGTATAGGAGAAATACATACATTTACAAGATTTAAAAAGAGACTAAATGATCTCCCATTTTTACAGCAACTGTAGCATTGCAGTTATGGCATGTGTTCGACACTAATGTTAAGGCACCCATGGCCCTTCCAATTCCTAACTTCTCCCACAACTGTGGCTTGGTGTGTGATGCTTGGCCCTGTTACATATTTCAGATTCTGTGTTGTTTTCAGGAACATAATCACAGAACAACAATTGTATACGAACAAATGGTGGGCATAATAACGCATCAGAAATATCTATTCTCAATTCTGATTTCAAGATCACAAACAGTCAAGGGGAAATGCTATAAAACAAAATCTGTTTATTATAACTAACAGTTTTTTAACTAATGTGGGGCTTGTGGATCAAATTCTCCATGCTCATGTATTCAACCATAGAAGTCAAAGGGGACATGCTACAAAATCTGTTGTAAAGGACATCATAATTTGGCCACAGATCCAGCTTTGACACATGCTGTTGTTGCCCTAATCCAAAGAATGAGTGTGTGTGTGTACGTACATACACACACACACCACATACACCACACACACATATGTATAAAATGCTAGAGAGAGAAGTTAAATATCAGTCGATGCCAATAATTTCTGATCCAGAAATATGTGAATCAGCACTGATGTTCAAAAGGTCTGATCCAACTTCATAATTAATTCAGAATTCAGATTAAATTATGGGAGGTCTCACATCAAGGAAAACTAAGATAAAATACCAAATTAATTATGAATCAACTTTCTGTTACCCTCATAACTGTTTGATAGTGAGAACAAAAATGCAATATTTATTGGCTAATAATCTTTATGTTATCTTTGTTATGTCAATCTTTGTGTTATGTTGATGTTCATTCGTTTTCATAAAAAAATATCTAAATATTATTTAGGGAGGTCACATTGCTCATTTAAGCAATGCCTTAAAGTAGTTCAGAACCTTTTTGCTTGATGTTTAACAAGAATGCTTTTCATTTATTCTATTTGAATGTTGCATATTCCTCCTTAAAAAGTCATTTTCCCTGATTTCTTTTTAAGAAATACAGGGGCAAGAATTTTTTTCATGACTGAGCTAACACGAGAGACTAACTCAACGAAGTATTCATCGCATTCTTTGCTCTTGAGCTCAGCACTTTAGTGCTACAGCCAACTGCTGGGTGAAGGAAGGGAGAGACCCAACATGCTGCAGGCTAGGAGACTGGGAGGCCCTCACCCTTGGCTTCAACCCCTGTTTATATCATCCCCTACACATTTGCCCCACTATTTATAAAGGAAAGAAAGTTTGTATGGAATAGCTGTGTGAAAACCACTATAAATAAAGGTTGTGGAGTTTTGTCTACATCCACAACAGATTTACTAGAAACTAAATATTTTCCATCACCATTGGCGGTACTGGCTGGGGCACCTGTGGATTACAGATTTGCATTTCATGCTAGGACAAATATGCCCTGGCGGTCACTCCCCCCCCCCCCCCCCCCAATGTCTCCAGGATGTTGTTTTGATCTTATCCCCAGTTGACACTTGTAGCAGCTTAAAGTCAATGGTTTTGCTTATCATGCTCGATGCACCTGAATTCAGGGCACCGCTGTCCACTGAACCAGACAGAATGGAGGCAAAAGAAGCAGCAGCAAGATAGGGATTAGCAAAGGGAACAGCCAATTTTATGCTGATAATAGTTTTCTGCTGTTTTAAAGATGGGTGGATAGCACTTTAACTCTTTTTTGGGAAAAGATTCTTAGTTCTGCAATACCTAGAGACCACAGTTTCCTCTTACTTTCTGCATACTGTAATCAGTGGTAGGTTTCTATTTTTTTTACTACTGGTTCTCTCGTGCGGCGTGCAATGCTTCTGCGCATGTGCAGAAGCATCCAAGTGGGTGGGCGGAGCCTCCCACCACTGCTACTACTGTGGATCTGGGCTGAACCGGGAGCATCACATCTCTGTCTGTAATCTCTTATTGCAAGCATTCTGTTCCTCTCACTCCTTTTAACAAAGTGTGAGGAATGTGCAAACTTTATTCTTATATTTTTTTGCTTTAAGAAAACACATGCAGCTTATCAAAATCAAGGTTTTTCTATCATATTATAATCACAATATAATCTTTACAGAATGTTTAAATAATCCTTTAAAATACCAAAGCAATATTTAACATACTAAAAAGTACATTCATCATATATTAATTCAAAGTGGTAATGTATCAAAAGATAACGAGACTTGGAGAATAAGAACAGTTTTGCCCAGCATTTAAAGACAATATTAGTAGGCAGGAAGCATGTCCAAATGGTGAATTATGTATATAATGCAACATAACATAACATAACATAACATAACATAACATAACATAACATAACATAACATAACATAACATAATGTATATAATCTGTGTGTATGTATATATAAATATATATGTATGTGTGTGTATGTATATGTGTGTGTGTGTATATAATATGTATATAATCTGTGTGTATGTATATGTAAATATATGTGTGGGTTTGTATGTATACATATACATACATACATACATTCATACATGCATACATACATACATACATACATACATACATACATACATACATACATACATATTCACTTCAATTCTAAGGTAATTTCAAGCTCCTATAGGAAAATAATTTGTCTAATTGGCAATGTGTTGGCACTAAAATTATATTTTTTAATGTACTCATATAATTGAATAATAGTAATAATGACTATGTGACCAACCAACCAGAAGTAAAATGACTAGCAAATGAAAGCAAACATAGTATCAATGTAATATATTCCTTGCGTTCAATCCCAAAAAAATTGAGGCACCATTTTAATATCATCGGCTAGCAATGGCTAGGAATCATAGTATGTAATGCAACTCTTGTTAATCTGCCTGAAAGTTGATCTGGCATATAAATTTGCCAGTTTTGGACTGTGAATCTAACTGCAGATTATTAGAGAGGAGGAGGAGGAGGAGAAGTAGTTCTTTTTTAAATTGTTATTTCCATTGTCATGAATTGTCATGGCATACCTCTAAAAGAAAAAAAAAAAGAGAAAGAGAAAAATACAGGTAAAATTGAAAAAATACTAAACACCTTTTCCTATTTGAGAGGGTGATTCAAGTTAAAACTCAGATAGGAAGATATGGAAAACTGCTGTCTCTGTTCCTAGATCCTGCAATGATTAGATGAAAATACCCTTTGTTGTACTTTTTGGGAAGTAAATTCATACCTATTGTGAATTGTACTCTGCACTTGAAATAATTGCCCCAGCACTTGGTCAAATGGTACATGAAGTTCAGCCAACATGTACATTTCACATGGCATTGTAAATAAACTATAGTGAATATGTACGAAGCAAGATAGAAACCATCAATCTGTGATGTGAGCAAATTATCTATACCAGTGATGGTGAACCTTTTTTGGCTTGCGTGCCATAAGTGGGGGGAGCACAGGGGGGTTATGCGCGTGCATGCCGCACCCATAATGCACTGCATGACTATCCCCAGTGTGCATGCGCGCACTACAGGCGCGAACCCCCCCATTTTTTGCATGCTGTTTTTGCCCTCCCCAGGCACCAGAGGCTTTATAGGAGCCTGAGGAGGGCAAAATCAGCCTCTTCCCCCCTCCCCCGGAGGCCCTCCGGAGGCTTCAGAGACCTTCAGGAGGCTTCCCTGAAGCCTCCCGAGCGCTCAAAACGATGCTCCAAGCAAATTGGAGGTCACTTCCGGTTTGGTCAGAGTGTTGTTTTGAGTGCTCCAAAGGCTTCAGTGGAGAAGGGCGGGATATAAATATAAATAAAATAAATAAATAAATAAAGGTCTCTGAAGCCTCTGGAGCACTCAAAGCGACGCTCCAAGCAAATCGGCGGTCACTTCCGGTTTGGTTGGAGTGTCATTTTGAGTGCTCCGGAGGCTTCAGAGAAGCTCATGAAGCCTTCGGAGGGCTGCGGGGCGGGGGGGGGGAGCTCTTTTTGCCCTTCCCAGGCTCATATAAAGCCTCTGGAGCCTGAGCAGGGTGAAAATGGCTTTAAAAAAGGACAAATTCAGCAGCCCAGTGCGCGCATGCGTACTGGCCAGCTGACAGGGCAGCACCTCACGTGCCATGACAAATGGCTCCGCATGCCACCTGTGGCACGCGTGCCATGGGTTCGCCATCACGGATCTATACTATACCTATTTTTACAATATATCCATAGGTAAAGATATACCTTACCTTATGGCACACTATGTATATGCATATATGCATACACACATGTATATACATATATACATCAAAGACACACATACATGTATGTATACATATACATATATGTACATATATGTACAGTATACATATATACTGTACACATACACACGTATGTTCACTGACAGAACATTGATGCACGTACCACTTTATTGGCGAAAATTTTGAAGAGCAAAATTAAGTTTTGAAAAATATTTAAGTTAATTTAGAAATTACGTGAAATTCCACAATAGTAACTGAAACCGTGTTTGGAAGTTATATGAAGTTCCACAGTAATTTGACAGGACCAACAAAGCCCCCCTCATTAACGACCTGTGTCGGAGGGGGAGCCGGACCTGGCAGGAATTACGGAGACCTGGTTGGGCCACGAGGGAGGACTGCCTCTCGTGGAAATGTGCCCACCAGGTTACCGCGCATTTCCTCAGTCGCGAGCCCTAGGCAGGGGTGGAGGGGTAGCGGTCGTTGTAAGGGAAGGTCTTGAGCCGAGAGAGACCACTGTGCCACAGATAACCGGTTGTGAGTCCCTTTGCGTGAAGTGGGGCCCAGGGAGGCAGTTGGGCGTGCTGATTTTGTACCTGGCTCCCCGCTACGTATCAGCAGCCCTGCCCGAGCTCCTCGAGGTGATCGCCGAGATGGCGGTTGAGACCCCCAGACTGTTGGTCATGGGTGACTTTAACTTGCCATCGGTAGGCGAGACATCCGAGGCAGCTCGAGAGTTCATGGCCTCCATGACGGCCATGGACCTGACCCAAGTAATTCAGGGCCCCACACACGAAGGAGGACACACACTGGATCTCATTTTTGTCTCTGGCCAGTGGAGGAGTGATCTGGGAGAAGGGGATTTAGTCATCACACCCCTGTCATGGTCAGATCACTCACTTCTCCGGCTCGACTTTCCAACCGCTACTCCCCACTGCGGGGAGGCGGAACTGGCATTTCCAAGATGGTTCCGCCCCAGGCACCTGATGGAACCCGAAAGGTTCCAGACGGAGCTTGGGCCACTACCTGTAGCCCTGACCCGCGCCCGAATGGAGGACCTAGTGGCCGCATGGAATAGTGCGGCCACTGGGGCCTTGGACCGGGTCGCGCCTTTGCGCCCTCTCTTGCGGCAGCGAACCATCCAGGCTCCTTGGTTTTCTGAGGAGTTGAGGGTGATGAAGCACCACAAGAGACGCCTAGAGAGTAGGTGGAGATCTGCACGCTCTGAATCTGACCGAACACAGGTGAGAGCCCATTTGAGGACTTACCTTGTGGCGTTAAGAGTGGCTAAGTGTCAGTACTGTGCCACTCATCGCGTCCGCAGATAACCGCCCTGCCGCCCTGTTTGGGGTAACTCGCTCCCTCCTTCAACAGAGGCTGTGGGAAGCCCCTCTATAGGGCAGAGCAGAGGAATTTGGGGAGTATCTGCAGGACAAAATCGCTCAGATCCGGAGCGAGTTGGTCTCCACCGAAAGTGGCCCGGAGGAGGCGTCGGAAGTATTTATTTTTTATTTTATTAAATTTATACCCCGCCCTTCTCCTTGTTAGGACCCAGGGCGGCGCACAGGCATTATTAAAACAACAAAATACAATAAATATCAGTTAAAATATATTAAATTAGTTAACCCGTGCTAAAACCCATGTTAAAAACCTTCCCAAATTATAATTTATTTTTAAAAAGTCAGAAACGGGGGGCTATCCTAGGCCGGCTTGCTGAAATAAATATGTCTTAAGACGTTGGCGGAAGAGGCGGAGGTCCGAGATAGTGCGAAGGTCAGGGGGTAGGTCATTCCAGAGGGCCGGGCCCGCCACAGAGAAGGCCCTTCCCCTGGGTGTCGCCAACCGGCATTGCCCCGCCGACGGCACCCGGAGAAGGCCCTCTCTGTGGGAGCGGATCGGACGAAGGGATGTATGGGGCAGGAGGCGGTCTCATATATAGCTAGGCCCCGAGCCATGGAGCGATTTAAAGATGGTTGTCAACACCTTGAAGTGCACTCGAAAGGCCACAGGCAGCCAGTGCAGCTCGCGCAGGAGAGGTGTTACGTGCGTTTGCCTTGAGGCACCCATAATCACCCGCGCGGCTGCATTCTGTACTAACTGTAGCTTTCGAGTGCACCTCAAGGGGAGCCCCATGTAGAGAGCGTTGCAGTAATCCAGCCAGGAAGTGGGTCTTGAGGTACCATTCTGGGAGGAGTTTGACTCTGTTACTTCCGATGATATGGACAGATTGCGTAGGAGACTGAGGGCCACCACATGTTTATTGGACCCATGTCCCTCCTGGCTTGTACTGGCATCCTGGGAGGTTTCACGAGGCTGGCTCCAGGAAATAGTGAGGGCTTCTTTGAGTGAGGGGTTCTTGCCTACCGTCTTGAAAGAGGCGGTGGTGAGGCCTCTCCTCAAGAAGCCTTCCCTGGACCCAGCATTGTTAGTAAATTACCATCCGGTCTCCAACCTTCACTTCTTGGCGAAGGTTGTAGAGAGTGTGGTGGCACAACAGTTTCCACGTCATCTGGAGGAAATTGATTATCTGGACCCGCGCCAGTCTGGCTTCCGGCCCGGTCACAGCAGCGAGACGGCATTGGTCGCGTTGGTGGATGATCTCTGGAGGGCCAGAGATGGGGGTTGCTCCTCCATCCTGGTCCTATGAGACCTCTCAGCGGCTTTTGATACCATCGATCATGGTATCCTATTGCACCGGCTGGAGGGGTTGGGGGTGAGGGGCACCGTTTTATGGTGGTTCTCCTCCTACCTCTCCAGTCGGTCACAATTTGTATTGGCAGGGGGGCAGAGGTCGACTTCGAGGCCTCTCACTTGTGGGGTGCCTCAGGGGTCGGTCCTCTCGCCCCTCTTGTTCAATACATATATGAAGCCACTGGGCGAGATCATACGTGGGTTTGGGGTAGATTACCATCTGTACGTGGATGACACCCAGCTGTACATCTCTACCCCAAACCACCCCAACGATGCCGTCGAAGTGATGTCCCGGTGTCTTGAAGCCGTGCGGATCTGGATGGGAAGGAACAGACTCAAGCTCAACCCATCCAAGACTGAGAGGCTGTGGCTACCAGCGCCCCGGTTCAATCACTGGCCATAGGGGGCAAACACCTAGCCCCCGTGGAGCGGGCATGCAACTTAGGCGTCCTCCTGGACTCTTGGCTGTCAATAGAAGATCATGTGACAGCCGTGGCCAGGGGGGCATTTTACCAGGTTCGCCTGGTGCGCCAGTTGCGTCCCCTATTGGACCGGGACGCCCTTCGCACGGTCACTCATGCGCTTGTGACGTCTCGGCTGGACTATTGCAATGCTCTCTACATGGGGCTCCCCTTGAGATGCACTCGAAGGCTACAGCTGGTCCAGAACGCGGCCACGCGGGCAGTTATGGGAGCTACAAGATACTCCCATGTTACACCACTCCTGCGCGAGCTGTACTGGTTGCCTGTGGCCTTTCGGGTGCATTTCAAGGTGTTGACTATCATCTTTAAAGCGCTCCATGGCACAGGACCTAGTTATTTGCGGGATCGTATCCTGCCCCATACATCCCTTCGGCCAATTCGCTCACACAGAGAGGGACTTCTCCGGGTGCCGTCCACTAGGCAATGCCAGCGGGTGACACACAGGGGAAGGGCCTTCTCTGTGATGGGCCCGACCCTCTGGAACGACCTACCCCTGGATATTAGAACGACTACAGACCTCCGTGCTTTCCGCCTAAAATTAAAAACTCATTTGTTCCATCAGGCCGGCTTGGCCTAAATTATACTTCTCACCCCAGTCTGTATTTTCAAATTGTTTTATTTGGTTTTAATGGGTTGCTATTTTAACTGTTCTTAAAATTTTAGTACAGGCTAATTTAATTCGTTTTTAATTTTGTTATGTATGGTATGTTTTTAGATGGTTTTTAATTTTCCTGTGCAACGCCCCGAGTCCCTCTGGAGAGAGGGGGCGGTTTATAAATATAATAAATTATTAATTAAATTATTATTATGATTGTTACCTAGTGCAGTGACAAACTGAACTTGGCAAAATGAGTAAATACATTTTATACATCTACTAGTCGTTCCCGGCCATGCTTTGCTGTGGCCCAGTCTGGTTAAATGGCCAACCAATCTGTGTGAAGATCTACACCTGCACACACAAACACGTACACATAACCACTGTATAACCCTCAACCTTCCTTCCTCTCCCTCTCTCCCTCTTCCTATCTACCTACTTTGAAGTGGAGAAGGGTTCCATGTGAACAGCGGATGATGAACATGAGTCAGTCGGTCCTGAGAGATATGCGAGTGCCATTCCAAAGGGACGGGCGATGGCCTCCGTCGCCCTCGGCCTCTCTCTATCCCTCTACTGTATTTCTCCCTCTCTCTTTCCCTCTACCTACCTACCTACCTACCTACCTACCTACCTACCTACCTACCTACCTACCGCATTTCTCCCTCCCTCTCTCTATCCCTATAGCTGCCTACCTACCTACCTACTGTATTTCTCCTTGAATATTATGGACAGAGTATTATGACATTTTGTATTATGTCATCCTGTGGTTCACTGCTCTCTCTGTAGCCATCTACCTACATTTTTTACATTTTCGTTGCGTGTACCTGGCACAGGTGTGACACCTACACAATCTACATATATCATTGGTGCCGTATTTGTAAGGAACGTTGTGTGAAATTTTGGAAGCAATCGGTGCAGGATTTTCGGAGATTACCTGTTTTGAACAAACTCATAGTTACATTTTTATTTATATAGATTAGCTCCAATCAAGATGTGCAGTAAGGGTTCAAAATCAAAAGTTTCAAGCGTCAGTTAACTCTTTTGTTATAGAGTGCAGTACCAATAAGGAAAGAAGTATTTGGACCATCATAATTAACCATTTAAAACTAGATCAGATGTTGGGGAAGATGAAACCTCTGTAATTTACCTGGGAATGGGATAATGGGACATTTCCACATACAAAGGACTGAACAGCCTTCCAGGCATTCCAAGAACAGGCAAGGGATTTTGAGTGATTGAACTGTGTTTAATCATTAGAGGTCATCAACTCATAGAAAGTTTACTAAATAGAAAATAAAATAATCTACAACAATAGCCTGTTTCTAAAAGCTGTCTTTATTGATGGCACTTACACAAAGCAAGCTTAAGATTCAGGAAATTTACTCGTCAATGCATTCAGCAGGGATTACAATAAAGTAAGCACTGTAGAATAGAATGAAAGCGTTATTTGTTGAAAGTTATGGGCTACCTTGAAGTTTTAGAAAAATGAAGAGAAACGTACTTCAAGTAAAGAAAAGATACACCAACCAGAGCATTGTGTTATTTTAGAAATGAGTGTGGAAGGCTACCAGACTCATTTCTGTATACTATTTATTACTTGACCATTATTTATCTCAATAGATAATTGCCTCCAGTGGTATTTATTGTTATGTCATCGCTGGTAGTAGACAATCTTAAGAAAAAAGGTCGCATTGCACAAACAGTGTAAGCTGTTGAAATAAAATAAAATAAAATAAAATAAATCAAGCTTTCCGCTAAAGCAAGGATTTCGTCGGGAGACTCCTTCCTATTCTGGGAAAAAGATCCCGTTGCCCTACTGACGATCTTTATAAACAGCTGATGGTTGCAATGCAAGCCAATCAAAGCCGCGCAGCGAAAACCCGGCCAGGACCAAAGGGGAGCAAGCGCCGGCGGAGAGGGGGGGGGGCAGGGGGGCGGAGGTAGAAGAGAGAGAGAGAAAGAATGAGAGAGAGAACGAGTGAGCGAGCCTTAGGCGCCTCCCCTTTTGATTTCCTCTCACGCCCACTTCCAACAGCGAAAGGGGGTTTGCCTTCCTTTTCTTTCGGCTTTTGTCGTTTCACGTTAAAACTTAACTGGTGAGAACCGGCGCCGACTTGGGGTAAGTTTCCTTCCCCGGTTTTTCAGGGGCAGATTTGACAGCGGCGAGAGGGGCGCTTCGCCCGCTCGCCTGGTGCGGTGCGGGGCGTGCATATTTCTGTGCCCGCGCAGTTCGGCTCAGTCTGTCGCAACGGGAAGGAGGCGTAGGAGGGGGATTAAAGCGTGGCTCCTTAGCGAACGGGAAAACCCAACCAGGAAGGAGGCGGAGGCGGAGGAGGAGGCGGCGCCGGCAAGCGCAGCCTGCATGACCTGCCAGCAGCAAGGAGGAACCTCCGGGATCTCCGCGTCAGCAGCAGCAGCAGCAGCAGCCCCAGCGATTGTGCATACATGGGAGGGTGTGTGCGTGTCTCGGTCCTGGAGGGATGGGCCTCTGCAGGGGGGCGTGTGACGGGCCCCAGGGCTGGAGGCGGCAGCGCTGCCGCTACTTGCCTCGGTAAGGACTCTTCTCGGATTAGTTTGGACTTTTCCCGGGGGAGGGAAAGCACCCAAAACCCCAAATGCATGGTTTGTTTTTTTCTCTCCCCTTCCTCGCTTAACCTTTTCTTTTCTGGATGCGAGGAAGCTCCCTTTCGCCCAGGGGAGCGACAGTCCAGCAGAGCTTATGGAAGGAGAGCTGGGCTTGCAAGCCTGGGGATCGCTCAGCCTCAAGGGAAGACCCCCATTTGTGAGCTGCTTCCATAGTCGCGTATAGGACGGCGCTCGGCGTCGTGGGTGTGCCAGAGGGAGAGGGCAGCTTCCAGGCAAATTTACTGCACGAGTACAGGGTTTTATCCAAAAGGGTTGTATGTTAAGTGCAGATGAGGTCTTCTCTCCTGTATTTATTCACGAATTCTCGTCGTTTTTCTTTCTAGAGAAAAATCTTTTTAAAACAAACAAACAAAAATCCAGGGCGATGGCACCTTGTCCAGGCTGTGCTTAGAACATTAGAAGGCATCTCCTGCTGTGAATCACTCAAGAACAGAGAGTAATATAGTGGACAAGCATAACAGGTAAACACAGTGGCAAAAATAAGATCGTGTAGATAGAGTGCTCTTTGAACATTGCCCTCTTCAAAACTACTTGGGATCTGGTTAGTTCTGAATAAATGGGAGACTGTAGTAATAGCAGGGCATCCAATTTCTGCAGATGTGAATACTTTTGGCCTTCAGAAAGGGCTGTTCCACAGCTGTTGTCATCCTTTGTTTTTGGTTGTGGTGGCCGAGACTGGGAATGTTGTAATACCTTGCCAGAGTCCTTATCCCTGATCTGAATGGCAGGACCATAATTTTACAGAATTGTTTCGTGTTCCTTTTACAAGAAGTTGGATGCTGTTTTTTCCAGAGTGCAGCATTCTTTTTAGGTAGACATCCCAACGACACCAGGGTGAACAAATTCAGAGATTGGCTTGATTTCCTATAACTTCAAACATATATTCCTAGTCATTTCTCAGATTGTCAACCTTGAAATGTAAGAACTACTCTAGATAGTATGGTTGGTCTATTGTGCATCAGTATCTGTCCCATTGTTCTAAAACTTAAGTTAGAATGACACAATAATAGAAGAGGCTTCCATTATGTCATTGCTCTACCTTATTTACATAATTGTGTGTCGGGAGCACTTGCAATCTTTCTGTCTCTATAAAAATTCCCTACTATTTTTTTATTTACTTCCATGTTTTTGTCCATTAAAGAAAACCCCCCCAAATTAAGCTGTATTTTGTAGAAAGGCTGGGCTAGTGTTTCTATAATAGCAGATCCAGTATTATCATATAACATTTCAACTTATTACATTTCCCAATACTTTTGTGTCCTTGACCAGATTTAATAGTGGATTTTAATTTTAATGAGGTAGGCAGAAAAAAGATCATAGCCTGCTTAGTGCTTCCTGTTTGATGAGTGTCTTACAATGATATGATTATTCCTTACACTTCTTCTGTGCTTCCTCAAACTATGTATGCCTTAATTAGCAATAGAAATTTAGCATACATATTTATTCGTTTAAAATACTTGGGAAAGTTGGGGAAATCTTTATTTTTTAAAAAAAAGAAAGTGTCTGTATAAGCTGGTCACTCAATAACTGTGAAATATAACCTGTAAAATTGGAGTTCAGCTTGCTGCTGAAACAGCCGGTGTTAGGCAGTGTTGAAAAGTAAAATATTTATACTGAAGTTCAGTCCTTTGACTTCAAAGTCAGCCTGGCTGGGAATTCTAGGAGCTGTAGAGAGAACACAGCTACAAGGCCAGGCGGGGGAGATAGTTTTGACGTTTAAAGACAAAGCAATGATGGTTGATAATCCAAGGACACTGCCTCCCGCGAAGGTCCCAGCTGCCTTGCAAACCAGGGCTTTCCAGAAAAGCGACTTGCTGCTCGCAGAGCTGCTGGGATTCTTCGGGTGGGAGGATCTAAACGGTAGCGAAGGAATTCCCCCTCCCCCCCTCCTGCTTTAAGTTCTTAGTTTCACTTCTGCCCTTCCTCGTCGAGGTCTAGAGGAAGCGAGGAAAGCCCCTCGGCCACCCCTTCCTTCGTCAAGCCCCGCCCCTTCTAGGCAGACGGGGAAGGGGGCGGGGCCCGGGAGACCCGATGACGTCACCCGGCCCGCTTCCTGCAATAGAAAGTGAAGGAAGGTAAAGCAAACCCCCTCCTTTCCATTTATCTCCTCTTCCCCCCCCTCCCTCCCCCCCCCCCAAAAAGGCCGGAGGTGCAGCCGGTGCAGCGCGCTCTACTCTCTCTCCCCGCCCTCCCGCTCGCCCTTACTAGAATGGGGGAAGGGCACCAGGGAAGAGAGGAGGGGGGAAGAGAAAGAAAAGGGGAAGTGGTGCCAGCCCAGCCCCCCTCTTTAACCGTGTAGGTTTGTCTCCGCCCATTGACACCTTCTTTGAACCTCCCCCCCATTTTTTTCCGTAGTGTTCCTAAATCCTCCTGTACAACTGCCTCCTTTGCGCTTTAATTTCCCCAACTTCCTCGCCTAGACCTCCAAAGTCCCGCTCTGCTTTCTTTCGAGTACCCGATTGTGACATGCCTCACCAAGCCCCTGCTTGGCCAAACACACACACCCAACCCCCCCTCCCCCCGAGCGCCCCTGCAGGCTGGGTGTTTCTCCTGTCCACCTGCTACCCCCAGTGCCGCCGCACCCTCTCCTCTCCTCTCCCTGCTACCCGGGCTTTGTATAGTGGCGGGAGGGGATGAGAAGGTGGGCTCGAGGGGTGGCTAGTTCAGGCTTGGCTGCTAATCCTGGGTGTAAACGGCGGAGGGAGGAAAGGATGCAGCCCGGGGCCTCAGTGTTTGGTCTAGGGGCGGGAAAAGAGGGTTGTGGGTTTTACAGGGGAGGGTGGAAGCCGGGGAGACTGTTGACGTGTAGCCCGTGAAACATGTGGAATACGCGGAGCGGGGTAGACGAGACGGGAAAAAGGTAACCGTTCGGAGCAAAGCGGCAGCGAAGGTCCTTGTAGGGGAGCGCGGTTTTTTTTTTTTTTTTTTTTAATGTGCGAGTTCAACGAGAGATACGTAGGTGTGAAGTGGCGAGAGGGTTCCTCTCCAGAAGGAAAGGCTTCTCGGGGAAAATGACGCGACACTTGCCTCTTGGGAGGCAGGCAGGAGAGGCTGGCTGGAGCTGGAGTTCCTAGGTATGAGCAAACAGCTCGTATGGACGTGAAGGAAGGTAGCTGCGGGAGGAAAAGAGCCCGGGGGAGATGGTAGGCGGGCAGGGAGCTCCCAGGTTGGAGCAGATGCGGGGAGAGTTGGCGATGACTCTCGGCATGGAAGGAGGGGCGCTGAACTTCCCGCCAGGATGAGGCGCGGTCCCCGAGGAGACGGCTTATTGGAGGGTGCGTAAGGGCCAAGAGCCGCCGGGGTTGGGACGGCCGCGGGCAGGCTTCTACTGCAGCCCTCGAGGACCGAGGCGAAATGTTTCTCGAGGCTGAAGCGCGGACGTGGGCACCTGGCGCAGCAGAAGGGGCTTCTCTGATTTCCCAACCCCCCGGTTTTAACTCCGGGCCGTTTTTTCGGGGGGCCTCTCGGCCCATCCCGGCGTGCCTGGAGCGACTGGGGTGGAGAGAGTTGAACCGAGGAGGAGGT
The DNA here is from genome assembly GCA_039707465.1 of Rhabdophis nuchalis. NCBI lineage: Eukaryota > Metazoa > Chordata > Lepidosauria > Squamata > Natricidae > Rhabdophis > Rhabdophis nuchalis. The sequence continues at coordinate 151,449,870 of CM077645.1, forward strand.
GCTGAAGGGGTTGGGGGGCGCTGCTGCCGTGTTTATATGTCTGTGCTGAGCCGGCGGAGGGATGCGTATGGCAGAGAGGGGAGGCCTTAGTGAGGAAGAGGATTGTGGGGAGGGGTTTTTTTTTTAGCGCCGGGTCATGTTTGTGGAGGAGGCTGTCAAGCAAAGGAGGATCCCAGACGTCGCCGCCGTGCTGGGGTCGCCGAGCTTCCCGGCTGCTGCCGCGGTGGCTGCTGCTCTTCACGCCGGCGCCGCCATCAGAAGCAGCGGCGGCAGCTCTGGCTACCTACTGAGCAGGGTTGCGGGGGGGAATCCAGGAAGGGTGGCGGAAGGAGAGACCTAAGCGCGTACACCTTCCCCCCCCCCCCCCCATTCCCCCGGGTCTGCCAGTTTCCTCCTTTGGCCGCTTCTTTTAGCCCCCACGGTGCCTCTGAGCCCTCAAAGCTGAGGGGGAAACACAGCCCCCCCCCCCCCGTCCGCCCCAAGAAGTCTCTTTTAATCATGAAAGCTTCGGGGCAGGGAGAGTCGGGCTTGAGGCGCGAATGCAAGGGCCGGAGAGAAGCCTGCACGGCTCGCGTAGTAGGCTTTGGCTGGCGCGGTTTGGTTCGGCTTGCATTGGCGCGTTTGCTCCCGTTTCCTCCCGGCCTTTTGGGCTGCATGCGTTTTTTATTCGGTGGCGTCAGCAGCTTCAGCAAGGTAGGTTTGGGCGTCTGGGCTGTGGCTGTGGTAACCAGGCGTCCCGGTGAGTTCTCCCTCCCTCGGGTCGGTCCTGGTTTGCACTCGTTCTCCTCCACCTCCTGGCATGTGTGCTGTGCTTTGTTCAGTTCTGCGTTGCACAGGGGTTTTCCCAAGCTCCTCCCTCTTTATTCATTCATGTTTTTTCCCCTTTGCAACAGTACTTCTCACAGGGCTACCCGTCGTCACTGCGCCTCATTTCATTTCCATTTTCCCCCCTGTAATGCTGTTTTGTTAATTCGGATGGGTTTTTCTCTCCCCCCCCCCCCCCCCCATTCTTTCCCTTTGCCCTTCCTCAGTTATTCACACTTGATGTTTTCCTATTTGAAAGAATTGTCACCCGAGCGCCTTTTATGTCCTTAACTATTCTAAAAACAGAAGGGAAATCCTGCTGGTGGCCAGCGGAAGTACTACTCTAAAAGAATAAATATTATGTAATGTGCTTTTTATATATTGAGTCTAAAAATTCTTGCTAGGGTAAAGGATTCATTTGCTGTTAATAGCTGACCAGTCAGTACTCCAGCATCTGGGATGAATTGTGAGGAAAAGATTGATATTTTTAAATACTGTTTTGTCTAAGACATTGTCAGCATAATGCATTTGGTAATAACCTGGATAGCCAATTAAAGAGCTATCTATTTTTCACATGGTATTTTTCACATTTTTGTTTACCTAGCAAGGCCCTGAAGAGTAATAACATTTTAAAAACACAAGAGTTCTGAAACTAAGGGAAAAATAAGTTCTCCTCATATTGGGGTCAAAGATATCCACACATTTGTGAATCTCTCTTCTTTCCCTGCATTACACAATTGCCATTAATTATTTCAGGGAAGAAAGATGGCTGTACATTAAATTTTCTCACCATTTAATCATTCTGTTGGAGTGATAAACCCTGAATAAGATATACACACTATTAAAAACTAACTGAAACAAGTAGTTTAGGAATGGTGGATTATAATTTTTTTTCTCTTGAGCAATACAAAGAACATTTTGTGTTTTTGCAGGGTGCATAATTTGTGTTTGATGGAAATCCAAAATGAGTTTTTAGAACTTTTCTTTAAAGGACTTTTAATTTCTGTCTGAGATCTGGGGAAACTTTAGCGGAACAGATTTGAAATACCATATTGGATTATACATTACATGCACATAATAAATATTTATGCAGTGGAGTTTTAAACTATTTTAAATTATTTTTAAATTATTTGGGAACCCTCCTTCATAAAGGGTTTTCAGTTCCTTAAAAACTGTAAGATTTAATAGATTTGATCTGACTCAGCAACTTTGTCACAATCTTAATATTAGAACCTATTATTTTGGTGACCTAACATGCTGGCATGACAGAAGATTGTCCTGTTGAAATACTTTCATTAGAAGTGGGTTGAAACTTTAAAATAGTTCTGTTTTTAATAGAATTGTGGATACAGTTTTAAAGTGTTCTATATGATTGACTTCAGTTAATCATAATTGATGTATTGCTTTTTAAATTGTGTTTTTTTCTTAAGGAGGTGATTGTAGAAAAAAATTATGTTGAGTGTAAATAATTAAAGAATGAGTTAGTTAAACTTTTAGTTATAAATACATCACTTTTAAAGATTATCTGCGCTAGACACAATGGGATATTTGCTTCTAGACTATTTTCTGTTCCATAGTCTATAAAATATACAAGAATGAAGAAGTAATTACTTTGCATGTGACGGTTAGCCTGGTCTCATGTGATTACTGGCAATTCATATTGTTGTAATGCAATCAGTTCATTAAATTGATATTGTATGTTTAGATTACTGCTTCTGATATTACTTAATCTAATCTTTTTCCTCCCCAGTATGTGGATTAATTGACCCTATTGGCATATTTATGGATCTTCTTTTGATCTATTCTCTATTTCTGCAAAACTACCTATGATTGGATGAGAATGCCTCGAACAAAACAAATAAATCCTAGAAATTTGAGAGGTAAGAAAGAAACATTTATGTGAGAGTGTTAATATTTCAATGAATTAATTTTAAGATAAAGGGTAATGTTAAAATGAACTTGCGTTCAAAAATTAGATCAATGGCAGTAATTTAAAAGAAGTGTTTTGTACTTAAAGCTAACATACATTTCAATATCCATTTTCTTGGACACATGCACTCTGGTCTATTTAGTAATCTTTTCATCTTTTTTAAAGGTTAATATAAGAACATTAAGTTCAAACATGCTATAATTTCCTATATGTACTGAATGTAACTTGGCTTAAAGTTTTTTTGTTGCACTTATGACATTTGAAATTGGTTTTGGTTGCTGTTTTCTTCAAAAACCATTCTAATTTCAAAAGCTTTGCGTAATGTACATGAATTGCACCCATTTCTTGTTTAGTTGCTAAGTTACATTCAAGACTAGGTCTTGCAGTGAATCATTGCTAAAGGAATGGTCACTAAATGAACACATGGACACAAAGAAACACTGCCAAGTTTTCCTATTGCTGTCATCTCTGTCAGATAAAGTTCTGTGTATATTTCCCATCCCTCACACACTAAAAGTGGATGGAAATATCTGTGTGTCTTATACAGCGAATGTTGCTGAAGCCCCAATCACTCGCTGGCCCCTACCCACCGGCCGTTTTCATCCTCCGCAGGGTCACATTTTTGCCTCTGCACACTCCATTTTAGACCAGGCGAGGATCACCACAGCACATTGCCGCCAATCGCCACCTCTACGCATTGCGTTTTTGGCCTCTGCGCATTGCTTTTTCGACCTCCGCACCCCCCATTTTAGACCATTCCAGGCTGCAGGGATTGCCACAGCACATCACTGCCGCTCGCTGCCTTCATACATTGAATTTTTCGTCTCCACACACCCCATTTTTGGCCTCCACACATTGTGTTTTCAGCAGGTTCCAGATGGCGGGAATCCCCGCCGCCTCCAATCCCTGCTGTCTGGAACTGGCTGAAAATGTGACACGCGGAAGCCGAAAACACGACACATGGAGTGACTTCAGGTAGTGCTGGCTCTTTGGCTTTGTAACGAAGATGAGCACCGCTCCTTAGAGTCGGGAACAACTAGCACATATGTGCGAGGGGAAACTTTACCTTTACCAATTTTTAAATCAGGATTTGTGATTAGTTTATGCCTTGGATTCTCCAAATAAATACACTGTAGTTTCTGGGTCACACATTACACAAAGTTTTTGTTTTTCTGGTTTGTTCCTCTATTTGTGAACATGGATGGAAAAAAATATGAATGCATTGCTAAGTACTATTCCTTCATTGCATAAACACATTTTGTTGGTAGGATTAATAAGTACATTAGTCTATTTAATTAAGACAAAGAGTTGAATGAAAACTATACATTTGGAAGGGGTCTTTCCATGTACTACTTTGCATTATCCTCTCTAGCTAATTAAATAAGCAATCAAAAGGCAATACTGTTATACTGGTTTTTATTTCTCATTCATTAAAATGCCATATTTTATTATGTTCAGATTTTTAATTGAGGTTTTTCTCCTGTTGCTAAATGTAAAACAATGCACCCATAATGCTCTTAAAATATTAGTATAATGCCCTAGTAAGATGCCCTGTCTTGCAGTGAAATGCTTTGCTAAAGAAGGTGATATATTTAAATTATTTATGAATTTGAAAATTTGGTTCAAGTTGAAGGAGACAATTTTTTCATTGACCTCTTCTCAGATTTCCCACTTACACCTTTGTAAAATATTGCAAAATATTTTGGTGATTTCATCCAATTTTTGTTAGCCCTCTGATTTCTGCAATCATCTGCAATTTGTGTTGGCAGGAGGGCAGAAGTCGACCTCGAGACCACTCACTTGTGGGGTGCCTCAGGGGTCGGTCCTCTCGCCGCTCCTGTTCAACACATATATGAAGCCGCTGGGTGAGATCATCCGTGGTTTTGGGGTAGAGTACCACCTCTACGTTGATGATACACAGCTGTATATATCTACCCCAAACCACCCCAACGATGCCGTTGAAGTGATGTCCCGGTGTCTGGAAGCCGTGCGGGTCTGGATGGGAAGGAACAGACTCAGACTCAACCCTACCAAGACGGAGTGGCTGTGGTTTCCGGCGTCCCGGTACAACCAGTTGACACCATCACTGGCCATTTTGGGCGAACATCTAGCCCCCGTGGATAGGGCACGCAACTTGGGCGTCCTCCTGGATACCAGGCTGTCATTAGAAGATCACTTGACGGCCGTGGCCAGGGGGGCGTTCTACCGGGTCCGCCTGGTTCATCAGTTGCGGCCCTTATTGGACCGGGACGCCCTTCGCACAGTCACTCATGCGCTCGTGACATCCTGTATAGACTACTGTAATGCTCTCTACATGGGGCTTCCCTTGAGGTGCACCTGAAGACTGCAGTTAGTCCGCGCGGGCAATTATGGGAGCTCCTAGATGCTCCCATGTAACACCGCTCTTGCGCGAGCTGCATTGGCTGCCTGTGGTCTTTCGGGTGCGCTTCAAGGTGTTGACTATCATCTTTAAAGCGCTCCATGGCATGGGACCTAGTTATCTACGGGTTCGCATCCTGCCCCATACATCCCTTCGGCCGATTAGCTCCCACAGAGAGGGACTTCTCCGGGTGCCGTCCACCAGGCAATGCCAGCGGGCGACGCCCAGGGGAAGGGCCTTCTCTGTGGTGGGCCCAACTCTCTGGAACGACTTACCCCCCGAACTGAGAACGACCACGGACCTCCGTTCCTTCCACCAGAACCTTAAAATTTATTTTTTCCAACAGGCCGGCCTGGCCTAGCTCACACCACCTAGCCTATAGTCTGCAGTAAAATTGTTTTAAATTGGTTTTTAGGGATATTGTTTTAACCTATTTAAATTTTTTAGCACAGGGATACTAATTTAATCTGGTTTTATATTTTGTATATTGTTATGTTTATATATGTTTTTTAAATTGCCTGTGCACCGCCCCGAGTCCCTTTTGGGAGAGGGTGCGGTATATAAATTTAATAAATGTAATAAACTATATCTATAACTATTTGAATGCTTTTTAGGATTAGAGGTACTTGCTGAGCTAATGAAATCTAACTGTAGAATTGTACCTTTAAAAATAACATATTTATTAACTAGTTAAGTTTGCAAATTCGAATCTTCATCCTTATCCTGTATGACTCCAACTTCCACTGTATGTGCATTTGATAATGAAGCTTTTTGCTGAATACTCATAGAAAACTCAGTCTCTTGTGATCTTAGTTTAGAATCCATTTTCACTTTGGAATTCATAATTAAAACAAAGACTTGTTTTATTCTAATACAGGGGACCCCAAACACCAGGCCGTGGCCCACAACTGGGCCACGGAAATGGTGGGTAAGCATGTGCATGTGCAGCTGTATTTGTGTGAGCGGGCGCACATACCTGCCACTTGCACAAATGGAACTGCATGCGCGTTTGCCCCCTCTCACACAGAACCATTCCCCCTCCCTCCCCTCGTTGATCTTCCAAACAAGAAAGGTTGGGGACCACTGTTCTAATATAACAATGTATGTTTAACAGCTATTAAGAATTGAGAGAAATGGTTAAATCTTTAGCCAAATAAAATTATACATAGGTTTATGCCTTCTCTCATGTAGTGTTCATGGTAGTTTACATAGCAACAATAACTTTGTGAATTAGTTTGGATTGAGATATAATCCCCAAAGTCAGTAGTATGTTTTCTGTAGTCCTAGACTACTACAGGTAGTCCTTTACTACCATTCATTTAGTGACCATTCACTGTTAGAGTGACACTGGAAAAAGTGACTTACAACTGGTTCTCACACATACTTTGTCATGGCATTTCCAATGTGATTAAAATTTGGGCACATGGCAACTGGCATTTATTTACTATGGTTACAGCATCCCATGGTCATGTGATTGCCATTTGCAACTTCCCAGACAGCTTCCAAAAAACAAAAGCAGAGGAGAAAGCCAGATTTGCTTATTAACCACATGATTCACTTAACAACCCCAGTAACAACTGTGGCAAAAAAGATTGTAAAATTGGACAAAAGTCATTTAAAAACTATTTTGCACAGCAATGGAAATTCTGGTCCCAATTCTGGTTGTAAGGTAAGGGCTATCTATACTTCAAAGACTTTAGTTCCTCTATTGCCTGCTGCTAGTGATAAAATATCCTGTCTAAAAACCTTTTGCCTAATGGCAAATAAGGTCACTCTTGTTGGCTCTGCAAATTTTCATTACTCAACAGCTCAGTTACATAAATATTGCACAGATATATCAATAGAATGTATTCAAGACAACTGAAATAATCAGCCAAATCTCACTGGCAGACAAAGAAAGGAAGTAGAGCCATCTTAACAACATATTGGTGTGGTCTTTTGCTCTCTTGTTAAAACAGTATTGATTTGCTAGGGTAGAAACACTATCTGTGTCAAAATAGTATGAAGAAATGTTAACCAGTTGTTTTTTTTAAGGCAGTGTTTCTCAAAAGTTACCAAAACTGCAAACTCTCTAAAAAGATAAATGAATTTTGCCAGCTCTCAGGAATTAAACAAAGGATTTCATTCAGGTCAAGATTGAACAAGAGATAAATGAGCCCACTTGTATTATGAAATTTTAAGCTTTAACAAATGCGTTTACATTTTACTAATAATTATTAACATGGAGACTTCTACAGATCCTCCAAAGAATATGGATGTATTATTACGTGCCACGCTGCAAAGATTGTAGAAAAAACAAATATTTCCAACAGAAGCAAAACCCCACCATTGATGGTCAATGTTAATACATCACTAACATGGAATGATATTTTTTTTAAAAATAGCTGTTACATCTTGCAGAATTTGAATGTTGTCCATATTAATGCCATTAAAAACTCTATTCCATAAAGTACATAGTTATATAGTCAAAGCAAGTCACAAAACTTTACAGATAATGTTGAGATAATGATAGATTTTAATGGATACAACATTAAAACATTTTGTAAAAGAAATAAGTGATTATAAACAGTTTCATTTCAAAAATTGTATATCTTTCCGATCGCCGCACCTCACTGCGGGGAGGCGGAACCGGATATTCCTATATGGTTCCGCCCCAGGCTCCTGATGGACCCGATAAGGTTCCAAAGGGAGCTTGGGCCAATTCCTGTGGACTTGCCCCGTGACTCGACTGAGGACCTAGTGGCCGCATGGTTAAGTGCGGCCACGGGGGCCTTGGACCAAATCGCGCCCTTGCGGCCTCTCTTGCGGCGACGAACCACCTGGGCTCCTTGGTTTACCGAGGGGCTTAGGGGGATGAAGCGCCACAAGAGACGCCTAGAGAGCAGATGGAGATCTTCTCGCTCCGAAGCCGACCGAACACTAGTGAGAGACCATATTAGGACTTACTTAGTGGTGATAAGAGTGGCCAAACGTGAGTATTGTGCCACTCTTATTGCATCCGCAGATAACCGCCCTGCTGCCCTGTTTGGGGTGACCCGCTCCCTCCTTCAACAGAGGCCGCGGGAAGCCCCTTTACAGGGTCGAGCAGAGGAATTTGGGATTTATCTGCAGGAGAAAATCACTCGGATTCGGAACGAGCTACCCTCCATTGACAATGGCCCAGTCGAGCGGGCCGAGGCTGTTCTTGTGACACCATCTTGGGAGGAGTTTGATTTTGTTACCACCGAGGATATGGACAAGTTGTCAAAGAGACTTAGGGCTACCACATGTTTATTGGACCCGTGTCCCTCCTGGCTTGTACTGGCATCCTGGGAGACGACACGAGGCTGGCTCCAGGGCATTGTCAACGCATCTTTGAGTGAGGGGTCCTTGCCTGCCGTCTTGAAAGAGGCGGTAGTAAGGCCCCTCCTCAAGAAGCCGTCCCTGGATCCAGCATTATTAGAGAACTATCGTCCCGTCTCCAACCTCCACTTTCTAGTGAAGGTTGTTGAGAGTGTGGTGGCTCAACAGTTTCCGCGACACTTGGAGGAAGTTGATTATCTAGACCCGCGCCAGTCTGGCTTCCGACCCGGGCACAGCACCGAGACGGCATTGGTTGCGTTGGTTGATGATCTCTGGAGGGCACGGGATAGAGGATATTCCTCTATCCTAGTCCTATTAGACCTCTCAGCGGCTTTTGTTACCATCGACCATGGTATCCTATTGCGCCGACTGGGGGGGTTGGGGCTGGGAGGCACCGTTTTGCAGTGGTTCTCATCCTACCTCTCTGGTCGGTCGCAATATGTGTTGACAGGGGGGCAGAGGTCGGCCTCGAGACCCCTCATATGTGGGGTTCCTCAGGGGTCGGTCCTCTCACCCCTCCTATTCAACACATATATGAAGCCGCTGGGTGAGATCATCCGTGGTTTTGGGGTGGGATATCATCTGTACGCTGATGATACTCAGTTGTACTTATCCACCCCAGACCACCCCAACGATGCCGTCGAGGTTATGTCCCGGTGCTTGGAAGCCGTACGGATCTGGATGGGTGGTAACAAACTCAAGCTCAACCCGTCCAAGACTGAGTGGCTGTGGCTTCCGGCGCCCCGGTTCAGCCAGATTATTCCAACTCTGGCCATTGGGGGCGAAACACCGGCCCCCGTGGAGAGGGCGCGCAATTTGGGTGTCCTCCTGGATTCCCGGCTGTCTATGGAAGATCATGTGGCAGCCGTGGTCAGGGGGGCGTTTCATCAGGTTCGCCTGATGCGCCAATTGCGCCCCTTACTGGACCGGGGTGCCTTACGCACAGTCACTCAAGCACTCGTCACCTCTCGACTCGACTACTGTAATGCTCTCTACATGGGGCTTCCCTTGAGGTGCACCCGAAAGCTGCAGCTAGTCCAGAACGCAGCCGCGCAGGTGATTACGGGAGCGCCTAGACACTCCCACATAACACCTATCCTGCGCGAGCTGCACTGGCTTCCTGTGGTCTTTCGGGTGCGCTTCAAGGTTTTAACGACCATCTTTAAAGCGCTCCATGGCTCGGGGCCTAGTTATATGCGAGGCCGCCTCCTGCCCCATACATCCCTCAGACCGATACGCTCCCACAGAGAGGACCTCCTCAGGGTGCCGTCGGCTGGACAATGCCGACTGGCGACACCCAGGGGGAGAGCCTTCTCTGTGGCGGGCCCAGCCCTCTGGAACGACTTACCCCCTGAACTCCGCACCATCTCCGACCTCCGCCTCTTCCGCAAGTGTCTGAAGACACACCTATTTCATCTAGCCGGCCTAGCGTAACCTCCATACTGACTATTAGATAGTTTTTAAACTTGGGATTTTAATTTGGTTTTAGCGCAGGGTTTATTTATTAGAATAAGTATTTTAAATTTCATATATTTTATATATTTTGTATGTATTTTAACATCCCTGTGCGCCGCCCTGGGTCCTAACAAGGAGAAGGGCGGGGTATAAATTTAATAAAAAAATAAAATAAAATAAAGTCCAAGCTTGGCAGAGGAAAATTTAAAAAGAAAATAGCAAACTTCCTGAAAATTGTTCACAACATTCCTTGGAGTTGCAGGTTACATACAGTTTGAGAATTATGACAGGTTGCCCCTTGAATGAAATAAAAAGGATGTTGTTTTGTCATTAAATGTTGTGCCTAGATTAAATACTGTGACTTGAGTGATGTCTCACTGCAGGTCATAAGATTTTATAGGTTTATATATTAACCATGACTTATCTGTTGGCCACTGATGCTTTAAATGGTCCCCATTATTTGACCAAAAGGTTCATCAGTATTGCAAAGGCAAAAATGCTTGAGGTTTTGCTTGCCGGAGTTTTAAAGATATGCTATATGACGCTAGATATGCTATCTGACTCTGAAACAAAAAAAGGCTTTTCTAGCTATTTGATTCCAGTATAAACATATTTCAGTTTTGGAATGAACATAATGCAGAACATCTTGACGCAATCCCATCTGTGCTTCTAATGGATCAGAACTAGGCTGATTTACAAAATCTGGAGGAAAGCTTGCAGGAAAGTAATATTTTGTCCCATTAAGATCAATATTTTTATTTCAGAAATTGACATATGCATGGGTGTTTTCAATCTAAACACTGGTCCCAACATAATATAAACAAAATAAATGGTAGAAGTGCTGTAGAATAGGTTCTCTGCCATATTCATGCGTGAAAAATAGTATTCTCATAGTTGCTGGGTTAAACCCAAGTCAAAATCCTGTGATCCAAAAAGTTCTATTCATATCACCTTATGAGCTAAAGGCTGCCTCAAGAACTACTTTATTCATCCTTACTGTGTATGCTATTTTCCAGAGCTCCATAATTATGCATATTACTGAGAATCCAAGGCACGGATCTTTTAGGGTTTGGCATGCCAAAAGTTCTGAACATGTTTACCTTAATTCTGCTGGTATGTCACTCCCCCTTCTCCCCATCCACCCCCCTGCCAAGGATAAAAGAGACCGGTCTGGACCTCCTGTCTGGACTTCTGGAAGTTGCCTGATATAGCCCTCCTCTCACAGCCCCCCCCCCCCCCCCGGCCGAGTCTCTGAAAATTGCATGAGAATGCTTGCATGATTTTTGGAGGCCTCAGGCTCCACGTGTGGCATGACTTGTCATCTGTGACATTTGTGTTATAGGTTTGTGTTATAGGTTCGCCATCACTGGGCTAGATAATGATGTTCTCATATTTCTGGGAATAACAATGATGTCTGAGAAGAACCTTTAAGTGAGCATCTTAACTCATGTTGCTAATGTTCTTGTATTAGACACTGTCCTGGTCCTAGATATTTAAACTTCAACACGTCATATGATTATTGAAAGCAAATGAAGGCTATACTCAAAAGAATATCATGCTTTTCTTTAAAGTTAGAAATTTCATTTCCAAATACAAACAGAACATGAACAAATGAGCAAATTAGTAATCTAGCTTTTGGAAAGGAAAATTTATTAGCCACAAAAAGTGCGATCAGACTCCTGATTTCCCCCTCACTATACAGTAGATTAGCTCAGTTCTTCTACAAAGACTACTCCCAAGACTAAGGGTGAGACAAAAAAGAAATAGGAAAAACAATCATGTCCTGTTATCGTCTTAAAAAGAATAAATCACATATTTGAGCCCAGGAATTTCTTTTGAGCTCACAAATTGAAACTGAGGTTTTACTGTATATAAAATCCATTCCTGGGTACCTTTATTTTCTCCATTGGTAAAGTGAGAAAAGTTGTGTTGCCAGTGTTAAAAATGGAGATTCAGTAATTCTTGCCAATATCACTCAAAATTTCCCCAAATATACCAGTGTAGCCTGATCTATTTCCTCTCAGCTTTGATCTACTTAACAGATGCTCTAGGTTGTACAAATTTAAGCCATAATAAATATGTGAATTTTCCAGATGGTGCAACACATTTATTGTATTTTTAAAAAACTTCTGTGCTATGAGAGCTATATTAGAGCAGTTTTATTTGTCAATCTGTCTCTTATCCTCCTGTTATATTTATTATTTGTATGAGTAGACAGCCTAACTTGAAAAAAACCCTACACTTAAAGTTTCAGTATTGCTCTATAAGCCATAATATTTAAATTACATCAGGGCAGCATATAATTGGGCTGAAAGATTCTTCTCATTTTCCAGTAGAAAAAAATGCTGTTGAAATGGTAGCATTAAAGATTCAATATTGTAGTAATCATCCAAGCCATGAAAACAGTTTAAATATATTCACAAAATTTTAACAGCATTGTTTGTCTTTTCAGTTATTTATTTTATCCCATCAATTTCTATGGCTGCTGACTTGCAGACAATTTTTGTCCATGTCTCATGAACTCAAGCCTTTGCTAGTAGTGAAGAAGAATGAGTAACACTTTCCTTGAAAATTGCAAAAATGCTTTCTGAGAACAAATTTAAGTTTTGAAGTAATGTAACTTTGCTGACCAGTAAATTATAATGCTTGCAACACCAATACCATCCCAAACCCACTTTAGAAAGTTAGAGAAAGCAAGAAAAAAATTGTAAGGTCAGAGACCTGCCATGTCGACTACTAACATTTTTTTGGAGTATATCTGCAAACATAATCTTTAAAAGGGGGGGGGGGAGGAGAAAGAAATAAAGACCCCAAAGCTATAATTAATGAGAAATCTAGTGTAGTAAATTGATTAAATATTAGTGCATGTGTTTGAACATTATATAAGTAAGAATTTGTTGAAAGCACCATGTAAGTAAGAACTGGTTGAAAGCGTAAAAAGGAACACAGAAAACAACAGAAAATAAAGTTAAACATCTGCTGAGAAGACACAAAATATTCTTAGAATAAAATGATTCAAAATGTAAACGCAGAATAGTAAAATATATAAACCATGTTACTGCACCCAACAAGTATTAATTGTGGGCAACTCTAATAACAGTCTATTCCTAAGAGGTGTGTTAACTACAGGAACACAAGGACATGTTTCTTCCATTTCTCCTTAAGCTTCTACCTTTTTACAGGTGTTACATATTAATTTCTATGAAATATTTAAAGGACAACATTGTTTTTTGAACTTCAGATTAGATGGGATTTGGTATTGGGTTGGTCTGTTTTTCTTGGATGTAAAAAAAAAGATTCATATTCTGGTTGGAAATGGATACTAACAATCTCTACCTAGATGAGAAGGTATGACTGCACTTGATTTCTCTTACATTCTCAGCTGTAAAATGAATCTAGTATGTGAAATTATTTCTGATTTATGGTTGCTTTGATCTTTATTTGAAAGTTCTATAAAAGTAGGTGTATAATGGCCAAGCGATAAAGCATGTTTATTATCTCCAAGCATTTCAGTAATTCAAAATAGTTCTTGCATCTAATTCAGTTGGTTAGAAATGTAATTTTGAAGTTATTAGATTGTGTATATATTGGAGATTGGTGGTTGAGTTCTGTTAAATTTGGCTTGTGAGAAGACAAAGGCCACAATATTTTAAATTGTGCTTGCAATTCTAATGGCATTCCATGTTTATTCCCTTTTCAATTTTTTAGGTTATCCTTCTAAAAAAATCTATTTCTGCCGTTCTCTTCCTTTTTCTTCCTTATATGTCTTCACTTAGCAACTAATCCTTTGGGAGTCTCCCCATGCACTTTTAGAAACAGGCAGTTGAATACAATCATGGACTTGTACCTGCTTGTTAATTTGAATTCTGTGCTTCTGGTAAACAATGCTGCAAATGTGTCTCTTGAGTCAGTACCCTAACGAATCGGGCTTTCTCCCATAGGCTTTGGAAACGCAGCTTTGGCAACTGTAGCAAAAACAGTTTGAGGTGGGGTTGAAGATTCTACTTAACTCAACGCTTTCAACCTTTCTGAGAAATCATCTGATGGTATATTATTTCGTTTAGGTTCTGTGCTTACTTCTGCTCCATTATTGAAATAGGAACTCCCAGATTACTTTTTTAAAAAATGCTTAATAAACATTTTGAAATTTATATAATTTTGACCTGATCGTGTTTGGAAAGGAATGCTCTTGTTAGAAAGCCAAAAAGGAAAACAGTTAAGTAAAGTCTAGGTATTTTGAAAAGGATCAGCCAAAAACCCTTCCTCCTGAATTTTATAATGGTCAATATCAGTGCTGAGTGATTTTTATGCTACTAGTGAACAATGGACTAATGTGCTCCTTTCTCTCACACAATTGAGATGTTGACCACCATCACTATTAATTCACATCAGAAAAGAAGAACAATTATTTTGCACAACATAATAAGAGGGGCCTGCTTGTGTAAAGCAAAAGTCTTCTATAGAGACTGAAGTGTGTGTGTGCGTGACAGCGTGCGCATGCGTGCCCATACTCACAATGCAATGCACCCCACCCACCTGCACATGCAATCCCCCGCGCATGCAGGGGTGACCCCCCCCCTGCACAGGGGGGAGGAGTTTTCATCCTCCCTAGGCTCTGGAAGCTTTCCTCGAGCCTCTGGGAGGGCGAAAACAGCCTCCTGGGCTCCGGAGGCCCTCCCTGAATTCTCCTGGCAACAAAAATGGAGTGTGGAGGCAGCACCCCCGGTTTCCCATGCATGCATATGCGACCCCTGCACATGTGCACTCATCTCCTGCATGCCTGGCAGACCTGAAAATCAGCTGGCTGGCGGGAGGCATGCGTGCACGCAAAATTGTGCGTGCACCGAACCAGCAGTAATGCCGGCAGCAATCAACCTCTGGGTATAAGGCAATCTCTAGGGACCAGGGTTGTAGATTTGACACTTTTGGCATAAACTGTGTAGAAGAGATTTTGACAATATGGCAGAGTACAGCCAGCCGACTTTTGCAGTCTCTTCTTTGGGGCAGCATCCCAGTCAAAAGACCCTTCTCAGAACACAGGAAAACTCTTGTTTGGATGAGGACAATGGACCATGTCCTAGCCATTGATAGCTTCACCCTCTATACATTTGTCCACTCTTTTTAAAACAGTTTAAATTGGTGGCAGCATCAAATCTGATGGCAATAAAATTTGCAGCTTGACACAGTTTCAACATTCTGAGTGATGGAAAAACACTTCTTTTTATCTGTATTTCCACATTATACATGGATTTATATTCTTGTTATTCCCAATCATTGTATTGCCTTTTCAATACTTCCTTTAGCTTTCTTCTACCTTTTGAGGTATTTGATGCTCAGAACTATGTATACTGTTCTAAATGAAAACTCACTGTAGATTTATATTGGCTTTCTAAGATTTCAACCATAGAATTTCCCTTTTGTTTTGCTTTTATAGTAGCAACACGGGATTGTTATTTTCACTGAGTAAGGCTTCTTTCCTGATCAGTCATAGTTAGCTTGCAACTCATTAATGTGTGTGTAAAAGCTGAGTTTTTAGAGCCAATATGTGTCACATTACACTTGCTTACATTTTACTGCATTTGCCATTTTAAAGCCTATTTCCCCAGTTTGTGGTGATCCTTTTGGAACTCTTTGCAATCTGTTGTTGATTTTATTATGTGAACAGCTTGGGTATCATCAGAAAACCTGGCCACTTCACTATTCTTTTTCAACTTCAGAGCATTTACAGATAAATAAAAATGAATTAGCCAAGCTGTGATCCCCTGAAGACTCCACTTGTACACCTCTCAGATATGAAAATTATTGTTTTCTTCTTAATCTCTTTTACTAGCAACTGGTCTATAATAGTGTTTGTCATCCTATCTCATGGTTGTTGAGTTTATTTAAAAGACTGATGAAGGACTTGAAAATCAAATTCTGCATTACTTCATCTTATTCTTATCAACAGGCTTGTGGTATTTTAAAAAAATATTGGAGATTAATAAAGCAAATAAGAAAAATATTTATTCTTATTCTCCTACAATTTTTATATTTTGTTGTGAACCAACTTTAGACTAACAAGCGTATAATTTCTTATATCAACTTGATCTCTTTTTAAAACTTACATTACACTGACTGTTTACTGGTACTCATATGGCTAATAATTGCCTCCTTTAAGTAGAAGGAAATAAGCTCTAGCCACAAGGCAGATCCTTCTCTTAAACATGATGTTCAATCTTATTCAGTTCAATCATCTGGAAAAGATAAGAGAAGCCCAAAACAAGTATTGTAACATTTACTGTTCCATAAGTCCTGTCTGTATCTTCAAGACTGACAAATTGAAAATATTAATAGGACAATCAATTGCTATGCTGACAATGGTTTGGCCTATCTCAGCAATTTGGCTTCAGGGTGGGCGTACCTGTTTAATTTTTAATCTCTCTAGTTCAGTGATGGTGAACCTTTTTAGGCTCGCGTGCCATAAGGGGGGGAGCGCAGGGGGGGGGGTCGTATGCGGCTGTGCCACACCCATAATGCAATGCGCGACCTCCCTAGCGCGCATGCGCGCACTACAGATTCCCCCCCTCCCATTTTTTACATGCTCTTTTCGCCCTCCCCAGGCTCCAGAGGCTTTATAGGAGCCTGGGGAGGGCGAAAAGAGCCTCCCTCTCTCCCGTCCCCCGAGGCCCTCCAGAGGCTTCATGAACTTCCCTGAAGCCTCGGGAGCACTCAAAATGATGCTGCAAGCAATCGGAGGTCACTTCCGGTTTTGGCGGCGCATCATTTTGAGTGCTCCGGAAGCTTTAGTGACCCCCCTGAAGGTCACTGAAGCCTCCGGAGGGCCTCCGGAGGGCCTGGGAAGCCTCTGGAGCACTCAAAATGATGCACCGGCAAAACCAGAAGTGACCTCCGATTGCTTGCAGCGTCATTTTGAGCGCTCCGGAGACTTCAGGGAAGTTCATGAAGCCTCTGGAGGGCCTTTGGGGGGGGGCGAGGGGGGGTTTCTTTTCGCCCTCCCCAGGCTCCAAAGGCTTCATAGGGTGAAAAAAGCATGAAAAAATTCAGCTGGCCAGCGCATTGCCTTGCGTGCCCTGACAAATGGCTCTGTGTGCCATAGGTTCGCCATCACTGCTCTAGTTTATACATAAATCTAATGTAAAGATTTACCTACTTGCCTAAAAAAATTCAAACCTATTTTTTCTTGATGACTGGCTCTTGTTCCAAAGAAAAATAAATGGGGGATCACATTTGTTAATAAGTGGAGTTATAATTAACCATTCTATGGTAATTCTCCATTTAGGAGTATTAGATATGTTCACTGTCTTGAGTTATATATAAAAATAATAAATGTAGGATATAAATAAACAGTTGTTGCTTGTTCCAAATACACTTATATTGAATTGAAATTAAATATGCAGTTATCTTCCTATTTTGGAATTTTAAGAGTTTTAGTAATTTTTTCAAAACTTGTAGCTGGATAATAATAAAATAATATGAAAGAAAGGTGAATCTTTTTTTAATACTATGAATACATCAAATTTATCTGCAATGTTGCTTATTAAAAATTATCTACAAAGTTGCTTATTTAAAAACCCAGCAAAATTAATACAAGAACAATTAACACTGTAATAAGAACAGTCAGGTTTCAATAATAGCATAGTAGTATAGTGGGGATAAAAAAGAAGATATTGATTATTTATTTTGAGGGAGTCACCTAACTTAGTAATTACAGACACCAGAAATGCAGTAATAGTATGGTGTGTCCATCCCCCCCTCAGATGCTGAATCATTAAAGAATGCCAGTTAGACTCCTTAGATAGGGAAGAAGATCAATAGTAAATTCAGCATTATATTTCCTAGTCAGTGAATGGATGGATTTATCACAATGATGTGATAAATAAAATTGACATATCAACTGAATGTGAGCAAAAACCTTCTAGGCTGGGGAATTTTACTTGGAATTTTATTCCAGGTTTTCAGTCTTAGAGAGATCATAACTCACCCAGTATCAAAAGTAGAAAAGCCCTAAGATTGCTTGTGTTGAATCTCAGCATTATTGTTCTGTCCCCACTGCATGTTAGTCTGTGTGCAGCTCAACAGGCAGCTAAACCCACCTCTGTCCAGAGTCTTTCAGAATCTCCTTAGCCAGACTCTGAAACTATGACCTCAGCCACATCTCTCATTTAAGCCTGGATTGAGATACAGAATTGGATATCATCCACAGATCTACTGTATACCATGCCAAATGCCTATGAATGACCTCCCTTATAGGTTGGAAGAGAGAATTGAGCTTCCCCCCCCCCCCTCACCATAGGCAACTCACTAGAATTGCCCACTTAGGAAGGACCAAAATCACTAAAGCATGATGTAATACATGCAGATAGTACTTGAAATATCACTGCAATGGAGCCTGCTTATCACAACCACAACTGATGATGGCCATTAATTGAGATGTCCTTATTTATGATCCCTACCCCCTGCTCTCCCTATTACAGCCACTAAATGAATGCACAGGTTCCGAAGTGGAATACGGGATGCCTTGAATGGGGGAGGTCCTTAGAGGCCTAGGTCAGGTCCAGGCCTGCCTGGCCCAGGCCTCTCCCCTTGTCCAAGATATACCATGCTCCACTTGCTGCCCCTTAGGTCTACAGGTCGCTGTAGGCCTTTCCCTCCCCATCATAATCCTCCCCATCATAACCCTGCATTCCCTCCACCGAGTTCCTGCAGGCCTTAGGCCTGATTCCTACCCCACCAGGCCCACACATCTTCCTCCTTACTTTTTGAAAATATCTGCTCTGCAGACTGTGTTTAAGACAGCAAAATGAAGCAGTTCATCCGTGGGCTGTGCAGTGGCCTTGCAGAAGTGGCTGCCATTTTGGTTCACTCACAAGGAATTATGGGCACACTAAAAATAACAGCCACTTCCACAAGGGAGCCAAATGGCCCAGGGAAGCATGGCCTGATCTCCTCCTGCAAGATGAGGTCTGAGATTTTCAAAAGGTAAGTTTGTGATGGACATGTGGGGAGTAGGCCCAAGGCCTCTGGTGTACTGGTGGGGCAGAATGTGGGGGGACAGATAGGGGGAACTGCATCCTCTCCACAGTTATCATAAGGGCGAATGACTGTGGGGCACTGCAGCAAGCCATAACTTTGAAATGGGTTACATGACTGGTTGAATTTCAAGGATTTCCTTCCACTGATGGAGATCTAAAAGACAGTATAAAAGACAGTATAAAAGACAGTATCAAAGGCCAGTAAGCGTTCCACCAGGACAGGGATGTGGCACTCTTTTTATCCCACTCCTGTCCCAGGCCATCTGACTCTTTCTGTCATAGTCAGCTGGATGAGAATTCAGATAACCCTCTTTTTCCATGATCATCTGTATTGCATATTACCAACCTTCCACAAAAATAGAACATTTACACTAGGGTGATAGTGGACTTAAGGCAACTTTCTTGAAAAGGAGGCATACCAGTGTCTCTTGAAAGGTAGCCCATACTTGTTCCTTAACTCCTACCCAGATCCAGTTCCTTATCCCACCCTGACAGCCTAAACCAGCTAGGTGAGCAAGCAATAAATTTAACAGAACAGGCATAATAAAATACCTTGCCCACTTGCTTGAAATTCATGTTAGAAATCTCCCTGTTAACATGGTAATGACCCAGTGGTATCAACTAATTCAATTTTGACCATCCATTTAACTTGGACTAAATGGGAGCAATTTTATCATTGCCCAGTTAAAATATTCAGTTAAAAGGTCACAACAGCATTTCATTGGAACTTCCAGGCCAACATTCCTTAAAGATTTCTAGGACACTTTAAACACTAAAGTGTTTAAACACTAAGCTAAGATTGCATTCCACGTATGCAACATAAATGGGGGGGAAAAGATTTGTTGCCCTTTTCACTGTGGCATATGACTGAATCTGTCTATATTCACTCTTTGTGTTCACAAGCGGAAGAATAACATATAAACTTTATCACTGGAAAAGAGGAGCCAAAGAAATGTTATTCTTAGTTTAAAGAGTTTCATGATGCAAGAATTAAGGTTGAAATAATTTGTTTTACCATTTCTCCAAAATGAATTGGAGTCAGTTCAGAAAAAGGTTTAGGAAAAATTGGGTAAAAATAAAATATCTGAACCTGAAGAGTCCTAATTATTTTTCTTACTTTTTGCATGTAAAAAATAATTAAAGACAAAAAACTGATATGCTTAATTATTTTACACATGTGGCAAATATTTTATCTTTGAATCTGAGAATAGTTTTGAAAAAGGACTGAATCAGTGGTGGGTTTCTGCAGGCTCGCACCTACTCGCAAGAGCCGGTTGGTGAAATTTAGAGAACCGGTGAGAGGGGGTTCCACCTGCGTACCTGGAAGTAAATCTGGCCCATCGCTGCCAGTGACCCAACGGGAAGGAAAGGGAAGGGAAGGAAGGAAGGAAGGAAGGAAGGAAGGAAAGAAAGAAAAAGAAAGAAAGAAAGAAAGAAAGAAAGAATTTATCATCACAATTGAGTCCAAAATTTTGGTTACTAAGCAAGAGCGTTGTTAAATGAGTTTCACCACATTTTAAAAGGTGGCCACTCCCACCCTGTCACATGACTGCCAAGCCACGCCCACAAAACAGGCCACACCTACAGAGTAGGTTCTAAAAATTTTGAAACCCACCACTGGACTGAATATGCTGTCTCCACATTTAGATGGAAAATAGCATACTTTAAAAAATATTTAATTTTTAAAAACTATTAATGGGAGAGAGAAAAGTTGAAACCGTGTTGGTTTTGTATTGTTCTATAGCTGCTTGTATTAAAATGTAACTTGCTACATTCAAATTGTTTGAATAAAAGCTTAATTCATGATATGTTTATGGTTAATATCTATAAATTTCCACAAAATTCTAAATTCCTACAAGTTGCTAGGAACAATAGTACAAAATACTTTACAGCAAAAAAGTTGATGTAAAGTGAATGGTACTCCTTCACCAGCATCAATCTTACTTCAAATTATTGTGCATTCACTTTTAATGTACCAGGTTGGTCAAGCCATCTATTCCTAGGCATGTAGTGCACAATAACATCTATTCTTTTTATGTTTGTAAATAAATTCCAGTATGTTCGGATTCCCATATGTGTGGAAGAGAAAAGGAAAAGGAAAGGACAGGAGAAATGTAGGATAAAGGGGAAAAGATAAAAAAAAAGCATTGACTTCCAACATTTTTCAGCGCATTAGATTGCAAAATAAAATTACAGTTTACAACTTTTGACTTTTCATTTGGTAAACTAATCTAATCAGCAAATTCCAAATTCAAGGTTTCATTTTTTTTCTGTCTTGAACACAAAGTTTAGAAGAAGTTTCCAGGTAGAATTGAAACGAGATATATTCTTTTCTCTGATTAAAAAAGTTAATTTTGTCTATCTGCTAACTCTATCACTTTTTCCATCCATTTTTCCATCATGGGATTGGTGTATCTTTCTATTTTTGCACATAAAGAATTTTTACTGCAGTCAGCTTATACAATAACAAAACACCAACTTTGTATACAAATTATATCAACATTTAATTTCCTCTAATAGTAAAATATCTTCTTTTGCTTTGATGGACCATTTTTATTCCATCTTATATATTTATTCTTCATCTTTAAATGGTCCTGTGCAGTTGTTCCCTCAGTTTCCTCCTGTTTTTCTATATCTGATGTTTGAGGCTGGTCCAGATCAATCTGATTGTCAGAATCCATTATTTCTTGCATATGTTCCATAGTTAGTTTATGTTTAACCAATACATCTTTGCCTTTTTCTATAAAGTTCAATCTGAATCTTTGTTCTTGATAGGTAAAAATCATTTTTTTCAAGTTTATCCCAACAACATGGAATCTTTCTCTTCTTTAAAATATTTGTTAGGAAGGCATAATCATTTCTTTTTCTCAAAATTCTAACAGGAATTTCCTTCAGTATGATTATGTCCACATTGTCAATCTTCAGTTTTGATTTGAAGTGGCAATCCAAAACTTGTTCTCTTGTTCTCCTTAAAAAATGTGCTTTTAATCCTTCTGAACTTTCCTGTTTGTGGTACAGCGGGAGTATTTCCTACATACATACCTTGCCTATTTCTAATTCAATTTTTCTTTTCCCTTTTTCTTATGTTTTCCTTAGCTGCCTCAAGGACACCTCGAAACTGTAACTTCAGTTCTTTGTCTCATAATTTCAACAGGGCCATGTTGGCTAGGTCATCTTCTACATCTACACTCCAATAAATCCACTTTATTTTTTATCTGTTAAATGTCCCTTGAAAGTTGATGAGTTTCTTTATAAAGTTCCTTTGAGAGCTTGTCAATTTTTACTTCAGTTTTTATTTCCATTGCCTGAGTTGCTTGAAGAGTTTTACTTGAATATTTTTCTAAAATGCTTCTTATTCCATCAAGGAATCATTTCTTGTTTCAGTCTAGTTGTCATGTTATGAATTCACAAATTGACACATAAATATATGTTATAAGCTTTATTCCGATAAATCAATAGATTATAGGCAATATTCTGCTCTTTAATTATCTCTTATTATACTCAAATATTGCCAGGAAGTATAGATCTGTCAGGTGTAAAAAAATAGGTTAGGTTGCAGTGTAGATTTATTCAAGTCTATACACAAGAAACTGGTGAATTACCGTTCAGTACTAAATTGGCATTAGATAAGAGTTAACATAATTTAGGAAGGGTTGAACTTGGAGTGCTTGTGGGAAAACAGCGACTCTAAGTTGATGACATGTTTAACTTTGTTCCCTTCCAACTCGGCCTGTCTTCTACAAAATCTGGCTACATATAGATGTAATTGGAGCTTTTTCTACTCAGACAACATACTTCTTAAAATCAGCACTTGCAGAGCTCTTTAGTGAATCAGACAGACTTATTAAAGGGAGAAATAAAGTCTGTCCAAACTTCAAATCCCTATGTTTCAAAGATAGATTTAGAAAATAGTTTCAAACTTGATTATTATTGTTCAACTCCGACACTCCAATTCCTTGCCTTTTTCAATCAGAGAACCTCTGCAATGACACAGTTTATCAAAAAGAAAAATCAGGCTGCAGCTGAAAAACTCTTTAAAACAGTAAGGTAAATATGCAAAATTATATGCTTAAGAAGTAGAAGGCTCATTTAAGTATCTGTTATAAAAGTATTTTAAAATGACTTGGGGTTTCCATGACAAACTTGCTTGTCGCCCTGCTTGTCAGCTAAGTTCAGTTCCAGAGCCTTTTCTGAAAGCCACAGCTTGTTTAGAGGATCAAAAGGTTTGATTCTGAAGATTTTTCCTTTCTGACAAAAGTTTCTTCAAATTTAGGAGACCTGATAAGCCTAGCCAGTGGAGAATTCGACTCTCAGAGCTTCTCTAGAAACACATTCTCTAGAAACACATTCATTTCCTACTGGAAATCAGCTATAAGTTGTTTACTGAGAAAATTCATGTTTATGTTCAACAGACCCATCTTAGGAATTTAAGTGATCTGTGCTTTGAAAAGCTCAAATGTTATTCACAATATCTTTGAGATAGTAGTTTTTTAAAGTGGGAATTTCATGTACAAAATATAGATGAAATTTTGTGGTGCCAACAAGACTGCATAACTATAGCAGCAAGTGAAATGCCTCTATCATGTAAATTTCTATTGGAGAAAATTTTACTTGGAATAATGAGGTCTCAGCTAACCACCAGGATCGTCTGTTAGCCATTGTATCCTAGGCAAGGTATCATTTTGCTACTCTTTTTCCTTTTTTGAGACCCAAATCCCTTTAAAAAGTTGTATTTTTACATTTGCTTGTTTGCTGGTCTTTACTGTAGGATGTAAAGTTTATCAGATTTAATAGCATTTCTGTCTATTATTCTTCAAAACTCTGCTATGCTCTTTCTAATGGTAAACCTTAGGTTTCCAGTAAACACATTTCCTACTCTTCAATAAGATTTGTAGAATTACAGATAGTCCTCGACTTACATCCATTTATTTAGTGACCTTTTAAAGTTACAATGGCACTGAAAAAAGTGACTTGTGACCATTTTGACCCCTTGGTTACGTTATCAAAATTTGGATACTTGGCAACTGTTCATATTTATGACCATCAAGGACTACCCGTAGTCAGTTTAGTGTGGATAAACTGGGGCTTACAAAAATTATAATGTAGATTATTGGCTATTTTTCTGAATTAATATCATTACTAGATAGTCATTTATACAGTAAAAAACTACCAGTACAATAAAAATACTAAATTATGTAAAACGTTCTGATAACATTAACATTTTTTAATGCACTTTTTATATTCATCTTCCAAAAGAACCATAGCGTAACGATATTGGTAACAGATAGATATTAGGATTCAAGTCAGTCACTTTCTTTCAGTCCAAACTATTTCATAGGATCATAGAAGAATAAATGAATTATATATGTCTCTTGAGTGGTCAGGTGGAATATAAGTGATAATGTGCTTAATCAACTTAAAACGTGCAAATTTAAGAGTTTAGTCCCATCCAAGTGGATATAGGGATGCAACAGGTAATCACAACCAAGCTTTTTGCATTATATATTTTTATATACTTTTTTCATTTTTCAAAAAATGTCATGGAAAATGATACATATTGTAATAATGTATATTTAAATCATCAAAAGTTGACTTAAAATGATTGGTGTCTTATCAATTACACATAAAGTAATTGACTCCATTCCTATTGATGAAGAAAAAGCAGATGTTTGTGACTTACTGTTTCCTATTTCTCACTTGATAGAAGTAAGCAGATAACAGCATAGCTGGGTTGGCACAACACATTATTCACCAATTACATTTTCATGGGTGTAACTTACTGAATTAAATCATGGTTTAGCTTGTTGAGCACAACAACTCACATGAAGGTAGAAATATATTTCTGTGATCTAATTGTATAGTTTATTTCAGTATTACAGCAATTCTATATCCTGTTTTCTACTTGGTGCTGTCAAAATAACTTATTGCAGGTGTTTGTGATAACTTTGGATATACTATTTTAGTGTAGGGCAATAAAAAGATTTTCAATAAGTGTCCAACTTCTTAACCTGGAAAAGGTGCACAATAGCAGTGAAGAAAGAAATAGCTTTTATTGGGGAGGAGGGCTATTGATGAACTATGAGCCATGATGTCATAAATCTTATCATGACATAAATCTTGTGAATTTTAGCATCTGAAGTGTGAAAGATAGGTTCAATATACATTGTATCATTTTCTTTGGTCATTGTGCTTTGATTTGGAAGCCTATGGATTTGGCTGTAAGATATTATGCTAAAATAAGTAGGGTACCAATACAACCAAGGATGATGGTAGTGATATAAAGAAAGTAAACTGGGGCTATGGTGGCAGGGATCACTTACCACCATCTTTTCTTTTGCTTGACAGTGTTACTGAAGAAACCAGATGGTTCCTAACCTCCCAAGTACAAAGCCTACTATTAATTTTCTTATATGATGAGACTTTGTAGCATAAAGAACCATCTACCATATTTAAATGACATTTCTATACAAATAGAAATCTCTTTGTACATTTGTATCTCTTTTCTATACAGAGACAGTTTATCCATGCCCCTTGTAGCTTCTAAAATGGATTATTGAGTGGCCATTGTTGATTCTTCTAGACAGGGATGTCAAACTTGCCGCCTGTGGGGTGAATGCATCAAGCACTGGTCACAACCACCCCTGGTTTAGAGAAGGAGAAAAGTCACAATACGTCATGAGACGACAACGTGACGCCGCAAGTTTGACACCCCTGTTCTAGACTAATATTTCTTAACTTGACTGAAAATCCTAACTTGAATATCTTGATTGTTTTGAAGTTTGAATTGTAGAATTGTTCTGAACATAAACCGAGTAATTAAAGTCATATAACTTTAAAGTCACATTTCTGACTCTGGGATTTTCTGAATGGTATGGATTCATCACGCATAGTTGCCTTTCTCTTACTGCAATTGTCCAATTCTGTGGAAGTTCTTGTGGGCATTCATATAATCTATAGAGCAGCATCTCTTTTAATAACATTATTTATTATTTGCTTGTACTACTCCAAAATGCTTTAATACCTCCATTAATGCGTATCTGTCCTGGAAAGTAGACAAGAGAGTGCCATGATTAATTTGCCCCAATGAGTTCAGTAGGTTTATGGTAAGCATGATTAATTCTCATACTGTATGTGAGAACTTTCCAGACCTAGGACGCTTCTTAAAGGCTTATTTATGTCTGCCCAATAATCATTTTAAAACTTATGTTACAATTCTATTTCCATGCCTGCTTAATGAAAAAAAAACCCACTTGTAAGTATTCAATTCAATTCAATTCAAGTTTAATTTGTAGACCGCTCCCTCTCCCCAAAGGGACTCGGGGCGGTGCACAGGAAATTAAAAAGCATACAAACATAGAAACATTATAAATATATAAAATCGAATTAAACCAACTATCCCTGTGCTAAAAATCCTAAAAACTAAACCCCTTAAAAACCCAATTAAAACAATTTACATATTCAGACTAAGGCTGGAGAGATAGATTAGGCCAGGCTGGCATGCTGGAAGAAATGGGTCTTAAGCTTTTGACGGAAGGAGCGGAGGTCCGAGGTTGTTCTGAGCTCGGGGGGGGTAGATCGTAGAGAAGTTATGCCAGGGCTTGGGTAGGGTTTGCAGGCTCAAAAGCTGTGCGGATCTGGATGGGAAGTAACAGACTCAAGCTCAACCCGTCCAAGACTGAGTGGCTGTGGCTACCGGCGCCCCGGTTCAACCAGCTGATTCCATCACTGGCCATTGGGGGCGAACATCTGGCCCCCATGGATCGGGCACGCGACTTGGGCGTCCTCCTAGATGCTCGGCTGTCAATGGATGACCATCTGACAGCCGTGGCAAGGGGGGCGTTTCACCAGGTTCGCCTGGTGTGCCAGTTGGGTCCCCTATTGGACTGGGACGACCTTCGCACAGTCACTCATGCGCTTGTGACGTCCCGTCTAGACTACTGTAACGCTCTCTACATGGGGCTCCCCTTGAGATGCACCCGAAGGCTGCAGCTGGTCCAGAATGCGGCCGCGCGGGCAGTTCTGGGAGTCACTAGATACTCCCACGTAACACCACTCCTGCGCGGGCTTCACTGGCTGCCTGTGGCCTTTCGGGTGCGTTTCAAGGTGTTGGTTATTATCTTCAAAGCGCTCCATGGCACAGGACCTAGTTATTTGCGGAATCGTATCCTGCCCCATACATCCCTTCGGCCGATTCGCTCTCACAGAGAGGGACTTCTCCGGGTGCCGTCCACTAGGCAATGCCAGCAGACGACGCCCAGGGGAAGGGCCTTCTCTGTGGCGGGCCCGACCCTCTGGAATGACCTTCCCCCTGACATTAGAACAACCACGGACCTCCGCTCCTTCCGCCAGAAACTCAAAACCCACCTGTTTCAACTAGCCGGCCTGGGCTAATTCCATGCTTCCCGCCTCAGTTTGTAATTTTAAATTATGGGATTAGGTTTTAAGGTTAAGTTTTTAATTTTTATAAATTTGTACAGGGGATTATTTAATTCGATTTTAGTTTATATGTAATGTTGATGTCACTTTTTAATTTTTTACCTGTACACCGCCCCGAGTCCCTTCGGGGAGAGGGGGCGGTCTAGAAATCTAATAAAATCAAAATCAAATCAAAATCAAAACTGGTCCTAAAAAACAATTCATGTTTGTAATTCTATTTTGTACCTTATGTAGACTATATCATTTTAATAAATTGTAACAGTTTGGACTGAGTTATAAGCCAATATATAAATATAGACATGTGTTTATTGTGTGCCTTCAGTTACTAAAGTCTCTTCTCTCCCCCTCCATAAGCATTTATTTCTCCAACCACAAGAGGCATTCCAAGACTTTGCAGAGCACACCTTTGTTTCCCTAAGAAAGAAACCCTTCTCTATGGTTTGCCCTGAATAGTCTTCCCAAGTACCAGTGTATTTGTGAGATAGAAAGAGAGAGAGAGAGAAATGGGGTGGGGGGGAGGCTCACCATCCATTCACAACACATGGTCACTGGCCTCTGCAGAAGAAGATTGCTGAACCCTGGGTTAATCTTGATGCTGAAGCTGATCTAATATTTCAGGCTCTTGCCCAATTAAGGAGAACTTCTAACAATGAGGACAATTAACCAGTGGAACAGCTTTCCCTCAGAAATCATGGGTGCTTCATCACTGGAGGTTTCTAAGAAGAGACTGGACAGCCACTTGTCTGAAATGGTATAAGGTCTCCTGCCAGAGCAGGGGGCTGGACTAGAAGATTTCCAAGGTCCCTTCCAGATTCTATTCTATTCTATTCTATTCTATTCTATTCTATTCTAATTTATTCTATTTTTTTTAAAGTAATTGTTTAAAATAAACATCTGTCTCTTAATTTAACTTTATTAAAACATTCCTCAAGTCTGTAAAAGCAATCCAGTGACATATTCTTTGTTGGGTATTGTTCCAAGAAAACAAAGGAAGCTTTTAGTTTGAAAAACTTTTCAAAGGTAGGATATCTTCGTATTCTTGGGCTTAGTGTTTTACCCTGAAAGATGACAAATACGGTGCTTGAAACCCTGGCAATCAAAGGAGTGGAAAGCAAAGCCTTTCTGGAAGGGTTTGAGAAGAAGGTTCCCCTGAAGCGCTGGGAAGTACTTAAGAGTCCTAATTTGCCATTCTCTGGGGTCCCCCACTCCCACTTCCAGCCACCCCAATGCCGATCAATGTGCACAGGCTTTTCTAACATGAAGCAAATCAAATCAGATTGATTGCTGTTTCTTTAAGACAACAATTAAACAGGGAGGAGTAAGAGTGATGTTTTGACTGCTGGCATTTGTGGCCTCTTTCTTGGCAATGTTTCATATTCCCTTTGCTTGCGTAAGAGGTGGACTGCCTTTACTGTAGCTACTGTTGCCATGGAGAGATAGCGGGGGAGGATTCCTAGGATCCCTAAGCCTGCAAGAGATTACGTCTTAGAATTGCGCTTTGAATATAGCATGATGTGGCAGGGCAATTCAGGTGTATTGTGGCATTATAATGGGGGATGACCTGTCAGCTCTCGGGTAATGCGACTATTAAATAGCTGCCTAATTATTCTAGACTACGATAAAAGGTATAAAGCAATGGGTATGAATTAATTGGAAGGAAGGATCTAGGAACAGGATTTGTTTCTGGGGTGTTTAAAACAATGTTGCATTTCCTTTTATTTTTAAAAAGGGAGAAGTTTACAATATTAAGATAGGCTATAAATAGAAATAATTCATGGGTGATATTTGTACGAAGGCTCGATTGCAGTTTATATCGTCATGTGAACAAACTTTAAATACCCAGATTTGTAAGATTAATTTGCTTTAGAATTCAGAGTACAGTATATTTTGCATTTGCTTGTAATCCAAGTGTTACATTGCAGTGTAGCAGTATGTAAACAGAAATATGCATTTCTGCAGTAAGAGTAAACACTGACCTTAGTGCAGTTGAAGTATTTTACCATCCCAAGAGTTAGTCACTGGGAGATTTTTAGCATGAATGAAAAAAATTACTGTATAGAAGAAGGCTTTGTCTGCTTTGGTAAGTTCTCCTAGGGTTTTTCTTTTCATTTTCTCCATCAATTATTACTGCTCTAAGTGGGCATTTGAAGAAAAGTAGATATTGCTACTTTTATTTTTAAAAGATTCTGTTGGGAATATTTTTTTTCAGTCATACATTTTGACAATTCTTTCTCTGTAATCCTAACATTTCAATACAGTGTTTTGGAAAATGTTTATTAAATTTAAATTTATGTCTATAATTAAGAGAATGTAAATATGATTTTGCCTTTAGTATTCATATTTTTCATGTTTGATAGCTTGCAAGTGTTCTGGCAACAACTTTGAATAAATACCATATATTAAAAAGATCCTATTGCAGTTGGAAAAAGATATGGAATGGAAAAGAATGAGAAGTAGGAAAGAAGTTTGCATTATAGGTACAGAGCAATTCATAGTTAGTATGTGGTAATAATTGGCTGCAATTAATGGACTGACTTTTTCCCCCTGGTAACTGAATTTGCAGGATAAGCATATTGGATTTTTGAAAGACCAAGTGTTCTAAATGTAGATAGTCCTTACTTTTCTTCTTGCTTCAAATTGTGAGATATAAATGCAACACTGTGGGTGGATAGTTATGGATTGTATGGTAGAGATTACCTCACTTATGCAAATAGTCGCTGATGGGGCTTGAATGTACTAAAATTACCCTGTGAAACAGTTATTAAATACCATGTGCCTTACTGATGTTTGGTTCTTGTGTAGTAGATGTTTCAAACATCAGGTGGGACAAACAACCATTTATTTTTGAATGCTTGTGCTAATATATATTTGTTCCAGCATTCTAGCCATATTATAGATTTTGATAGTCTTTTAAAAAAAAGATGACATAAATATTCAAATTGTATGAATATCCGCAACAAAGTGATACTATCATATGTTGTAATAATTCATAGGAGAAGAAAACTGATTATGGTGGTGTCTTAAACATTGTACAGTTAACAAATATATTAATAGGTAATAGCATTTATAACCAAATAAATTGCTTTTTAAAATGAGATATATAATCCAAATCTGTTTAAAATTATCAGTTCAATTTGCTGTTTTATATGGCTGCAAGTAATGATCAGTATTGATTTTGTTAGCTATACAAGATATAGCTCCTTGTGCTGTATGGCTTCTTGTGTTGGTATAACTTTCTGATGATTCTTTTTTTAGCATAGTGTTGGGGAATACTGTGCTGCAAACTATAATGCTGCTTTATATTTATGTACTAGCTTTTTGTTGCTGTTCTGGTATGTCTTTCACCGGCTTCATAAATATTGTACAACAATTGCTGTTTATAGCTATCAGATGGGGGGGGGGTCTTTAGGGAGATACACAGTTGTTTTACTATTAAGCTTCTTAAGGGCTTGAGGATAATTTGGTTTTTTTGGAGGGGGAATGTATTTCTTAAGTATGTTTGATTGTTAGCTTGAGTAGTAAAAGTTATTTGATAAATAGATCAAAATCAAAACTGCTTCCTGATCTTACAATTATTTTTAACTGCATTTCAGCTGTTATAGTCAACTGAAAGAAAAGAATAAACTGTTTGACTTTGAGGTTTCACAGTGCAGACTTTCAGTAAATAATTCTTGTGCAACGGAAATAAAGCATGACACATCTGATTTTATTGCAAAATACTCTTATAATTTAAGGGAACCATGGAATGTCTTCATCTGTATTATGTTGTGTTCTTGAAGCGGATAGTATGATTAGAATTAGATCTCATTACAATTACATAGTTAATTGTGACAACATCCAGCACAACAGCTCAGAATTCTAGTTCATTACATATACAATATATTTTGGGCAGGGAGGACCAGCATATACTGAACGGCACAATCAAATATCTGGCATTGTGTTCAGAAACATCTGAACATCTGTATGTGGCATAGACCCTTCCAAGACCAGATCGGAGATTCCAGAGAAGATTGTGAACACTAAGAGGACTAGGATCCTATAGGACTTCTGGATCCAGAGGAGCAGACAGATAGCGATCAATCAACCAAACATCGTGATAATAGATGAGAACCAGAAGAGTGGTATTGATAGATATATGACAAATGACAGCAATATCAAGGAGTATGAGAAGCTGGAGAAATATTGGAGTGTGAAGGAGGAATTAGAGAGGATATGTCAAGTAAAGTCCAAAGTGGGAAGTGGTGATAGGAGCTCTTGGGATTGTGATTCCTAATCTGGGAGAAAGGCTCCAATGGATCCCAAAAACAACATCAGAGATCTATGTCCAGAACAGTGCAGTGTAAGGAACAGCTAACATACTGCGCATAACCCTCAAACTTCCAGGTCTCTGGAATTGGACATGAGACGATACATAACACCCATATAGGTGAGAAGGGAGGGATATGAAAAAGTCTGGAATATTATTTTCAAAATAAGTAATTGATAACTTATTTTGTACATTGAATATACATTTGAGCCATATATTCTGACCTTGTTGGAAATGAAGAAATGCTAACTATTTCTGAGAATTAAAAATTGGTTTATTGCGTCAGTATAGTCAGGTATAAAAAGTTATGCTTCTGTTTCTAGTGATGGTCCAGAGAAAACTGCAAAAAATAAATCCCCACCCAAAAGAGAGAGAGAATAAGCTATGTAGACATATAAAATCCTCTTGTAGCATTATTGTGATCCCCAACAATTTAAAATGTGTGGGGTTTCCCACCCAAGAAATTAGATAGTCCAGTTAAAGGCTTCCTCAAGGACAAATTTCTAGTGACCTCATGACCACTTGCAGAGTACTCTTAGAAACTTTATAAAATGGTGTACTTTAATCACATTCTAGGATGTTTTTTCAAATACCCTACTTAGTTATAAATACTGGGATTTCCTTGTAGTTTCATCTAATATTAATAACTGTGCTTATCTTTTTCTTGATATGCCAAGGTCAGCTTGATGCTGCCATCTACTGTGATAGATGAAGTATATATTTGAAACTTTTTGGTTCTATCTCTCTCCTTTGACTCACATAAATCTATTTTATTTTGTAAAAACTCTTTTGCTTTTGATAAGCCACCCTTGTACTTGAATTATAGTTCCTTACATTCACACATCATATTAAGCCTAAATTTGTTTAAAGTATGATTTATTATCAAGTCTGGGTTAGTTCTGTAGATGAGCAAAATCATGATGAATAATTTCCATTTCTGTTTTAGAGTATTTGCCTTGCATGTCTCAGGACTGATTAAAAGTTCAGACGATATACAGACAGGTATCTATAAATAATCCAGGAAGTCAAAATTGTATCTCATAAACCTGTTAATACATCATGCCAAGCCTCAGGTGTTACTATTATGTTAACAAATGCTAGCCTTACATTTGTTTTTATTGTTCTTAAATTAACAATATATTGGTGCATATACAACAATTTGTGCATGATATGTAAAGAAAGAAATCATATTATGGCTTAGTGTGATTTATAGAAACATTGTCCTGTTCAATAGGCTAAACGTATTAAACCATTTAATAAAATATTTTAATACCATATTTTATTTACCATTTAAAATATTTTATTAAATGGTTACCTTCAACAGGAAACATGAAAACATAAGGAAAATTAAAGAAATGCAAACCGCACTATGACATTTCCCCATTTTTATTTGCTGATAACTATAATAAATATATTTTATTAAGGTGATGCTTATTCACGAAACTTCATACTATAATACATTTGTTAATCTTCAGGTTTCCATAGGAGCTCTCCCCCCATTTTAAAGCCCCACTTTGTAGTCTATATTTATGTATTATTCTGAGTTATTATATCTCTTGTCTTCAGTAGTAAACTTTAAGATCAGTGAACAGATGCAGCACTGGATTAGTTCTTTTGGTGGTTAATATGATAAAATTTAATTCTATGCGGCACTGATTTATTACATAATGAAGACCATCAACAAGGCCAAATGTTGAACTGCTGATAAAAAGACTTTTAGGTACTTTTGTGTCCCAAATCATTGCAATCTCACTACAGAGATCTAAAATTGAAAGCTAGCTAGGCTTCTAAAGGTTATGTTAAGTCACATACAAAGTTCCAACTTGTGGGTAGCTCTTGTTGAGGGAAACAAAGGCCTATAGGCAGCTAATCGCGAGTGAAAACTGGATTATAATTGGCTTGCCTAAAACCTTGTTTTTGAAATAAGATAAGGAAACCTGGGTGCAGGTAGGGAATGGCCATAGGATGAGGCTTAGATAGGTTGATGTGAAAGGACTTATAAGATGGTTGTTGCAAATCTGCTATAGATAGCCCTTGCTTGACAACGAGTTGCTTAGCAACTGTTTACATTTACGACACCCTTCATCCCCCCCCCCCCCCAAGGTACTGGCAACACGATTTTGAACTTCCAATGGTTGCACCCTTCACCATCCCCCACAGCCATGTGATTGTATCTTGGATGCTTGGCAATCAACTCATCATTACAGCTATCTGCAGCATCTCATGGTCATGTGACAATTTTTGATGGGTTTTTTTGGCCAGTTTCTGGCGTTTGTTTCCAGCAAAAAAAATGTCCATTAGCTAAAATGGATTCACTTAACAACCACGGTGTTCATTTAACTACTGCAGCAACATTGTAAAATTAGGCTTGGTCTCATGGTGACCTCCTTATCTACAACAATTTACTATCATAATTCCAGCCTCAACTCCAGTCATATGTAGATTACCTTTATTTGAATTAAGGGAAGGTGAAATATTTCAGGCATAATCAAATATATTGTATGGTGTATTCAAACATGCTCTTGAACTGCAAGCTATTTAAATTTCAGACCAATGAGTATTTTTGTGACAGGTACGCTCCCCATAGCATCAGAGTTACCACACTAGCAACCCTTACTCTCGAACTTTCAGTTCTACTTACTACTTCATTATTTTGAATTACATATTTATGGCATCAATTTGTGTAACATTATTGGTGTGATGAAACAATTCAATGCCCACGTTGCTGGTGATCAAGGGTGGAGTATCATGAAGACTCTTTGAAGAAAAATGTGGTAGCTCAGCTGCTTATACATAAGTTCTCTAAATACATTACTGCTCGTACATGCGCATGTGAATCTTTGAAATTTAACTTCTGTCTATGTGTTTCACACATCAATGAAAATAA
Source organism: Rhabdophis nuchalis (assembly GCA_039707465.1). Taxonomy (NCBI): domain Eukaryota; kingdom Metazoa; phylum Chordata; class Lepidosauria; order Squamata; family Natricidae; genus Rhabdophis; species Rhabdophis nuchalis. The sequence continues at coordinate 151,484,442 of CM077645.1, forward strand.
CAGCCACTGGTGTTGCTTTCAGGTGTAGCTTGAGGCACAGTAATATCATTAAGTCCATTTGTCTATTTAGCAAATGGTGGATTAATGTACTGCATCCTTACTGGGGCTATTTAACGTCATAGAAAAGCTTTCATAGCATGTTTATTAATTGCTGCTGTTGCAACAATAGTTGTTACGAGTTATTTACAAATATATTGTATCTGATGTTAGAATGATAGTTGTATTAATACTCTTCCTATCTTAACATGTACAAAAAGTTATCAATTTTTATTAGCATTAACTTTTATTTTACACTGGAGAAGGTTGGATTCTAATAATTATTTATACAAAGCTGACTCCTAGTGGTAAGTCTAAGTTTATACAAGCTCTCATTGATCTTTTGTTTTTTTAGGAGTCAGGTCAGTTTTCGATACTATCCTTAATCTTTATATTGAACAGTAGTGTATCATTTAAATCCTCAATTTCAGAAATGTGAAAATCAATAACAAGTTTTTCAAACTGTTGGACAGGAACGGGGAAGTTCTGATTTGTTGAGAAACAAAATTAATATTTTGGAGGTGTATGATACAGGTAATTAGAGAAGCCAATGCTTGAACACAGTATTCATTCAATCCAATAGGTTTTGGTCATTGTACTTACTAATGTAAACATTTTCTATTTTAACAAATATTTGAGGATATGGAATATGTTTGGAATTAACTGCGTGTAGTTATGATAAATGGGAAGAAAGTAGAGGTTCATTGTGTAAAGGCTGAGAAGATGAAACAGCTCTTCAGTGAATTCTCAGAAAGAAAGCTGTGGGTCATACCTGATCATTCAGTCTGTTACCATGGTTATATACCATGGCCTTGTGGTCCTAAATGAGAAATAGTCGCTGCAAATAACGAATCCATGTGTCTTTATAGTCTGTGAATTCCAAGTTATTTGTGAAATACCATCTGCTTGTCCCCATCTGTTTCTTTGCAACAAATGATTAGAAATGCAGTGCTAAAAACACTGTACATTGTTTGGATTGCAATTAACTAGTATGAGGACATGTAAAATGTATCCCATAATGTGAAACTATTTCATGTTTTAACAGCATGCATAATACCATATTGGCTGTGGAAGTCCATATAGTTGTAGATATTGGACTAAAAGAGAGTAGTTTCCCCGTGGCCTATTGGTAGCAAAAGGTCTTTCTGAAATAAGATGGGCAGCACATGGATTTCCAGATATTTCAAGTAACGGGTAAACTGTGGAAGAGGTAACTGATGAAACCTATTTTAGGACCTATGTTTTATATACTACACATGGATATTTTATGCCAATCACATAATTTGGAATGAATGAAACTTTTCAGTCTTCAGAGGCAGTCCAATAGACAATGGGTTGAAACCAAGAGATTTTCAGCTAATATATACAAAGCAACATTGTCATCAGTTGGTTAGTAATGGCACAATAAAGGAATGTTTTAGGTGAAGGTACATTTGCTTACTATCAATATAATTAAAGTGCATTCAGTCTGTAATACTTTGTACAACCTGTTACTTACTTTCTAGATTGGGCCCAAAGATTTTACTTCTGTACAAGTAGTCATCACTTAATAACAGTAATTGGGACTGGAATTTCGATCATTAAGTGTTTCAAGACCAGTTCACTGTTAGTGAATAACATTTTGCATGATAGAAATATAACCGAGTAACCATAATATTATTTCTTTAACAGTGTTATTGGAAATGTATTTTTTGAAAGTTTCCGGTTTCAAAAGCAGAAAAGTCTTGATGTATTCTGTAGCATCCAAAATTACAGGACAATTTAAGTTATAGGAAGACTTAATTCAATTGCATTTTAAGATAAGACTTTTAATAGAACAGTTCAACCATGGAATAATCAGTTATTTAAGGATATTGTGGACACCTTTTTACTGTCTGCCTTCAAACAGAAGTATGAATCTTATGGCTTCCAATTTATTATTGGCATGACTGGTTTTTTTTCTTTTCTTTTTGGTTAAAAAGAAAACTGTATTATTTTATTGCTTTGGGCTACTAGTAGTTGACTTACTAGCATAATGGAGCCTGCCCATTATGGTCTTAAAGTCATGATGGTTATAAAGCGGGTCACCTATATGAGTGATCCAATTTTATGACCTTTTTTCTGGCAGTCATTAAGTGAATCCCGACAGCCTTAAGCAAACATGGTTTGCTAGGGGACACTTTTGCTGAACATTGTAAGTAAATGCCACATAGTAAATTACAGTCACATGACACGTGGGTTGCTGCAAATGGCCATAAATGTGGGTCAGTTGACGAGCACCCAAAATGCAGTCACATGACCATGGGAAGGAAAGCCGCCTTCAGAACTTTGAAACCAGATTGTAATTTGGAGTGGTCTGTCATAACTTCAAACCGAGTGACTGATTGTAAATTGCGAACTACCTGTATGTTGTGTAAATATCAGTATTTAATAATACTGATAAACTGGGATATACCAGCGCTCTTTTGAATGTTTGTATTTGAGACTGAAATTTTTTTAATGGGAAATACAGTAAAACCTGAAAGGAATAAAGGGGGACTATATGCACAAGTCATGATGCTGGGATATAAAGAGCCACATTTCAAGAACAGGACTTGAGAAATAAAGAACCAATTCCTTTACTATTGGAGAGACTTTGCCTGGGAACATTACAGACTTTCCAACTGAGGCTGTATCATCTGTCCACATAATGTACTGTAGAGGTATACCCGTCAGCACCAATGACATGTGTAAGCTGACAGTAGCAGATCTACTTAAAACATGTGCTTTTTCTTCAAAAGGCAAGCAACAAACAAACCAGTAAAAGCAAAGTGAACAAATGCAGCATCTGAACACTCTCTGAACTGTCAAGATCATCAGAAATTCAATGAGCATTTTAAAAAAAACTAGTTTTCACACCTGAAAGAATTCTACAGTTTGATAGTAATTAGCAAAGATTGACTTCCATACTATAAAATGTCTTTCTTGGTAAAGGCATACTTGAAGAAGGCCTCTCCAGTTTTCTTCTTGAGTAGAGCTTAAATTCTACATAAAAATAAATTGGTACAATTAAAATAGGTGTTTTATGTTCTGTTCTCTTAGCTCATTTAGATCTTTTCTCACTATTTTTTTTTCAGACAGTTCTGAATTTTCACGAATAAAGGCGAATATAATTGTCTTAGGATAATGTTGCAGGATCCAATCTGGGTTGGTCACTGAGACCAGAGGTTCCCCCCCCCCCCCGAGCTTTCAGACTCATGCTGGAGCCCATCTTCAGGGAACTTCCCTCTAACCTAGTTCTGAATTATTTTTGGTACTAATTTTGTACAATGTGCATTACAATAATCCAATGAAGAAATAACAAGAGCACAGATTACTCTTATCTCAGCCAGGATGCTGTAGAAATGCTTAAGAAAAATCCCCACCATAAATTAACTTAATGTGGTCACTTGAAAGGAAGAAAACTTGGAAATGTGAAAAAAAAAAGATCCTGCAAATGTAGGCTGACCTCTATTCTGTTCAACCTTCACTCACTCAACCAAAAACTCTGAAGAAATGTTATACACATTTGCATAATCACAGATGTTAAGTCTCTATGCGGTATGGGAACCTTATATTAAATGGTTCTGGGTTGTATAGAAAACTATGTTCGTGTTCCAGTTAATGCAAGTGCAGCTCTCATTGGGAGCTGCCAGCTGAATGTAACCTTGTATCTTCAACATTATTTTTTTACTCAGTTTGAGCTCTCCATGTTTAATGCTGAATGCTAAAAAGAGCTGCTGCATTTCATAGAACCATAAAGGAGGATCTGGGAATACATAGTTTGGAAGTGGAGGTAGAAATGTAACTAAAATAGAAAAATGTCAAATCACAAGGGCAAGGCACGGAACCATTGAAATTGCTTCTTTCATTCCTTTTTGCTTTCAGCAGTCTGCAAAGCTGCTGTGAATTTTTGTTGTCTGAAACTCTGGCTTTGGGCACATGATAATAATGGCCCCTAAGGTTTGCCACAAAGGTGGGACAAAATAGCATCGTCATTGTGCTTTATCATCGAAGAAAATTGTTGCTCATATACTTGAGTCTGATTGATTTGGAGAATTTATTTTTTTATTTTTTTAATTTTTCAAATTTATACCCCGCCCTTCTCCTAGCAAGGACCCAGGGCGGCAAGGAATAGAATTCCATTACAGGGATTAGAGTAATCTGTTCAAACCACACAAAGGCAAAGGCACACAGGATTCAAAGGCACAGGGCTGATATGCTCTGAAAAAGCACGTCAGCCCTATAAACTAAGGAGTGTTTGATGATATAAAAATGAAATGTGGGATGCAAATACTTCAAAGCAATAACAGGCTTTACTTTATTTTCAGTTTTTGTTTTGTTCAGTTATATTAGGTAGCAAGGGATAGTCATCAGCACCTTCTTTACCTTAGAACACTTGATAGTGATTGTACCATTTGGAAATTATTACAATGGTTTGCAGTGTATGGGGAATTCTGAGTAGATACTGCATCTGCTTTCTGCATTTTCAGAAATTCTGGATTATTGTGGGCATCAATTCTGAAACATCTCTACTGTTGATGGAGATTTCAGATTTCATCAGCTAGATATGGACGTGGAATTGATTATCATAAACATTTGCTGTGTAGGCAGTGCTTATTTTTCATGGATATATATATATATAGCAAAACATGCATTGTTAAAATAACATTCCCATTCACCCACCCTCACAGCATCCTGATGTTTTAATGAATAAAAATTACAGAATTTGGAGTATTGGGAAATACACATGAACACACACACACACATTTATGAACTGCAAATGCATAATAAAATACTTTGTGAAAGATTATTGGACTGCAATCTTGATTCAAATCCTAGTTCAGATAAGGATTCATTGGATGAGCCTGTGTAAATCTCATTTTGACTGAGCAAGGTGATGTGAAAATAATAGCAACCTGTCATGGTTGTCATGGCAATAAGTTGAAACAGAGACTGTAAATCAATTTGGCAAGTTCACAGATGAAGAATAATAGTTCCAGTTTTTTATTTATATATACACATACACATATGCTGAGAAAGAGTTTTAAATACTTTGGGCTTTATACAATCAATTAAACAGGTCATTCTAGGTAGATTTATTGTAATCTTCACATATTGCTGATCACTGAACACATGAAAGCATCCTTGATTATCTACTTGATCTACTGATTCTACTTTAAAGAAGCTGGTGAATATTGTAGCCTATAACCTTCCTAATTCCAATAAAATGCAACAGGCATTGGGAATTGTGGAAAGAATGGTCCAAAGCAGTCAAGTATATAGCCAACCTTGGCTGATCTCAAAAATTTAAGCAGGGTCAGATTTCATTAATCCTTAGTTTGGAGGCTACCAGAATCCCAGGATAAAGGTAGATCAAAAAGCTTATAAGGCATCCTGGAGCAAGGCAATACAATACAATAGCAGAGTTGGAAGGGACCTTGTAGGTCGTCTAGTCCAACCCCTTGCGTGGGCTGGAACCTTATACCATTTCAGACAAATGTCTATCTAACATCTTCTTAAAGACTTCTAGGGTTGGGGCATTCACAACTTCTGGAGGCAAGCTGTTCCAGAGGTTAATTGTTCTAACTGTCAGGAAATTTCTCCTTAGTTCTAAGTTATAATAATAATAATAAATTTAATTTGTAGACCGCTCCCTCTCCCCAAAGGGACTCGGGGCGGTGCACAGGGAAATTAAAAAACATACCATAAATACATAATAAATATATAAAATCGAATTAAACAAGTTATCCCTGCACTAAAAACCCAAAACGCTAAACACTAATCCCTTAAAAACCAATTAAAACAATAACAAATGACTAACCTAGGCCGGCCAAGCGGAAAAAGTGGGTTTTTAATTTTTGACGGAAGGAGCGGAGGTCCGTAGTTGTTCTAATTTCGGGGGGAAGGTCGTTCCAGAGGGTCGGGCTCGCCACAGAGAAGGCCCTTCCCCTGGGCGTCGCCCGCTGGCACAGCCTAGTGGATGGCACCCGGAGAAGTCCCTCTCTGTGGGAGCGAATCGGCCGCAGGGATTTATGGGGCAGAATGTGATCCCGCAAATAGCTAGGTCCTGTGCCATGGAGCGATTTAAAGATGATAACCAAGACCTTGAAGCGCACCCGAAAGACGACAGGCAGCCAATGCAGCTCGCGCAGGAGCGGTGTTACATGGGAGAACCTGGAGGTTCCCATAATTGCCCGCGCGGCTGCATTCTGGACAAGCTGAAGTCTTCGGGTGCACCTCAAGGGGAGCCCCATGTAGAGAGAATTGCAGTAGTCCAGTCGGGATGTCATGAGGGCATGAGTGACTGTGCAGAGGGCATCCCGATCCAATAGGGGACGCAACTGGCGTACCAGGCGAACCTGGTAAAACGCCCTCCTGGCCACGGCTGTCACTTGATCTTCCATGGACAGCCGGGTATCCGGGTGCCCCATCCACAGGGGTAAGATGTTCGTCCCCTATGGCCAGTGATGGAGTCAACTGGTTGTACCGGGATGCCGGAAACCACAGCCACTCGGTCTTGGATGGGTTGAGTCTGAGTCTGTTACTTCCCATCCAGGCCCGCACGGCTTCCAGGCACTGGCACATCACCGCTATGGCATTGCTTCTCTCCTTGATTAGTTTCCACCCATTGCTTCTTGTTCTTCCCTCAGGTGCCTTGGAGAATAGTTTGACTCCCTCTTCTTTGTGGCACCCTCTGAGATATTGGAACACTGCTATCCTGTCTCCCCTGGTCCTTCTCTTCATCAAACTAGACATACCCAGTTCCTGCAACCGTTCTTCGTATGTTTTAGCCTCCAGTCCCCTAGTACAAACCATTCCTATCCCACCCACCCCCATCCCCAGTAAAATTATATGGCGATGTCAATGACGTCACTAGGAATTGAGAATGCTTCAAATATTCTTCTTTTTCTGTTCAAAATAGTTGGGGAGTTAAGAGGAAAAAAACATTATTATAACTCTCATTAATATTTAGATGAGGGATGAGAAAAATGTTGACATCCTAAGCTATCTCATTCAAGGAACAACAGGCAGCCCAAGCAAGAATTAGTAGTAGAGATGCCTAGTAGATAATACGTTTCTTGCTGTATTTAATTGTTTTCACTTTACAGATTAAACATTAGAATTCATGAGTTATTGTGTTTTAATTTTATAATAATAATAATAATAATAAATTGGGATTTATTAACCGCACCCTCTCCCCACAGGGACCCGGGGCGGTGCACAGGCATAATTAAAAACAATATACAATAATACAAATATTTCTTAAAATCGAATTAAATAAATCTACCCGTGCTAAAAACATAAATTAAATTTTGTTTCTGAATGCTCTCTTTCTGAGAGTTTTATTTATAAAAGTAATATCCTGCATTTTCATTGTTTTGTATTTTGTTGGAAGCTTAAGAAAGTTGACAAATGCAAATGAATGACTATGGTGCTTACTTTTCAAATTGCAAAAAATGATTTTGCTTTGAGAATTATATTGTTTTTATGGGAAATATTTTCATTATGTATGTGTAAACTACTCAGTAATATCAAGAATCTTTTATAAATTGGTTATTCAACAAATGTTACCTAAAAAGTGTAATACTTTAAAATAAGTTTTGCTTTTTTAGTTTTGATATTTTTTTTTCTTGTAGATAAAATTGAAGAAGCACAGAAAGAACTAAATGAAACAGAAGATTCTAAAAAAGGTAAAATCATGTTCCTTCTTATTCTTGCCCATCAGCCTCATAATATAAAGACTGTGTAGTTCTGATGTGAAAAAATAGTTTAGTCTGATTTTGGAATGATTTTAATGAAGAAAAAGCACAAACTACATTCTTACAATAAAGCAATAAAAAGCTTAAATTGTACTAATATGAAGAACATTTTCCCCCAATGGAAAGATTAATGCACCATGATACCCTAGAAAATAATTATCAAATTACATTATCATTCACTGAATATACTCTTTTAGGCTATTACTTTATGCTATTACTTTTCATGGCTGCACATGGCTGCACATCAAGGGTGGCATCCTACTAGTTTAACAATCGGTTCGCTGAGCGCACGCTTCGCGCACATGCACTCGCTTCACACATGCATGCTCCTGACGTGTCTGACGCATGCTGTGTGCGCATGCACAATTCACAGGAAAACAGCTGAGGCGCAGCTATTCACTCTACTGCGCTGATCAGCTGGGCTAAAAAACTGGGAAATAAAGGTGAGTATAATTGGGGGTGGGCAGGCGGGCCCACTTGAAGGTAGGAGCGAGCTGGTTCACTCACAGCTGGACTTCTGAGCTACCTGTTTGTCCAAACTGGGCCGAACACACACACATATATACAATACATATATAATGTGTATATTCTGAATTCATTAAAATACAGCTTTACATCCTGTAAGATAGTACTTGCCATGCTTGAAGTGCTACAAGTTATTTTGAGGGGGGGAAATGGGAACGTTAGTGACAGATTTCAGAATAGACCATAAGGATCAGAATCCTGATCTATTTGTTAAGGGTCTGAAAGGATCTTAAAGTCTGCATCTTAGCAAGTCTCTGTACTGTACAATATAAAACACTCAATTCTGATTCAATAACTGACTAGCAAATCCATTTCTGATGCAGAATTTCAAAGAACAGTAGCGTTTATAATTGCATGTTTTTTAAAAAAAATCTTTCAGTGCTGAAATAATGTATAACTGCCAGAACTATCAGAGCAGGGATTGTTTTGACAATAAAGAAGGAAGCACACTGTGTGTTTTGATTTAGTTCTTCAACTTTTAATGCTATTCTATCTTTATTATGTAGGAAACATTGAATGCTTTTTTTTTGCCAAATACAGAATTTTCATAAAGATACTGACTATACTTTCAAATGATTATAGCATGTTTTGTGATGATTTTCATTGTTGTGAAATATTCAGTTTGAACAGAAAACCCAATAACTTGCTGAGACCTAGACATCAGTTGGAAGTTGGTAAAATAAAAAATGTTATCAAAACCATAATGCAGTGTTGAAAATACTCTAGAATCAGAGGCTCTTGTTGATTATAGCCAAGTATTAATCTGGTTTGTAGTACTCCACAAAAGCAACCTGTAGAGGTCACAATTCTTTCATCCCCTATACAGAATAATTCATGCAGCAGTTCCTTGGATGAAGATATTACAGAACTGCATGGGCAACAGATGTTATTCTTCTTTTCTATCCTTGCAAATTAGAAGAACTTATTATCTACAGTTACAGATAATTTGTACAAGTAATTATCTACAGTTACAGATCATTTGTGTTGGATAAGACCTTGAGACTTCTTTGGTTGCAAGGAGATCAAATCACAGATTAAATCCTAAAGGAAATTAACCCTGGTTGTCCTTTGGAAGAACAGATACGGAAGCTGAAGCTCAAATATTTTGGCCACCAAATGAAAAGAAAGGACTCATTAGAAAAGACCCTGATTTTGGGAAAGATTGAAGGAGAAGGGGGACAGCAGAGGATGAGATAATGTCATCAACACAGTGGGATGAGTTGGGGCAGACTTAGGGAGACAGTGGAGGACAGGAGGATCTGACATGTTATTTTTCATGGGGTCGCAAAGATTCAGACACAATTTAGTGACTTAACAACAACCAACAGATAATTTAGGTATTATCTGAATTTGGCTGCTATTCAATCAGTCATTTTGACTATCCTTTGCTTCGCTTTCTGGATTTTGGACTCAGACTGGCCTGGGACTACTTTATTGGTTAAGTTGTAAAGATGTAACCAAGAGCTGTGGTGGCATAGTGCTTATAATGCAGTACTGCAGCTACTTCTGCTGCCTGCCGGCTGCTTGCAATTTGGCAGTTTGAATCTCACCAGGCTCAAGGTTGATTCAGCCTTCCATCCTTCCAAGGTTGGTAAAACGAGGACCCAGATTGTTGGGGGCAATAGCTGACTCTGTAAACTGCTTAGAGAGGGCTTAAAGCACTGTGAAGTGGTATATAAGTCTAAGTGCTATTGCTATTAAAGCAACTCAAGAAACCGAGAGAGAAGGATTGGACTGACCATATCTGGTTAGGCTGGCTGTAGAAAAAGGCCTACGGGAGGCTGGAATTTTTCCCTGTGCTTGTATGAGAGATGGGAGGGCATATCTAGCCAACCCCAGGGCTTGAAGCATATAACTAGTTCTACTCCTGGTTGCCCAGGTGAGAGTGGCGTGGCTGAAGAATGGAGTGCATGGAAGAATTGGATATGGAGTGGGGTTTAAACAGATGCCCCAAGTAGTAGGGGATGTGTGCTAGGTAGAAGTACTCAAGTACTTGGATAAGTTTGTCATCTATTTGGTATTACATGTATGAGGGTAGTAATGATGGGGGGTTTGTATTGGGGATAGGAAGGTAGATTAGACCTTAATATTCCTGTCTTCCGTCTATTACTATTTAATGTAAAGTCAGCTGTAATGACTCATTGATGACTTACCATATTTTTTGCACTATTAAGACACTCCAGACCATATGATGCACCTAGCATTTTTGGCCTTTGGATGCTCTGTTTTTTGCCTCAGTGTGTCCCATTTTTGGCCTCTGTGTGCCCCGTTTTTGGCCTGTTCCTGGCAGTGTGGATTGCCGCCACCACCAATTGCTGCCAAATGGTGCTGCTGGCTTCACAAACTCCCCAACATCAGGAGTCTCCCCCCCCCCCCCCAAGGCAAACCCTGAGGAAGAACTGGGGTTTGACAAAGCACAGAAATTTCCACCCACTTTTGGGGGAGGGGGGAGTGTGTCTTACAGACTGAAAAATACAGAAATTGAAAGGTGTGACCTAGTTTGCATTACATTACAAGTATGTGTGTGTGTGCGCGCATGCGCTCACACTCTAGAAATGTGCTTTCTGGCTTTTGAGTGTGGCATCTGCCTTGATCCTGGGACAGGGAAGGTAAAGAGGCTATTGTGATCTATTGTGATATGGAAATCTCTGGTGGCTCTCTGGAGTTCTGTGCTGAACATAACCAGATGTAAGATCCTATTGATGAAATTAGGCCAGAGAGATCAGTTGAGATTTTTACTACTGCATAAGCTTCCTTGCTGGGTAGCAGCTTCCATGCCTTTATTCCTCAACTTTATGGTTGAGTTGGTGGTGGACTTCCCCAGTTTTATGATTATGACAGGTTTCAAACTGACTCTTGAATCAGAGGTGACTTAGGAGTTCAATACAGTCATGGGATTTGATCCAGATTATTAGGGGCACTATGTATAGCTGAAAAGTAACATACACTAGATCTGGTATTTGTTGTGGGCATTGATGATAAATCTGGTTTTGAGGAATATTGACATCAGTTCCTTGCTGTAGACAAATGACTCCCCTGTAGACTTAAGAGTTCTCAGCTAGTATATTTTGTAGGGAGGAATTTGATTAATTTATTCTAGGTGATTGATGGACCCAATTGATTCCAGAAGTAGCTTGGAAATTTTCCCGAAAGTGTGTTGAATGACCCGTCCAAAGCCTTTGAAATGAACAGGTTGAAATGAATAGGCAACAACAATCCTGGATCTAATCTTCAGATTCCCTGCTTCTGTGAATCCAAGAAACACCCCCCCCCCTCACACACACACACACACACACACACACACACACACACACACACACACAACCACACGGTTGTCAGAGAGACTGTGAGATGAAATGACATGGCATACCTAGAAAGCCACTGGAGGAAGACAAATATCAAATATGGGCACATATAAAATATTTATTAAAGTTTACCTTGTGCTAAAAAGAGCAGTGAAAATGAGGTTATTTCTCTGCTCATATTGCATCTGCAGATAATTATTTTGCAACCATGCTTCCTGCAATCTGGTCCCTCCTTGGTAAGAATCACGTGGAGCTGTTGTGAAGACTAGTCTTAAACATCTGTTTATACAACAGAGTTGGATTCTGCCTGGGAAAGTCATACAGAATTGAACTGAGGTGCAAGCTCAGTTATCTACACCTGTTAGTCCTGAAGAAGTGGATATCTGTATCTCTTCTGGCTGGTTAAGACCTCCTGGGTGGTTACTTGTTGAATGCAACTTGTGGTTAATGCTTCTTTGCCAGTCTCCAAGCCTTTCCTTTAGGGGGAAGATTGTTGAGAGGGTCCTTAGCTGCCAGCTTCAAAGGGCCTTGGATGAAGTGGATCATCTGGATCTTTTTCAATCTAGTTTCAGGCTAGGCTTAAGCATTAAAACAGCATTGGTCATGCTTGTGGATGACTTGTGGAGGGCATGGAATGGGAGTGGTGCATCTGTCCTTATTCTTCTGGATCTTTCAGCATTCAGTATCTTTCTGGATTGGCTTAACAGGGTTGGGTGTGGGAGTGTTGTTGTGGTGGTATCCTCTTACCATTAGTATTGGGAATGGAAGAGAGATCTAACCCTAGGCCTCTGCTTTTTTGAACTTCAGGGTTCAATTCTTTCTATTCCTGTTTAACTCCTGTTTAACATCTATGCGAAATCACCGGGGTAAGATATCATCAATATGTGGATGACACCCAGTTGTACATTTCTGCTCCAGGCTGTGCAACTGATGCTGTAGAGGTGCTTACCTAGTTCCTTGCTGTTGGATTGGGAGGAACAGGTAGCAGCTGTAACCTAGCAAGACAGAGTGTTCTTGATGTCTCTGGGGTTTGAGACCTTCTGATTCTGAGCTGTTCCATCAATAACTCTGGATGGAGTAGCACTCCACCAGATGGAATTGTTGTGTAATCTGGGACTCACAACTCCTGCTTGAGGAATAAGCAGTAGATGTAGCTAGGATGACCTTGCACAAATCTTCATGCACATCAATTGCACCAATTCGTAGATTGAGAGGACCTAATGCCTCAGTCATTTGTTGTCTGTACTGCAATATGCTGTACATAGGGCTGTCTTGAAAAGCATTTGGAAGCTTCAGTGCTTTCGGAATGCAGCATCACACAGTGTTGGGTACACCAAGATTTGCCAATCTAATACCTCTACAGCAGTGGTTCTCAATGTGGGGCCCATGCCCCACAGGGGGAAAATTTGATTTTTAATGGGGGCAATTTGAACCTTGTTTAAACCAAGTTAATGGCCTTTTAGGCTTCCTCCATGGAGTAGAGTTCACTTTTTGAGTAAAGTAAGAATTATATGTCACAGGGGCAATGGTGGGTTCCTACTGGTTTGGGCTGGTTCAGCCAAACCAGTAGTGGTCTGGCAGCCTGGGTCGCTGGAACCGGCAGTGACCCAGGCCTGCCACACCTCCGAACTGGTTCTCTGGGCAATGCTGTAGGCGCCGCCATCTTATTTTTTGCTTCTGTGCATGCGCAGAACAATTTTTATTGTACTGTGCATGCATGCACAATGCACATCAAGTGCATGTGCATGTGCAGTGCACACATGAACAAACCAGCAGTAGTGCCTTCCAGAACCCACCCCTGCACTGGGGGGGAGGGGGATCAGGATTTTAGAGATGCTTAGGTGGGGTGTGGCAAAAAAAAAAGATTGGGAACCACTAGCAAGAGCTGATTGGGTCTAGCATGTTTCTGAGTACAATTCAAAGTGTTGTCTTTCACCTTTAAAGCTATTCATGGTACATGGCCATGTTACTTATGGGCTTATGTCTTTTGTGAAACAATGCCATTGTAAGATTCACGAATGTTGTTGTGCCTTCCCTCTGGAACATCCCCCCCCCTCCCATAAATCTGGTAATACTGAGTATGTTGCCCTTCGGGAAGACTGTAAAAATCCTGGTTTTTCCCATAGGGATTAGGAGTGGAGGTTTATTGGAACCCAGTACTGGGCAATGTTGTTGACAGAGGAGACCTCAGCTTTTGTATTTTGTATTCAAAGTTTGTTTTATATGTGTGTGTGTGCACTTTGTTGTATTTATGCTGTTTTTATTGTTTTGATTTGAGCCACCCAGAGTTTTATAAATAAATACAGAACATATTATGGAATATTCTTGAGTCAAACTTCATTTTAATCATATTCATATTAAATCCAGTATCCAGAGAGGTAGCATTTTTAAACTGTTCTCACCCAAAACATAAAACTATAGTGGACTATAGTTAACTGTGCATAAACACTTAAACTATTTTTATTTATTTGCTTGTTAATCAGTTATGTAAGTAGGTTGTAACGGAATAGTAAATGATGAAAGTGGAATAACAGGTATTGAGATATTTCTTGTCTTTGTGTAGTCTCATATAAAAAAGAAGTTTAAGTAATATTTTGTAGAATTCAAATAAATTATAAGAAAGTGGAGACTCTAAAACTGTCCAAATTCCTGAAGTTTTATGTTGGATTCATTCTGCTGAAGCAGGTTCAGGTAAACCTGGATGAGTTACTATGAGTTTTTAAAATTACGGTAGCAGCTTAGCAGTTGCCCATTCTAAAAAGCATGGATTAAAAAGAACTCAGCATTGTATGAGTTGAAACTGCTTTGTAAATTAAACTGCTCATTTCATGATGTGATTTTATTTCTTTGTGTTTGGGCAGACATCTCCAAGGCTATTACAAGAGGGAGCACAGACACAGTTAAAGGTGTGAAGCGCAAAAAGATAGTAGCTGAGAATCATCAGACAAAAATACCCAAATCACCTTTGAGAACTCCAGCTCAGGCAAAATCTAAAGAAAAAGCAGAAGACCATTCAGCATCTTCTAAAATACTTCCTGATACTTCAGAGCTATTAAAAGAATCTCCTAGTTTGGCTTCACAAAATGGGAAACAAAATAAACAAAATGTGGGGACATTTAATAGCGAGGTAGCTATTAAAATATCTACAGCCGAGACTATACTACACACAAAACCATCTCTGTTACCTCAGTCCTTGGACTTAAATAAATGGTCAGTAGAAGAATACAGTTCAACTCAACTACATTTACCAGTGAAGAAAGGTTCCACTAGCTGTTCAAGTATATCAAAGATAGATAACAATGAATGTATTAGTTTTGTTGATTGTAATAACTTGTCCTCCTGTACCAATACTGCATTTGATGTCTTACTGAAAGCTATGGAGCCTGAACTGAACACTTTAGCACACGAGTGCCCTTCTAGTGGAATGCAGATTGATAAACTGAGACCAAACAGAACTGTTAACACCTCTTCCTCTCTTGTATCCAATACACGAAGTGCCCAAAGTCATGAGGCTTCGTTACAGCAAAAACATGTAGCTGCATCTCAGTTTTATCCTTGTACTCCACAGACTGTGCATGTAACAACATCAGGGAAGACTTCACAAGCACAGATGCACTCAGCTGCTCACTCAAAAGAACAAGTTCCCACAAAAGCTGGACAACACAATCAGCAAGTAACTGCATGCCCAAATTTCACTAGTTCTGTGGTACATCAACAGAATCAGGAAAATCTCAAACTCCAACATATATACAGCACAGCAGTAACTTCTTCGGTAACTTCCCAGTCGTCTGTTTCACAGGCTTTTTGTCAAAATCACTTAGTAGCGAAGTCGTCTTCTCCTTTGTCAATTAATCCAGCTCTACTACCCAGCTCTACTGCCCAGATACCCATAGCTCCCTTGTACAATTCAGCCCAGATAGCCTCTGTTGTCAACCCTGGCACAGAACAAATATGTAACCTCCTTAAAGTCCAGAAACCTAAAAAAATGGGAAAATATGTCTGTGAATATTGTAACAGGGCGTGTGCTAAGCCCAGTGTTCTCCTAAAGCACATCCGCTCCCACACAGGAGAACGACCATATCCTTGTGAGACCTGTGGATTTTCTTTTAAAACTAAAAGCAATTTGTACAAGCACAAGAAATCTCACGCCCATGCTATCAAAGTTGGACGTGTCCAGCCGGACTCTTCCGGGCTGTTTCTCTCCCATGAATCGGATAAAGCACTTAGCATTCATTCGGATGTAGAAGAAAGTGGTGACAGTGATGATGAAGGCACGGCGGATGAGAGGCAAGATGATCAAGGATCATTAGAACTGGAACCAACTCATGTGGTAAAAATCCCTTCTAATTCCGAACCCTTACGCCAAGGTAATCCCATCTTATTAAGCAACTCAGAGTATACAGTAGGCAATTCCTCATTTCAGGAGTCAACTATTCAAGCAAGAACAGCTTTACCTAAGGTCATTGTTTACCCTATAAATATGTCTCCTTTACAACATGATGGCCCCAAAGTAACAGCCCCCAGCTCTACAGTCACAAATGTGAAATCAGATATACCTTATAGTGACTTGATAAAAGATTTTGATACAAACAAACATCAGAAAAAACAAATAGATATTTCTGAGGAACAGCCCGGAACCCCTATAGGGGCAACAATACACGCACAGTTACAAAGACAACAGGCAACAGATTGTTCTCAAGAACAAGGAAAATGTCTCCTGAGCCCTAGAAGTTTAGGTAGCACTGATTCAGGCTATTTCTCACGTTCAGAAAGTGCAGACCAGACCATGAGTCCACCAGCTCCATTTCTGAAGGGACCCCCCACAACTGAAAAAGACTTAAGTAAAATTTGTGGGCCACGAACGAGCACCACAGTGGTTACTGCTGCACAAACTACTTGTGCTGACAAGTCTTTTCTTTCATCAGGTCAAATGAGACCACCTTTGGCCACAAAAACCCTTGAAGAACGTATTTCAAAATTAATATCTGATAATGAGGCAGTAGTGGATGACAAGCAATTGGACAGTGTGAAACCACGTAGAACATCCCTTTCTAGAAGAGGCAGTATTGATTCTCCCAAATCCTATATTTTTAAGGATTCCTTCCAGTTTGACCTAAAACCAATGGGGAGAAGAACAAGCTCAAGTTCTGATATACCAAAGTCTCCTTTTACACCAACTGAAAAGTCAAAGCAAGTTTTTCTCTTGTCTGTACCAACCCTTGACTGTTTGCCCATAACCAGAAGTAATTCTATGCCTACTACCAGTTATTCAGCTGTACCTACCAATGTAATCCCTCCTCCACATCCACTGCGTGGAAGTCAGTCTTTTGATGATAAAATTGCCTCTTTGTATGATGATGTCTTTGTGCCAGGACCTTCCCCTCCACAGCTCCAGACTGGGCACACTCGCACACTTGTTCGTCAAACAGCAATAGAAGATTCGTCATCCAGCGAAGGGCACACATTTGGACCGGCAAAATCTGTAGATGAAACTTACGGATGCAGTGTATCAAATGAATTCTTAATGGCAAGAAGCAAGTCATTTGTACAAGGCTCAAATTTGGATAAAATTAAAAAATCACATCAAGGCCGAGGGATAATGTTTGAGTGTGAGACTTGCAGAAATAGATATAGAAAACTGGAGAATTTTGAGAACCATAAAAAGTTTTATTGTTCAGAGTTGCATGGACCAAAAACCAAGGCAGCTATTCGAGATTCTGAACATAAAACTATTGCGAATAGTACACAACCACAAATCCTTCATTACCGAGTAGCAACATCAACTGGTGTGTGGGAGCAGACACCTCAGATAAGAAAAAGGAGGAAAATGAAAAGTGTTGGTGATGAGGATGATGAAGCACCAACAAATGATACTAGTAGCCAGTCAAAGAATATTGCAGAGAGCCAAAATAAACCAGGAGACACTGTCTCTAAACAAGCTGCTCTCCTGGATTCATACAACACTTCAGTCCAGAGATTGGCACAAGATGAGACAGAGACTCAAATCACAGAGCAAGCCACAGAGCCAAAAATGTTGCTGCACAGGAAGAATCACAGTGTTCCAATTGTGCATGAAAAAAATGAGCTGAAAAGGCAAGGAGCTGGAATTTCTGTGATTCAGCACACAAATTCCCTAAGCCGACCTAGTTCATTTGAAAAAGCAGATTCTTTCGAAAGAATATCACCTATTTCTTTCCCAGCTAACAATCCTGAGAAGTTCCATTCCTTGAATAATGCAATTAAAGAAGAGAAGCATCCACGCTTAAGTGCTTCTCAAAGTCTTCAGGCAGCCGAAGCAACACGGCATCAAATTCATCATGAATGTAGAGTTTCTCCTAATGAAAAGAATGCAACAGTACAGCCACTAAGACTTGTTCGCCAACATAACATACAAGTTCCTGAAATACTGGTTACAGAAGAGCCAGATAGAGACCAGGAATGCCAATGCAGTGATCTTGAGAAAACAGAAAAATTCAACTGGCCTCAACGAAGTGAAACACTATCAAAGCTACCCACCGAAAAACTTCCTCCCAAAAAGAAAAGAATTCGTTTGGCTGAAATTGAGCAGTCATCTGCTGATTCGAGCTTTGAATCGACACTTTCTAGAAGTTTCAGTCGGGAAAGTAGTTTATCACGTGCATCTAGCTTCTCAGCATCTTTTGATAGAGATGAACTTGCTAAGAATGAGAATGCTTCCAGAGCAGATCCTGTTAATAAATCAGTGGAATTTATCAAAATTCCTCCCTGTTCAAACACACTCAGTGTGCCTGGTCCTCACTACAGAGAAATGCGACGTGCTGCTTCTGAACAAATCAATTGTACCCAGCCTTCCATGGAAGTATTTGACTCTAGGAGCAAGAGCTTTGATTATGGAAGTGCGACTGCATCGAAACCTGCCTCACTTAAAGAGATCTCCTCTTCCAAATTGAATGCCAGTATTGGTGGCCCTGGACATGTACCTCTTTTAGAAAGGAGGAGGGGACCTCTTGTAAGACAGATCTCTTTAAATATTGCTCCAGAAAAGAATCTTCCTGACATTGTATCCCATGCTTCCTTGCAAACAGCTCTTCAAGCAGATACTTCAGCAGAGTCTTTTCAAAGGTTGCAAAGTTCTGAGACACCTTTGGAGGACATTTCTTCAGGTTCTCAGCACCCACAAAATTATAGCAAGTCTTTGCAGGAATCGGTAAAGAGCAACAACTTTCCTAACTTTCCCTCCACTCAACAGTCTGTAGGGTCGAGTCTAAATCACCATGATCAGCAGTCCTCACTGAGTCGTAATTCCCAAGCATCTGTTAAAGGATCAGCACTAGGAAGTCAAAAAAAT
This sequence comes from Rhabdophis nuchalis, assembly GCA_039707465.1. Lineage (NCBI taxonomy): Eukaryota > Metazoa > Chordata > Lepidosauria > Squamata > Natricidae > Rhabdophis > Rhabdophis nuchalis. Next base: position 151,503,395 of record CM077645.1, read on the forward strand.
GTTAACCAGCACTGCAAGCAAGAGGATTGGTTTGCACCTAAATATCAACTTCATATTAAAACCTTGCAAGTAGAACAGCAATATCCTTCAGGCCTTCTGGGAATAGCTGGCATGGATCAAACTGGGCCTTCATTAGAAATATTTAGTAAATTAAATAATAACATGTCCAAGCCATATGTAGCACAAACTGTTCCTAATAAAAACAGCAGTTCAGTCTTTCAGGCAGAACCTTTTGTTGTTCCTGTACGTATTCACAGTAATATTCCATCTTATGGCTTAGCTTCTGTTGCACCCATTCCTCAAATTCTAGTTACCCAGGATCAAGTAAGCCAGCCTCTTTGCATACTAAATACTGCATCAGTGACAGTAGCAAAAGACCAGGCTGCAATGCCAAAGTCCCACAAAAATAATCTGAGGTGTTTGCCGTGTTCCCAGCCAATATCTTTGTTTGATAACTTAGTTTATGAGACGGAAGGCAATATGCCAATTTCATTAGGATCTTTAAATCTGATTCAGAAAGTGCCAGTTGGTGGACTTTTCCCTCAACAGGAAGCGACAGCTTCAAGTAAACGCATGCTTTCCCCAGCCAATAGTTTAGACATTGCCATGGAAAAACATCAGAAACGTGTTAAAGATGAAAGTGGAGCTGTTTCTATCACAGGTGCTGTATCACTGCATCCATTGAACATTAAACCAAATGAACTTAATAAGCAAAAAAAGCCACTTTTAGTACGACAGAGTTGTACCACTGAGCCCCTCGAAAGTTTCCCATTGGATCCAGATGATGAAAGCGGTGGAGCCAATAATTCATCAGATGTCTTGTCTATTTCACCTGAATCTGCTCAGTCTAAAAGTTATTCAGTTGTGAAAGACTCCTTAGAACAAGATAGTCTACCAGCTTCTGGAACCACAGACTTTGCAGGTAGAAGGCCTCATCAGTCTGTTCCACAGAACACTCCTTCGTTTCTAAAAATTCTAGGTGACAATCAAGAAAGGATGTCCCCAGAATTTAATGAAAACAAGAAACCCGATATTCACAGCCAAGCAAATTCTGGAACTAATTTTTCTGCTGTAAATAAAGGCGTTACACAGAGATTATCTTTGCCAAGCCTAAAGACAGCAACAAACTTTACATGGTGTTACTTGTTAAAAAGGAAACCTGTACATCTATTACAACAGGATCAACAGTCATCATCTTATTCTTCCTGGTCTATCAGTCCCAACAATTGCAACCCACTTGGTTTGCCCACAAAGATTGCACTTTCCCTCTTGAATTCAAAACAGAAAGATGAAAAATCATCTTATACTCAAGCAATAAGCACCACCTTCAAATCTGACACATTGGTCTACTCAAGCAAATGGGAGAACAACTTACTTAAGGTATTTAATAACTGCATTGACTACACTTATCTTAAACTGGGAAATTCTTTGTTTAATGTATTTAAGTAGCTTTTTAAAAAAATGTGTAACAGATTTGCATTTGGGAAAAACTTCACAGTACTCTGTATATTTTTGTATTACTAATACATCTTAATTACATTGCTAATTACAACATGATCACATGTCATGAGAAGCATAATTTTAGCAGTAAAAAAGCCAGCTGATTGCAGAAATTATATATATATGTGTGTGCATGTATATATGTGTGTGTGTATACACATACATATATACATATATATTTCTCTTAAATTTTCCAGATGAATTTGATTTTTTTAAAAGTGAGATGAAATAGTAAGGTCTTCAGCTTACTATTACAGTAGTTTCCTCAAATCAAGGTTGACCATTCTAGAGGTGTGCAATAGCCAGATAATATCTGCATGAACAGATATATTATCAAACTGAAGAAAATTTGAAGAATGTTTAGTTATTTATTTCAACCAATATATTGCTCCTTAGCCACCAATGAACACAGGAAGCTTATAATTTTAAAAATATACAAAACTACCAAACATACAAAAGAATGGTGTATGGGCCCAGAAAGAACATATAACCAATAACCCATCCAACAGGAGCTCAAATTTTGGTCTAATCCAGAGCTAGGCCTTCAATAACTTCCTGGACGGCATCGTGATAGAATTCACCTGCATATCTAAGGAAATATTGTTTTCCAGAGAGCAGGTACCATAATAGAGAAGGCAAATATCTTGGGCAGGCATGTCCAAAGTCCGGCCCGTGGGCCATTTGCGGCCCGGGGGTCGGTTTAATACGGCCCTCCAACAGCCCTCCCTGCTCTGTGTAAATGTGGCCCTCCCTTCCTCCCTCTGTCTCTGGGGCTGTGTGGCTGGGAGGGAGGTGGACGGAGGTTACGGACGCCTCCTCCCGCAGCGGGCGAGGGAGCAGGCGGGGTGAGCACCCAAGGCTACCGTCATCTTAAGCACCACCGAGGCTGTCGCCCGGCAGGGGCGTCAGGCAGGGAAGCCGGTCGCGCCTCCATCGCTGCACGTTCTGGGGCTGCGAAGCTGGGAGAGAGGTGAATGCGCGGCCCCAGAACGTCCGCTTGGTGCCTGCTGGAGGGAGCCGCGATGGAGCCACGACCGGCTTCCCTGCCTGCGTCAGGCAGGGAAGCCGGTCGCGTCTCCATCGCGGCTCCCTCCGGCGGGCACCACGGCTTACGTTCTGGGGCCGCGCGTTCACCTCCCTCCCAGCCACGCAGCCCCAGAACGTGCAGCTCCTGCCGCACAAGGTCGCCCGGCAGGGGCGTCAGGCAGGGAAGACAGACGTGCGGCCTCAGAACGTAAGCCGTGGTGTCTGCCGGAGGGAGCCGCGATGGAGACGCGACCGGCTTCCCTGCCTGACGCCCCTGCCGGGCGACAGCCTCGGTGGTGCTTAAGATGACGGTAGCCTTGGGTGCTCACCCCGCCTGCTCCCTCGCCCGCCGCGGGAGGAGGCGTCCGTAACCTCCGGCATACCGGCCCTTCTGCTGCTTCCTGGGGTGGGGGAGGGGAGGAGAGGGGAGAGAGGGAGTGACTGACAGACACAGACAGAAGGGGAGGGAGGGAAAGACAGAGAGACAGGCAGAGACAGAGAGAAAGAGAGGGAGGGAGAGAGACAGAGAGACACAGATAGAGAATGACACAGGGAGGGATTGAATCGGAGACAGACGGGGAAAGAGGGAGAGACAGACATACAGAGAGAGGGAGGGAGGGAGAGAATCAGAGAGAGTGACACACACACACAGAGAAAGAGAAAGAGAGAAAGAAAGAAAGAGAAAGAGAGAGAAAGAAAGAGACAGAAAGAGAGACAGAAAGAAAGAGAAAGAGAGAGAGAGAGAGAGAGAGAGAAATGTAGAGAGAGAGAGAGAGAGGAAGAAAGAGAGAGAGAGAGAGAAAGAAAGAGAGACAGAAAGAGAAAAGAGAGAGAGAAAGAAAGAGAGAAAGAGCGAGAGAAATGGAGAGAGAGGAAGAAAGAGAGAAAGAGGTAGGTAAGTTTTTTAAAAATTTATTTTCAATACATTGTGAAAACTCAACTGTCAGTTGATCTTAATGTTATGAAATGACATTGGCATAACTTGGCATAAAATAATTTATTTGCATTTAATTGTAGTGGTTCAAAGAATATTCGGAAAAATGTTCGGCCCTCCACCATGTTCACTTCATCCAATCTGGCCAACTTTGAAAAAAGTTTGGACACCACTGATCTTGGGTATTACAAGATGGCATTGCTTAAGTGATGAACTTATCATGCCTACTCCTGTTTAGCCATTCTTATGGAATGCAATTTAGAGTTTTTATGTGTTCATAGCAACAGTAATCATGATAGTGAACTCTTAAAAGTATCAAATGAAATTCTCAGTATTCAGTTCAATTTACAGATCTATTAGTAGCATACATTCCATGAAGCACCTGCCAAAACATAGATGGTTCTATAAACAGTTGAACTAAAACTTGTTATGGCAATATAAGAATAACTTGCCTACACACACACAAAGTTTGTACATCAATTCTTGGAATAAGAGATCAAGAGTGGTATATATTCACCTCCTACAAGTATAAATGAAATTGTCCCATTTCCACCCCCCTCTGATGTTTTAAGTATCGTTCCAGAACTACTATTAACTGAAGTAAAAGGTTAAATAGCTCCCCTTCTTAGATCTTTGATTACTAGTCAAGTTTATTTTGTTTTAATATTTCAGATTATACAAGAATTCTGACTTCAGTTGCCCAAATTACTTAATTTACTGGAAAGAGCATGTATTTATCATTTTTTTGTTTAACAGCCTCTCCTTACTCCAGCATTACTTTTGTAGCGTTCTTCTCAGTTGAAAGCTGGTAAAACCCAGGTCATAGATACTGGATTTATTGAACAGTAACTAAAATGTAGCAAATTTATAACCTTGGTTATGTAATTTTTATTAGGAATGCTCAGATTAAATCTGAAAGGCATAAAACAAAGAATAACTATTTGTAAACATAAATTTCATCTTCAGAAATTACATGTAATGTTCTTACAAGTTTATACTTACTGGTACTTTTGAAATGGTATACAGGTAAAACTCGAACAATTAGAATATCGTGTAAAAGTTCATTTATTTCAGTAATGCAACTTAAAAGGTGAAACTAATATATGAGATAAGACTCATTACATGCAAAGCAAGATTGTTCAAGCCGTGATTTGTCATAAGTGTGATGATTATGGCGTACAGCTCATGAAAACCCCCAAATCCACAATCTCAGAAAATTAGAATATTACATGCAATCAATAAAACAAGGATTGTACATAGAACAATATCGGACCTCTGAAAAGTATAAGCATGCATATGTACTCAGTACTTGGTTTGGGCCCCTTTTGCAGCAATTACTGCCTCAATGCGGCATGGCATGGAAGCTATCATCCTGTGGCACTGCTGAGGTGTTATGGAATGCTTTAATAGCGGCCTTCAGCTCTTCTGCATTATTCGGTCTCATGTCTCTCATCTTTCTCTTGGCAATGTCCCATAGATTCTCTATGGGGGTCAGGTCAGGCGAGTTTGCACAGTAATCCCACAGTCATTGAACCAGGTTTTGGTGCTTTTGGCAGTGTGGGCACCGGGAAAATGAAGTCAGCATCCCCATAAAGCTTGTCTGCAGAAGGAAGCATGAAGTGCTCCAAAATCTCCTAGTAGACGGCTATGTTGACCCTGGACCTAATGAAGCACAGTGGTCCAAAGTCCTCTTTTCTGATGAGAGCAACTTGTGCATCTCATTTGGAAATCAAGGAACCAGAGTATGGAGAAAGAATGGAGAGGCACACACTGCAAGATGCTTGAAGTCTAGTATGAAGTTTCCATAGTCTGTGTTGATTTGAGGAGCCATGTCATCTGCTGGTGTTGGTCCACTGTGCTTCATTAAGTCCAGGGTCAATGCAGCTATCTACTAGGAGATTTTGGAGCACTTCATGCTTCCTTCCGCAGATGAACTTTATGGGGATGCTGACTTCATTTTCCAGCAGGACTTGGCATCTGCCCACACTGCCAAAAGCACCAAAACCTGGTTCAATGACCATGGGATTTCTGTGCAAACTCGCCTGACCTGACCCCCATAGAGAATCTATGGGGCATTGCCAAGAGAAAGATGAGAGACATGAGACCGAACAATGCAGAAGAGCTGAAGGCCGCTATTGAAGCATCCTGGTCTTCCATAACACCTCAGCAGTGCCACAGGCTGATAGCTTCCATGCCACGCCGCATTGAGGCAGTAATTGCTGCAAAAGGGGCCCAAACCAAGTACTGAGTACATTTAATAATAATAATAATAATAATAATTTTATTTTTAAACCGCACCCTCTCCCCACAGGGACCCGGGGCGGTGCACAGGCAGAATAAAAACAGTCAATAAATACATACATTTCTAAAAAACAATTAAACCAACCCTGTGCTAAAAATTCACTAAAAATATGCTACCCCATTAAAAACCCCAAAGACAGAGAGACTATCCTAGGCCGGCCAGACAGAAGAAGTGTGTTTTTAGCTTGAGACGGAAGGAGCGGAGGTCAGTAGTCATCCTGATATCGGGGGGAAGGTCGTTCCAGAGGGCCGGGCCCGCCACAGAGAGAGCCCTTCCCCTGGGAGTCGCCCGCTGACAGAGTCTAGTGGACGGCACCCGGAGAAGTCCCTCTCTGTGGGAGCGGATCGGCCGTGAGGATGTATGGGGCAGGATCCGATCCTGCAGATAGCTAGGTCCCGAGCCATGGAGCGCTTTGAAGATGATAACTAACACCTTGAAGCGCACCCGGAAGACAACAGGTAGCCAGTGCAGCTCGCGCAAGAGCGGTGTTATGTGGGTCGACCTAGTGGTCCCCATAATTGCTCGCGCGGCTGCATTCTGGACTAGCTGAAGCCTCCGGGTGCACCTCAAGGGGAGCCCCATGTAGAGAGAGTTGCAATAGTCCAGTCGGGATGTCACGAGAGCATGAGTGACTGTGCGAAGGGCGTCCCGATCCAATAGGGGGCGCAATTGGCGAACCAGGCGAACCTGGTAAAACGCCCTCCTGGCCACGGCTGTCACTTGATCTTCCATGGACAGCCGGGTATCCAGGAGGACACCCAAATTGCGCGCCCCATCCACAGGGGCAAGATGTTCGCCCCCTATGGCCAGCGATGGAGTGAGCTGGTTGAATTGGGCAGCCGGAAACCACAGCCACTCGGTCTTGGTCGGGTTGAGTCTGAGTCCGTTCCTTCCCATCCAGATCCGTACGGCTTCCAGGCACTGGCACATCACCGCTACGGCATCGTTGGGGTGGTTTGGGGTGGAAATGTACAGCTGTGTATCATCAGCGTACAGATGGTACTCCACCCCAAAACCACGGATGATCTCACCCAGCGGCTTCATGTATGTGTTGAACAGGAGAGGCGAGAGGACCGACCCCTGAGGCACCCCGCATGTGAGGGGTCTCGGAGTCGACCTCTGCTCCCCTGCCAACACAAATTGCGATCGGCCAGAGAGGTAGGAGGAGAACCACCGTAAAACGGTGCCTCCCACCCCCAACCCCCCCAGCCGATGCAATAGGATACCATGGTCGATGGTATCGAAAGCCGCTGAGAGGTCTAATAGGACCAGGATGGAGGAACATCCCCCATCTCTGGCCCTCCAGAGATCATCTACCAACGCGACCAATGCCGTCTCGGTGCTATGCCCGGGCCGAAAGCCGGACTGGCGCGGATCTAGATACTCAATTTCCTCCAGGTGACGGGGAAACTGTTTGCATGCTTGTACTTTTCAGAGGTCCGATATTGTTCTATGTACAATCCTTGTTTTATTGATTGCATATAATATGCCAGGGCCCGTGGCTGATGTTCTGCAACGCCAGGTCCGTGGTCAACAAAGCCCCCCTCATCCATGACCTTGTGTCAGAGGGGGAGCCGGACCTGGTGGGAATTGTGGAGACCTGGTTGGGCCATGAGGGAGGACTCCCCCTCGTTGAAATGTGCCCGCCAGGTTACCGCGTTTTTCATCAGCCCCGGGCCCTAGGCAGGGGTGGAGGGGTAGCGGTTATTGTTAGGGAAGGTCTAGAGCCGAGAGAGACCATTGTGCCACAGACCACCGGTTGTGAGTCCCTCTGCGTGAAGTGGGGCCTAGGGAGGCAGTTGGGCTTGCTGGTTGTATACCTGGCTCCTCGCTATATAACAGCAGCCCTGCCTGAGCTCCTCGAGGTGATCGCTACGATGGCAGTGGAGACCCCAGACTGGTAGTCATGGGGGACTTTAATCTGCCATCGGTGGGCGAATCATCGGAGGCAGCTCGGGAGTTCATGGCTTCCATGATGGCCATGGACCTGACCCAAGTAATTCAGGGCCCCACCCACGAGGGTGGACATACGCCGGATCTAATCTTTGTCTCTGGCCAATGGAAGAGTGATCTGGGTATAGGGGATATAGTCATTACACCCCTGTCATGGTCAGACCACTCACTTCTCCGGCTCGACTTTCCAATCGCTACACCCCACCGCGGGGAGGCGGAACCTGAGTCACCTATTTGGTTCCGCCCCAGGCGCCTGATGGACCCTGACAGGTTCCAGACGGCGCTTGGGCCACTTCTTGTATCCCTGACCCGCGCCCCGATGGAGGACCTCGTGGCCGCATGGAATACTGCGGCCACGGGAGCCTTGGATTGGGTCGCGCCCTTGCGGCCTCTCTTGCGGCGGCGAACCACCCTGGCTCCTTGGTTTACCGAGGAGCTAAGGGTGATGAGACGCCACAAGAGATGCCTAGAGAGGAGATGGAGATCTACTCGGTCTGAATCTGACCGAACACAGGTGAGAGCCTATTTACGGACTTACCTTGTGGTGCTGAGAGTGGCCAAACATCATCACTGTGCCACTATCATCGCATCCGCAGATAACCGCCTTGTTTAGGGTGACCCGCTCCCTCCTTCAACAGAGGGTGCGGGAAACCCCATTACAGGGTAGAGCAGAGGAATTTGGGATTTATCTGCAGGATAAAATCGCTCAGATTCAGAGCGAGTTAGTCTCCATCGATGGCCCAGTGGGATGCCCCGAGGCAGGTCCTGAGACAGTTTTGTGGGAAGAGTTTGACTCTGTTACTTCCGAAGATATGGACAGGTTACGTGGGCGACTGCGAGCCACCACATGTTTATTGGACCCGTGTCCCTCCTGGCTTGTACTGGCATCCTGAGAGGTTACACGAGGCTGGCTCCAGGAGGTTGTCAATGCTTCTCTGAGTGAGGGTTTCTTGCCTGCCTCCCTTAAAGAGGCAATGGTGAGGCCCCTCCTGAAGAAGCCCTCTCTGGACCCAGCATTATTGGTTAATTACCGTCCGGTCTCCAACCTTCACTTTCTGGCGAAGGTTGTAGAGAGTGTGGTGGCACAACAGTTTCCCCGTCACCTGGAGGAAGTTGATTATCTGGACCCGTGCCAGTCCGGCTTCCGGCCCGGGCACAGCACCGAGACGGCATTGGTCGCATTGGTAGATGATCTCTGGAGGGCCAGAGATGGGGGTTGTTCCTCCATCCTGGTCCTATTACACCTCTCAGCGGCTTTCGATACCATCGACCATGGTATCCTATTGCATCGGCTGGAGGGGTTGGGGGTGAGGGGCACCGTACTGCGGTGGTTCTCTTCCTACCTCTCCGGTCGATCGCAATTTGTGTTGGCAGGAGAGCAGAGGTCGACCTCGAGACCCCTCACATGTGGGATGCCTCAGGGGTCGGTCCTCTCGCCTCTCCTGTTCAACACATATATGAAGCCGCTGGGTGAGATCATCCGTGGTTTTGGGGTAGAGTACCACCTCTATGCTGACGATACGCAGCTGTATATATCTACCCCAAACCACCCCAACGATGCCGTAGCGGTGATGTGCCAGTGCCTTGAAGCCGTGCGGGCCTGGATGGGAAGTAACAGACTCAGACTCAACTCGTCCAAGACCGAGTGGCTGTGGTTTCCGGCGTCCCGGTACAACCAGTTGACTCCATCACTGGCCATAGGGGACGAACACCTTACCCCTATGGATGGGGCACGCAACTTGGGTGTCCTCCTAGATACCCGGCTGTCCATAGAAGATCAAGTGACAGCCGTGGCCAGGAGGGCGTTTTACCAGGTTCGCCTGGTACGCCAGTTGCGTCCCCTATTGGATCGGGATGCCCTTTGCACAGTCACGCCCTCGTGACATCCCGACTGGACTACTGCAATTCTCTCTTCATGGGGCTCCCCTTGAGGTGCACCCAAAGAATTCAGCTTGTCCAGAATGCAGCCGCGCGAGCAATAATGGGAACCTCTAGGTTTACCCACATAACACCGCTCTTGCACGAGCTGCATTGGCTGCCTGTCGTCTTTCGGGTGCGCTTCAAGGTGTTAGTTACCATCTTTAAAGCGCTCCATGGCACGGGACCTAGTTATCTGCCCCATACATCCCTGCGGCCGATTCGCTCCCACAGAGAGGGACTTCTCCGGGTGCCGTCCACTAGGCTATGCCAGCGGGCGACGCTCAGGGGAAGGGCCTTCTCTGTGGTGGGCCCAGCCCTCTGGAATGACCTTCCCCCCGAAACTACGGACCTCCGCTCCTTCCGTCAAAAACTGAAAACACACTTCTTCTGCTTGGCCGGCCTAGGTTAGTCTTCCGTCTTTTAATAGGGTTTTAGGGGATTTTAGCGTAATTTTAATACAAGGGATTTTAGCGCAGGGATAATTTTGTTTAATTTGTATTTTATCTATTTATCTATTCATGTATTCAATATTGGTTTTTTAATTTCCCTGTGCACCGCTCCGAGTCCCTTTGGGAGGCGGTTTATAAATAAAGTATTATTATTATTATTATTATTATTATTATTATTATTATTATTATTATTATTATTATTATTATTATTATTATTATTATTATTATTATTAATATTAATATTAATATTCTAATTTTCTGAAATTATGGATTTGGGGTTTTCATGAGCTGTACACCATAATCATCACAATTATGACAAATCATGGCTTGAACTATCTTGCTTTGCATGTAATGAGTCTTATCTCATATATTAGTTTCACCTTTTAAGTTGCATTACTGAAATAAATGAACTTTTGCATGATATTCTATTTTTGGGGGTTTCACCGGTATGTATACCCAGTGTTAATGAGAACCCAAGCATGGAAATATTCCGTATTTAATGAAGCTAATCTTTATGTAATTAATTTTTTTGAAGTAACTGCAGAATTTTATACTGCAGGCTTATTGCCACTATTTGTTTAGTATGTTCTTTACCTTTTTTCTTGATAGCTTGTCATATATTTACATGAAAGGAATATGAGAGGGGAAAGGAGTTATATGAGGGGCACAGTTTAAGACTCTGAAGAAATGCATGGTACCTACAGTCAGAAAGTTGCCTCTGTCATTCTATTTTTCATTTTGGAGTCCTCACTCCTAGTGAGGAAGAAGCAGTGATTTTGACTTCAGTAAAAGGCAAGAAGGCTTAGCTTCCTTTCATTTTACTCTCATTTAGAGTATTGCAGATTTCATAATGATTGAAGTGAGCATTCTAGCTGACTTTGTCTAGATTAGTGAAGTCGTATTTGGATACAAGACGGTTAGAAAATTCCTGAGGAGTTGGTGGTAGTGAATGTATTGTCAAGAAAACTTTATGGCTCTGTTTATGCAGTTAGCAGGAATCAAACTTCACTTGGGAGCATTTTTACATTTTGAAGCATATACACTGTTAGTAAAAGTCATACTAGTCAATGGAATTTACTAGAATGCATTGGCTATTAAGCATTCTGTAAGCTATCTCTTTTTCCCCCCTCCTTTGTCCAATATCATTTCATTTTGTTTCATCTCCATCCTATTCTATTTCATTCACATTTTTCCTGTTTCTGGCTAGTCTTTCTACTCATTCTGTCTTCATTGTTTCTTGTTTCTTACTGTTTCGTTTGATGTATAAGTGTGTAAATATATACACTATATATGTGTATGTAATGTATGTATGTATATGTGCTGTGTGTGTGTGTTTGTGTAGAAAGAGAGACAGAGAAACAGAGATACTATAGATAGTAGCTGGATAGCATAGTGGTTAAATATGGATAGCATTGTGGATAGCATTTTGATGTGGGAGACCAGAGTTTGACTCCCAGCTGGTACCTACATTACAAGTATGGTTCCTTTGGCAAAGATCTTCTAATGCTTCACCTGTTAACTTTATATAAGGGTACAAACTAAGGGAGTCATACCAGCTCAGACATCACCAGAATTAATGAAGTCTGTTCTAGATATTGGGGAATCAGGACAATCTGATGATAAGTGGGCTACTGGAACAAGTCATACATGCATACAAGATTTGGAATTGATAGAATGCTACTACAACAATAGACCTAATGAGCGGGGACATATGAAATGTATAAGGGAACTATGAATGGTCAGAAGACCTACATCTACACTAACTGATAAACAGTTAGTTACCCAAAATTTCAACTGCTGTCACAACTTGAATTGGACCAACTATATATTACATCCTGGGCTCAAGAAGATCTCAAAGAACAACTGGATGTGCAGCCAACACCTAAAGCTGGAATGTTACTGCTACCTCTTCTATTACAGAGCACAGCAGTTGATAAGACCATGGGTAAATTAACTATAGTCAGCCCTTAAGACTCATTACTGAGACTCTTTGGAACAGTACCATCAGTTAGCATGCTAGAAGATGCTAGTAGAGCCTTCATGGCAATCCCTACTACCATTGAAGTGGTGTATACTACAAATCAAGGAGAGAAGCAACTTAGAACTAAGGAGAAGTTTCCTGACAGTTAGAACAATTAATCACTGGAACAACTTGTCTCCAGAAGTTGTGAATGCTCCAACACTGGAAGTTTTTAAGAAGATGCTGAATTTGTCTGAAGTGGTATAGGGTTTCCTGCCTAAGCAGAGGGTTGGACTAGAAGACTTCCGAGATCCCTTCCAACTCTTATTCTATGATGAATTCTATGACAGAAATTCTGGAGATGCTTGATTAAGCAATCAAGAGAAATAACAATACACAAAATCAGAATCGGAGAAAGAGAGAGAAGGTATGTTGGAGGCAAGGATCAAGTCAACACAAAGAGAGGTTAATCAGGTGGTGGAACTTTAGAGGAGTATAGGCTTCAGTTACTGAAAAAAATGCAAGGGCTGATTTCCTCTGAAGCCCTAGGGACTGCTAAACAAAAGCTCAGAGCACTGACCCTATGCTAAGAAGATACACTAGAGAATCGGAGGCCAAGATGATAAAATGACCTGTTCTCTCAAGAACTATCTAAAGTGTACTCCCAACTACAATGTAACAACACATTAATAGCAAAGTCATTAAGAATAGAGACTGAATAGTACTGGAAGAACATATGAGATAAAATAAAAATATATAACACCAGTGCAAAATGGCTTGTAGGACCTAAGAGCAGACCACAGCCATTTTCCAGAACAGGAACCAGTCGCCATTACAGTAACAGACATCCAACAGTGGGTTACAACAAGAAGATCTAGAGAGCACCTGGCCCAGATGTGATTCACATTACTGGCTAAAGAAACTAACAGCAGTGCATGAATGTCTAGTTTGCATAGATGAACCAGCTACTAGTAACCTAGATTGGCTAACACAAGAAAGGACAGCTGATCATGAAAGACCCCAGAAGGAAGCAGTACTGTCCAACTGTAGGTCAATAACTTGCCTCCCCACAACATGGAAAGTCCTACTAGGCATAATAGACAGACGTTGTGGGATCATATGTGTCAGTTCATGAACACACAGAGGTTAGGGCGAGGGTTAGAGATTCATACATAGAGGTCTAAGCAGATGGATCGAAGGTCTGACCAAACCACGAGTGGTAATAGATAAGGACCAGAAGGTAGCAGTGGCGATGACTATAGTGGTGCCAAGCAACATCAGGAAGAAGATATCTTCAAAGATGAAAAAGTACCAGGCTCTCAAGGAGAAACTATAGATGATGCGGAAAGTAACAACCAGAGTTGGTGATAGGAATACTGGTGATAGGAATACTTTGAGCTGTGATTCCTAAACTGAGAGAGTGGCTTCAACAGATCCTAAGAACAACACCAGAGGGCAGGGCTACTGTACAGCTAAGATATTATGCAGAACCCTCAAACTCTCAGGCCTATTTTACAGGATCTGAGATTGAGAAAGACATATACCATAGTGGTGAGAATTTTGTATATGTTTAATATAATTAACTTTTGGAGAAGTATCTTAAATCCAGCATTTAAGAAAAATTGAATATCTCATACTCAGTATAGGCTGGTTTTTAATAAAAGTAATCATTACGATGTACATACGTATTACGTAGTACCTAATCCAAATTCTGATTCCAAAAATGATACCTGTGGCCAGATAAACACACACAAGAGTAATAAGTTACACCAGGAGTTAGTACTAAGCCTGTCAAAGCTGTAGAGCATGGTTGTCCAACTTTTTGCTTTGCCTGAGCCACATTGAGTGAAGAATTGTCTTGGGTCACATATAAAACATATAATATAGTTAATATTTATAAATTGCATAATGTTAAAAGTTTATGATCTTGTGGGACTGCATTACTAGCTGTCCAGGGCCACATGTGGCTTATGGGATGGACACACTTATGATAGTGTCTATCATTCAGGAATAGAAACTTGACACATAAACAATAAGTATCTACCAGATATTCAAACTGCAAGGATATTTGAACATATAGAGTCATAAGCTTAACATTATACTGGAGTCATAAGCATAACATTATATTGGGGCTCACTCAGTATACTTTAAATTACATACTGAGGTCATTTAGCTGAATTAGTCTATAGCATAGCTTCATTTCTTTGTTTTTTATTTTTGCTATTATGAGGCATTTGAAAGAAAAATAGAAATAATGTAAATAAATAAGAAAAATGCAATAAAGTGCAAATGAACAAACAAAAAAATTAAAATGTCACAGAGGTAATTTTTAAAAATATATTATTAGTTATTATGAACAGCTGAATATATCACATGGTATAAAAAGATTAAAAATTGCCCCATTAGTTAAGATCTAAGCTAAACTTGATGGTCAACACAATATGAATCACTGATAAGATTATGTGCTATAATACATTCAATCAATATTGCTAAGCATATGTATTCTGTAAACCTGAAATCACAGATAAACCCAACCAATGGATAATTGTATGAATTCAATTATACAGTAATCAATATTATAAATAATAATTATTATTATTAAGTTGTAGTCAAGGAATGGTTTCCAGTTTATGGTATACCTCTATTACAAGCGGCTCCCTGAGGTAATGGAGCATTCATTTAGGATGAGTCAGTCAGTGTACTGGGAATTTGGGTGAGAATCTTTAAGAGACAATCTTAGGCTAAAACACACGGATTTTGTCCAGGTTCCATATGGTTTAGGCTTAGGTTTATAAGGAAAGGAACTTTTTGATTGTTAACTAAGTAATTTGAGATCTTATTCTCAGAGTTATTGGAAATATTGATGGAACCCTTTTGATTTTGGATTTAAATATATGTACAGGTAGAGCTTGAGTTATAACTATTTAGTGACTATTCAAAGTTACAACAACACTGAAAAAGGTGACTTATGACTGGGTTTTTTTAACACTCATGACTATTGCAACACCCCCATGGTCATGTGATCAAATTTTGCACACTTGGCAATTGGCATGTATTTATTAAGATTGCAATGTCCTTGGGTCACATGATCATCTTTTGCAAACTTCTGACGAGCAAAGTCAGCGGGGAAGCCAGATTCACTTAACAACTAACTTAACTGCAGCGATTCACTTAATAACTGTAGCAAGAAAGGTTGTACAATGGGACAAAACTCACTTAACAACTGTCTTGCTTGGCACTGGAAAATTTGGGCTCAATTGTCATAAGTTGAGACTGCACACAAGGCAAATTTGTCATTCATCTCCACCCTAGAATTTCTGTTCTTTTACTATAGAACTAACATTCTTTTGGTCATCTTTATATTTGTTATACTAGATATGGCTATTGGTGTATGTGACCTCTATACCAGCACAGGATGAGATATTATCCCCCTAAAAAATACTTAGGTTTCTTCAATGTGGAATTACCTCAGCTCAGACTAATTCCATAGGATTAGAACAAGGGTCTCCAACCTTTGCAACTTTAAGTCTGAAGGACTTCAGCTCCCAGACTTCTCCAGCCAGCTTTGCTCTGGGAGCTGAAGTCCTTCAGACTTAAAGTTGCAAAGGTTGGAGACCCCTGGATTAGAGGATTCATTGGTAAGATCATCAACAATCATGCTTCTTGGCTCACTAAATTAGTTATCTATATAAATAAAAATGTAAAATAGTTTGTGAAAAGCCGCTAATCTCAGAAAGTACTGGACCAATGGACACCAAATTTTCACACAATATTCCCAAGGACTTCTGATGATATAATACGTACCTTTTTTGTGGCTGGCACACGTGTGTCATGTACACGGTACACAAACGTAAAATGTACCCACTTGTGAGGTTTTCACCTCCCTGTAGCTCCTCCCATCCGGCTGGTTCTTATGATGAGTCACGCACACACCCCTCACATTTTAACAGTCATTTCCTCAGCAACCAAATAAGCTTCCAATGTTGCCACACTGCATGGAGGCCTACTAGGCTGAAAACTAGGCATGGGGGATGACACACTCCCAGGTGGCCCATTTTGGTCCCAGGAGGCTGCATGGTAGGTAGGTAGGTAGAGGGATAGAAAGAGAGAGAGGGAAAAATACAGTAGGTAGGTAGGGGGATAAAGATAGAGAGAAAAATACAGTAGGTAGGTAGGTAGGTAGAGGTATAAAGAGAGAAAGGGAGAAATACAGTAGGTAGGTAGGTAGGTAGGTAGGTAGGTAGGTAGGTGGATAAAGATAGAGGGAAAATATAGTAGGTAGGTAGGTAGAGGGATAGAGAGAGATAGAGAAAATACAGTAGGTAGGTAGGTAGGTAGAGGGATAAAGAGAGGAAAAAATACAGTAGGTAGGTAGGTAGGTAGGTAGGTGGAGGGATAGAGAGAGATAGGTAAAATACAGTAGGTAGGTAGGTAGGTAGACAGAGAGAGAGGGAGAAATACAGTAGGTAGGTAGGTAGGTAGGTAGGTAGGTAGGTAGGTAGGTAGGTAGAGGGATAGAGAGAGAGGGAGAAATACAGTAGGTAGGTAGGTTGGGGGTTATACGGTGGTTGTGTGTACGTGTTTGTGTGTGCAGGTGTACATCTACACACAGATTGGTTGGCCATTTAACCAGACTGGCCCACAGCAACGCGTGGCCGGGTACAGCTAGTGGGAAATAAATGGAAAACACAATCTTGTTTATTTGCATAGTTTACGTAGATTGCAGAATTTAGTTTTCCTTGACAAAAACATTTGGGCGGTAATGTAAGGAACATGTACCTCCTCTTATGACTGATGTCGTCTTTCAAGTAACAGAAAGTAAGGAATTCTATAAAATATTATTTTCATTTTGGGGCCATTT
Organism: Rhabdophis nuchalis; assembly: GCA_039707465.1. Taxonomy (NCBI): domain Eukaryota; kingdom Metazoa; phylum Chordata; class Lepidosauria; order Squamata; family Natricidae; genus Rhabdophis; species Rhabdophis nuchalis. The sequence goes on from CM077645.1 coordinate 151,520,300, forward strand.
TGAGGGAGCAGTGCAGTATTTCTTTTTTTAAAAGAACAACATTACCTGCCAGCATATTGGTCTTTTAAAGGCTATATTTGATGTTACAGTTTCCATGAATCAATTGCTGCTGCTTGTCTTTTCTCTGAACTCTCCTTGTGCTGATTAAAACACCATTAGGATTAAGTGATAAATAATTTGAAAATGTGACATGTGATAACTCAGCTTTCCAGAAGCTAATTGCCCCTATATGTGTGGGCCTGTTTATTTCTGGGAATTCTACAAGTTAAAATCCACGTATCTGAATTGACCTCAAGATGGAGGAAACAAGGATATATGTTAAAATAAAGAACTGACTTTGTACTTGCTAGTACCTGAATTACCACGTTTCTGAACTACATTATTTTCTAGCTTCAGTACTCTAGGTCAGGGGTCTGCAAAGTCGGCTCTTTTAAGACTGGTGGACTTCAACTCCCAGAGTTCCCCAGCCAGCATAGCTGGCTGGGGAATTCTGGGAGTTGAAGTCCACCAGTCTTAAAAGAGCCGACTTTGCAGACCCCTGCTCTAGGTGATACCGGATACAATCATAGTTTCTTCTGCAAGGTGTCAGGATAAATAGAATGAATAAATACAGTGGCCTAGAGTAAGAACAAATTTGGTTATTGTCAAAGAATCAGCTCTCTAAAAACGTATCTTTAGCTTTTGGTTAGCATAGCTTGAAAACAAGTTTTCTAGTTTGCATTCACTGCCTGCCTATGAATATTATAATTAACAGCCATGAATTGCGGTCAGGAGCCAAAAATTTTTAAATAAATGCCCTCGACAGTGGTCTCAGTTTTTGTTTCCAATAAATATGGGGCAAAGTAGTGAATCAAATAAAATTTTACTATTGTCCATATTTAGGCCATTGATTGGCCTAAGCAGCAACAGCATTTCCTATCACTAGTATAGTTGTAAATATTTGTGGATGAATTGCACAATTAATAAAATTATGCATGATTAAACGCCTACCCCATCTAATGCATTCCTTCTGTTGAGAATACAACATCCCGAATTCTCAGCCAGCATGGGCCATAACTGCTAGGATTTCTGGAAGTTTTCCTGGTGTTAATAAAAGTAATACACTACACACATAGCCATTAATGGGACATGAATTGAAAACACTGCATGGATGGTACCCCAAACCTGGTACCTAATGGAAGTGGGTATTACATTCCTAATTGCATAAATGATTAATCCCATTGTAATCAGTGGTGCTTCTACCTACATAAATCTACTTTCTCTCAGGTGGCGATCCTATAATTTGAACTAAGGATAATTATTTTCAATCTAATATAGAAATTGTGTGTTGCTTATGAAAGCAGTCTGACAGCTGATATTGATGGATCTATTAATCATGTTAAAAAGGCATATTAAATCAAAATGTAAAAATAACTGATTTGTAATGTATACATGCATTCTGAATTAGTTTATATTAGATGCACAAATGGATTGGATTGTACCCTACTTACAGAATAATTTTGCCTGAAGTGGTAGGTTTGATTTCTATGCTACTACAAATGCTACTAATCTGCTAGTTAAACTTGTAAGAGTTGATTTACATTTATCTCAGCAGGCATTAGTTAAACAAAAGGCAGCAAAGAAATTCAGCAATAAAGAAAACTCTGAACTAAGTACTGATCAAGATATTGAAAACATAGCCAAAAATGAGCCAAGAAGAGTTAAAATATTTGATGGAGGGTGAGTGGTTTATTTTCCCTAAAGTGCTATAACTTTTGATTATTTTGAACTGAAATCTGATTATTTCACCCTCTGTTCTTGTGAAATAAAATTTGTTTTGCATTATGCGGAATTGATTCTTTTAGCACAATGTCTAGCAAATCTGGGGTAGAACTTAGATAACAGGCATCTGAGTCTTTTGTAGCAAAGTAGAAACATTTGTCAGTTTGAATGTATTATGCTGTTTCTCATAGTCATTATGGGTGCATCAAGTCACAAAACATGAATTTTCAGGAAAGCAAATTCATGAGGTTAAAGGATGTGTAGCTTGGTGAAAAATAAAAGGTCTAACTCAGAGCACAAAAGTGTAACGGCAGTAGAGAAGTCACATTCCAGTATTCAAAATCAGATGTTGCCCCAAAACAAGCTATTTATTTTGTTAAAAATACACGGTGATTTTCCAGAAAACACATGCACACAAATATGTACAGAACTTGCAAGCAAAACATCCTACTCTGGTTTCTCTTCAATAATCTAGGACAGAGCTTTTCTACTTGGCAACTTTTAGATGTGTGGGAAATCTGACTGGGGAATTCTATGAGTTGATATCCACACATCTCCCTTGCCAAGTTTGCAAAAAACACTGTTCTAGAACGTTTCCTGGCACTCCAAATTTATCATCCCCCCCCCCTTTTTTTTTTAAACCAAACTGTAGTGCTGGGCTGCTGTTCTCACATTTTCAAATTGTAATTTTTAAAAAAGGAACTTTTAATACATTGAAACATCAGAGTTGATGAGCTGATTTCTATTTCAAGTGTTTTCCAAAGTCCCTGCCTAACATTTATTCCCATAATACTATTGCTCACATTAGAATTTTTTTTTTGTCCCATTTAAACTAGATATAAATCAAATGAAGAATATGTCTATGTTCGTGGGAGAGGAAGAGGAAAATATATATGTGAAGAATGTGGGATACGCTGTAAAAAGCCCAGTATGCTGAAGAAACATATTCGCACGCATACAGATGTCCGGCCATATCACTGCAATTATTGCAATTTTTCCTTCAAGACTAAAGGTAGTTCAGTTGTGGATCATTGTTTTGAGTCCCCTTCATCGCAAGGATGCTTTAGCACAAGGGTCTCCAGCCTTTGCAGCTTTAAGTGGCTGGAGAAGTCTGGGAGCTGAAGTCCTTCAGACTTAAAGTTGCAAAGGTTGGAGACCCCTGCTTTAGCAGATATTTTTCTGCTTAACGTCATATTTAAATTAATACATGATCAAGGTTTTCTGTAAATCATATAGACTTTATAAATGATAAACTATGTAGAGATTTTTGCAATTTTTAAAACTGTTGCTTCAGGATTTGGAAGGTTGTTATAAAGTTATGAGAACTTCAAAAGAATTTATAATGGGCCATGCCTATTACCTAAGTATGAATACGGCTTTCCTTGCCTGCCAAAACACCCAGGAGGAATTTTGGGTACAGAAGAATCTGCCCCTTTTGAGAACACATCCTGTATATAATTGGTCATACAGCCATTTATCAGGCAGACATACCCTGCAATGGTATTGATTTTGCAATTTTCATTCTTGCAATTAATTCAGGCTTGGATCAGTATTACAAACTATAATGGTGCTGATTTGGGTAAGCTACTGTTTCTTCTGCTTTTTATAAGGAGTTACTGTAGTAAAGGATGTATAAGAAAAATTTAAGAACATTTTGAATACATTTGATCGCCCAAAATACTGAATCATTATCTGTGAACAAATAATTAGCACTGTGTGGTGTCTTATTTGTTCTGCCATAAGTCTCGATAGTTAAAAAAGAAATTAACCTTTTTGTAAATTATATAAAAGTGAGATGACATTCACATCAGAGCTTTTGTGTAATTCTGCTCCCTCATAGCATTTAACATTAACAAACTGCTTTATTTTATTGCTTATTTTAATTAAAGGAACTGCAAATATAAAGTTCAAATTTTATGAAACTATAGAAGAAAAGTTATTGCATGTTATTATAAAATTGGTTCTTTTAATTATGTCAAAGCTTGTTACAACTTTAAATAAATCTAATCATTGTACAGAATAAGAAGCACTGCAAAAACAACAGTAAAACAGCAGATTTAAGAAAATCAGCAACAATCTGGGTTATTTTCTTTTAAAATCAAGCTCAAGTCCTGGAATCTTCACAGATAGATATGATTTTCTTGACAACAGTGTAGAAATAGTTACCAATTACCTTTTTAACCACTGTTACATTTATAAGCCTTATTTTGCTTAGTCTAGGGTGGGGGTTGACAATCTTAAACACTCAAAGAGCCACAAAGGTCCTAACTGAAAGCCCCCTGTTCAATTCTAGAGCTGACTGGAAGTCTGGTTCCCCCACCATAGAGTCTCCTCCTAGTGCGGCATCCTTTTTCCTCTGATGACCGGAAGTCTGGTTCCCCCACCATAGTTTCCTCCTACCACGGCTTCCTTTTCCCTCCACCTCTTCTAACTGAAAGCTCTAACCTTAACCCTATCAATTATGGAGCTGACCTGTGACAGGGAGGTGTAGCAGAGGGATGAAAGAGCCACACGTGGCTCCAGAGCTGCGGGTTGCTGACCCTTGGTCTAGGAGTATCAAAAATGATGTTAAAATCCTTAAGAGCAAAAGTAATTTATTGACTTCCTATAAGTTTCTATAATTTATTATTTTTTATTTTATTTTTTATTTTAATTAAATTTATATCCCGCCCTTCTCCACGAAGGACCCAGGGCGGCACACAGGAATTTAAAAACATATAAAACAATAAAATACAGAATTTAAAAACATATTAAATTACAGTCCTATGCTAAAATCCAAATTAAAATCCCCAGTTTAAATCTATCTAAAATAGCCCCAACGGGAGGTTAGGCTAGGCCGGCTTGCTGAAAGAGATGTGTTCTTAGACACTGGCGGAAGAGGCGGAGGTCCGAGATGGTACGAAGTTCAGGGGGTAGGTCGTTCCAAAGGGACGGCCTACCCCCTGATTATAAAGCTATCCCAAACCAAAGCATCCCATATGATATGTGACAACTGGCATGTTTATGGTCACGATCCTGTGTTGCTGTGCATTCAACTTTAAAAGCAAAACAGTACATTATTGGTTTTGTTTTTATTTTAGGAAATTTAACAAAACATATGAAGTCCAAAGCGCATAGCAAGAAGTGTATGGATTTGGGAGTCTCGGTGGGATTAATAGATGATCAAGATCTGGAAGACTACGGTAAAGATGTTCATAATTCTTAATGTTTTAATTGTATATTTGTGGTTGTGATATTTCCCTTTCTCTGCTTAGGCCTCCTATTCAGCTGCTTTCATGGAAGAAGCATTTCAGATACATTGCACAGCCAATTCATTTGGGTTCACATGCATCTCAATTGGTACACTTTTGAAATATAATTTACTCACCAAATTTCTTTTAGTAATAACATTGTAAAAAGATATTGAAAACTCACAAGCCTCCATTTAAACCAGCTTGAATGAATTAAATCCAATTTAATTCTGACTGATCTAAACAATAAGCTCAAAATCTCTATTTTGAGATCCTAATTTGAGTCATAGGATAGAGCATATTAGATAGAGGAAACTTTTATCCACTGAGGTATATAATACATTTAATTAGGAGTCTCACAAAAGAGGATCCATATAATGTTTATAAGCTACCCCAGAATTGCACCTGGAAAAGATGGACAGTACATAAATCCAGTAAATAAAATAAATAAACAAATTGAAAAATGTATACACAGGGATTCAAAAGGGGAGATTATTGTTTAAATAGACCCCATGAATTAGGATCTAAAGCAAAATTTCCTACTATCCGGTGTGTGTGTGTGTGTGTGTGTGTGTGTGTATCTATATCTATCTATCTATCTATCTATCTATCTATCTATCTATCTATCTATCTATCTATCTATCTATCTATCTATCTATCTATCTATATGGATAGTGTTGGGTTTAACTACTGTTGTATACTATGTCTTTATATTCAGTTACTGCAATTCTATGTTGGTTATGCCTCTATAACAACTTTATCAACCTGTTACTCTTCAACTGGTCTTCAACTGACAAAATTCCAAAGGCTATACAGTTTGACAATTAGGGAAGGGATATCAGGCTGGGGAAAGTTATATAGAATATGAAAATACTGCACCGTTAAGTATATATCAAATATTTAGATCTGAATATATTAATTTACATGTCCAAATCTCAGAAAGATACACCCATTGTCCAACATTTACCAACAAATATGAAAGCTTAGTTTATGTATCCTACAAAATAACGTAATAAGGAGATGACAGAATAGTATTAATCTTCGCTAGTATTTGCAAACATATTTGGATCAATTAAAATTTTTGAGAAGAGTCACATTTTAAACATTTTTGAAGTTCAGATCGAATTTTGAGTGACCTGAAACTAATTCTGGATATACTTTTATAGAAATTCCATGGAATTCATCAGAAACCTCTTCCAAACAAATGAATTTGGGATTGGGCATTTTGTTATCTAAATGGAATGTGCAATGAAAGCTTGGGCAAGCACTGTGGAAAATGATACGCCTAAGTTGTACTATATCACGTTGAATGGTTCACCTAGGCTGACAGCTTAGCTCAGAAGCCAGCATTCCAAACATATTAACTGTATATTTTGGGTGGGAAGAACATTCTTTAGATCAGGAGATGAAAGATGGAATGGCGATTGGGAACATAAAAGGGAAACTAAGTGCTATTTACTAATACCCAAATGATAGCGAATCTGAAACCAGAAAACATCACACAATCTACCAATCCTGCTGTTCTAAATCCTCCCAATCTTTAATCAACAAGTCTCACAAAACCAAATTGAAACTATATGACAACTATGATGGAAAGTTCCCAAATTCTTGTTGACCAACAATAGCTTTTCTTTAAAAAGATACATTCTAGTTCCTTCTTTCGCTCAAAAACTGTCCAATTTCAAAGTTATTCTTCTGCTTTAAAATATAGGAAAACCAAATAAAAGATATTCAAGGATGAAGAATAGCTAATAGAGTGGCTTATATTGCTATCTGAGCATTAACCTTAATGTTTTCCTGTCAATTCTTATGAAACAGATAAGAAATAATGAAAAAAGACTAGGAAAAACAATCCATATATTTAACGGAATAATATTATTAACAAATTCATAATTTATGCTATGTGAAACCATTGTCTGCAATGATCCTTTATGTAAATGACGGTTTCCAGCAAAAAAAAAAGTTGCAAATTGCAGTCACATAACTGTGGGATGCTAGAAATCGGTGTAAATGTGTGTCAGTTGCTAAGTGTCCAAATGTAACTACATGACCGCAGGTGGGGGAGGTGTCAGAACTTCAAATCTGAAGTATTTTTTTGCAGATCCATTGTAACTTTGAATGGTTGTTAAGCAACTGGTCATAAGTTAAGGACTACTATTCAAAAACCGTAGATATTCTGAGAGGAGGCTTACCCCATGAATACACAGCACATATTGTGTTAAATAGAATGCTCTCTGGTTTTTAAAGATAGAAAAATGTTAAAGGTTCAAAAAGATTCAAAACTTTTAATTAATTAAAGGATTTCAACCTAGTGATACTGGATGGTGAACAATACCTAAAAGTGTAAAAGCAGAGCTGGGATTAAATTGTTTTATTACCATAATGGCGAACCTATGGCACACGTGCCAAAAGTGGCACGTGGAGCCATCTCTGAAGGTACACAAGCTGTTGCCCTAGGTCAGCTGCTGCGTGCATGCACGCACCAGCCAACTGATTTTCCACCTTTGGAGGGCTGGGGGAGGCTGTTTTTGCCCTCCCCAGACTTCAAGAGGGGGGAGTCGTGCACGCATGCATGGGGGAGGAGCAATGGGGGGTCATGCATGCATGTGCTGTAATACATTGCTATACATAAAGTATAGCAATATTATTGCTATACTTTATGTATAGCTTTATGTCCCATAAGGAAAGTGTTTTTTCCCACTACTATAAACAGCAAGTTAATGAATGTGTTACGCATATGGTATTCTACACATAAAAAAATTGGATCTTTGCGCAAAAATTCATTGTTAGTTTAAATGGTAGCCATATTTTACCAAACTATAGCTAAAATTTCCTTGAGAGTTGTAAATCTTCAATGATTCAGAAATACTTTTTAAAAATTTAATAGTAATTAAATCACAATGCAAATAGCTTGGTTGAAATAGAAAAAAAACATTAAATACAGTACAGAAAGAACAGTTACCTTATTCAATATTATATCATTTCTTCTACATTCATCATTTTCATCAACTCTAATGTTTAAAGTTAGTGTGGATGATATTAAAAAGCCTTTTAGTGAAGCTCCTAAGAAGTATTTTATTAGGAAAAAAGGAAGACCACATATCCCTAACCACATTATTAACAACTGCTTCAGACCTTATTGATAACATTTTTAGCAAGGTAAGCATCTCCCATTAGTTGTTACTCAGTACTGGAGCATGTAGAGGGAATAATCTTTATTCTCAAAAGCAACTGTTTCTTGATTATTTGTATTGTTAAATGTTTGCATTAATCACTATAACGATTCATATGATTCAGAGTTTCAGAATGAATTTGAGAGCAATCAACAGCAGTTCCTCATTTGTTTGGAATCTATAATTTTTCTCCCAGGTTGATCACTGAGAGTTTAACAATAGCATTGTTTATTACAAGTGGTTTTAACCTTATGATCACTGATTCAGATACAATAGGCAAACATAAATGGCTAATTTTTGTGAGATAATAGAATTTTGTCAAGCAGAATACAATCAAATAAAATCAAAAGAACAATTGGTGGCAGAGGGATATAATTGCTAATGGTTTTCTTATTTATAGTTATTAAAAAGGTTTAATGTAAACAAATGAATATGCTTTTGAACATTGTAAGACGAAGCTTGAAATAAAATGGTGCACAAATGGTGAACATGGACTTGCTAAAATATATAAACTTTTATTGAGATTTGAAATAAAAGTAGAAGAAATGAAAGATAGTATGATAAAGTGAACTAAATTTTTTGATTATAATATACAGTGCAACAGTAGGGAAATATATTGTGGAAAGGATTCAAATTTACACTACATTATAATCTTAAAGAGAATTTTAATAAAATGTGTATGTCACCAGAGAAATTGTCTTGAATGTATAAACGGCATTTCACATTTACATTGGAAATGTGAACAACAAAAAAAGATATTTTATCATGCTTGCTGAATGAGGAGGACTTAGGACTGATCCTCAGAGTTCTGGCTGCAGTCTTGTGATTGCAATTTCTATTGTTTTCTGCCAGCTTTCCAAAGGTAAAACCAATAGAGAAGTCAGAAGTTGCTTCCACCATTTTTTCACCCTTCCTCCACTCTCTATAGCGAATGCCCGTGGCACTCCTTGCCCCTCCGTGGCACTGCCCAAAAGGTCATGCTTTGTAGAACCATACATGGCTATATTCTCCCCTGCATCCTGATTTCCTGGGACTTCTGCCCCTATCCTCATTGAGCTCACATGAAATTCTTGCTTAATGTCTCACATAGTAATGGGGTTACAACAGCAACCAGGATTGCTACCGCTAAACGATGTGGTCATATTACAACTGCATCATTTAGGAATGGAAATTCTGGTAACTTTAGGATTTCCTGAACAGAGTCCAAATCTCAACTTGCCCATAATCACTTGGTGGTTTTGGTTCAGTCATTCTTTCTCTAGTCAAGTAGACTCATAGGTTAGGAGAGATACCCTCCTCATGTGTCATGCCTTGAGACATTAGGGTAAAGGCAGCGTATAAATAAAAAAAACCACTTATATTATATGGATCTTTATGTTATTTTAAACTCAAAAGAGCCTGTTTTCATCTTTTACCTTAAAAGATATATAGAGTATCATGATTTCTTAAACTAGAATGGCCTATCTCCGTGATGGCTAGCCTTTTTTGGATCGCGTGCCAAAAGCAGGGGGAGCACAGGGGGGTCATGCATGGACGTGCCCACACCCATAATGGTATGTATGCGACTCCAGTGCAAACCTTCCACCCACTTTTGGTGTGCTTTTTTCACCCTCCAGTGGCTTTCTAGGAGGCTGAAGCCTCCGGAGGGTGAAAAACGGCCCGATGGCCAACTCGGAAATTCGGGAATTGTGACTTTCAGTTTGCTCATAAGGCCATTTTTTGCCCTCTGGAGCCCTCAGGGAAGCCTCTAATGGTTCTGGAGGGTGAAAAACAGCATTAAAAGAAGGCCAAAGTCAGTTGGCCAGTGTGCACATGAGCGCTGGAACTGACAGGACAACACCTTGCACGCCCTAACAAATGGCTGCATGCCACCTGTGGCATGCATGCCATAGGTTCGCCATCACGGATCTATGTCAATAGCATAGATTGATAGACAGCTTTTATGAAAAAATGTACATATGTCACAGATTTTTTACTTTGGTCCATAAACACCCCTCTTCCTCCCCTATTCATTTTACCCTAGGCCTGAATCTAAACCTCCAACTCTAATGAAAAACTAGTTTTAAAATTTGAGGTAAAATTGGATAAGATTTTCAAGAATAACAGTCTTAGCAAATGGAATTATTTTTGGGCAGCGAAAGAACTTATTGGATTAAATAAATAAACCATGATCCTTGAATGAAAAAGTAGAGTTAAAAATTATATAAATTAAAATAAATTAAAAAAAGCCAATGAAGGAGTCAATTTGCTGGATTATTAAAAATATGAGCTTTTGCATTGAAAAAGACTACCTTGGTTAACCCTCTGAAAACCGTTGAAAAGATGGTTGCTATCCATCTGTTACACTGCATAAACTTTGCTTTCATAGGGTTTTATTCAATCTTAATATGTCTTAGTGACCCTACATATGGTTAGTTGATTAAAACCGAAATATGATGTGCTGTATCTGAGGGTTTATTTATTTATTTATTTATTTATTTATTCGAATTTACACCCTGCACCTTCTCCTAAAAAAGGACCCAGGGCGGTGCACAGGAAAATTTAAAAAACAATACAAATATACAAAAATACCATTAAAAAAAAAAACTATTAAACCCATACCCTGTGCTAAAATAGTGTAAAATCCCCCTAATTAAAATCTAGCTAATAACAGTCAGGAACAGGAGGTTATTCTAGGCTGGCTTGTTGGAATAGGTGCATTTTAAGACGCTGGCGGAAAAGGCGGAGGTCTGAGATGGTACGTAGTTCGGGGGGCAGGTCGTTCCAGAGGGCAGGGCCCGCCACAGAGAAGGCCCTTCCCCTGGGTGTCGCCAACCGGCATTGCCCGGCCAATGGCACCCTGAGAAGGCCCTCTCTGTGGGAGCGGATCGATCGAATGGATGTATGGGGCAGGAGACGGTCTCGCATATAGCTAGGCCCCGAGCCATGGAGCGCTTTGAAGATGGTCGTCAACACCTTGAAGCGCACCCGAAAGGCCACAGGTAGCCAGTGCAGCTCGCGCAGGAGAGGTGTTATATGGGAATGCCTAGAGGCATCCATGATCACCCACGTGGCTGCATTCTGGACTAACTGTAACCTTCGAGTGCACCTCAAGGGGAGCCCCATGTAGAGAGCATGATATCTTGCATGTCTAACTATTCCCCCTTATTTTTTAAAAAAAAGTCTGAATGCTTCTTCCACCTTCTACCAGTTATGGAATCAACCACTCAGACCTTCAGCCCAACATGCTACTTTTTGGCTGGGGGCAGGGGAGGTTTCATAGGGATTTCTGCATATACTTCCATTTGGTTGCATGACGTTTTATGTTCAGAAAAGGAAAGTAAATGCAATGTAAATAATCTCCTCTGAACTGCTGGGCTGTTAGATGGGAATTTAATTTTGTTCTCTTTCATAGGTGAAAAGCAACGGCTAAATTATGAACAGTCTGGATTTGATCCAGAGGATTCAGATGGGCCAGAAGATGAAGACAATGATAACGAAGATGATGATGAAGATAGCCAAGCAGAATCAGTTTTATCTGCTACTCCTTCTGTTTCAGCCAGTCCACAACATCACCCCTCAAGAAATGCTTCTCATGAGGTTTCAAGCGCTGATGAAGAAAGCAGAGTTTTGGACTGTTTTGCTGGGGTTCACACAGACTCTGTGGATGGCCTACCAAAAGCACTTCTCACAAAAATGACAGTACTTAGTACAGGGCAGTTGGACTGCAGGAACTCAGGGCCACCATTAGCAGCTATTTCCAGAGAAGCAAAAAAGGAAAGCTTGCAAGACAGAGCCACAAGCACAGAGCCTGCTGTGTCTTTAGAAACATTTCATCGGTCATCATGTCATCAGATGTATGTGGATTTCCCAGGTACAAAAGAAGTCTTAGGAAGCAACACTCCTTCTATTAGTACTACAGCAACTTTGAAGGTGAGAGAAAAGGTTTGCGTTTTTTTTAAATTCCAGAATTTATTGCAGAGAAAGCAGGCAGTGCTTCTTGTTTTATTGGCATAATTATGCTTTTTTTGGATATAGATATTAACCATGCTGATCTGGGCATTTGCAAAAATCGAGTCACTACAAAATTGGAAAATTAGACTGCATGTTGTGTACCTTTGGTGCAACAAAATGTTTAGGATTTATTTTTGAAAATATAACACTGATATAACTTGCATCCTTACCCTTAATGGCTGAATTGAGGAGAATGGGAGTTACCAAGTAATACCTATCAGATGTTCAAAATTCTTGTTTCCAGTTTTTCTGCCCAAACTGGTTGAGGAATTTGAAAATGTAGGATATAAGAATCCTAGTTTCAATATTTTTGTAGTTTAGTTTAGTTTATTTTCAATTTATATACCGCCCTTTTCACCAAAAAGGGACTCAGGGCGGTGCACAGAAAGATAAAACCCCACAATATACAAAATTTAAAAAACAATTAAACCCATACAGCTGTGCTAAAATTGAATAAATAGTTAAAACCATAAATAACAAATTAAAATAGTCCCTAATCTATGTCAGGCCGGCAAGACGAAAGAAATGAGCTTTTACCATCCGACGGAAGAGTCGTAGGTCCATGATGGTACGGATATCGGGGGGGAGGTAATATTCGCATTAAAGTTGCTTTTGTGTAGCCCGCTGAGGACTAAGATGAATATCACTTTCTGGACATGCTATATTCTACTACTCGGATGTGAATAATTTTGAATTGGGGAAAACAGTGGTGTGTGTGTGTGTGTGTGTGTTCATTTCTGTTACGTTTTAAAGCAAAAATTGGTTCTTTCTGGAAAGTAGTGGATCAATTAAAATTAATCTGAAGTATTCCATTTACTTGAGCATCACTGATGTTTATGTCTAAACTTTAGTCTAACCATGGAATGATGTACAGAAGAGGACTAAAGACATATTTGCCAAACACTGCAGGTTAAGCCACTTAGTTCCCTGGTTTTCAGAAGGAACTGAAAAAACATTTGATATAAGATTCATGGTAACTGTGATTAGAATTGCAGAAGCTCATTATTTTACTTAATTTGTGGCAGTATTAATAATAGCAAGCTTCAACATTAAGTTCTCTGTAACCCTGAAAATAAGACTTCCCTGGATAATAAGAACAATTGGATTTTTGAGCGCATGTGCTAAAATAATCCCTCCCCCAAAAATAAGTTTCCCAAAAAAATATTACCCACACAGCAGCAGCCATGAGGTGATCACGCTCGCTGCCTCACGCACCTCAAAAATAATAAGATCTTCCCAAAAATAAGCCCAAGTGCTTATTTCGGGGCGGGGGTGTCAAAAGAAAACAAGACCCTGTCTTATTTTTGGGGGAAACATAGTATCTAGTCCAGCTTTATATCAGATTTGGTTATTGTGAACTCACAGCCACTATGTTGGATGAATTGTCAACCATATTTCTTGGCTTTGGTCCATTTTGGATTTTAACAGCATTTGAAATAGACTAAGCATCAACTCAATTAGACATGTATTTTGCTGCCCTCTTCAAGATAATAAATCTCGCAGGTCCTTCTGAAGAAGTTTTCTTTGGACTATGAATACAAAAATAATAATAATCTGTCACCCGGTTGTTAATGTCCATTTTAGCAAGATGGTTTAAAACAAGGCTATATCCTTTATTTGTGCACCATTCAATATTATCACCTTTAGTGTCCTTCATGGCACAGGGCTAATTTATTTTTCAAATAGATTTTATCCATCAGATAATTTCAGTCAGAATTGGTGAATTCCAAGTCCCCTCAATTAAATGTCATCCATTGGGATCCAGGAAACATGCCCTCGTTGTGGTGCTACACCCTTTGGATGAAATTTCTCAAAAGATCCATGTGGTTCTCACCCTCATGTTTTTTTTATAACTTGGCATGTTCTTCAAGGGTAGGGTGGTAATAGAGCAAGGGTCACTAACCTTGGCAATTTTAAGACTTGCGGACTTCAACTCCCAGAGTTCCTCAGCCAGCTGGGAATTGAAGTCCGCAAGTCTTAAAAGTTGTCAAGGTTGGAGACCCCTGTCATAGAGGACCTTCAGTTATGAACATTTTCTTACTCTTTTTCTATTCTTCTTAAGTGAAGCTGCCCAGAGTTATTCTGAAGTCAGGTCTCCTCTAAATTCAATAAATAAAATTGCTGTTGTTGTTCTTGTTATTGATTAAATTGGTTACTGAGCCCTGTTTGGCCTGATTTTAACATTAAAATGTTTATTTTCAGTTTGGATAGCATTGGGCGGTTGTTCTGCTCAGTTCCATGGCACTCTCCACCTTGGATGTGCAGTTGCCTGTAGAAAAGCCAACTTCATTTAAATTAGCAGAGAGAGAAATTTAATTAAGTGCCCGTGTTGTGATTGTTTTGGTTTCTGAATGCCTGAAGAGTGCTACAGTCTTGACACAGGTTGTCACTTGTACCAGTGGAAATATCCTAAGATTATTTTTAATGCCACTGCAAGGCCATATTGCCTGGGTAATTCTTCAGAAAAACAATATGTCCTAGTTAATGTTGTAACTTTTTCACTAAGAATTTAGAATATTGAGAGTTTTAAATAGAGTTCAGTCTTGTGTCAATTGTAGAAACACAGAGGATATTTTGGGATTCTCAAAATTAATTGGAAATCAAATGACTGGGAACTCCACCCTTGTTTTTAGTCTAAAACATAGAAGAACTGAAACTCGGGTCTCTCAATTAAATCAAATTCTATGCATTTCAGCCTGAGAAGGAACTAGCAGGTGCATATTTCAGAATTATTACCGTAAACACCTTTCTCATGTTTTCTCTTTTCTTGGGCAGAGCGCAGCTTCTACTAGACTTCCTTCTGTACCGACAGACCAGAGTACACAAACTACAGTTGTTGTTCCTTCAGTGGCAACCCCTTTTGCAGAGACGCAAGAGCAAAAGCATGGAGAACACCAGCAGTCCATGAAATTAGGACCTCCCCAGACTCATCTGTTTAGCCACCTCCCCTTGCATTCTCAACAACAAACCAAGAGTCCCTATGGAGTGGTTCCAGTGGGGGGGATCCACGTGGTACCTGCTGGCTTAGCCACCTACTCTACTTTTTTACCCATTCCAGCTGGGCCAGTGCAGCTCGCTATTCCTGCTGTCAGCGTGATCCACAGAACTACAAGTGCTCTTGGCGATCCGGTCAGTGCAGTCTCTGGCACTGCAAATCACCTTGGTATAGCAGAAGTGAACAGCGTCGTTCCCTGTATCCCTATAGGCCAAATTAATGTGCCGGGCATCCAGAGTCTGAATACACCAGCCCTGCAGCCTCTTCCACCCCTGAGCATGGAAACGGTGAATATCTTAGGGCTGGCTGGCACCAGCCTAGCACCACAGATACATCATTCGGGATTAACGCTCAATGCCGTAGGGTTACAAGTGTTGACTGCAAACCCTTCCTCTCAGCGCACCTCCAGTCCTCAGGCACACATTCCGGGCCTGCAAATATTAAACATAGCACTGCCAACTTTAGCTTCTCCCGTGAGCTCTAAGACTGCAGATGATCAGGGGATTGTAGAATCACCAGCCTCCAGAAATAACACTTGTGAAACGTTCCAACTCCAGGGTTCTGGAAGCTTAGCTACTCCAGACCCTACTCAGATTGCCAGTGCTCTATCTTCTCAGAAGGCACTTGCCGACAAGCGGTACAGCATCGAAAATCGATTGGAAGTGGGCCCTGCAAGGGACTATCGACGGCGTGATATCCCGGATAATCCGGATTCTGAAAGTTCTGACTTGGAAAGTCCCAAAAAACCAAAGTGCAATATTAGTGCTGTTCAGGTGGGACAGCCTTCTAGGTCGGAGCCTCCTGCAAAAGTGAATTCAGACATTTTATCCAGTTCCCCCAGACATCAGATGGTCCCTCAGGATAAAGAATTCCATCGGCCAAAAAGATTGCCGAAGGTCGACTTGAGTGATGGCAGCAGCGATGATGAGGACAGACTAGTAATTGCAACCTAGGGTGTTTTGGTTTCATGTTGAGTTGTGTGTGGGGTTACGGGTGTTTTGTTTTGTGTGTATGTTTTTTTTAAAGTAACACTTACTAGGTTTCTTTGCAAACCTTCCTTTTACTTAAAGCACATATTTTCTGACACAAACTCATTACTAATAATTGTGCAATCATGAACTCTTGACCAATAATTGTTGTTTCTTGTCAGCTCCGGCCATTTTTTTGTACATGTTGTATAGACAATTGTGCCTTTTTTGTGTTTTATGTTTAGAAAACTGTACAGATTGTCAAAATTATATATTATATGTACATTAAACCCGAGTAGTTACTTTTGTTTCGTAAGTAAAAAAATCTTATGTCAAATGAAATGATTAAATTATATGTTGCACTGTTAAATGTAGATTTTTATGGCTGTGGGCCTAAGTTTGTATGTACAGATTCAGTTATGTACAACTCCATATTTATTGTACCCATATTAGTCTGGGGTGGGGGGAGGGAAAAAGTTCTGTCCATTTTTCTCATGTATGACATTAGCTTTACACTTAAAACAAAAATCCCGTATCTGTGTTATTGAACTATTTCAGTAAAATTTTTGTTTACTGACTTTACTACTGGCTTAAGTTGTACCTCTTTCTAAATGAACCAACAATAAAGAACAACTCTGTTCTGTGATGATGATAATGATGATAAAAACATTAAAATTGTAAATACATTGCTAATAATTTCTCCCTTGTTCCTCTCTATCCTATTCAATTAGTTCTTAGAAGAGTTATTGGAAAAGTGATATATTTCTTTGTTTAGCATTATTGTAAAGAGAATTTCCAGAATGCGGAGTTTTTTCCTTGTTTCAATAGATTTTTTTTTATATTCTCAAAAAGCAACTTCTCTTTTTTTGTTAAAGTCCCTTATTAAAAGAAAAAAAACCAAAGGAAGGCTCAGGCTATTTCTTATTAAATTTGGTTGCTTTATTAAAGTCAGACTGTCACAAAATTAAATATAGTTAACTTTGTGACAATGGTAAACCCTTCAGGCTACTTTTTATTTTTACTAAAAAGCAAGCACAAAGGTACTTCTGTTGTTTCCATTTTTAACAAAGTTAAGATTTAAATGCTATAGTAGCTGTTCATTTATGTTTAAATTATACTTGCTCTGGAGCTTTTTTGCATAGGATGAAGATTTTAGAGCAGGGGTCTCAAACCCCTGGGTTATGAACCAGCACCAGTCTGGTGCAACCCCCCATGCATCTCATGCATGCATGTGTGACCCCCGTGTGCAACTCGCCCCTTCATGCATGCACGTGCAACCCCTGTGTGCATACCCACCCCATGCGCTTGCGTGCACCTCTCCATGCGCCCTGTTCCCCACGCATGCACAGCAGAGACCTGAAAACCAGCTGGCCGGCGGGATGCGCGCACATGCACAGCAGAACTGAGCTGGGGTGATGGCTTGTGTGCCACCTGTGGCATGTGTGCCATCACGATCCTATACAATCCTAGCCCATAGCTCGATATGAGAAGTAAGATTTAATATTTAAAGGCTATTTAAATATTCATTATATAAACATTAACAAGAATAAAACATTAATACTAAGAGGAGGGAAAAGAATGGAAAATTTCCCACTCAATTCGAGACTTTATTTGCTCTAGAATGCACAATTCATGGTCACCTATCCTGGAAAAGAAAAGAAGTACATTCTTAATATGGTAGCACAGAATAATCTTGACTAGAAGAAGAAAAATATGGCAATACAAATGCTAAAGTTTCAGTGAAAAATTCAGCCTAATCTGCTGTTTCATATGATGCCATTAGATTATATGAGCACTTGTATTACCTTTCATAACACTGCTGAGCAGAGTTCCAAAATCCTGCAAGAGATCAAGCATAAAGTCATTTGATTTTCTTGCCAGACTTTCTTGAAATGTTCCTGAAGGTTGTTTAGGCGGCAGAGATCTAATGTTGGGTAGAAGCTGTAAGGAAATCATGCTGGAGACCAGGTGAACCTACAATTAACAATATGAAAGGAGGTTTCGTTAGCAAGGACCATTAGATCACTGACTCTGGTTTATCCCTGCAGAATACTATTCTGCCCACTTTTAAGATTCCCCTGAAGCGAACGAAACCACCCTGCATTCCTGAAGTTCAGTCAGTGAAGCAAAACCTTGCATTGAGATGAGTTAATTAACCAGGCATGCTTCGCTTTATTTTGTAAGACAAGGTTTGTTTTGCCCAAAGAGGTCAAATGTTAAAACAGGCTTGTTTGATTTGCCACCAAACTGTTAAGGTTTGTGTGAAGTTTCTTGTACCCAGCAAAAAAGCTGCTCTTGACTTAATGTCTGACTTAAACACCGGTGAGCACTTCTATGAAAATGGTTACCAAAGTTGCCTGCCTGCTGAGTTTTATGATGGTTTTGAACTGTAAGGTTTACAATGCTATCTGCTGAAATTCAAAAGTAACCCAGTGTTATCTCAAGGAAACTGGATTTCTCCATTCCTTTTTCTATCACAGCTGTTACAACGTCCCTGATAAATGGCTAAATAGGAAAATGAAACTAGATCTTCCTAGCCCAGTGGTGTCCAAACTTTTTTCAAAGAGGGCCAGATTGGATGAAGTGAACATGGTGGAGGGCCGAACATTTTTCCGAACATTCTTTGAACCATTACAATTAAATGCAAATAAATTATTTTATGCCAAGTTAATTGCAAATGACATACTTTTCATTTCATAACATTAAGATCAACTAACAGTTGAGTTTTCACAATGTATTGAAAATAAATTTTTAAAAAACTTACCTACCTCTTTCTCTCTTTCTCTCTTCTTCTCTCTCTCTCCATTTCTCTCGCTCTTTCTCTCTTTCTTTCTCTCTCTCTTTTTCTCTTTCTTTCTGTCTCTCTTTCTTTCTCTCTCTCTTTCTTCCTCTCTCTCTCTCCATTTCTCTCTCTCTCTTTCTCTCTCTTTTTCTCTTTCTTTCTGTCTCCCTTTCTCTCTCACTCTCTCTCTTTCTCTCTCTTTTTTCCTCTCTCTCTCTCTCCATTTCTCTCTCTTTCTCTCTTTTTTTTCTCTCTGTCTCTTTCTGTCTCTCTTTCTGTCTCTTTCTCTCTCTCTTTCTTTCTCTTTCTCTTTCTTTCTCTCTTTCTCTTTCTCTTTTTCTCTCTGTCACTCTGTGTGTGTATGTCTGTCTGTCTGTCTCTCACTCACTTAATCAGTCTCTATCTATCTGTCTCTCCCTCCCTCTCTCTGTCTCTCCCTGTCTCTGTGTGTGTCACTCTCTCTGATTCTCTCCCTCCCTCCCTCTCTCTGTATGTCTGTCTCTCCCTCTTTCCCCATCTGTCTCCGATTCAATCCCTCCCGGTGTCATTCTATATCTGTGTCTCTCTCCGTCTCTCTCCCTCCCTCTCTTTCTCTGTCTGTCTCTCTGTCTTTCCCTCCCTCCCCTTCTGTCTCTCTCTGTGTCTGTCAGTCACTCCCTCTCTCCCCTCTCCTCCCCTCTCCCACCCCGGGAAGCAGCAGAAGGGCCGGTATGCTGGAGGTTACGGACGCCTCCTCCCGCAGCGGGCGAGGGAGCAGGCGGGGTGAGCACCCAAGGCTACCGTCATCTTAAGCACCACCGAGGCTGTCACCCGGCAGGGGCGTCAGGCAGGGAAGCCAGTCGCGTCTCCATCGCGTCTCCCTCCGGCAGGCACCACGGCTTACGTTCTGAGGCCGCGCGTCTGTTTTCCCTGCCTGACGCCCCTGCCGGGCGACCTTGTGCGGCGGGAGCCGCACGTTCTGGGGCTGCGTGGCTGGGAGGGAGGTGAACGCGCGGCCCCAGAACGTAAGCCGTGGTGCCCGCTGGAGGGAGCCGCGATGGAGACGCGACCGGCTTCCCTGCCTGACGCAGGCAGGGAAGCCGGTCGCGGCTCCATCGCGGCTCCCTCCGGCAGGCACCAAGCGGACGTTCTGGGGCCGCGCGTTCACCTCCCTCCCAGCTTCGCAGCCCCAGAACGTGCAGCGATGGAGGCGCGACCGGCTTCCCTGCCTGACGCCCCTGCC
Source organism: Rhabdophis nuchalis (assembly GCA_039707465.1). Classification (NCBI taxonomy): domain Eukaryota; kingdom Metazoa; phylum Chordata; class Lepidosauria; order Squamata; family Natricidae; genus Rhabdophis; species Rhabdophis nuchalis. Next base: position 151,540,424 of record CM077645.1, read on the forward strand.
GGGCGACAGCCTCGGTGGTGCTTAAGATGACGGTAGCCTTGGGTGCTCACCCCGCCTGCTCCCTCGCCCGCTGTGGGAGGAGGCGTCCGTAACCTCCGTCCACCTCCCTCCCAGCCACACAGCCCCAGAGACAGAGGGAGGAAGGGAGGGCCACATTTACACAGAGCAGGGAGGGCTGTTGGAGGGCCGTATTAAACCGACCCCCGGGCCGCAAATGGCCCCCGGGCCGGACTTTGGACATGCCTGTCCTAGCCCAACATTTCTCCAGACTATCTGATGTCACCCAACAATATTTCTCCTGAGCAAATGCTTATTAAAGGAGTGCTGTAGTAGCCATTTTTATGAAAATTTATTCTTTTTAATAAAATCCTCCGTAAAGTTCATGAGCAAATGAATCCAGAATCCCACTATGAACTTATTGAATTGCAAGCTGAGGCGCTTAAATTTCTCGAATATGATTGTTTTTTTTTTTCAAAGTACAAGAAGATGTCCCAGTCAGAAGCAATAATATGTTGCAAAATTGGGATCCCTTTTCTTGAGTATGATTAGGAGATTTTCCAAATAATTTTCAGGAATTATTTGGAAACCAATAGACATGTCAGTTTTTCCAATCTCAGCCAATATTATCTTAAGTCATAAGGGATTCCCTATGAATATGATCAGATTTATTGTGGAAACCTGTAGAAGTCTTAATGTTTATATAATAAGCCTAACCATGGTAGTGCAGTGGTTAGAGTGCAGTACTGCAGGCTACTTCTGCTGACTACCAGCTGCCTGCAATTTGCCAGTTCAAATCTCACCAGGCTCAAGGTTGACTCAGCCTTCCATCCTTCTGAGGTGGGTAAAAAGAGGACACAAATTGTTGGGGGCAATGGGCTGACTCTGTAAACAGCTTAGGGCTAGAAACAGGGGTGGGTTCCTGCCAGTTCTAACCTCTTCTCCAGCTCACTTCCCCCGCCCATCCACACATCAAGATGAAGAGCGAGAGGAGGAATTCTGGGAGTTGAAGTCCACACGTCTTAAAGCTGTCAAGTTTGAACACTCCTGGGTTTTTTTTTCTAAAGCGTTAGGGGTGCAAGGGTCTTGTAACTTGACAGCTTTAAGACTTGCGTGCTTCAAATGCCAGAGTTTCTGAGCGAACATTTTAGTTGCTAAGCAAGAGGGTTGTTAAGAAGTTTCACCACATTTTACAAGTTGGCCACGCTCACCCAGTCACATGATTGCCAACCCACTCCCACTTGGTCACATGGCCAGCAAGTCACTCCCACCTGGTCACATGGCTGGCAACCCACTCCACAAAGCAGGCCACACCTACAGAAGAGGTTCTAAAAATATTTGAAACCCACCACTGGAATGGATTGACACAAGGTAAAGTCACCTGAATAAAGAATGGATATAAGTCAAAGTGCTATTGCTAGCTCTATTTCTCTTTAATTAAAGATATTTCCATATGTTTTTTGATGCCATTCTCTCAAATCACTACAGTCCTGAATTCTTACACTGCTGAGTCAATTTTCTTTCACTTTTAAAAGACAGATTTTAAGAGGGGTTAGAATTCTCTCCTTGTCCCAGTGATTCATCTCCCTCATTTCACCATAAATGTGCATGTTCCATCACAGTTGGCTTTAGTAGAGCAGAGAGGAGTTTCATATAACTTTTTTCTTATTACAAGCACTGAGATTTATTAAAAGCATCAAAAGGGCCCTTTTCAAAGAAAGAGACAGAGCATTGGTTGGAATATCCTTGTTTATATTCTCCAACTCATCAGTTGAATATTTTCCATAAGATGAAGTTGGTGATTCTGGTAACTGCCAGTAAGTATGGCAAGTATGAATATGGCCATTTATTCTCAGCTGGAATGGAGAACTGACTAGGTTGGGGGTGGTATATGCTAGTAAGCCCAGTTTCCATGCCCTTGTCCCATTAATGGTGACTTAATAGGAATGTGATCATACAATATGAAGAGGGGAAAAGTATCCAAGTCTGCAAGCAGGCCAAATTATCTCATGCCCTGGCTTTTTCATACCATATTTGGAGAAGGGGTAAGATTGCTTATGGGACAGGAAAAAAACCCTGTTCTCTAACATTGTAACTCCATTAGATGACTCTTCTTTCCATACACAGCATTTTAAAAAAAATCTGTTCGACATCAGCTTCATTGATTACAAACTAATGTGCATAAAGTTTCTATTCAGGGTTGCCTTTCCCAACTGGCACCTCTCAAATGTGTTGCAACTTAGAACATTTGGAAGGGTGGTATTTACACATCTGGAAAGTGACAGGTTGAGGGATGAAATTTATACTCTCTTGACTTGCACCACATCTTAAATTAACTTGAATTACACTTAACCTGAAGATTATCCAAGGTAGTTAATAGTAATAATAATAATACACAAAAGCAAGTGTGGATAATTGATGTGGCAAAAGAATAGAATAACAGGGTTGGAAGTGTCCTTGGAGGTCCAACCCCCTGCAGGAGACCCTATATCATTTCAGACAAATGTTTGTCCAATGACTTCTTGAAAACTTCCAGTGTTGGAGCATTTACAACTTCTGGAGGCAAGTTGTTCCACTGGTTAATTGTTCAAACTGTCAGGAAATTTCTCCTTAGTTCCAGGTTGCTTCTCTCCTTGATTAGTTTCCACCCATGGCTTCTTGCTCTACCCTCAGGTGCTTTGGAGAATAGCTTGACTCCCTCTTTTTTATGGCAATCCCTGAAATATTGAAACACCGCTATCATGTCTCCCCTAGTTCTTCTTTGCATTAAACTAGACATACCCAATTCCAGCAACTGTTCTGTATATGTTTTAACCTCTAGTCTCCTAATCATCTTGGTTGCTTTTCTCTACACTCTTTCTAGAGTCTCAACATTTTACCAGGGGATAGTCAAATAGAAGACAAAGAATTGGAGATAACCACAAAGTAGCATAATCTGAAAATTGAAATGGAAAGATAATGGGATACTATGGTGGTCCCAGTGGTTATCAGCACACTGGGTCAAGGGTGAAATTCACTTACCTTTGCTACTGGTTCACATGCGCAGAGGGTCAAAAACGGACGTGATGACATCCGGGCGGATGGGCAGAGCAGCCCTGCAAAGGTAAGCAAACAGCGAGCAGGGAAGGGGAATCCGCTGTGCCATGCAATTTAGATTAGCTAGTAAGCAGGAAATCGTTCTTTCTAGCTAATATAAATTGCATGTCACAGCTGATCGTCAGAAAAAATGGTTTGCACGAACCGGTAGTACTTTTTCCCCTACCAGTTTGGGTGAACCAGTATCGTTTTTACAGCCGGTTTGGGTGAACCAGTCTGAATCGGTAGCAATTCACCCCTACATTGAGTGCCATACCAAAAAATTATGGATGGCACTTAGAAAATCTGTGCATTGAGAAAATGTCCATCTGTTTGTTGCAAAAGGCCACACTGCTTGGATCTGCACATATACTATGCCAGTACATTATGACATCCTAGGTCCTTGGGAAGAACACAGTGCATGTGAAGGCCAACAGCAACTAAAGAACTGGCAGCAGGGACATCACATTGTTGTGAGCAGATAATAATAAAACACTTAAATATACATAGTTTTTGAGAGGCTGTTTCTGTTTTCTGACAAACACACTGTATCAGATAAGATATCAAACATTGATTCCTTGAAAATCACACAAAAAGCTTTAGCTACACGCTGGCTTTAGAGCAACTTGTAGTAGTAAATGTTTTGGTTTCATTTCATCAGATTCACTACAACTGCTGGCATGTAATTTATTGCTTGCAAAGTGCAAGAGAGCCAAAATAGAACTGAACCCCCGAAGGCTACTTCAGAAGCTTAAAGCATATCAGGTCAAAAAACAAATCCAGACAAGGAAGGGGTGGATTATTTCAGAGGGATTAAAAGGTCAAAGGCCTGGCATAGAAAAAAGCAGGGTGAAATGCCCCACAAAACCCTGGCTGCAAGACACACACACACACACACACACACACACACACACCAAAAATACCTTTGCCTCTCTTGCTGATGCATCCCTCAGTAGATAGTATCTTGCACTACATTGAGGCCCTCTTAAGACACTTGCAGATTGTCAACTTTTTATTGTGATTTATTGGCTCAGCTGCTTCCTGATTTGGATTTCTGCACTCAGTAGAAATGATCATTAATGGTCTACCATATCATAAACGTTTGCACTTTTAAAATTTACTTAATGATCAGCTTTTATTTACAGATCTCTTCCTGAATGGCATTGTGTCCATTCTTGGACAACACGTTATTGCTTCCTTAGCAATCGAACTGTAAATCCCTAAACTGAAAAGCTGAAGGCTTGGAATTCTTCCCAAAGGGTTTTTTTAAAAACCCAATCCCAGTGCATTTTATATCCGGAAGGAGACGACTCCTCAGGTACTGATAGCATAATCCTATATATGCCTATTCAGATGTAAATCCATTAAATTCAATGGGATTACTCCCAGGTGAGTGGAATATAGGAATGCAGTTTAAGTTGCAACGTTTATCTTTTTTGCAAGTGCTAATCAGTAGCTATAAGGAGATTGTTTCACTAAGAGCTTGAATTTGAAATAATTTGCGATAGTATGGCTGAATTGAATGCTCACAAGCGGGAGAGTTGTATCTAAGTAACAGAGCACATCATTATATAGTATAAATGCTAATAATCCACCTGGTTCATTTCCTTTAAAAAATCTATTTAGTACACAGCAAATTTAATGAGTCATTAAAGAGTAAAATTCAAACAAAAACAATTAATCTTAATATGGCAATATCTTGTAAAATGAGGCATCAGAACAAAAAGCTCAACAGATTTTAGAAAATGGTCTTATCCAAAAGCTCTTCCCTACACACACGATATATCTTACCTTGGATATTGTATCTATGATAGCTTTCACCCCACATCCAGTGTCCATACAATCTGAGCATTTATAGCAGGGATATCTAACCTTGGAGATGTTAAGATTTGTGGACTTCAACTCCCAATTTGGCTGAGGAATTGTGGGAGTTGAAGTCCACAAGTCTTCAACTTGCCAAGATTCTGACATCCATGATTTATAGAGCGAAACAGCCTTTGCGAAGACATTTACTTACAAATTACCCTACATGCATGAAACAGAACTCTTGGTTCTTATTCCTATGGAAGCTTCTAACTATGTCTCTGCTTTAGATGTTTATGTTGTATGGAAGATACAGTGATCCCTCGTTTTTCGCGGTTAATGGGGACCGGAACCTTCCGCGAAAACTGAAAAACCGCGAAGTAGGATTCGCACCGGAAACTTGAGTTGGTGGACATCGTTTAAAGCAAGCACTAGGGGGCGCTTGCCTCCTACCGATGCATTTTTTTTCTGTATTTTTGAAAAACCCGCGCACTGAAGCCCCCAAACATGAAGCCGCGAAAAACGAGGGATCACTGTACTGCAATATATCTGTTAGATGGAGAAGCCTAGTTGTCAATAGATTTATATTAAGCCTAGTATAAATGCGCTAGTATATTTCAGATGCAGTGAAAGTCATGAGATAAAACAGCTATTACAAAGCCTCTTACCCTACTAAACCATAGCATGGTGGTTTGTTCTTACCTTAGCGCAAAATGTGGGGACATTTATTTTATTTATTATTTATTTATTAAATTTATACCCCGCCCTTCTCCTTGTTAGGACCCAGGGCGGCGCACAGGGATGTTAAAATACATACAAAATATATAAAATATATGAATTTAAAATACTTATTCTAATAAATAAACCCTGCGCTAAAAACCAAATTAAAATCCCAAGTTTAAAAACTATCTAATAGTCAGTATGGAGGTTACGCTAGGCCGGCTAGATGAAATAGGTGTGTCTTCAGACACTTGCGGAAGAGGCGGAGGTCGGAGATGGTGCGGAGTTCAGGGGGTAAGTTGTTCCAGAGGGCTGGGCCCGCCACAGAGAAGGCTCTCCCCCTGGGTGTCGCCAGTCGGCATTGTCCAGCCGACGGCACCCTGAGGAGGCCCTCTCTGTGGGAGCGTATCGGTCTGAGGGATGTATGGGGCAGGAGACGGTCTCGCATATAACTAGGCCCCGAGCCATGGAGCGCTTTAAAGATGGTCGTTAAAACCTTGAAGCGCACCCGAAAGACCACAGGAAGCCAGTGCAGCTCGCGCAGGATAGGTGTTATATGGGAGTGTCTAGGCGCTCCCGTAATCACCCGCGCGGCTGCGTTCTGGACTAGCTGTAGCTTTCGGGTGCATCTCAAGGGGAGCCCCATGTAGAGAGCATTACAGTATTACATTGATATTGTGGTTCTTAAACTATGACTTATGGCTTAGTGTTATTTGTAAACTAGTGTTAAACTAAACTAACATATTTGAGTCATACCTTTTAAGTCAAATTGAAGCTTAATATAATCTATGAACCAAAATAGATGATAAAAGGGAACTGATAAATATGTGTATATTTTGGTGTAGCTTTTTTCTGCTGGCTCAACACCATTCCTCAGTACATCGGTTCTTGGAAGCAAGCTGGAGTTTTTGGATCTATCTTTATCTCTTAGCAAGGTGACCATCACTGATCTAGATGGAATTTTGTTCAAGCCTGGAACTTATGCAGTTTTTATCTAATCATCCATTGTGCTGTTGTTGTCTTAGAAACACTTTGTATAAAATAGTTCTCTTAGGTGTAGTAGTAGTAGTAGTAGTAGTAGTAGTAGTAGTAGTAGTAGTAGCAGTAGGTTTCCCTGAAAATAAGACAGGGTCTTATTTTCTTTTGATCCCCGAAATAAGTGCTTGACCTTATTTTTGGGGAGGTCTTATTATCTTTGAGGTACAGGAGGCGGTGAACATGGTCATTTCATGGCGGCTGCTGTTTTGCAATATTTTCAGGGAGGGCTTATTTTCAGGGGAGGGCTTATTTTAGTGCATGCACTCAAAAGACCAATTGGGCTTATTATCTGGGGAAGTCTTATTTTCAGGGAAACAGGGTAGGGGTAGTAGTAGTAGTAGTAGTAGTAGTAGTAGTAGTAGTAGTAGTATCACCTCCTCCAAGTGATGGCAGCTGCTACTGCTGGTTCGCTCAGGGATGCACCACGCACGCATGTGCAGTACTATAAAAATGCTTCTGCTCATGCGCATAAGCCAAAAGCAAGACGGCGTTGCCTATGGCGTTGCCAGGAGAACTAGTTTGGGGGCATGGCAGGCCTGTTCCAGCGATCCATGCCGCCAAGCTACTACTGAACCAGTAGGAACCAACCATTGATCTCCTCCCTCTAACACAAGAGGGCTGTGTAACCTTTTCCTCTTTTATTTTTAGAACACTTATTTGAGATAGCCTAGACTGGAACATAATTGTGGTTCATACAACATGAAGCCATTAAGCCTTGTGTGGTTGGTTTGCTTTCAACTTGACATGACCTCACTCATTAGTATTTAGCACTAGCCGTTCCCGGCCACACGTTGCTGTGGCTCAGTCAGGAGGGACACAACCCGAGGGTGGAGTTTCCTCCTGTCTCTCTATCCCTCTACCTACCTACCTACCTACCTACCTACCTACCTACCTACCTACCTACCTACCTACCTACTGTATTTCTCCCTCTATCCACCTTCCTACCTACCTACCGTATTTCTCCCCCCCTCTCTCTATCCACCTACCTACCTACCTATCTACCTACCTACCTACCTACCTCTCCTTGAAATACAGTAGGTATTGTGACATTTTGTATTATGTCATACTGTGGCTTAGTAATAATAATAATAATAATAACTTTGCATTTATTAACCGCTCCCTCTCCCCACAGGGACCCGGGGCGGTGCACAGGAGAAACTAAAAACAATATAAACAATCAATACAAAATATACAGTTTAAAACACCATTAAACTATGTTATCCCGTGCTAAAAAATTAAAACCCATTAAAATACATTTAAAAATCTATAGACAGAGAGACTATCCAAGGCCGGCCAGTCGAAAGAAATGGGTCTTTAGTTTCATACGGAAGGAGCGGAGGTCCGTGGTCGTTCTGATATCGGGGGGAAGGTCGTTCCAGAGGGCCGGGCCCGCCACAGAGAGAGCCCTTCCCCTGGGCGTCGCCCGCTGACAAAGTCTGGTGGACGGCACCCGGAGAAGTCCCTCTCTGTGGGAGCGAATCGGTCGTGAGGATGTATGGGGCAGGATCCGATCCCGCAGATAGCTAGGTCCCGAGCCATGGAGCGCCTTAAAGATGATAGTTAGCACCTTGAAGCGCACCCGGAAGACGACAGGCAGCCAGTGCAGCTCGCGCAGGAGTGGTGTAACGTGGGCGAACCTGGTGGTCCCCATAATTGCCCGCGCGGCTGCATTCTGAACTAACTGAAGCCTCCGGGTGCACCTCAAGGGAAGCCCCATGTAGAGAGAGTTACAATAGTCCAGTCGGGATGTCACGAGGGCATGAGTGACTGTGCGAAGAGCGTCCCGATCCAATAGGGGGCGCAATTGGCGAACCAGGCGAACCTGGTAAAACGCCCTCCTGGCCACGGCTGTCACTTGCTCTTCCATAGACAGCCGGGTATCCAGGAGGACACCCAAATTGCGCGCCCCATCCACAGGGGCAAGATGTTCGCCCCCTATGGCCAGCGTTGGAGAAAGCTGGTTGAATCGGGCAGCCGGAAACCACAGCCACTCGGTCTTGGTCGGGTTGAGCCTGAGTCCGTTACTTCCCATCCAGATCCGCACGGCTTCCAGGCACTGGCACATCACCGCTACGGCATCGTTGGGGTGGTTTGGGGTAGATATGTACAGCTGGGTGTCATCAGCGTACAGATGGTAATCTACCCCAAAACCACGGATGATCTCACCCAGCGGCTTCATATATGCGTTAAACAGGAGAGGCGAGAGGACCGACCCCTGAGGCACCCCGCATGTGAGTGGTCTCGGGGTCGACCTCTGCTCTCCTGCCCGCACAAATTGCGATCGGCCAGAGAGGTAGGAGGAGAACCACCGTAAAACGGTGCCTCCCACCCCCAACCCCCCCAGCCGATGCAATAGGATACCATGGTCGATGGTATCGAAAGCCGCCGAGAGGTCTAATAGGACCAGGATGGAGGAACATCCCCCATCTCTGGCCCTCCAGAGATCATCTACCAACGCGACCAATGCCGTCTCGGTGCTATGCCCGGGCCGAAAGCCGGACTGGCGCGGATCTAGATACTCAATTTCCTCCAGGTGAAGGGGAAACTGTTGTGCCACCACACTCTCAACAACCTTCGCCAAAAAGGGAAGGTTGGAGACTGGACGATAGTTGTTTAAAAGAGCTGGGTCCAAAGAGGGCTTCTTGAGGAGGGGCCTCACCATGGCCTCTTTTAGGGAAGCAGGCAAGGAGCCCTCACTCAAGGATGCGTTGACAACCTCTTGGAGCCAGCCTCGTGTCACCTCCCAGGATGCCAGTACAAGCCAGGAGGGGCACGGGTCCAATAAACATGTGGTGGCTCGCAGTCGCCCACGTAACCTGTCCATATCTTCGGAAGTAACGGAGTCAAACTCCTCCCAAACAAGATCTCTCTCGTGGCATCCCACTGGGCCATGAATGGGGGCTAGCTCACTCTGTATCTGAGCGGTTTTCTCCTGTATCCATCTACCTACATATTTTACATTTTCATTGCATGTACCTGGCACAGATGTGACATCTACACAATCTACATATATCATTGGTGCCGTATTTGGAAGGAACGTTGTGTGAAAATTTGGAAGCGATCGGTGCAGTACTTTTGGAGATTAGTGGTTTTGAACAAACTCTTGTTACATTTTTATTTATATAGATTATAGGCAAACCAAGCCATTATGCTTTGTTCAAAGGCCTGTTTTAAAAACTCATGTCTTGCTACAACACAGTGTTAGCACTGCTTAAAATCTCCTAATGATCCTCATTGCTCAGCGGAAATGTGAAAGAATGTCTCCAAAGCTCTATTCCTGGTTCTCTAAAATTGCTTGTGTCTTCAAGTTGTATTGACTCCTTTGGATCAATTATCTCACCTATTTTTTACTTTTATATGGAGAAAGCAGGAAGGTTGAATTTTTGTTCCACTACTAACAGCACTGCAAAAAAAAAAAAAAAAAAAATTACCACTGACTACTACTAAATTCTAGCTTGTATTTTACTCCATTCCAGGTGTTTGGGGTTTTTTGTATCATAAAAATGTAGAGTGCAGCACCATCTTGTGGCTTGATTCTTCTACTGAAGTAATCATTGCTAGAGGAGAATCAGTCTTCTCAAGCTAACAACCATGGCTTTAAAATAACTCACACCTGAGATCAGCTCTAGAAAAATGTGGAACAAGATATAGAGGGATTATGCACTTCTCACATAATCCTATCTGCCCATTTAGGAGGAAAACAGGCATCAGCATTCATTCCCAGATAAAGAGGTGGTTTCCCCAATGTGATACTCGTACTCCAAACACCCAGCGTAAGCTACAGCCTCCCAGGTTACATATCTCCTGCCTAACAAGACAATTTAATGCATTTTCTATCTTCTTTTCTTGAATCATACATTTTGAAGAACCTAGCAGAGGCTTGTCATCAAGGCAGGGTCTGAAGAAGAAGAGCGCACATCTACCATCCTGTTGCTAAGTAGACTTAGATTTGGGATCCCAAAGGTGCTTTTCCCATAAGGCAATTGAAACTTTCTTTTAAAATCACACACATTTTGCTTCTTATCCAAAAAAGCTTGTTTAGTTCAATTGTTTTCAAAGAAAGAAACCAAGAAAGTCCAGTTGCTTTTCGAAAAAGCACCTTTGGGGAAACTATGACTTGGATGGTTGAGAATCTCCATAGACATCTAGATTTGGAATATTTATTTATCTAGAGTTTACATTTATAGCATATAGACATTCAATGAAATAGAACAGACTGTAAATAGGAACAGCTTTAAAAAAACCCAATCAAAAACAACAACAGCAATACAAATCATTCAGACCCAACACAACACCATGGGGGACAGGTTGGTCCACTCTCAGAAGTTGTGTTTCAATGGAAGACAGCATGTCAGTCTTCAAGGTGTCATCTTCAAACGCAACTATGGAAGAACGACAAGATGCCAATTAATATAATCTTCCATTGCAATGTGGAGGTCCAAAGGTCCTACATGAAAAAACCACATGGGCTTATAATTTAATATTTGGTCTCCGGGGAAGGCCAACACCACAGCATTTTTTCATGATATATGACATTCCTTTCTCCAATTAGATCCAAACATAATTGCTTTTTGGATGATAAATAGGGTAGAATATTCTCTATTTTCAGTATGGCCACTAGTCATCCATAGAGCTTTAAATGAAGAAAAAATAGGCATTTGAAAGCTTCCATCATATGAAGGGCTATTACCATTATTACTGTAAAACTATAGTTTTATGTAGTATATAATACAGCATAGTGCCTATTGTATTAGTTTTCAATTTCTCCCAAATTCATTACTGCATGCCCATTTACTATGAGGTTCAGGAATCGTGGGTTGTTTACCATTTCACAGTTTTGTAGGAAAATACTCTTAAAAACTAATGTATTTTTACAAAACCATCCCCTTAGGATAGCTAGGAGCAAAATCTAGGCATTCATTCTTTGCTGATTTTATTTGATTCTGACTGAATAGATCCTTCCCTCTTTCAGTAGTGCCAGTTCTTTCGTGACAACCCTAGATGGAAGAGTTGCCCAGGTCCTCTCAAATTTTGAATCCCTTTAATAAGGAAACATGATTAAACAGGCAACAAATCCCAAATTCATTCTATTTGATTTGATAGCTCACTCAAACTCACTACCAAATGAATCTGATTAAGGCAGTGGACAGGAGCAAAGTAACAAAGAAAATAACTAGCACAATTTGGGGTGTGTGTTATGTGCCTTGTTAATGAATCGAACATCACTGTACACAAGTAAAGTCCTCAGGGATATTGGCTTGGGGCTCCTGCCCTGGATTCATAATGTTTGCTTCAATCTGCATGCTATGTTCAGCCAAACAAATTGGAAGACCTAGTTGTTGCATTTGTACTATGTGCAAAATTTGGATAGAATTGACTTGTTTCTTTGTCTCTTAGCACAGGGGTGGGCAAACTTTGCAACTTTAAGCCTGAAGGACTTCAGCTCCCAGAATTCTCCAGCCAGCAAAGCAAAGTCTTAGCATCTTGCCTGAATGCAGTCTGTTTGGTTGGTTAATTGTTCAGTGTTTTGAGCAAACCCAGGAAACATCACCAGGCTAAGCATCTTGTGTGGAGATAGCCTATCTTTCTGCTTTCACAGGACCTTCTTCACCAGAATGAGTAGCTTCCTCCAGCCATGATGGAGAAATGATGGGCGTTGACCTCTTATCTGCTAGACACCAATTCAGCAGCACTGGAGAAAAGGCAGTGATTTTATTTCCAAAACCAGGTGGAAAACGGGCAAACAAAATATGCGCATCCCATCCATCCTCCCCCATGGGTGGAAGTGCTCAAGAGCTCAATCATTTTCTCTTTTTCTCTCTGTCTCTCAACTGTGGTCCTAAAAGGAATGCAGCTGAGTTTGGAGATATCATCCTGGAATGTATGTGTGGGAAGAAACTTCCTCACTGGCAAGCAAACACAATATTATATCTGGATTTTTTGTAAAAAAAAAGTTTGAGCAGATACATTCATAACAACATGTTTTATCAGTGCATTCATATGTCTTGGGGTTAGGGGAGTGGGAGGGGCTTGAAAACACACTTCCTTTTTTTTCTTTTCTTTTCTTATTATTTTTTCCAATACAATTTGTATCTGGTAACCATTAAGCATCACCAGAAGAGCATCAGTAGAAACTGGAACAAGCGTTTCACAAAAGCAATGCAAGGTAAATTATAGGTATACATGGACATGTGGATATAATTCCGTAATCTAAATAGAACTGTAATCTAGCTATCCACAGCCAGTTGGACTAAGACGGTTAGAGGTGAGCAGTTCAGTTCAGAACTAAAGTGATTGCTGTGGCGGTGGCGGTGAACAGCACGATTATTGTAGCTCTGACCTTTAAATTAGACTTGGCTGGGACAGCCCTTCAGACAGTAGAATAGGGGTGTCCAATCTTGGCAACTTTAAGGCTCAAGGACTTTAATTCCTAGAATTCCCTAGCGCTGGTTGGGGTGAATTCTGGGAGTGGAATTCCACAAGTCTTAAAGATGCCAAGCTTGGACATCCCTGCAGTAGACTATCATGTAAAATATGTCGCATAACTCCCTTAGACCTTAAACCACTAGCTATTATATCATGGAACAGAATGGGACATACTTCCTTGTAAACATGTCCAGGGTCACATTGTTAGCCCTGCAGCATGCCTAGCTGTTAACTTAATTTTTAACAATGAAGACACGAGATAAAAGCTGTATTTTGTATTTTTCTCTGTCATACAATACAAAATACAAAACTATGTTGGGAAGCATCAACAATGTTTGGTGGTGAAAGCATCAGCTGATGACATCACCATTGCCCAGAGTTGGGGGCTCCTTTGGTATCTCTGTCAAGTTACCCACTTAACAGATAGTGGTACCCATCTATCTACTCATGATCGCCTGCTTTCGAACTGCTGGGATGACAGGAGCTGAAGCGAGTGACAGGAACCCATCCAGCAGCAGCAACCGGGTCTTGAACACCAGCCTGAATCTTGTGAGCCACCATGGTCCAACTATTTGTAAATACAAAGAACTCTTTCTATTAGGAAGTATTAAAGTGACAATAAAGCAGTGTTCTCTATTCAAATAGGTAATTCTGGAGAAAGTACAGCCAACTATCTCACTAGACTTGCAAACCTAAAGTCAGAGAAGAACAGTTACAGGTATGAACAAATGCCCATCAGTCCTTTGGAAAGGAGAGTTTCAATGTCTAACCTATTGAAATGTGTTCACGATGATACTGAACCCATAGCTCATGTATTATCACACTATTTATAAGATTAGAAAGGATGACACATCTCTATATTTCTAGGAAGGACCTAGGAGACCTACTGTTCTTATTGACAGACATTGCCCAGAAAAAACAGGAAGATTGAAGAAATTGCACCAAAATATTCTTAATATGAACTCCCTTGATGTACTCTCTCAGTATGTTGTGTGTAGGTGTGTGTTTCTGTGTGTATATATACCATATTTTCCCGAAAATAAGACAGGGTCTTGTTTTCTTTTGACCCCCAAAATAAGCGTTTGGTCTTATTTTCGGGGAGGTCTTATTATTTTTGAGGTGCAGGAGGCGGTGAGCATGGTGACCTCATGGCTGCTCCTGTGTTGCAATATTTTCAGGGAGGGCTTATTATCCGAGGAGGTCTTATTTTCAGGGAAACAGGGTATAAACAAATTCTATAATTGTCATTTCTCTGACTTTTTAAATGAATGATCATAATCACTTAGTTGCCTAATGCATTTTTAAAAATGCGTCAGTCATCTTTTTACTCTAGTGAGAATTGAATAATTTACCATCTCAGTTAAACTGCAAAGCCACAATAATGAAAAACTTCATATCTTGTCTGTGGGACATTACCGCTGCATCTTTAGAAGATTCAGTAGATATAAAGAACAGACATTTTCCCCCTTCTGTACAATCCATAGTTTGCCTTTACATCACACACTGAATCACAAGTTGGCCTGCTGCATTTTAGCCTACTGTATATATTTAAGCCATGCAATAAATATATGATTTATTATATTTATTCAACCCAGAAAATTGGATTGAATAAACCATGGAGAGGTATGTTGTGCAAACAGGGTTATAATTACAAAATCACCTTTGGTTTAGATGCTGGTTTGCCACTAAGTAAACTGCTTTTTTATTAATATAGTTTAGTGACATTCCAGATAATTTGCTTTGCATTTTTCTGCACAACTATGAACTGCCTTGAGTGAAATCATCTAGTAGAAAGGTGAGTGTAAATTAAGAGAACTGAGCAGTGAGGCTGCGATATTTCAGTGATTTACTGGATAAGTGTCCACAAATATGGCTGAAATAAGAGATTTCCCCCCTCTTGCATCTTTTGAATTACGACTTCATCAACATTGGAAGAATGCAGTGGGAAGGGAGGGCATGACATGGAAGCTCTCTGATGTGGGTGAGTGCCCAGATTCGGTGGTGAGCTTTACCATACCCCTTTCCAGCAGGCGACCCAACTCCTCCAATGTTGAAGCAAGGTTGTAATCCAAAGTGCCAGAGCTTCCAGAACTGTCAATTCGAATCACTTCTCAAACAATGCCCACTATTGGAGCACTAGGTCTAAGAATTCCAAACCCAGCCTTACAATAGTTTCCCAGTTAAAATCCAAGCCTGTCTGTAGAAAGCAAATTGCAGTGCTAATTAACTGTTAATGCCTGCAGATGTTTGATGTTTAAGAATATATGCTTTGTGGTCTGCAACAAAGCGAACAAAGGATGAACAGGGGCAGCAGAGAGGGCTTCAAAGGTCCACTAATCCCTCACAGAGGTGGCTCCCAGGGACAAAAGGTGTGTGGAGCTTCAATGAAGGCCTGAATGATGGAGATCCCTTATCTCTGACACCAGTTCTGAATGATTAGACTTCTAATTATGGGACTGTAATGTCCTCTGGCTCAACAGGATGAAAGAACCAGAGAGATCAAACCTTCCTAGATAGGGTGGATCCTTTTGAGTCCAGGTCACAGAAAGACACAGAGAAATCTATAAGGCAAAACATAGATATTAGAAGACCTTCCAACATCACAAAAGCCATTCTGCTCCAAATGTACATATGCAAATATACACAATTATGCCTCATAAGGAAACATACTTGTCCTCTTATATAATATGACTGTGAGTGTGAACAATCATTTTCTTTCTATTTAAACTATTTATATTTATATATGTGGTGGGACTAAAAGTGGAGGGCTAGTTGCATGTTTCCTAAATTGTTTAAATATAGTAATAGGCTGTACACCTAATAATGAAAAGCAAAGGAATAAAACGTAACGAAAACGTGAATTTCTCCACTAAATATCCATGTTCCACTTCAACTAAAAAAGGTTCCTGGCATTTTTAGGATTAATACTGGAGGGGTGAAAAGTATGAAGTGGTCTCTCTATCTTGAACAAAAATTTGATGGCCAAAGAAAGCTTTTCGTGCTACAGTGAATACATTTTGGTTTACTGTTAATTGATCTATTTCTCAAAGCACAGAAATAGTCACGAAAAAAACTTCCCACCCCAAAAAAAATCCAGATCTTTGGTGGGTAAGATAGTTCTTTTAAAATAACAGATGCCCCAGGCTAGTAAGGATTGTATTTTTGTCACTTTGTCTGTTTATGTTTGCCTTTAACTATACTTGCTATTCAAGAAATAGCAGGTGAAACAGTTCACAACAGGGAGGGTACCTGATATCACATGTTAACTGCAACATGTCCAGTGTCGGAAATGTAACAGCTCTGATAAGAGGAAAGAATGATCTTTACTCCCAGTTGTTAACTGGGTATTTCATTAAGCTGCAGAGTCCAGGGGGGACAAACCAAGTTAGCAATTTGATGATTACATGATGCACAAGTGCTTCCCCCTCCCCCATCCAGATTGGATAAGTAAAATTTACTTGGGACACTTTCCCGACTGCCTGCCTGCCTGGGACCCAACCTGTATATTCTTCAAAACCCGTGAAATCATTTTTTATTACCCATTCCCCCCCTCTACTTTTAAGCATTCATTAACAGACATATATTTTAAAAATGCCTCCAGATTTGAGGAAATTGAATCCTATTCAATTCAATATTCTTCATTTGAGTGTGTCGTTTAGGAAATGTTGATTCACACAGTGATGTCTGTATCAGTATGATGATTGCTGCATGAGCCTTCTTCCTAAACACAATGTCTATTGTGCGGTTGAATGTCTATTAGCGTACCCAAAGGCAGAGAGCTTTATGGACAAACCGGGATTTCAAAGGGCCCTTTGGGGAGGATAATTGAGATCCTTTTCTTCTTTTCTGTTCCCCTCTGCCACCCTCATCCCTTTGCCTTCAGCTGTTTTATGTCTTTTGTATTGTTCTCTGTATTTAAAATGTTTTAACAATTTTAAGCCATCCAGAGTTTCTGGGAATTGGTTGGAATACTGTTATTACTATTATGGTTGGTCTTACTGTCTGATGTTTAGACTGGATTTGGCCCCCTATCAGATCCTTCCCAAGGACTTGGGATATGCAGATCTTGTTGCTTAATAGCAATGGCAATAGCACTTAGACTTCTATACTGCTTCACAGGGTTTATCAGCCCTCTCTAAATGGTTTTACAGAGTCAGCATTTTGCCCCCAACAATCTAGTTCAGGGGTAGTCAACCTTTTTAAACCTACCGCCCACTTTTGTATGTCTGTTAGTAGTAAAATTTTCCAACCACCCACCAGTTCCACAGTAATGGGGATTTATAAAGTAGGGAAGTCAATTCAATTAAAAAAAGGAAAGTGCTTCAGTATCGGACAAAACCCCTACCGCCCACCATGAAAGCTGGAATGCCCACTAGTGGGTGGTAGGGACCAGGTTGACTACCACTGATCTAGGTCCTCATTTTACCCACCTTGGAAGGATGGAAGGCTGAGTTAACCTTGAGCCGGTCAGCAGTGGCCGATTAAGGCTCACTGGTTCCTTAAGCACTGACAAATCTTGGTGCCCCTCCTTTGTACCTACTGTACAAATCATCTCTGGTTTTTGTGGTGCCCCCTTTGGGCTCGGTGCCCTAAGCACGTGCTTAATCTGCTTAAGGCCAGTCAGGATTGAACTGCTTGCAGTCGGCAGAGTTAGCCCGCAATACTACATTCTAGCCACCACGGCTCTTAATATTAAAGATATTGTTGCAGGATGTTATTTTTAGCCATTCACGGTTACCAGTTCTTTAGCTGGTGGCCTTCGTATACATCTTCTCCCCAAGAGCCGAAGATGTCATAATGCATCAGCATCCTCTATCCATGGGCCTTTTTGCAATCAACTGATGCAAATTTTGTCAAGGTGCAGGTTTTATTTTTTTAATGCGTGCGTGTTTAATAAAGGGAAGATAAAATGAGGCTCCTTATTGTTCAGTTCTGAACAAGAAAGAATGGTGCTGCTGTGGCCTAACCACCTGCTGCTGTGGCCTAGAGGTGGGTAGATCTCTCTCTCCTCACAATCAGGAGGTTGTGAGTTCAATCCTAGGTAGAGGCAGATGTAAGATCTCCTGCTTGGGCAAGGGGTTGGACTAGTCCAGGGGTCTGCAAAGTTGGGTCTTTTAAGACTGGTGGACCCCAGCCGCTGGCTGGGGAATTCTGGGAGTTGAAGTCCACCAGTCTTAAAAGACCCAACTTTGCAGACCCCTGGACTAGATGACCTGCAAGGTCCCTTCCAACTCTTGTTAATCTGTTAACCCTGAAGGAAATCACTATAGAAATTCGGAGGGAGGGGAGGGGAGGAGAGGAGGGGAACCTGCCGTGGTTCTGGCGAGCAGCGCGCCCCCTGTGGGCAAAGCGCCGAAGGTGCCCTTCCCTCTCGGGAGTCTTCCTTTCCTAAAAGTCTGCGCCGCGTATTTATTTTCCTGTGTTAACCCTGCCAGACGGCGTCTGCCTCTCTGAAGCTTGCAGCGATTTCCTTTCCAGCCTGCCCTTATCTTCGCCTGCACGTTGACTCCGGGTGACTAATAACACAATAACATAATAAAGTCGGGTTTGTTTACGCCACTCTCCGGGGGTGCGTATAAAAGGAGCCGCCGCCAGTCCGAGCGCAGCCAGAAGCGCTCGAGGAGCCTCGCGGGGAGAAAGCAGCGCCTGCCCACCTGCTCCCCGAGCCCTCCTCCTTTGCGCGCAGCCTGCCTCTCGGCTGCCTGGAGCGGATTGCGGCCAGGCAGGGTCTATAGCTCGGTGGCTTCGGGGAATTCGAGCGATCGGACGGTCGCTCCGCTTCGGGCTCGCCGCCTGCCCACCTGCCTCGGGACTAAAGCGGGTTGAATAAAGCGTCGTTGGCACGGCCCGCTTCTGGGTTAGCAGGAGGAACCGTCGGGATGGATTACGCGCGGATGATCCTTCCCCTGCTTTTTGTCATCAGCCAGGGAGCTCAACACGCCGGTAAGTTAAAATATTGAATGTCTCAATTCTTCTGCAGATGGATTTTTTTTTTTTTTTTTTTGCCCAGGTGGGGCTTTGCCGATAGACTGCACCCATCCAAGGAAGACCGCGCAACCTCGGATGCTCTGTGGTCCAAAGCGTTATCCCCCAGCCAGGTTCAGGCGCTTGCTTAGCCTCGCCAAGGGGCAACTCTAGGACTCCGGGTCCTCGAGGCAATTCATCCAAAATCTGGTCCTCTAATAGATTCAGCTGGTCCTCTAATACAGGGGTCTCCAACCTTTGCAACTTTAAATCTGAAGGGCTTCAGATCCCAGAATTCTCCAGCCAGCTTTGCTTTGCTGGCTGGAGAATTCTGGGAGCTAAAGTCCTTCAGACTTAAAGTTGCAAAGGTTGGAGACCCCTGCTCTAATAGATTCGATCCCGCAGGCTTCTCAGAGGTGGCGGGATCTCCCGCTGGTAAAGCTCGCTTGAGCGGGGGGCCGTTGCGAATTTGGCTTTACCTGGCTGGAGGTCGGGGAGGCAGTTTTAGCAGAAGGATTCTTTGAAAGAAATAACTTCCAACGGGTGGGAGGGACAGTTCTGCCTGCCGGATTCATTCGCTCTCTAGGCTAGAGGGGTCTCCAACCTTGGCAAGACTTCCAACTCCCAGAATTGTATTTATTAAATTTTAGAGGCGACCTGATTTTGGAATAACTTGGGCTTAATTTAAGAAAAATAGAAAACAATAAGAAAATGTTCATCTACAGTATGTCCAGGCAAGCCACATTCCATAAACATAACTGAAGATCCTTTATGACAGGGGTCTTCAACTTTGGCAAGTTTAAGACTTGTGGACTTCAACTCCTAGAGTTCCTCAGCCAGCAAAGCTGGCTGAGGAACTCTGGGAGTTGAAGTCCACAAGTCTTAAACTTGCCAAAGTTGGAAACCCCTGCTCTAAGGAGATTAGCCAGAGAGCTGATTCAAGAATTGGAAAATTTAGAGAGATCCAGGCAGCAAAATCTTGGGACACTTGAGCGGGCGACTGAGAGCCGGGTTGGACAAACCCTCAGTAGAATTAAAGAGTTCACATTCACTAGCAAACCCCACACTCACTAACGCTGATGGTGTTACCTAATCGGGTCATGGAACGTCTAAAGGCAAGCAACCGACCTCAGCACCAAGGGCTCCAAATAATTAAGAGAGCGCGAATCCATTGATTTAAAGGAGGCGAACCCTCAGTTTGCGATTCCTCCCCCCGCCCCAACTAACACAGAAACCGCCGTGAACAAGCCACTACGGTTGTATTCCGACGATACGCCGCACTAAAAACTATCGTAGGTTAACGTGAAGGCTCGTACCTCCTCGAGGCAGAATGCGTTTTTGTTTGGCTTGGGTTTAGCCACTGTGATAGGCAACCCCCGATTTGAAGTTTGTCGTGTTGCGTGAGGTCGAGGTTACTAACTCCCATGCCGTCCCAATTGAAGCAATTTCCCTCTTTTTGCCGTTCGGATAGCCTTCCCCAACCCCCGTCTCATTCACACGTGCTGGTTTGGCATTTGGGGACTTGCAATCCCGGTGTATTTTGAGGGCGAAGGTTGCCATTCGGGCCATCCCATGAAAGCGCCCGGGCTTCGAAAAACTGACAGGATAGGGGCCCAAAGATGCTTTTATTTTCATGAAGCAGCTGGACTTTTTGGGTTTTTTTTTTTTTGTCTTTGAAGACGTTTCGCTTCTCATCCAAGAAGCTTCTTCAGCTCTGACTGGATGGTGGGGAAATCAAAACGCCCCCCCCCCTTTCCAACCACATTCCGCACCATCCAGTCAGAACTGAAGAAGCTTCTTGAATGAGGAGCGAAACGTCTTGCAAAGACAAACCAGAAAGTCCAGTTGCCTCTTGAAAAAAAAAACAAAAAGCACCTTGGGGACAAAAGTGACCTGGATGGCTGAGAATCTCCATAGACAGGAAAGGGATTCCCCCCCCCCCCCTCTCGTTTGCCTATGTTCGTAGAGGTAATCTATCCCGTTCCCTGCAACTATTTGGGACTACATTTCCCATGAGCCGCGCTGCCTAGGTGCTCGGAAGCGCTGAACAGAATAGCCTTCGAACAATGGGGAGGGGAGGGGGGGGGCTCGCTCGCCTTTGCAGCCAGAGCGCCCAGCGTCAACCCCCATAGAGCAGTGTTTCTCAACCTTTGTCAACTTGAAGATGTCTGGACTTCAACTCCCAGAATTCCCCAGCCAGCGAATGCTGGCTGGGGAATACTGGGAGTTGAAGTCCAGACATCTTCAAGTTGACAAGGTTTGAGAAACACTGCCAGAGAGAGAGAGAGAGAGAACTTGGTTGGCTTCGAGGGACGATCGGAACGGGCAGGGAGTTTCGGTTCCAAACCGGCAGCCGCGGACTAGCCGGCGTTTGTAATTTCCAGGGCTGGTCTTTGCGTTGTTTAATGACGCGGGTCGCTCAGCGAGGCGCCGCGTGCTGTTCTCGAAACTGCGGCAGGGGAGCTGCTCCACAGACTTCCCCAAATCTCCTCTGCTTGCGTGAGATGCTCTACTTCCCTTTCCGAACCGGCTCCTTCCCTCCCACCCACCCCTATATCTCTCCCTCCTGCTTCGGACCGCTGCTGACCCTGTCCCGCTCACCGACGTTTTTGTTTTTTTGTTTTGCTCCTCAGACGCAGTGGTCGGTGCCTTGGTGGGAGCCACCAAGCAGCCCGCGAGCGCCCCCTCGCCGCCGCGCAGGGTGAAGCGTTGCTCCTGTTACTCCCTGATGGATAAAGAGTGTGTCTACTTCTGCCACCTGGACATCATCTGGATTAACACTCCGGAGTAAGTAGGGCCCCTTCCTTGGCACTAAGCCATTAATGTAGTTTTTTTTAATCACTCTGCGACTGTGTTTAATTAAGTCTAGGATTCCTCTCTTAAAGCGAGCTCAGCACATCCCTCCTTTTGGGTGCATCTGTTCCAGGGCTATCTCAAGTATCAGCCAGATCCAAAGCTGCACAAATGGAAAGTTTAATTGCACTTAGGATAATCTTGGGGAAAGGCTGTTCGTTCAGGCAGAGTTTCTTGCTCCTAACACATCAAAGAAGCAAACGTCAAAATTTGCTATTTTCCAGATTTGCCGGATTATGAATTCAATCAGACTGATTGTGTCAATGGGTGTTATAGTTCAGCGAAGTGGGGAGTGCCAGGTTAGAATAAGTGGGTGCACAAATAAGTGTGTTAGGGTAACAAGTGCACATCACAGACCTATTTTCCTGGTAACACAACTTGATTTACGACCACAATTGAGCCCAAAAGTTCTGTTGCTAAGTAACGTATTTGTTAAGGGAGTTTTGCCCCATTTTACGACCTACCTTGTCACAGTTGTTAAGTGAATCACTGCGGTGGTTAAATCCGTAACATGGCTGTTAAGTGAATCTGGTTTCCCCATTGACTTTGCTTGTCAGAAGGTTGCAGAAGGGGATTGCATGACCCCAAAATATTGCAACCGTCAGAAATATGAGTCAGTTGCCAAGTGTCTGAATTTTGATCATGTCACCCTGAATATGCTGCAATGGTCGTAAGAGTGAAAAACGGTCATAAATCAACTTTTTTCAGTGCCATTGTATCTTTGAACGGTCACTAAATGAACTGTTGTAAGTTGAGGACTACCTGTATTGACACAATTCTTTTAGATTGGCCTCTACATCCAGTGCAGTTGCATTCTGCTTGCTTTTAAGCAGTTTGTAGATTTGCAATCTTGACCTTCGTAAGGCTGCCACGCTGCAGCCTGGGCAGTAAGGATTATTAACATCAGCAAAAATTTGTTTGGATGTATTTCTTCATTTTGCAATGTATTTGCATGGGCTGTTTTTATTAAATTGTCAAAGCCTGACTTTGTCAGCCTACAAGCATAACCCTAAGGTTTAATGAAGATTTTTTTTTGCATTGTATTGTATTACACACAACACAACAAATACCAGTGTGTGTTTATATATGTTTGATAGTAAAAGCACTGTTCAAACAAACTCAGCCATTTGCTCTCATGCATGAAATCTGATTTTAATTGGTTCATTTGTGGTATTAAACTGAAATTGGCTTGTTACACCATGAGCAAAGTTTGCAAAGACAAAATCTGGCCACAGCATTCTCCTATGGGGCTCTGCTGCATTAACAGCATGTAAGGCAGAACTGCAGTTAATCAAATTAGCAAAGACAGGCCAAAGACAGGCTGCTATCAGACAAATCATGTTGTGTAATCCTTGATAAGCGTGCTGAAATGTATTTGAATGCCGCCATCTGCTGCTAGCACATACCAATCCTCCTTTAATTATTTGGCTTAAAGGAGGTCTGTGTGAGGGAGCTTGCGGGGGCTTCTTTGGTAAGCAGATATTAACAGTGCCAAATTATTAGAAGTTTGAACTGAGATAGGCCTCAAAGATAACTGTGTGCATGGAGCTTGGTAAAACCAGACATTTCACACCAAACTGTAATTCCAATCTGATTCTGCCAGCATGGTCAGCAGTAAGGGATGATGGGTGTTGTAGTCTAAGAATAATTGGGAGCCCACATGTTACTCATTGAATATATGTTTTTTTAATTTTTTCATGATAGGCGGATTGTGCCATATGGGCTTGGAAGCCTTTCTCGAACTAGAAGATCCCTAAAAGATTTACCACTTGAGACACTTCAGCCATCTCAAAGAAGATGCCATTGTGCCAGCCTGAAGGACAAGAAGTGTGTGAATTTTTGTCAGCCAGGAACTGAGCACAGGTAAGTTTTCTTTTGCTTTCTTCTAGCCTCTAATGAATGGATTATAAATTGGATCCCAATATACCTACTTCGTCTCTAAATATTTGAGTTACCATAGCCTAAAATTTACAGTGATATCAATTAAGTGACCAAAAGCTACGGGCTTTGAAGCATCTAAAGAAACAGGATGTCATTAAAGTTTATCATGTTCAACTAGCATTAGGGTGCTAGTCTGCATTTAGACATGATACCCAATGGATGATTTCGAGCAGGGCAACTGATGCCCTCTTTTGGATTTCAAATATCATCATCCCCAGTCAGTAGGATTAATGGTAGAGTCTATCAGAGTGCAGCTCCCAGCATTTGAAAGACATGGGATGCTTCTCTCTGATCTTGGATATTTTCTTCAACTAAATCCATGGGTTTGGCTGACTGAGGAATTCTGGAAGTTGAAGTCCACAAGTTTTAACGTTGCCAAGTTTGGAGACCCATGAAGTAAATCAATGCGATTAAGGTGTTAAACATGAACCATGGAAGCTCATTTTGTGGCTTTGTGTTAGATACCATCTCAATTTATTCTACTCTGTAGAGTTGTTTTAGGGAAACGGGAAAAGATAGTGATATGAGATCCTAGAGAACACCAGGCTATTCATTTATTAAATTTACATCCTTCCTTTCCTCCGACCCTGAAATTGGCACATGTACAATTCTTCCGCCAAATTTATTCCTCCATAACTTTATGGGACAGGTTAAGCTGTGCAGGATGAAAGGCTCAGAGTCTCCCATTAAACTCCTGTGGCCTTGGTAGAGTCAAACTTGGTACAATCCTAGTCTTGCTTCACAATCCCTATACCATATAGGGTGTCTAAATCTCACCAGTTAAATGAATGAATGAACGTTGTAAAGATAAAGTCACAGAGGAAGAATAAGATTAAGGTTTAATAAACATGCTATAGTAGGTGCAAGAAATGTGACTGTTTCTCACAGCTGTACCTTTTTTTATTGATATGAACAGATCTCAGTCCACTACACAGAAGGAATGGAAACATTTCTTTAAAGGGAGAGATTGCAAAGGATTCGGACTGAAGTGTACATTTCATCAACTGGCTGAAAGCAAGAAAATGAAGAGGTAAAATTGTCCTTTACACTTGTGGAAAATGATTGATTTCAATAAATGTACTGCACACCACAACAGAATACATAAAATCTCAAACAAGTGAAAAGTTATTCCCCACTCCCACCCCCACCCAGTGGAAGCTAAGCCAACTTGCATTTTCTTAACTGGTGTATGCAACTGATTCCAGTTCTTGAAAATGGACATTTATAGCTGCGTAATTTCCCTTAGACTGACTTGGCAGAGGGCTTTTCCCCAATGTGAAGCGTTTTTAGTGAAGATATCAATGTACTGTTCTCCATATACAGTGAAACTCAATTTGGATCTTGGGCTAAGAGCCTCTGCAGGGAACTGACCAATTTTCTGCCTGAATTAAAATCATCTGCATAAAAAATGTAAATGGCAGAATTCATATTGTTATGCAGATCTCCCAAGGAGATGGCCTTAATTTAATGAACGTTTGTTAATAACCATCTGCCCCCTTTTAGCTATTCCATTAAAATTAGGTTTTGTTACTTGTTCTTATCGATGATAATGTCATACTTCCCAGAGGCTTCTTTTTAATTTTGCATGTGGGACATTGTTGTCGAATGTAATGGGAGAGGTTTCATTCATACCCCCTTTCTGCTATAGCTCTAACAAAAGTCCAATATAAAGGTGTTTAGCAAGTAGATACTTTTAGTATCCCCCTTCTCTTGGTAGATTACATTGATTAATTAATAAATATGTGCCATCTAATTGGTGTCAAGTCTTAATTCCATAAACAGATTTTCTCTGAATGACCTGTTCCCAGCCTCTTTAACTCTTTCAACAATGCACTTGTTGCTGCTGTAATTGAGTCCATCCACTTGTCAAATATTATATTAATAGTTTAGTTACCTCCTAAACCTTTTCCCAAAATGAGGTAAATTTGAATGCTGCAAGAGTGTGTGAATTTACATTATATAACATATCCAAAAGCAGTATGAAAAATAATATTATACCTTTAGGTGTATGTAACTCTGGGTTATAGAGATTAAATAATTTGTATGTCCAAAAAAAGGATAATTAAATGCTCATGTGACTAAGAAAACTAGCAGATGTGATATCTACATATATCTGTGCATACACCAACATATTTGATCATTGAAATTGATTATTTGTTTTCTATTTCTGCAGGTTGGATACTCTTCGAAACAGCATCAAAGCTTCTTCCAATATTGCCAAACTGGTAAGCAAGCTGCACAAACCAAAGCAGCTGAAGCATAACCGGACATACGAAAAACAAAACATCTGGCAAAGTCTGAAAATGGCATCGTAGTGGAAAGATCACCAGGCCTAATCCTCAAGTCAGCAAGACTTTCTGACAAAGCTTTGCTGAGGCTTCGTTTTGGCTTCTTAACATTCCACTTCAGGAAAAGATCAAGGAAAGTTGATCTAAATATTAACTCTCTAAAGTGAAGCAGAGCCCACATAAATATTCCATTCAGACTGATGACAAAACAGATAAAGACTGGCATCTTATTGGAATTCAGTGGGTCAACCCATTCCTTTAAAGACTGTCAAACAAAGAATGGACGTGTTTGAGTCCCAGCTCCAAAAAGAGAGTAACATTTAAAGCATCAACTCCTTTGATTTGTCAGGGTTCAGTCACAGTATAACCAAAAGCCAGATCAAAAATGGAAAGACCAAGATTTGAAAGATAAGATGCCTTAATTCTGACCATGATTAAAGGCCAAATAATTGTGCTATTTTGATTGAGGCACATATTCTAAATTAACAGGTCTACCTCATATGCTCTGAATTGCACTCTTGCCAAAGTAACATACAACTATTTTGCGAGTTTTGAGTGTTGGCTTCAACCTCTTACCTTTAACCAGGACTGCCTGTAGTTACATTAATTTAGTTTTAGATTGTCAGGATTGAAGATTACGTTTGCCTACAATCTGGTGGTAAGGGAATGAAATAAATTCCCCCTATCTCAAAAGATATAATGTCATTTGAAAAAAATAGATCTTCACTGTTTTTCAGGAGATCATGTTTTTAACAGAGTGTTGTTAGAATTGGTGTGATAAAGGATTGTTAATACATGAAGTTCAGTATATATGAAAACACAAAAATTGAGTGCCATTGAGTGAAACATGAATTGGATGACCAAAGTTGTACTAAGAGGTTGTGCTGTCTAGCTTTGTTCTCTCTATAAATAAAATTTGAAGGCAAAGCTAATTTAAAACTAAGATCAAAGGCTTATCCAAGCATGAATAGCGATGGATTTATCTATATGATAAATTTTCTGTATAATATTTCTGGAACATATTTTGTATGATGTGCTCTTTACCATTATATATTATATTTATATTCAGGCAGGTGTCAATTATATTTACTATGTTGAACGTATATTGAAACAGGCCATATTGGTCTATATGTTTATATGTTTTATAAATTTCTGTATGAAATTGGAAAATTCTTTATGCCTGTAAAGGTAAATATAGTAGAAATAAATATTTTGATCTACTCAGTCTCTTTTATAGTATACTGAATTTTAAAAAAAATACTCTTACATTGTTTGTTCACTTTTATCAAACTAGCATTTTCCATTGCTACAAGATTTCATGTTCATATATAGACCACTTACCGTATCCTTCTTGCAAGTAACTAATTTGAATTGAATTGAGTCTTAGGAAACAAAATGTTTTATTCCATTCTTGGATCATCTAAATTGCATTACCTAATGTTCCTTGTAAGTACTTCAGACAAGAATGGGTACCATATATCAGACATTAAACAATGGTATAGCAGACTTGGAATTAACTTTAATATACAACCTCATAAAACAAATACATATCCCTTGGGTTAATGATTGCTGGAAATATCAACGCAAATTGGTGTTCATGCATAATTTATGTCTAACAGATGCGTATCTACAATACTGGCAACCTAAACAGTCCCTTGAAATTACAACTCCTGGTACAGGTAGTTACAGTTGAATTACAAACATAATTGGAACAAGAATTTCCATTGCTAATCAAGGTAGCTAAGAAAGTCACACCCAATTTTACCACCTTTTTTGGCACAATTAAGTGAAGTTATATGTTAAGTGACTCATATGGTCATTAGGTGAATCCAGCTTCCCCAATTGGCTTTGCTTGTTGGAAGCCAGCTGGGCAGGTCGCAAACGATTACATAACCTTGGAAGCTGCTAGCATTCTAAATACATGTTGGTTGTCAGGAATCTTGATTATGTGACCATGGTAACTTTGAACGGTTGCTAAAGGAATGGTTGTAAGTCAAAGACTACCTGTAAACTCTGAATAATAAAACAAATTGTGTTTACTCATGAAGAAGGCAGCAAGACTCCTAATCTGAACTAAAACACATATAATAATAATAATAATAATAATAATAATAATAATAATAATAATAATAATAATAATAATTTAATTTATAGACTGCTCCCTCTCCCCGGGGGGACTCGGAGCGGTGCACAGGGAAGTTAAAAATACAATACAATAAATATACATAAATAACTAAAAAGCAAATTAAACAATTAACCCTGCGCTAAAATTCCCAATTTAAATTACTAAAATCCCATAATAAAAGAGACTACCCTAGGCCGGCCAAGCAGAAAAGATGTGTTTTTAATTTTAGACGGAAGGAGCGGAGGTCCGTGGTTGTTCTAATGTCGGGGGGAAGGTCGTTCCAGAGGGCTGGGCCCGCCACAGAGAAAGCCCTTCCCCTGGGCGTCGCCCGCTGACAAAGTCTAGTGGGCGGCACCCGGAGAAGTCCCTCTCTGTGGGAGCGAATCGGCCGTGAGGATGTATGGGGCAGGATCCGATCCCGCAGATAGCTAGGTCCCGAGCCATGGAGCGCTTTGAAGATGACAACTAGCACCTTGAAGCGCACCCGGAAGATGACAGGCAGCCAGTGCAGCTCGCGCAAGAGAGGTGTTACGTGGGTAAACCTTGCGGTTCCCATTATTGCTCGCGCGGCTGCATTCTGGACCAGCTGAAGTCTCCGGGTGCACCTCAAGGGGAGCCCCATGTAGAGAGAGTTACAATAGTCCAGTCGGGATGTCACGAGAGCATTAGTGACTGTGCGAAGGGCATCCCGATCCAATAGGGGGCGCAACTGGTGTACCAGGCGTACCTGGTAAAACGCCCTCCTGGCCACGGCTGTCACTTGATCTTCCATGGACAGCCGGGTATCCAGGAGGACACCCAAGTTGCGCGCCCCATCCACAGGGGCAAGATGTTCGCCCCCTATGGCTAGCGATGGAATCAGCTGGTTGAATTGGGCAGCCGGAAACCACAGCCACTCGGTCTTGGTCGGGTTGAGCCTGAGTCCGTTACTTCCCATCCAGATCCGCACGGCTTCCAGGCACTGGCACATCACCGCTACGGCATCGTTGGGGTGGTTTGGGGTAGATATATACAGCTGTATATCATCAGCGTAGAGGTGATACTCTACCCCAAAACCACGGATGATCTCACCCAGCGGCTTCATATATGTGTTGAACAGGAGAGGCGAGAGGACCGACCCCTGAGGCACCCCACATGTGAGGGGTCTCGAGGTTGACCTCTGCTCTTCTGTCAACACAAATTGCGATCGGCCAGAGTGGTAGGAGGAGAACCACCATAAAACGGTGCCTCCCACCCCCAACCCCCCCAGCCGATGCAATAAGATACCATGGTCGATGGTATCGAAAGCCGCCGAGAGGTCTAATAGGACCAGGATGGAGGAACAACCCCCATCTCTGGCCCTCCAGAGATCATCAACCAACACGACTAATGCCGTCTCGGTGCTATGCCCGGGCCGAAAGCCGGACTGGCGCGGATCTAGATAATCAACTTCCTCCAGGTGACGGGGAAACTGTTGTGCCACCACACTCTCAACAACCTTCGCCAGAAAGGGAAGGTTGGAGACTGGACGATAGTTGGTTAGTAAAGCTGGATCCAAAGAGGGCTTCTTAAGGAGGGGCCTCACCATAGCCTCTTTTAGGGAGGCAGGCAAGGAACCCTCACTTAAGGAAGCGTTGACAACCTCTTGGAGCCAGCCTCGTGTCACCTCCCAGGATGCCAGTACAAGCCAGGAGGGACACGGGTCCAATAAACATGTGGTGGCTCGCAGTCGCCCACGTAACCTGTCCATATCCTCGGAAGTAACGGAGTCAAACCCCTCCCAAACAAGATCTGTCTCGTGCAATCCCACTGGGCCATCAATGGGGGCTAACTCGTTCTGTATCTGAGCGATTTTCTCCTGCAGATAAATCACAAATTCCTCTGCTCTACCCTGTAATGGGGCTTCCCGCACCTTCTGTTGAAGGAGGGAGCGGGTCACCCTAAACAGGGCGGAAGGGCGGTTATCTGTGGATGCTATGAGAGTGGCACAATGATGACGTTTGGCCACTCTCAGCGCCACAATGTAAGTCCGTAAATGGGCTCTTACCTGTGTCCGGTCAGATTCAGATTGGGTAGACCTCCATCTTCTCTCTAGGCATCTCTTGTGGCGTTTCATCACCCTCAGCTCCTCGGTAAACCAAGGAGCCAGGGTGGCTCGCCGCCACAAGAGAGGCCGCAAGGCTCCCGCGGCTGCACTATCCCATGCGGCCACGAGGTCCTCCATCGGGGCGTGGGTCAGGGGTACAGGAAGTGGCCCAAGCGCCGCCTAGAACCCATCAGGGTCCATCAGGCGCCTGGGGCGGAACCAAATTGATGACTCAGGTTCCGCCTCCCCGCGGAGGGGAGTAGCGGTTGGAAAGTCGAGCCGGAGAAGTGAGTGATCTGACCATGACAAGGGCGTGATGACTATATCCCCTGTACCCAGATCACTCTTCCATTGGCCAGAGACAAAGATGAGATCCGGCGTATGTCCACCCTCGTGAGTGGGGCCTTGAATTAATTGGGTCAGGTCCATGGCCATCATGGAAGCCATGAACTCCCGAGCTACCTCGGATGATTCGCCCACCGATGGCAGATTAAAGTCCCCCATGACTAAAAGTCTGGGGGTCTCAACTGCCACCGTAGCGATCACCTCCAGGAGCTCGGGCAGGGCTGCTGCTACATAGCGGGGAGCCAGGTATACAACCAGCAAGCCCAACTGCCTCCCTAGGCCCCACTTCACACAGAGGGACTCACAACCGGTGGTCTGTGGCACAATGGTCTCTCTCGGCTCAAGACCTTCCTTTACAATAACCGCTACCCCACCACCCCTGCCTAGGGCCCGGGGCTGATGAAAAGCGTGGTAACCTGGTGGACACATTTCAACGAGGGGGAGTCCACCCTCGTGGCCCAACCAGGTCTCCGCTATTCCTGCCAGGTACGGCTCCCTCTCTGACACAAGGTCATGGACGAGGGGGGCTTTGTTGACCACGGACCTGGCATTGCAAAACATCAGCCGCAGGCCCTGGCTCTGTACTCCCTGACCACCTAGCCTGCGGGGGTTGTGGCACTTCACCGTTTGCAACCAACGGTTCTGTGCCCTCAACCGGGAGGATGGGAATTGTCTCCCCTCGGACCTGCCTCTCCCCACGACCTTCTGAATAGAAGTGCCCTCCACTGGGACGACTCGTACTTCCCCCCTACTAACGGCACCTTCCGCTTCCCTCCGTCGCCTGCTGGCCTGGCCCTCTCTTTCCTCCTCAGTCTCTACCTGTCTATAATACCCTCCCCCCTCCCTGGTATCCCCTAAAATAGACAATAACCTACAAATTAAAAAACCCCTAAGACCACGCTTCTTCCACCTCTCCGGATTAATAAATCCCTCATCAAGGCGGGCCCTCGTTAGAGCGGAGGGCCAAACCTGTGAGAGCGGGGACTCTCACAGTGGTAGCAGGTCTAGCTTCGAGTACATAATGGTGTTAATATTAATAAATAATTAAATACAGGAATAAATAATTATCTATAAATATGATATCAGCGATTTAAATACGTAAATAAAGGCATGGGTCTTAAAGATTTTAAAAGGCATCGTTGGCCGCAATTTTCAGATGTAAAATATAATAAATATATTAATAAATAAATTAAAAATATATACAATTCAGAATTTCAAAGTGCATCAGTGAGTGATTTAGTCCGGCTGTTGCATTCTGTAGATCTTTTCTTTTAGAGGATAAAAGGTCTTAAAGGTCTTAAATATAAATATAAATATCCATAGGCCGAAGAGATCTTCTTCTTCTTACAAGCTGCTTTCAAGTTCTTAAAAATGCAAGGACG
The DNA here is from genome assembly GCA_039707465.1 of Rhabdophis nuchalis. Taxonomy (NCBI): domain Eukaryota; kingdom Metazoa; phylum Chordata; class Lepidosauria; order Squamata; family Natricidae; genus Rhabdophis; species Rhabdophis nuchalis. The sequence continues at coordinate 151,572,446 of CM077645.1, forward strand.
CCGAGGGCGACCGGCTTCCGTTCTGGCACTCTCACCGCCATCACCGCCGCCGTCCCCGCCATTCCTTGCCCGGCACTCTCACCGCCGTTGGCAGCCATCCCCAGGGCACCAGGACACCAACCTCCACTCCGGAGTTCTCGCCAGCGCTCTCACCGCCGCCTCCATCGCCAATGTGTCCCTGGACCCCGTTCCAGTGCTCTCACCACCGCCTCCGTGCCGCCTCCGTGCCTACGGCTATCCTCTCGGGCCTGCCTGGCCCTCCAGGCCTCCACGACGTGTAGCCGTCGTCCATCGCCATCAAAAGACGCCGAGGACGCCGACCTTCAGTCCGGCGCTCCCACCGCCGCCGCTGCTGCCATCTTCACAGCCACCTCGGCAGAGGTCCCAGCCTGGGAATCCTCAAGGCCCGCCAGGCCCTCCAGGCCTCCACGACGTGCAGCCGGCGCCCGTCGTCATCAGAAGACACCGAGGACGCCGACCTCTGGTCCGGCGCTCCCACCGCCGCTGCCACTGCCACTGCCTCGCCGCAGCTCAGACCTCACCCTGGAAGTCCAGGGTGGATCACCCACCGATCCCAGCCCTCAAGATGGTAAGTAGAGGGCTGGGGCACTGACAAAGCGACCAACGAGCTCCATGGCCCATGCGAGGCTCGGAGCTAGGTCGCCATCTTTTCTGTACTGTAAGCTGCCTCTCGACTGAATGAGTCTGGGGAGCCCACAAACATTTGATTGACTCAGCTTCAAGGACCTACACACAGGGAAATGAAGAAGGAGTTGTTCAACCAACTCACAATGCTCTTCAAGACATCCTTGATGGAGATGCAAGTAAAATCAGACAGTACACAGCAAAATCTTTTGTGTGATACTCTCCAAGGAAGACAGGATGGAGCAGAACATATCCTCATGGCAGAATGTTTGGTGTGGAGGAGAGGGGTCAGTAGGCCTTTCTTCTCTTCTTTTTTGATTCCCACAACATTTCCAAAACAATATCTGGCAGCTCCCAACTGTTAGCACCAGTAATATTGACAAGGGTTAAGGATTTCAGTGAGTTCTAGTCTTTCAAAGAAAACCCCATATTATATATACAGTATATATATATATTGTTGTGACACAAGTATATACTTATCCTCCTGTCTCAGCTGATCAGGAAGAGAACCTGGTGGCTTAAGTGACTAAGGCTTTGCCTAACATGTAATACAGCCCCGGTTCAAATCCCAGTAAGTGTATGACTAGCTGATGAGAGCTAAAAAGCTCAAAATAGATCTATCCTAGTCTCCCTGACTTATTTATTGATCAGTTCAAAAAACGTAACACACATATAAAAAAAATTACACAACGGACCTCATGGCTTTCTGTCTAGATGGTCTCTGGTGATGAGCCGAAAGGCAGAAAAGGGAAAAGGAGAGCAGTATGCTTCCTCCCTTAATTGGGGCCTAACAGGGTGTTGTCACACACACACACACACACACACACACACACACACACACACACACACACACACACACATTAAGAGACCTATCCTGGTCTCTTAATTATTAAATCAGCCCTTAAAAATCTAACACATACCTCAAAAACAGCAGCAATCTTAATGGGTCTCTGTCTGGATGATCTCTAGTTGAGTCGAAGGGCAGAGAAGGATGACAGTTTGTCTCCTCCCTTAAAACGGGCCTAAAAACAGGAGCTGTAAAAATATTCTCTCATCAATAAGAGTCCTGTAAAAGGCTGATGTAATCAGGGAAAGCCGGTTAGCTCAAGGCATAGGAAGGCTTGCCTGAAATGCTGGAAAGTGCTGGTTCAAATCCCAGTAGATGAAGTATGGCCAGCTGAAGAAGGCTAAAAAGCGTGAAATAGATCTATCCTGGTCTCTTAATTATTAAATCAGCCCTTAAAAATCTAACACATACCTAAAAAACAGCAGTAATCTTAATGGGTCTCTGTCTGGATGATCTCTAGGTTGAGTCGAAGGGCAGAGAAGGATGACAGTTTATCCTGGTCTCTTAATTATTAAATCAGCTTCCTCACACACCTCAACAGCCTACACCCCAAAATACAGTTCACCATGGAAACAGAAGCCAATAACCAACTCCCCTTCCTGGATGTCTTAGTCTATAAGAAATCCAATGGATCCCTTATCCAAGGTTAACAAAATAGCTAAGGGCAGCTAATGGGTCCAGAGGTCACCAAAGACCTACATATATATATATATATATATATATATATATATATATATATATATATATATATATATATATATATATATATATATATATATATATATATATATATATATATATATATATATATATATATATATATATATATATATGTTAAATGTTTTTTTTTGTTTTTTTTTAAAGGAATGATTAATAATTAATTAAGAGACCAGGATGGATCCATTTCGGATCTCTTAATTAATTCTCTTAATTAATTATTAATCATTCCTTTAAAAAAAAAACATTTAACACATATCTAAAAAAAAGACAGCAGCAATTTAATAGGTCTCTGTCTGGATGATCTCAAAGAGGAGTCGAAAGACAGAGAAGGATGACAAGTTTGTCTCCTCCCTTAAACAGGCCTAGCAGGAAGCTGTAACATAGTATCTTCATATATATACATGACGTTGTATATGACGTTGAGTCTCCTCCCCTTAAAGGGACCTCTTCACAGGAGCTGTGATAATTAGTCTTCATATATATATATATATATATATATATATATATATATATATATATATATATATATATATATATATATATATATATATATATATATATATATATGTAGGTCTTTGGTCTATATATTTAAATTTGAGAGACTAAGATAGATCTATTTCGAGCTTATTAGCTCTCATCAGTTGGCCACACCCCACTGGGATTCGAAATAGATCTATCTTGGTCTCTCAAATTTAAATTTATTGATCAGCTCATAAAAACTAACACATATCTAAAAATATTACACAACGTAACTAAAAAATGGTTCTCTGTCTAGATGGTCTCTGGTGATGAGCCGACAGGCAGAGAGGGAAACAGCATGTCTCCTCCCTTAAATGGGGCCCTTACAGGAAGTTGTGGAAACAATTATCTATCTATCTATCTATCTATCTATCTATCTATCTATCTATCTATCTATCTATCTATCTATCTATCTATCTATCTATCTATCTATCTATCTATCTATCTATCTATCTATCTATCTATCTATCTGCATTAAGACAGGAGGATTCTAGTAGCTTTTTTTGGGCTTTTTTGGCCGAAACTGGGACAGGCAGTCTCTGAAAATACAAGTGTTAAAGAACATGATCTCCAAAGGAAATGGGAGGATTAAATGCCTTTCTTGCATAGAAGAAAATAGGCCTTCAGTTAAATATTATACTTTTTTTATTTTACATGCACATAAAATGTCCATACTTTTAAATGAATAATGTTTCTTTACCATTGGAATAAGTATTGTAGGGTATCACTTTTTAATCAAGGCAAATAAAAGATCAGCATAGCCAGGCCCAGAGAAGATGGGCTAGTGACATAACAATAGTAGCTGCTACATTTATAAAAGTAAAAGAAACAAAAGATTTTTTTCTTTTAATCTGTTATAAACCCAACATCCTTTGTGGTTGCATTTAGTCGTGGGCTGCTAGGAGACAAGCCAATTTAGACAAATGATCTCCTAGAATATCTGCAAGGAATCAATTTCCATCAAAGTAGATGTGACATTTTTCCATTAGCTGCATCACACAATAGTCAGTTCCTATACGAACCTAAAGTCAGCAGAAGCTTAAAATTGAAAGCATTTGTGAACTTACAGATAATAAGAACTCAGGTGACAAAGAGAAAAGCTTTCACAAAATTGTTCACAACATTTTCTACTTAATAGAACTCTATTCTCAATGACATTTCTTGTAATTTGAAGCCTTGAAAAGGTGTCTTTAAAAGACCTTTGGGGTAACTAAAGTCTAAACAAGCATATGAAAACCAGACTGTTGGCTCGTTTATTGGAGATGAGGATAAAAAAGTAACTTAAAAAAAAACTCTTAGGGGTTTTAATTTGGAAGCTTCCGTGTGTTTTCATTTATGAGAAAATGTTTAAAATCAGCTTGGACTCCCCTCTGACAGGGAATGAAAAGGAACTTAATAAATTCCAAGGCATTTACCATTGTTCTCCACAATATAGATAGGGCTATCTTTTCATAAAACCAACTTCTTCATGAGAGGTTAAAATAATTTAGGGAAATAAAACTTTATATCAAATGAAAAATGTCAGGGGCTGATATGTGAACTTTATTAGTAGATAATTATTTTAAATGTACTCAAATGTACTCAAATGGGTAGTAACAAACTCAAGCTCAACCCCTCCAAGCCCGAGTGGCTGTGGTTTCCGGCACCCCGGTTCAGCCAGATTACTCCAACTCTGGCCATTGGGGGTGAAACACTGGCCCCCGTGGAGAGGGCGCGCAATTTGGGTGTCCTCCTGGATTCCTGGCTGTCCATGGAGGACCATGTGGTGGCCGTGGCCAGGGGGGCGTTTCATCAGGTACGCCTGTTGCGCCAATTGCGCCCCTTACTGGACCGGGCTGCCCTTCGCACAGTCACTCAAGCACTCATGACATCCCGACTCGACTACTGCAATGCTCTCTACACGGGGCTTCCCTTGAGGTGCACTCGAAAGCTACAGTTAGTTCAGAATGCAGCCGCGCGGGTGATTACGGGAGCTTCGAAGCATTCCCATATAACGCCAATCCTGCGCGAGCTGCACTGGCTTCCTGTGGTCTTTCGGGTGCGCTTCAAGGTTTTGACGACCATCTTCAAAGCGCTCCATGGCTCGGGACCTAGTTATATGCAAGACCGTCTCCTGCCCCACACATCCCTCAGACTGATACGCTCCCACAGAGAGGGCCTTCTCAGGGTGCCGTCGGCCGGACAATGCCAACTGGCGACACCCAGGGGAAGGGCCTTCTCTGTGGCGGCCCCTGCCCTGTGGAACGACCTACACCCAGAACTTCGTACCATCACCGACCTCCGCCTCTTCCGCCAGTGTTTAAAAACACACCTCTTCCATCAAGCCGGCCTAACATAGCCTCCGCTGGGACTAGCCATAGATAGTTTTAATTCGGGGATTTTAATTGGTTTTAGCGCAGGATGGGGATCTAATAGGTTTTTAAATTTTGTATCGTGTTTTTGTATGTATTTTAATTTCCTGTGCGCCACCCTGGGTCCTCTTGGAGAAGGGCGGGATATAAATTTAATAAAATAAAAAATAAATAAAATCAAATGAATTTAATTGTCACACCACACTAAACCATAATGTGTTTTGTCTATTATTGCTTTTAACATGATAAGTAAACCCACCCAGTATTATGTGGGTTACATTATGTGTAAACCATGCTTTTGATGGGTGTTCAACGAACCACGACAAACACTTTTTAAAAAAGAAATATGGGAATTTTAAAAGATTCTGATCAGAGATGGATAGGAATATAGCCATAATTTAACACAAACCCCACAAAATGCATTAAAACAGACATTATCTATTTTGACCCATCCTCTTCCCCTCAAAATTAAAGGATTAAATTAGCTACTGTTGAATTACATTTTCCTGTTCTCTCAATACAACTTTGTACATATTATAGTTGGAGGGTATTGTTGCTTTTGATCAATTTGGGGCTTGTGAATATTGAGGGTATTGTTTTTATTAAATGGTAGCTTTTAGAATAGATCTATTTATTAGAATAAATTAATTCACTTTTAGAAAGTAAAACCTTGTATGGTTGGGTCCATGCCAGTTACCCAAAAAGTTACTAAAAGTTGAATGTAACATTGGATGTTGTTTTTGTTGTTAATTAAGTGAAAAGAACAAAATGAAATGATGTCGTATTCCAGCTGTTTTGGTCAGATGTAATGAAGAGTGGCTATCAGGCATTAAAGAACAGGAAATGGAGAACTGTCATATTTTCGTATTTCAACAGTGCCCCAAATATCCAAGGTTAACAAAATAGCTAAGGGCAGCTAATGGGTCCAGAGGTCACATTTTGACAGACGGAGTCCCCTTGCTTGCAAAGATCAAAGATTTGCAGCTCCTTTCCAAGCTGTCCTGAATTTGCTCACCTGGACCTGCCCTAGGAAAGGCAATAAAATAACACATTGTGAGATGTGAGCACAGTGACACTCCTACTTACCTGCAGAGCCTCACCTTGGTGATGTCCTCTGGGGCAGGTGCCCTGCCAGGCATGTCTTTCTGCTAACCCTGAGTGGCAATTCCACCATCTGTCAAACAGTCTATTTTGAAAAGAAGCAGCAGCAGCAGCAAGCAAGGATAAAAGATTTGTTTAACTAATGTATTGCAGAAGCTGCTGCTTTTTAAATAGCAACGATATTTATATACTGCTGACAGACGTTCAGGGTGCCTCATGTACATCATCTTATTAAGGTTTGCCACAGAAAGTTAACAAGAACCAATATAATTACTCCTACACGGGATGGGAATTAAGGGATTGTAATCTCAGCATTGTGGGAGAACATCAAGTTGGGGAAAGATATTCTACATTTCAAACAATGGTTCCTGATCCTGGAAAGTCGCAGATATCATAGGAGGTCATGAAGTTTTGTTTTTTTTTAAGATGGCAGATGAAAAGCAAAAAGCTGTCAGAACTTGCTTCCACTTTGGGCAAGTGGAACAAAGTGCAGGGGAAATTATGAAGCGCATCTAAACACATGGCTCCAGTCCATCTGTTAAACCATCTGCCAATCACACCAATGCTATATTTGATGCCTAGTTTTAGTTTCCCTGTTGATTTGGTGCTTCCCAGCTTGGCAGGCAACAGAAATTTGGAATCTTTGTAGAAGTATGTATGCTAGTGAAGTTTGGTACTTTTAGCTGTAATATTAAATTGGTACTTTTAGCTGTAATATTAAATTTCTAGCCTTATTCCAGGGGTGAAATTCAGCAGGTTTTGACAGGTTTTGGAGAACCGGTAGCGGAAATTTTGAGTAGTTCAGAGAACTGGCAAATACCATCTCCGACTGATCCCAGTGTGGGGTGGGAATGGAGATTTTGCAGTTTCCTTCCCCCAGGAGTGGAGAGGGAATGGGGATTTTGCAGGATCCCCTGCCACACCCATCATGTCACACCCATAGAACTGGTAGTAAAAAAATTGAATTTCACCACTTCCTTATTCCTTTCAACCCCCCACCCCTTCTTTACAATTTCTTTTTGTATTTTTTTGTATTTCTCTTCCCCAGGACAAATAAAAAGATTAGCAAATTGGACATGGCTGAACAGGAAAAAAAATTGTGATGATAAAAAGTAAGTTAAGTGAAAAACCTCAGTTAATTATCAAAAGAATGAAGACAAGGAGAAATTGCTTGATATTGAGCATCGATGACATAGAGAGCATTATTCTTTCTTACTTAACCCTCCCACCCTTCCCTATCTTTTCATGTTGATGATGTGGTGCCCAGTGAGAGAATCAAAACGATATTAACGATTTTACTAATTAAGAAACATTAGTTACCATCCTAAACTCATTGACTACATTCTGCTTAGAAATAAGATGAAGTTGTGTCTCAAATCTTGTTGAACTAAGTAGTCCTATGTACACAATTGGGAGAAATTTTCATCCATAAGCCACAGTTCTATAAAATTCTATTAGAAACAAGTGGATGAAAGTTACTTTTAGGTGATTAAGTACCAATATTTTCAGTGCAAGGTGAGCTGAATTACAAATGCACATTTTTCTTGGCTCTGCCTGAATAAGTCACTTTCCCGAAAACTTCATGGGTTTGCCTATGAATGCAAAGTCTAAGCCCTCTCTAATGGTCTCTGAGCTTTCCTTCCTGCTTCTCTTCAATCAGCCAGTTTGTCCAGGCAAAGCAGGAAAAATGGACTTGAGACTAAACCAGGGGTAGTCAACCTTTTTATACCTATCGTCCACTTTCATATCTCTGTTAGTAGTAACATTTTCTAACCGCCCACCGGTTCCACAATAATGGTGATTTATAAAGTAAGGAAGTCAATTAAATTTTTAAAAAAGGAAAGTGCTTCAGTATTGGACAAAACCCCTACTGCACACCATAAAAGCTGGAATGCCCACTAGTGGGCAGTAGGGACCAGGTTGACTACCACTGGACTAAACCATAGGGCATGCAATGATTTATCAATTAGTCCAGGGGTGGACTGTTATGGGTTCACCCGGGTTTGGGAGAACCCGTAGGTAACATTATGGCTGGTTCGGAGAACCTCCAAATCCCACTCCTGGCTGGCCCCACCCACCATGCCCCTCCCCTCCCAGGGGTCTCCATGTGGCCCATTTTGGATGTGAGGTAAGTGCAGGGCCCATGCGGAGGCTCAGGGAGGGGGAAAATGGCCCTCTGGAGCCCTGTGGAGGCAGTTTTCACTTTCCCAGAGGCTCCCAGTTTTCACTCTCCCAGAGGCTCAAGGAAAGCCTCTGGAGCCTGGGGAAGGCAAAACCGTCCCTTCCCCCGCCATGGTGCAGGAGGCCGGCTAAGCCACGCCCACCATAGCCCCGCCCACCCAGCAACCAGGCAGAGAATCTGTTGCTGAAATTTTTGAAGCCCACCCCTGAATGAGCATCACAGAGTGGATTGTAACTTCCTGAGTCAGTGGTGTTGTATTAGCAATCCCAAGTTTCAAGCAGGATTTCCCCCCCACTCCTATCTAAAAATGCCAAGGGTTGAACATGGACGCAATGTGCGGAGTATCTATTCCAACTGCAGCTCCTCCAAAAAGAAGAATCTCTTTTGCTGAGAATATCTCATTGCGGTTCAAGATATTCTGGCACTGAGTTCGTACAATGTTAGTTTCAGAACGTGTAGTTTTTCTCGCGGAAGAATGAGAAGTTAGACATGTCAAAGTTTCCTTTGCTTTAGAAATATTATGCGCACGCCCTCCTCGGCCGCTGAAAAGTAGAAGAATGGGCTTAATACAACTGGCTGAGCAACTTAATCAAAGGTAACATTAACCACATTCCCCAGCATACCGGGAATAGTTTCTTGAAAGTGAAATGACAAGAGTTAAACATGGGGCAGAAGTTTGTTTGGCAACACCGAGATGTCCCTGTGTTGTAATTCTAGGTTAAAATGCAAGCAGTTGGTGAAAGGTGCTTGTAAAAACACTGTCTTTTGGCAGCGTCTGGCCGTGTTATGTGCTGAAGTGAAGTTCTTTCAAATGCATAACTTGACTTTGTGCATAACTACATGTTGGAGAAGATTTTTTTCCCCATTGCAGAGATATTGCAGAGTTTGGTGGTGCTACTCTTCCACTTTCTGCTACCAAGATCATTTTTCCATGCTCCTGTAGGTAGATATGCAAATATAGCAAGCCAGATAAGACACGGGGTGCTCATCTGTCACTAGAAAGATACTACGCAAAGTTTTATTTCCTTTCATTGTGTGAAGAAAAATATACAATATATCTAAATTGGGTTTGGATTTATATATATATCCTGCCTAGCATGTAATACAGCCCCGGTTCAAATCCCAGTAAGGGTATGGCTAGCTGATGAGAGTTAAAAAGCTTGAAATAGATCTATCCTAGTCTCCCTGATTTATTTATTGATCAGCTCAAAAAAAATCTAACACACACAAACACACACATATATGGTGAATGGAGGAGTGGGGGAGTGAGGAGGGAGTCTGTCCCACCTTTATTATTTTTATAAATAAGTCAAGGTAGTGAAGATATCCAACACACCATCCTCTTCCTATTTTCCCACCACAACTCTGTGAGGTGAGTTGGTCTGAGAGAGAGTTACTGGCCCAAGTCATCCAGCTGGCTTTCATGGCTAAGGTGGGACTTTAACTCGTGGTCTCTTCTTCCCCTCTTTTATTCCTCCCCAGCACCAATAATTTAACTGTGAATTGAGGGAGTTTCAAATTCATGGAAAATGGAGGATGCTGTAGAAAAAAAAACTATAGATATGCAATAGTGGTGAATATCCAGCAATGGGATTCAGTCGGTTCAGACCGGTACGCGCAAACCGGATGCTAATTTTACATGGCCATCCCGCCCTTCCCCTCCCAGGACTTTCCACGTGGCCCATTCATCATGCCAGGTAACTGCGCAGAGGCTCTGGAAGGGCGAAAAACAGGCCTCCTGAAAGTTTCGGAAGTGCAGAAACAGGTGTGTTTCTGGCCTCCAGAGGGCCTCTGAAGCTTGGGGGAGGCATTTTTTGCCCTTCTGGAGGCTCAAGGAAAGCCTCCAGAGCCTGGGACGGCAAAAGCACCCCCCACTCCCATGGTGCAGGAGGCCAAGTGGGCCATGCCCCTCATGGCCACACACCCCAGCAACAGGGCAGAGAACCGGTTGCTAAATTTTTTCAATCCCACCCTTGCGAATATCTGTAGCTCAGGTGTGGGATGAGAGTGAAGGTTCATTCTTGAAGCTTCTGGGTTGGTTTCTGAATGTTTCGTTACCAGGCTGGGTAACATTTTCAGTGGTGTTCCTCTATTTATAAGAGCTTCTGGTGTTGGCACTAACTGACACCAACACCCCCTAAACTTGGTTGAAGATATTACCTAGCCTAGTAACGAAATGTTCAGAAATCAACCCAGAAGCTTAGAGAACAAACTTTCACCTTCAAACTATAGATAGTTCAAAGACCCCTTTGAAAATTAGATAATCCATATTGCACAATTGTTCTTTGTCCCTTTGATTAAATACATCAGTCGAATTTAACCAATTTTGTTACCTTAACAAAAATCAATGCCTAGACAAAATTGTCATGCCAGATCTACAAGGTGACCTCTACTTCTGGACTGTGGCATTGATGACTCTCCCTCAAATGCAAGGTGACACATCTGCAAAATCTATGATATTTATCCCAAGGATTGATCTCTCCAAGTCAAGGAGAACTGCATTACAAGGTATGTGCAGAAAATCTGCTAGGCTTTGTGATCCATTACTTTGCAGCAGTGGTAGGATTCAAATTTTTTACTACTAGTTCTGTGGGCGTGGCTTGGTGGGCATGACATGGCTTGGTGGGCATGGCTTGGTGGGCGTGGCAGGGGAAGGATACTGCAAAATCCCCATTTTCTCCTGATTAGCTGGGACACGGGAGGCAGAGAATACATTGGTGGGGGGTAGTCAGAGCTGGTATTTACTAGTTCTTCAAACTACTCAAAATTTCTGCTACTGGTTCTCCAGAACTGGTCAGAACCTGCTGAATACCACTGCTGTTTTGCAGGGAGATAAGATGACTGCAATGAATGGAAACAGAGGAAGGATGGGGATTGACAATAGGGACACATTTCAAGTTTCAGTTTTATTTTCTGCTAACTTAAGGACCGTTAGATAGCATTTTCATACAACTTCAAACCCAGTCTTTTTCAACAGCAAATGAAAGCATGTATCACTAGAATGAGTTACCTGCATGTGTGAATTGTGATTAGGATGAGCCCAAATAAAGAATATGTGGATGTCAGTAACTCAAGAGAAAAGTTAATAACATCTCTTAAAACCTCTGAACACGATCTGAAACGCTCTTAAGAGTCTTGCCAAGTCACGAAATTTGAAATGAAGTTTGGGGGTGGTGGCAGATTCAAGAATTTAAGCATAGTTTTATCTGATTTGGATTTCCAGTCCTGAATTGTTTTGCACTGCTGTCAAGCCATCAAATTTATTAGTGTAATAAAACTGAAAGAAGGAACAGAACACAGGCACAAATGAGGAGAGGCAGAAAAACCCACCTCTATATCCACTTTTGGTTGTGAAAAGTTTGGTTTAGTAAAACGTACAACTCCTAACTTTACTATCCTATAAGGCAGTGTTCTTCAACCTGGTCAACTTGAAGATGTCTGGACTTCAACTCCCAGGATTCCTCAGCCAGCATTCGCTGGCTGGGGAATCCTGGGAGTTGCAGTCCGGACATCTTCAAGTTGCCAAGGTTGAGAAACACTACTATAAGGCGTTGGTTCTACAACTGACCCAATCAGCTCTTTTCCCAGTTCCCAGTGATTACCCTGATTCTATTGTGTTACACAACTGTGCAAGCAGAAGCAGTCGGAAACTGGAAACCTGATCACAAACAAGCGTTCATAAATTATCCCATTATCCATAGAATAGGCCCAAATTACCTCTTGAGAATTATTACCCCCTGTTTAAGAATTAATGGTATGAGATGTATTCTAAGATGACAATTTTCCTTGGTTTTTTTAGCATGCAGTTATGCTTTGGCTACGTTTTCAAAAAAAATATCCTTGCTCCGAGACAGATTGGCTATACAGGTAGTCCTCAACTTACGACCACAAGTGTGCCCAACATGTATGTTGCTAAGTGAGAAATCTGTCAAATGAGTTTTACCCCGTTTTATGACTTTTCTTGCCATATTTGTTAAGTGGATCACTGCAATTCTTAAGTTAGAAACAAGGTTAAGTGAATCTGGCTTCCCCATTGACTTGACTTGTGAGAAGTTCGCAAAAGATTATCACATGACTCCGGGGCACTGCAACCGTCATAAATATGAGCCCGTTGCCAAGTATCTGAATTTTGATCACGTGACTATGGGGATGTTGCAGTGGTCGTAAGTATGAAAAATGGTCATAAGTCACTTTTTTCAGTGCCGTTGTAACTTCGAAATGGTAACTAAACAAACTGTTATAAGTTGAGGACTGCCTGTAGTTAAAAGAGAAAGTGGTTTCCACCAATTACTGTCTTTAAGTTGCTCTGCACCGAATACCAACAGTCTCAGTCCCAGGCCTTGCTCCCGAGACAGAATATAGCTCCGGCTGTACCCACGTTTATGGCATTGAAATTCCACAGTTTTAACTTTATCTGATTGTGGTTTTGCTTGTGGATTTTGCTTGTGCAAAGCTAGCCTGAAGCCATTGTGCTGCAGATCAAATCAGGGGTGGGTTCCTGCCAGTTCTAACGTCTTCTATAGAAGAGATTCCACAAATCTACAGGGCCATTTAGAACTGGTTCCAGCTCCCTCCCCCCGCCCATCCGCCCATCATCAAGATGAAGAGCGAGAGGAGGAATTCTGGGAGTTGAAGTCCACAAGTCTTAAAGCTGTCAAGTTTGAACACACCTGGGGTTTTTTTTCCCTAAAGGGTTAGGGGGGCAAGGGTCTTGTAACTTGACAGCTTTAAGACTTGCGTGCTTCAAATGTCAGAGTTTCTGAGCCAACATTTTGGTTGCTAAGCAAGAGCGTTGTTAAGTGAGTTTCACCACATTTTACAAGTTGGCCACTCCCACCCAGTCACATGGCCAGCAAGCCACTCCCACAAAGCAGGCCACACCTACAGAAGAGGTTCTAAAAACTTTTGAAGGCCACCACTGGATCAAATCTTATGGTTATGCAGGGATAGGCTTCAAAATTTTTAGCAAGGGGTTCTCTGCCTGGTTGCTGGGTGGGCATGGCCATGGTAGGCATGGCTTAGTCGGCCTCCTGCACCCCGGTGGGGCGGGGGGGTTCCCTCCCAGGCTCCGAAGGTTTTCTTTGAGCCTTTGGGAAGGCGAAAATGGCTTCCCCAAGCTCCGGAGGCCAGAAACAGGCCCATTTCCAGCATTCCTGGTCTTTTTGCCCTCCCTGAGCCTCTGTGCGTGCCCTGCACATACCTGCATCCAAAACAGGCCACATGGGGAGTCCTGGCACGGGCAGGGTGAGTGGGGCCAGCCAGGAGTGGGATTTGGTGGTTCTCCAAACTGCACAGAATCTTAGCTAGAGGTTCTCCTAAACCCCTGCAAACTCCCAGCAGCCCACCCCTGGACTTATTAGTATTTAAGTGTACTATAACAAACATACCATGATTTCCAGATTTAAAAAAAAAAATGAAGTAGATTTAAAATACATTGAGGCTGGGATCCCATATACATTTAAAAGTACTTGTACACAAATTGATTGCATAAAATAACCTTTCCCCAGGATTTAGCCCATCAACATACCTAAAGAATCTTTAGTGGAGTACAGTAAGGCCAATATAAATTATCTAAGTAATGAGTCAGTGAAGCAAATGAACTGGCTATGCTTGATTCTCGAGAGGGATCTTTTCATGTGCATTGGGGAAGATTGATTTCTGCAGTTTCAAAGAATATGACATTTGTCATCTTTAATGACCCGCACTGTATCTTCTTTCCATCTCTTTTCAATCCTAGCAAAACTGAAAACTGTCTTGCTTAGCAATGGAAATTTTAGGCTCAATTGTGATCCTAAGTTGAGGACTATCAGTAATGACAAATAAATTCTTCTAACCTGTCATGTACACACTCGCTGACCTGGACAGAATGCCATGGTTCCTTTGAAACAACATGGAAAGAATGAGCTGAGTTGGCTATATATAAGAGCCATGGTGGCGCAGTGGTTAGAATACAGTACTGCAGGCTACTTCTGCTGACTGCCAGCTGCCTGCAATTTGGCAGTTCGAATTTCAATAATACAATACAATACAATAGCAGAGTTGGAATGGACCTTGGAGGTCTTCTAGTCCAACCCCCTGCTAGGCAGGAAGCCCTATACCGTTTCAGATAAATGGCTATCCAAAATCCTCTTAAAGACTTCCAGTGTTGGGGCATTCACAACTTCTGGAGGCAAGCTGTTTCACTGACCAATTGTTCTAACTGTCAGGAAATTTCTCCTCAGTTCTAAGTTGCTTCTTGCCTTGATTAGTTTCCACCCATTGCTTCTTGTTCTGCCCTCAGGTGCTTTGGAGAATAGCTTGACTCCCTCTTCTTTGGGGCAACCCCTGAGATACTGGAACACTGCTATCATGTCTCCCCTAGTCCTTCTTTTCATTAAACTAGACATACCCAGTTCCTGCAACCGTTCCTCATACGTATGTTTTAGCCTCCAGTCCCCTAATCATCTTTGTTGCTCTTCTCTGCACTCTTTCTAGAGTCTCCACATCTTTTCTACATCGGGTCGACCAAAACTGAATGCAATATTCCAAGTGTCTTGGAATCCTTCCGAGGTGGGTAAAATGAGGACCCAAATTGTTGGGGGCAATATGCTGACATTGTAAACGGCTTAGAGAGGGCTGTAAAAGCACTGTGAAGTGGTATATAAGTGGAAGTGCTGTGGCTAAGTGCTATATTTATTGCAATTGTGCAAACAATCAAAACTGGTATAGAGTCAGCATAATGTATCTGGAGAAAGCCTCTGTAAAGACTTTGCAGCAACAACTGCTGCTGTTTAATGAACTGCTTCTTGCACCCTCGTACTGGTAAAGAATTCTGGATAACTCATGCTTGCATGTTCATTTTTACTATGTTGGGTGGTCTTATCCTTTGATCATCACTGGTTTGTCTCTGAGATTGAAGGGCGTAAACTGAATTTTCTTCTTCTTCTAAGGAGTACATTCTTTATATAAAGAGGTTGCACCATTTTTGAATTCTTGAATTCTAGAAAATATGTCAGAAAAATGTTTGCCGTCATTTCTTATGATTGTTGCAAGATAAGATTAGGAGCAACCTGACAAACCCACCAGGGGCAGAATGTTTTTATTATAACGAGGAACGACAGAATAGTTATGGAAGAATGTTTGCAGTATGAAAATATGCTTTTTTTTAAAAAAGAAAGAAAGAAAGAAAATTGCTTTTCTGATTCTGGGAAAGTCCAGTTTCTGATAGATGAGCTGTCACCTTCTGAAGAGCCATCTGGGTCTGCAATCTTCAAAGGTAAACATTTCAAAGTGACATTAAAATCTATAGGATTTAACAATTGCAAGAGCAAGAGCATTTATATAGCGCTTCGTAGTGCTTTACAGCTCTCTGAGCTGTTTACAAATGTCAATATGTTGCTCTCAACAACCTGGGTTCTTATTTTACCAACCTTGGAAGGATGAAAGGCTGAATCAAACTTGAGCTGGTCTGAATCAAATTCCTGGCACTGGGCAGAGTTTGCCTGCAATACTGCATTCTAACCACTGAGCCATCCTCCTATTGTATGTATGTGATTGATGAATACTGAAACCAGTTTTATTGTACTACAGTATTTTCGGAGTATAAGACGCACCCAGGTTTTGACGAGGCAATTTTTTTAAAAAAGTAGGTAGGTAGATAGAGGGATAGAAAGGGAGAGAAAAAGAGGGAAATACAGTAGATAGGTAGAGAGAGAGAGTAGGTAGGTAGGTAGGTAGATGTTTCCAGGTGTATTTACCCATGTGCTGGAGAAGGAAATCACTGACCACCTTTGGAACAAATCTTTGTTTTTGCAGGCACAGTACTTGATCAATGTAATTCTCATCAATCACTCTAATTAAACAACTTTCCGAAAGGGGGGGAAAAAGCCCTTTTTGCACTGTGCAAACCTCCCCCAACTGACCTGTTTTTCGTGGGCGGGGTTTCATGAGGCAGAAAATGCTGTATTCGATGTATAAGACGCACCCAGATTTTCAGCCTCTTTTTAGAGGAAAAAGGTGCGTCTTATACTCCGAAAAATACGGTATATTTTTTGAAATTACTATTTTTCTTTCTTCAAGCATTCTAGTTTTCTCCTGGGCTGTTTATTTTCGGTAAGGCTACTGATGTACCATTTCTTCAAGAGGAGGGGATCCCTATCGGTAAAAATGCCCACCACAGTGCAAGGACTGAGAAGATAAAGCACAAGAGACAAACCAAGCTGCAATGCTTGAACTAATAAAAGCAGGAGTACATTACTTGAAAGTAGAGAAGGAAAATACAGCCACAAAGTCAGATTTGCAGTGAGTGGGATGAATCCAAGACAATGTTGCACATTCCAACCCCCTCCCTCCCAAAACCCCCACTCATTGTTGTCTCCTATTGTCAACAAGCCTTCATGAAATGCAACTTCCAAGGGTGTTGTCCATGAAATGTTTAACACTAGGGACGTTTATGTGTGACCTTTGACATAACTGACATCAAATAAGATATGGTGACAATCACATGATTAAACGCTTCTGTACAGAAGGCCTTTACTTACAACTATTTGTTTTGTGACCATTCAAAGTTACAACACCATTGAAAAAGTGATTTATGACCATTTTTCACATGACTGTCACAGCATCCCCATGGTCACGTCATCAAAATTTAGATGTTTTGGCCACTGGTTCATATTTATAATAATAATAACAACAACATCAGAATAACAGAGTTGGAAGGGACCTTGTAAGTCATCAAGTCCAACCCCCAGTCTAAGCAGGAGACTTTACACCATTTTGAACAGATGGCAGGGCAGTCTCTTCTTGACTTCACTAGATCAGCCATGCCCAGTTCCTGCAACCATTCTTCATATGTTTTAGCCTCCAGTCCCCTGATAATCATTATTGCTCTTCTCTGCACTCTTTCTAGAGTCTCAACATCTTTTTTTTTATAGTGTGGTGACCAAAACTGGATGAAGTATTCTAGGTATGGTCTTATTAAGGCGTTTATAGAGTGGTATTAGTATCTCATGTGAAATTTATGATGGTTGCAATCAGAGGTGAGTTGCTGCCGGTTCAGCCTGATTCGGCCGAACTGGTCGTGGAAGTCAGGCCTGGGTCATAAAACTGACAGCAACCCAGGTCTGCCATGCCCCTGAACCGGTTCCCTTGCCTCCCCTGGGCCACCGCCATTTTGTATTTCAGTGATTGTGTACGTGCAGTTCACTGTAAATTGTTCTCACGCCTGATGGGTGTAGGTTGAGAACCAGTAGTAAAACCGGCAGCAACCCACCCCTGGTTGCAGTGTCCTGGGGTGGTGGTCATGTGATCACCTTTGTGTCCTACTGACAAGGAAAGCTCTGAAATAGCTGCAGTTTCCGCCCACTTGTATAATTTCCAGCAAGGCCTGATTGGGCTTCTCTTTGTACTCTTCTCATGCATCTTGGTCCTTTTTCGTCTACCATCAAGCCATCCCTTCATCTAGTTCACATGGATTGTTGTCTGTGAAGCCTTCATTCTGGATTTCTTTCTGCCTGTTGTAGAAGGTGATATCTTCCAGAAAACACTTTTTTTTGTCTTTCTTACATTTTTATCCCACCTTTTGTAAAGTCCTCAAAGCAATGAACACAGTGTTTCTTCCTCCTTTTTGTTCCCTGTGAGGCAGGTTGGGTCGAGAGAGAGAGTGACTGGCCCAACGTCAATGAATTTTTGTGGTCGAGAGTGAGTCTCTCTGCTCCTAGCCCTTTATACCTCCCTGGCTCTCTTAAGAAATTAAAAATAGTTTATTTATTGCCACTGTAGGGAGAACTCATGTACCTCACTGTTCATACGTGACTGCTATTACCTTCACAAAAATGCATAACAAAGTTACATATTAACATAGCACTAACAAATATGGCATGTACAATATGATGTTATATAATGGTACAAATATACTGCTACGACAATGTAGCGATACAGGAAACCCTTGAATTAACGGATTAATGAAGAAAAGATATCTATTATAGCATTACATTTTCAATAGGGGTGTTAAGCTAATAAACATTCCTATGTGAAAAGGGCTATTTTACTGATTACAAAATACACATTTTGAGGAAAAGCGATTAGTGACACAATGATATTAGCTGGGTCACAAAAAGTCAGAAGTGACAGAACAATTAGGCAGCTATGAAGTAGTCAAAACATGACTCTGAACTCACTGGGAGAAAGAACTCCCTTCTCAGCAAGGGCAAAACGATGCCCATCTACACAGCTGGGTCTTGAAATTACTCGAATTAGGAAACAGGAGGGTCTGGCAGTGTTGTAAAAATGGCAAAGTGGGGGCCTCCTTGGTGTGATCAAAGCACAGAAAAAAAGCAGGAGGAACTTTGATTCAGTGGTGGGTTCCAGATTCCGTTCCGACCGGTATGGCTGGAACAGCCCTGGCATCACCCACATGCATACGCATGTAATGCGCACATGCGTCCTACCTGTCAGTGAGGCTTCTGCATGCTTCCGCGATGCTCCAGCAGCTCAGTGGAGCGTTGCGCAGGCACTGTACACACCATGTGCGTGCACGGAAGTGCAGAAGCCTTAAAAGACAGGCAAGGAGCTCGGGTGGGTGGGTGGGCCCTCCGGAGCACCGTACCGGAATGGTATCCAGTGCTCTGGGATGGCTCCGGTGTACCCGTACTGGGGCGTACCTCCAGCAACCCACCACTGCTTTGACTGCACCGCCATCTTGAGATTTGGACCATATCCTGCGGACACCTCTACTAGGAAGGGTTAAACTGAAACACTAAAATGTGATGCTGCATAGAGGCCACGATGGTATGGTGGAAATGGACTATTGAAAGAAAAGACTGAGGCATGGAACTGAAATTGCAACAGCTGAACAGTGTAAAATAATATTTATGCACCTCCTTGACTGTGTTTTATAGGCCAGAGACTCGAGTAACAAGCTTGAGGCTTGTGGACTATACACAGCTCTGAAAAGTTCCTGTGCAAGGGCCAATAAACCTTCAAAAGCTGTTATCATATTGCCATTTTTAATGAGGCCCAAAGAAATTTCTTTCCACACATGTTCTAAACCAGGGGTCTCCAACCCCCGGGCCGTGGACTGATGCTGGTCCGTGGCTTGATAGTAACCGGGCCGGAGTGAGCGGTGGAGAGAACAGCAACTCTTAGGAAAGTGTAGCAAACACTCCGCTATCCTGGTGGCTGGCCGGGGCGCTACCTGGGGGCATTGACGGGGGCAATGACCTGCATTGGGCGGGGGTTCGGTGCACCACCTGGCCCTGCGTGGGGGGAAGCGGCTGCCAGGCCATCCTGCCCGGGATGCAGCCCGTCCTTCCCTGCCCCAGCCAAAAATCCTTCACCCGGGACCCCTGGCAGCTTTCCTGCCCGGTTGCATACAAGGCGTCCTCCCTGGGTCACATTCCCATGAGACGCGGGTTCCCGCTTCGGGTTCCATGTGACCACCAAATGTGCGCACGGCCCACGTGACTCAACTCACCCGCTGGAGGCTCTCACCGGTCCGCGGAATTTTTTTTACATGAAACTGGTCCCTGGTGCCAAAAAGGTTGGGGACCTCTTTTCTAAACAATAACTGTATTTAATATAATAAAAGGAAAACTGATTAAAATTTGTTCTGGCACTAGGCATTGCCTTCTGGTATATTAAAAAAATATACAAAAGACGGACTAGAAGTCATTGCGTACTTTGTAGGATCCAATCTGGGTCAGTCACTGGGAGAAGAGGTTTTGTCTTCTGACCTTTCGGACTTCTCCTGGAGCCCATTTTTAGGGAACTTCTCTTTAGCCTAGAGCAGGGGTGTCAAACACAAGGCATGCAGGCTGGATCCAGCCTGTGATGTGTTCGGATCCGATCCAGGGGGCTGTCCTGGAAAATGTAAGGGGCCAACCCACGTGGCTTCAGCCTGGCCTACCCAATGCAAAGAGGAAACATGCTAGCAGTTTGGGGAGTGGCTTCAAGCTGGTCACGCCCACCCAGTTGGCCATGCCCATCCAGTAAAACATGCCCATTGAGTGGCATCAAGCTGGCCACGCCACCCAGTTGGCCACACCCACCCAGTTTGCCATGCTCACCCACCCCCCACCCCCCGATGTCAACCACAGTCCTGATGCGGCCCTGAATTAAATTGAGTTTGACACCCCTGGCCTAGAGAGAAGTTCTCTGAAGATGGGTTCCAGTACAAGTCTGAAAGCTTTGAAGACAAAACCTCTGGTCCTGGTGACTGACCCAGATTGGATCCTGCAACATTATCCTGGGACATATATATTCACTTTCATTCCTGTGCTCACAATGACCTTCCCATCTATTAGCTACGCTGAACACGAATGAGGGGACAATCATTGAACACGTTTGGATGACATTAGTTCTGAGGAAGGCTGTTCTAAGAAAGCATTCTATGAAGTTGGGGAAAAGAGAATTGTAGTGTAGGATAAAGAGCACATGTTTAAAGGATATATTAGAGAGCTTAAATGGAAATATCCTGCATGTTTGCTACTGCTGATTCATTCCAGTTTCTTTCATTTGTTCTTTTGATTGTCCCCAATTCTCTTCCTTGAACTCCATGTGTTACTACCTAAAATGCCACCAGATAAGTGCAAACTCTAGCCTGAACTTAAGCAGCAAGTACAGTGTGGCAGCCTTACATTCCTGTCTGCTGAGTGAACAGCACATCAAAATATAGTCAAGCCCTTGCAACCAAATAATTCCTTTTTATGAATTTCACACCCAAATTGCCCACGGATAATTTGTTATGATGATGTAGGCCTAGATGTAAGCCATTCGATTTAGAGCAATTTCTATCAGACTCTACTACCGATTAAATCCTTTGCAGGTATCAATTTCATGATGCTGTAATAGGGACTGTCATAGCAGGAAAAGAATCCTGGTTCAATGCAGAAAGTTGCAAGTTGAATCTCAGCCATCAACTAAAGGATCTCAAAGGGCAGGAAGTTTTTAGTGTCAGACCCTGCAGAAGCCATGCCAACAGGTAATGTTGGGCCAGATGCTAGGGACCCTTTAGCCCAGGGGTCCCCAACCCCCGGGCCGCGGACTGGTGCCGGTCCGTGGCTTGATAGGAACTGGGCCGCAGTGAGTGGCGCAACTCTTAGAAAGGGCCGGAGAGGAGGGAGGAGGGGGCAGCCCCCCGGGGCAGAGCGCACACCGGAGGTGGGACAGCGCAGGCGCGGCCGCTCGCGACATTGGGGGCCCGAGAGGAGGGAGTGAGCCAACTCACCCCACCCCACGCGTGCATGCACCGCCTGTTCCCACTCTCCCCTCCCTCTCTACGCTGGCCGAGCCATGGCCACTGGTCCGCGCAATTTTTTTAACATGAAACCGGTCCCTGGTGCCAAAAAGGTTGGGGACCCCTGCTTTAGTCAACCAGGACAATGATTTGATTGGATTGTGGTTAGGAGGGACTCAATGGATTCAATACTCAGCTCTTGCAAAACCTATGATTAAACTTAAAGAACTGTGCATACACAATTGCTATAAAAGCAGTATACAATAGAAACAATATGTTACCCTAAATAAGACATATTTATTCTCTCTCTGTCTCTCTCTCTGTCTCTGTCTCTGTCTCTCTGTCTCTCTCTCTCTCTCTCTCTGTCTCTCTCTCTCTCTGTGTGTCTCTCTCTCTCTGTCTCTGTCTCTCTCTCTGTCTCTCTGTCTCTCTCTCTCTCAAACCTATATGCTACCCATCCATGTTGGCACAGTGGTTAGAATGCAGTATTGCAGCTCTACTGACTACCATCAGTTCAATTCTGATCAGTTCATGGTTGACTCAGCCTTCCATCCTTCCAAGGTTGATAAAATGAAGATCCAGATTGTTGGGGACAATATGTTGATTGTTATTGATTGCTAAACTGCTTAGAGAGGACTGTAAAGCACTGTGAAGAGGTATATAAATCTCTCTTGCTATTACTATCTTACAGTTTAAGGTGACTCTGAATCGCTTACATGACCTCAAACATTTTCATCTTGCGACCCTTGGAAAGAAAATAGACACAACATTTTAAATAAAACATAGAATGAGAAGTTTACCTAATGAATACATTAATTATTAGCCTTAATCCAGAGTATTCTATTTCCTGCTGAGGTATCCTGTTCATGTATACCTCAGCCATGACATCATAGTCTAGGCAACTACACAGAATTAGAATGATGCCAAGATGCCATGTACTGCAGGTCCTAGTTCCTCAAGGAAAAAATAGGTACCAGCATTATAATGAAATACTAACCCATATTTCGCGAAGATGCAATTGTATCTTGCATGCCTTTCATACATTAACAAAATATAACTATTTCTAACAGCGCTATTGAAAGTTGGATTAAGCCTTCCTCTATATACAGTGCTGATAGGGATTAATAGGTTGGTGGATAATATTTTTCACACACAGGCTCATATTTCAAGGGAAGAAGTGTATGCCATTGTGAAATTAACATAAGTGTCAAACACAGTCAACCGTGCCATCCTTGACTGCTCTGAATCATCTTGTCCCTGCCAGTCACTCTTCAAAACTCACATTTGTACCTCCTTGTAGCTATTATGAGAAACCAAAAAAAGGTGCAGCTTTTCTAAGAAGTCACTAATAGGTGCATCATGTGTGCCCTCATGACTCCAAAATACCTATTTAGCTGACAACTCAAGGAGCAGTATATTCCTAAATATTGGAAATACTTTTCCTGACTCTTGGATGCAAACTTGCAAAGGCCACATCCATCGTAAATCAGCACCTCAGAAGTGTGCCTTCTCTGTAGTAGCATCTCCCTCTGGAAAAACGTTGTTCCTCCCCTCAAGATCTAGATACAGTAGCTGTAACTCCCATTCTATTGATGTTTAAAAGAGCCATGAAGACTTAGATCTCTACCTAAGCCTTCAGTGAGGGAGAGCGAGGTCCCCTCAATTCATTATGCTTGCCATCTTTTATATATTTTTATTTTTATTTTATTGTAATTTTTCTGTTTATTGTTTTCAGCCACCTGGAATCATTGGAAGTTGAGTGGCATACAAATCATCATCATCATCATCATCTTCTTCTTCTTCTTCTTCTTCTTCTTCTTCTTCTTCTTCTTCTTCTTCTTCTTCTTCTTCTTCTTCTTCTTCTTCTTCTTCTCCTCCTCCTCCTCCTCCTCCTCCTCCTCCTCCTCCTCCTCCTCCTCCTCCTCCTCCTCCTCCTCCTCCTCCAGAGTCTTAGGTTATGTACCTCTATTCTAAACTGGGTTAAGGCTATTTCTACCGTTAGCTCGACTTGAAACATACAATTAATATAGAAATCAATATAGACACATATAATTAATATAGAAGTTAACTCTTAATTCAGGCTTCTTCAATCTCAGACTCTACAAATGCTTTGATATTAATAATTTGAAAAGTTCTGGGAGCTGAAGTTCAATATATTTAGAGGTTGAGTAAGACTGCACTAATTTATGTAGCTTTTATTCCAAAACTATGATTTACTGTGTACATGTGAATTGAATTAAAGGACCTGGAAATGAATAGAGCACTTAGAAGTCCCTTTGTTTAGTTGTGGACTAAGTCTAAAAAATGGGTGGTAGCTATGGAAAAACAAATCTAATTTGTTTTTTCTTGTGATTGTCACTCAGTGGAGTGGAGAAACAGTTGGGAACAGATTAGGCTGTCAAACTTATAACAGAGTAATTAGTAGTGAAAGGGCATTTCCAAAGTGTGAGATGATTTAAACCTCTACAGTGAGACTGAAAGTGAGCAGAGTTAACAGAGACAGCGAGAAAATTATTGTAGGGTAAATTAAAAATTAAATATTGTAGGCTGAATTAAAACTCTTCAAGCGGAAGCTATTCAGAAGAGCTGTTGCCAGCCCGTGATACCAGCTTTTCATAATCAATTCAATCCAATTTCCAGTGTGTTCATCAGTGAAACTACTCTGAGTTTCGATGGTTGGTCTCTTATGAATACCGGTAGTCAGTGAGAAACCTGGATGACAGAAATAGAGAAGAGCTGTGGGGTGTATTCAGACTGATTCAGGTCTTGGGACTGAGTTAGTCATGGCTCAAAGGGCATCCGTTCCAAATAGGGTGAAGTATCGAACAATAGTGAGTTGGGTATGGGCTCATAAAAAAACATGAGTACATTTTTTTCCTCTGGGTGTGTAGTGGTTGTGTTGTAATTAGAACAATTAAGCTGAGTTAAAAGAACCCAGTGACTTTACTGATCAGAATGGGAAACCACTAGGGCCATCATGCTGCCTCAGGCAAATGGTACGTCTCCCACAGCTCATGACAAATTGTATCCAGGAGAGGTCAACTTTTTCTGGTATCTAGTCATGCAATTGTGGTTCCTTACAGTTTCAGCTTTTGGCATGTCAAAGGTACTGTCAGGACCAATACTTAAATAACAGGGAAGGGAGTAGGTTACCACAATTTTGCATGTTTGCCTTCAGGGGTCTCCACAACTTTAAGACTTGTGGACTTCCACTCCCAGAATTCCTCAGCTGTTTGGGGAATTCTCAGCCATGCTGGCTGAGGAATTCTGCGAGTTGAAGTCCACGAGTCTTAAAGTTACCAAGGAACAAAATTGTGGAAGGGTTTCTTCCAATGGATTCTGAATGAAAGGGTCCTTTGGAAATTGATGGGCAAAAGATCACCTGTGCAACCTTACTTGCTTGTTAAGAAGCAGATGTTGTGACTCCTACTGAAGAAATAGCCCAGGAGTCAAAAGCAATGGAGCATCCCTAGAAAAAAACCTGTGTAATAAACATTGGTTACGAGAAGATCAGGGATGTGGTGGCTCAGTGACTAAGATGCTCAGCTTGTCGATCAGAAGATCAGCAGTTCAGCGATTCAAATCCTTATTTATTTTTATTTATTTTATTAAATTTATACCCCGCCCTTCTCCTTGTTAGGACCCAGGGTGGCGCACAGGGATGTTAAAATACATACAAAATATATAAAATATATAAAATTTAAAATACTTATTCTAATAAATAAACCCTGCGCTAAAAACCGAATTAAAACCCCTAATAGTCAGTATGGAGGTTATGCTAGGCCGGCTAGATGAAATAGGTGTGTCTTCAGACACTTGCGGACGAGGCGGAGGTCGGAGATGGTGCGGAGTTCAGGGGGTAAGTCGTTCCAGAGGGCTGGGCCCGCCACAGAGAAGGCTCTCCCCCTGGGTGTCGCCAGTCGGCATTGTCCAGCCGACGGCACCCTGAGGAGGCCCTCTCTGTGGGAGCGTATCGGTCTGAGGGATGTATGGGGCAGGAGGCGGTCTCGCATATAACTAGGCCCCGAGCCATGGAGCGCTTTAAAGATGGTCGTTAAAACCTTGAAGCGCACCCGAAAGACCACAGGAAGCCAGTGCAGCTCGCGCAGGATAGGTGTTATGTGGGAGTGTCTAGGCGCTCCCGTAATCACCCGCGCGGCTGCGTTCTGGACTAGCTGCAGCTTTCGGGTGCACCTCAAGAGGAGCCCCATGTAGAGAGCATTACAGTAGTCGAGTCGAGAGGTGACGAGTGCTTGAGTGACTGTGCGTAAGGCACCCCGGTCCAGTAAGGGGCGCAATTGGCGCATCAGGCGTACCTGATGAAACGCCCCCCTGGCCACTGCTGCCACATAGCACAGTGAGCTCCCATTACTTTTCCCAGCTTCTGCCAACCTAGCAGTTCGAAAACATGTAAAAAAAATGCAAGTAGAAAAATAGGGACCACTTTGGTGGGAAGGTAATAGCACACTGTGTGCCTTCGGCATTGAGTCATGCCGGCCACATAACCACAGAGATGTCTTCGGACAGTGCTGGCTCTTCGGCTTAGAAACAGAGATGAACAGCATCCCTAGAGCCAGAAATGACTACCACACATGTGCAGGGGAACCTTTACCTAGGAGAAGATCTTTAATTATCTCATCAGGTTCTTGATCCAAAAATTGACCAAAGTTGGAAAAACTGATAAGACAACGCATGACCAACGTGGTAAGCTCCAACAGAGTAAATATAAAAAAGTATTTCTTGAGCAAACATAAAAGTCGACACTGGTGGAATTTTCTATTTTGTTTTGCACATGTTTTTTAAAAAAAATCTAGAGTATTTTAAAGAACCTTCTTGAAAATTCATTTTGTCTTGATTGGCCTTAAAAGAAATGCAAAGAGCCTTTGTGCTTTTATTAAGGATTGGCAGCACCTAGCTGACCTTGGCTGATTTATGAAAGCTAAGCATGGTGAGGCCTGCTTAACACTTCAGTGGGTGAACACCAGGAAATACCAGGCTGGTAGACTATACTGAGAAGTCAAAACAAAAACATCCTGGAAATCATTGGCAAACCACTTCCATACTGTTGTAAAACAAAAACACGAGACCCCGGGTGGATGTTTTTTTTGTGAAGTCACCAAGAGTAACAAGAAAATATTACTTTACTGTTTGCAGGCTCTATCTGGGCATTTAAATAGATACTTTAATACAGGGGTCTCCAACCTTTGCAACTTTAAGTCTGAAGGACTTCAGCTCCCAGAATTCTCCAGCCAGCAAAGCTGAAGTCCTTCAGACTTAAAGTTGCAAAGGTTGGAGACCCCTGCTTTAATATATTTGAATTGATGTTGAAAAACAGCTTGTTACAGGAAGTCCTCATCTTACAAACACTTGTTTAATGGCCGTTCAAAGTTACATCCCCATGGTCACGTGATCAAAATTTGGACACTTAGCAACTAGCATGTACTTACTACATACATATGTGGTGTCCCAGCAGTGGTGGGTTTCAAAATTTTTCAGAACCTCTTCTGTAGGTGTGGCCTGCTTTGTGGGAGTGGCTTGCCAACCATGCGACTGGGTAGGAGTGGCTTGCTGGCCATGTGACCAAATGGGAAAGGCTTGGCAGTCCTGTGACTGTATGGGTGTGGCCAACTTGTAAAATGTGGTGAAACTCACTTAACAAGGCTCTTGCTTAGCAATCAAAATGTTGGCTCAGAAACTCCGGCATTTGAAGCACGCAAGTCTTAAAGCTGTCAAGTTACAAGACCCTTGCACCCCTAACCCTTTAGAAAAAAAAAACCCAGGGGGTATTAAAACTTGACAGCTTTAAGACTTGTGAACTTCAACTCCCATAATTCCTCCACTTGTTCTTCATCTTCTGGATGATGTACAGATGGGCGGGGGGAGGGAGCTGGAACCAGTTCTAAATGGCACTGTAGATTTGTGGAACCTCTTCTATAGAAGAGATTAGAACCGGCAGGAACCCACCCCTGTGTCCCAGGGTCATGTGATTACCATCTGCCACCTTCCCAGCCGGTTTCTGACAAGCAAAGTGAATAGGGGATGTCAGATTTACTTAGCAATTATGTGATTCACTTAAATACTGCAGTGATTTGCTTAATAACCACGGTTTAAAAAAATCAGGTGTGAATTATTGTCATAAGCTTTTTGTAGGTTTATTAAAACCCTCCTTTATCATTTTCTCTACAATTCATGGCTCAGACTCACTTCATAGTAAAATTACAGACTGTTCCCCTTTGAGATACTGGAAGTTTCGGACAATACTAATAAATTAAAATCATTGCACAGTAATTATGTCAACCCTAAACAACACTGTAATGGAACAAGAGTATGGAAAGTTCAGGGCATGGAGAGGGAGGAAGAAGTTATTGGCATGAACAGAGTTAGTGATACAGTCCAGGATCAAATGTCTTCTTGGTTTAATGGTTGGAATTGGTCCTAGTGCTATTCTTAACCAATCAGCAACATAAAAATAGGTGTGTCTTATTTCTTGGAATCAGCTCCAGCTTCTTAGTAGCCAATGGTTATTCTAAATAATACGTTCACCCTTTTGAGTTGGAAATGATTACCTGGAGAAATGCATGGCCACTTGAGATCTTTAGTCATAGATCTCTTTGGAACTGGCAGTACTAAGACAAGTAACACAATGTACCCCTGTTCCTTTGTAGCAACTATTTTGTTTCCCTCCCCCCCTCCCTAAAAAAACATAGTTATCTATCTTTCTCACACATACCTCCTATGAATTTTGCCTGACCTTTTCCTTGGATAAAGTAGAAAGATCTGAATGCCCTTAATTAGAAAATATAGTGCTCAGATAATAGCCAGAGAAGGGTCCTTTTGGAGAAGGGCGGGGTATAAATTTAATAAAATAAAATAAATAAAATAAATATGTGGTTAGTAATCAAATTAAATAGCTCCTGCAATAATTAACATAGATACTATTTGAAATAATGCAAAATATAGTTTGTGAGAGAAACCAATTAATCCAGAACTTCCTTATTATTAATATGATTATCCGAGACATGGGATCAATGGCTATCTGGCATCATTTTCACTATAAAGCAGCTCCTTACACTTATGTTTTTCTCTCTGTTTATGTTCCATCCTATTTGCATTTAGTTGATTAGTTCACATTAACTGGTTGATAAGCAGTCACTTAAGTTAGCTCCCTCTAGATTTCTGGGCTGCGGTTTTTATCATTCTAGCTAGAATAGTGTCCTGAGACTGCAAGAATTACAGTCAAAGACTTAATACCTGTTTTGAGTTTCAAGTCAACCGTTATTATAATAGATTGGGAGGGCAAACAGCAACTATGCCATTTCATTCAAAGGATTTCAGTGAATGGCCTTGTGGAAAGCTCCCCCCTCCTAGAGAATGAACTATTTTGAGAAATATTAAAAGGCAGAATATTATATTTCCCCAAAGGAGAAATGGAGAAACATGCTCTTAAACCAGGGGTGTCAAACTTGCGTCGTCATGGCGGCATCATGTGACATATTGGGACTTCCCCCCCACCCCGTTGCTAAACCAGGCATGGGCGTGGCCAGCATGTGACACATCCGGCCCATGGGATGCAAGTTTGACAGACCTGTCTTAAAGGCAGAAAGCAGACCCATTTTCCTGCATAGTAAAACAGCTCCCAGCAGATGCCTGAAGTCTTTAGAGATGGATAATTTGTGCCCATTAAGAAATCCAGGCCATCTTATTCAAAACACCTTCAGCCACAGCTCCCCCAAAGCTGGGATTAAAATTTATAGCCCCCCCCACTCCCCAAATTCTATGGACAGGATGTGACCTTTTAGGACATGGGTGTCAAATTCGCTGCATCACTTTGCCATCACATGATACAATACAATACAATACAATACAATACAATACAATACAATACAATACAATACAATACAATACAATACAATACAATACAATACAATACAATACAATATCCCCCGACCTTCGTATCATCTCGGACTTCCGCCTCTTCCGTCAACGCTTGAAGACGTACTTATTCCAACAAGCCGGCCTAGCGTAGCCCCCCGTTTCTGACTATATTTATAAATTTTAAATTTTTAGGGTTTTAAAGGGCTTTAGCACGGGTTTTAGGTTAATTTAATATGTTTTTAAGAGTTTGTATTGTTTTTGTAATGGTTTTTAATGATGCCTGTGCAACGCCCTGGGTCCTAACAAGGAGAAGGGCGGGGTATAAATTTGATAAAATAAATAAAATAAATAAATAAATACAATAGCAGAGTTGGAGGGACCTTGTAGGTCTTCTAGTCCAACCCCCTGCGTGGGCAGGAACCTTATACCATTTCAGACAAATGTCTATCTAACATCTTCTTAAAGACTTCCAGGGTTGGGGTATTCACAACTTCTGGAGGCAAGAGGTTAATTGTTCTAACTGTCAGGAAATTTCTCCTTAGTTCTAAGTTGCTTCTCTCCTTGATTAGTTTGTATCGCGATGTTTTTTCGGATGTATCGGATGTATCGCGATGTTTTTTCCCTTCACGAACCTGAAAGTGAATAGGGGATGCATCCGCCCCACAGGCTGCCAGTTTGATACCCCTGTTTTAGGACATAATTCAATTGACCCATCACCATTAGAATAGTAGAAGACACCAGGTTCACTACATTGCACAACCCCTGCAGCATTTCTCAAATGGTATAAAAATCTTTGCAGTCATCAAGGTAATTTATCAGCTGTCCCAGAACCATATGCTGGTTCTGCTCGCCAATAAACAGAATCCTTCTTTCCAATCAGCCTCCATTTTATTTCCAACGTCTTTTTACCAGCTTGGAATTGAACCAGATGGATTTTTCTTCCTACAGTCTTGACTTTTTTTATTAACACACACACACACACACACACACACACACACACACACACACACACACACCCTTCAACCCATCAGAATAAATGTTAGGCATTTAAGATAGGGAAAGGGAGTGGTACAGAGGTGGTATTCGGCTGGTTCGGACTGGTTCACTCAAACCGGTAGCGGAAAGCGCAGGTGGGTTTACCCACCCATCCCAGCTCTATGCCATCCTATTTAGGCATGTTTTAGGCACTATTTAGGCATGTGAAGTGGGTGCACATGTGTTGGGCGAACCAGTGGTAACAAAATGTGAAACCCACAACTGGTGTAGTAAACTGCTAAGATTGCTGTTGCTGCTATCTCGTTCAGATAGAGATAGCAGATAGTTCTCTTGTGCAGTAACACCAGCATTAGTGAATTGTTGCTAGCACACAAATTTGGGAATAAGCGCACTCATTAATAGGAAAATGATTTTTTACTACCATTTCCTATTGCCTATTACCATTGTATTCGCAAATTGTGGCTATCTGAGGCAGTTGCTAAATGAGAACTACTGGCATTATAAGGCATAATTTTGAAAGAATCCTATTCTTACTTCTATACCCGGATAGAGGATACCTTATTAATATGTAGATGACATCTTATTTAAATCTAAATATTTTTATAGGGTCTACATTCACAGTTGAGAGTTTTGCTGATTTTTTAAAAAAAACTCCTTTTGGCCATTTCAATAAAAGTAGTCCTTGAGTTACGACCATAATTTAGCCCCAAATCTAGGACACTGCAATCATCATAAATATGAACCAGTTGCCAACCATCTGAATTTTGATCATATAACCATGGGGATGGCCGCAATGGTCGTAAGTGTGAAAATGGTTGTAAGTCACTTTTTACAGTGCCGTTGTAACTTTGAATGGTCACTAAATGAACTATTATAAATTGAGGACTATTGAAGCTAGCTGTCTTAATGGAAAAATCCCTCCCCCAGTTTCAATAGCCTTATTTATTTATCCCATTTACCGTATCCCACAATTCAAAGCAATTCTATATATATAGAATTAGAATTAGCTGATCAGGAGGAGAACCAGTGGTCTAATGGCAATTACAACTGCCTCACATGTAATACTTCCCTGGTTCGAATCCCAGTAAGGGTATGGCTAGCTGATGAGAGCTAAATAGCTTGAAATAGATCTATACTAGTTTCTCTTATTTGTTTCTTTATCAGCACAAACACAACACATATATATGCGGGCCCGGCCCTCTGGAACGACCTACCCCCCGACCTTCGTACCATCTCGGACTTCCGCCTCTTCCGCCAACGCTTGAAGATGTACTTATTCCAACAAGCCGGCCTAGCGTAGCCCCCCGTTTCTGACTATATTTATAAATTTTAAATTTTTAGGGTTTTAAAGGGTTTTAGCACGGGTTTTAGGTTAATTTAATATGCTTTTAAGAGTTTGTATTGTTTTTGTAATGGTTTTTAATGATGCCTGTGCGCCGCCCTGGGTCCTAACAAGGAGAAGGGCGGGGTATAAATTTGATAAAATAAAATGTATGTATATATATAATTTACATATAAGTATATTGAACACAGTGTGATTGTCCTGGCATTTCACTTGCCATAAAAACCAAAGTGAAAACAAATAACATATACAATACTTAAACAGTGCTAGTGTGATATAATTATTCTTGACCATCAAATTCATTCTAATGCCATGATGCATATCTCATTCCAGGTCCACCTACCCTAATTCTTTTTGTATTCTTACTTCCACTTCGTGCTTCTAACCATTGATAGAATCTGTTCCTTGTGTCATAATCTATCTCTCCTTTGTCTTTTATTTTTAACATTAGCCTATCCATTTCTGCACAGACTAGTATCTTCCTTATCAGCTCCTCCTCTGAAGGGATGTTTTCACTCCTTTCACTGCGCATGCGCCATTCTTGCTGTGGTCAGGATGTGTAGTATTAGGTATATTGTTCTTTTATCATAGCCACCTGTTATAATGCCTAATAGAAATAATTCTGGCTTGAACTCTATGCGTTGTCTAACCATTTTTCCTAGCCATATTCAAAGCAATTCTTAATAGCATAAAGCGTTGATAGGTATCAGACCAGGGATGAACCCAGAGGGTGCACTGTGTCCTTCTGTTTAATGGAATTCTGCTTGGCTCAAACAATGGACGTTAAGAACAGAAAGGTTTTTTTTGGGGGGGGGGGGAGGGTGTCACGGCAGCATGTTTGCCAAAGTTATTCTTATCGTTACACCCATTAACCGCATCTATGGCATTAGCCCTAAGAATGCATTAACATTTCTCTTGGGGAGCGCTAGATGTCGAGAGTGCTGGCAGATTCTTAGAAAGCATCCGTATCCATTTAGACGAGAGACCTAGGAAGAGAGAAACTCACTTTTTAGGAGCCAGGCCAATTTCATTACCCAAAGCAAGGGCGGAAAACAAAACTGTGAATGGCTATCCATTTCACAAACTCATTTGGAGCTTCCCAGGAGGATAAGACCGGCTGCACTTGGACACAAACATCATGTTAAACGGGATGAACCAGCAGCCTGATCTAGGACGGTAATTCATCTGTTTATACAACTTGTTTGCAAACCCGCTCCTTGTTTCTCGTGTTTGACATTTTTCTTCCTGACTTTGGAGGTGAGGGAGGAGGGGAGGGGGGGGGAAGAAAAGGAGGAAAGGGAGAAATAATTATAGTGCACAAAGAATGCTCCAAACTGCCTGGCCCTGAATAGTCTCCTTTAGTTAATCTATCACCCTTTCATCTGTCAGTCTCTTGGCTTTAATGAGCCAAAAGAATTACATTGTATAAGGAACAGAAGAAGACATGGGCTGCGGAGTTCTTTTAGCAGAACTAATGCGGCCACCTTTGCGGATTTCTTGAACCAGAAATACACTGTAAATAGCTAAAAGGTTTTTTAAACCCAAACAAATAAACAGGGGAGACAACTGAAAAGTTGAAAGGAGGACTGGTAATTGGGAATCCCTTAGGGATGAGTTGTAGAAATATTTGGATCAAATCTAGGTGGATTGGAGCTGCGATCTGATTTGCATTTGCTTTTCCTGATCAAAATCGTGGCTCTTGCCCAACCAGTTAATGGATCATAAATGCATCCTACCCTACCTGGACTTTCAGGACCAGAATTTCGGCTCTTGGGCACGTTTTCATTAGTTTCCATGTTATATTGCAACTTATATACGATGAAACTTATATTGCAACTTATATACGAAGAGAAGGACCAGGGGAGACATGATAGCAGTGTTCCGATATCTCAGAGGGTGCCACAAAGAAGAGGGAGTCAAACTTTTCTCCAAGGCACCTGGGGGCAGGACAAGGAGCAATGGGTGGAAACTAACCAAGGAGAGAAGCAACTTAGAACTAAGGAGAAATTTCCTGACAGTAAGAACAATTAACCTCTGGAACAGCTTGCCTCCAGCAGTTGTGAATGCCCCAACCCTGGAAGCCTTTAAAAAGATGTTAGACAGCCATTTGTCTGAAATGGTATAAGATTCCTGCCCATGCAGGGGGTTGGACTAGAAGACCTACAAGGTCCCTTCCAACTCTGCTATTGTATTGTATTGAAAGGGCAACTTTATATCTATCCAAAAATCTACCTATACATTTTCTTTGGGGATTTGTTTGAAGTATCTTGTACCTCAAACAAGAAGTAGAACTTGAAATCAGAAGTTGCCATATAATCGTTTATGTTTCTTCTGGTCAGTTTAACACACAACACTTGGAGGTGAAGATAGGAGCAAGTTCTAGTTTCACAGTTGTAGCCAACTTTGGCAACAGGGAAGAGTGGCTAGTGATATCCTGAGAACTATACCTGGCTTGGTGGTCTCCCGTTTAGATACACATCCTCCTAGATTTGTCTACCATATCACTGACCAGAGCAGGATTAGCCTAAAAAGCTAATACAATCCTTGGTTGTATAAACAGAGGCATAGAATCAAAATCATGTGAAGTATTAATAGTACCGCTTTATAAAACATGATTAAGACCAGACCTGGAATACTGCATACAGTTTTGGTTACCGCCTTACAAAAAAGATGTTGAAACTTTGGGAAAAGTGCAGAGAAGAGCAACTAAGACGATTAAAGACCTGAGAACGAAAACATATGAAAAACAGTTACAGGAATTTGATATGACTTGCCTAGAAAAAAGAAGGACTGGAGGGTGGGGAGTATTCCAGTATTTGAGAGGTTGCCACAAAGAGGAGACATCATCTTATTTTCCCAAGCACAAGAAGGGAGGACAAGAAACAATGGACTGAAAGTAATCAAGGAGAGAAATAGCCTGGAATTAAGGAGAAACTTCCTAACAGTCAGGACAATTAACCAGTAGAGTAGCTTGCCTTCAGAAGTTGTGGTGTTTCATCACTGGAGGTTTTTAAGAAGAGTCTGGACAGCCAATTGTCTGAAATGGTATAGGGCAGGGGTCTGCAAAGTCGGCTCTTTTAAGACTGGTGGACTTTAACTCCCAGCATTCCCCAGCCAGCTATGCTGGCTGGGGAACTCTGGGAGTTGAAGTCCACCAGTCTTAAAAGAGCCGACTTTGCAGACCCCTGGTATAGGGTCTTCTGCTTGAGCAAGAGATTCAACTAGAAGACCTCCAAGGTCGCTCCAGCTCTATTCTGATTGATTGAAAGGATACAGAAAATGGCTCTGTCATATTACCATATTTTAAATGAACACATCAAGTGACAAATAGGAAGCAGTTATCATGCCCTATTGAGATTATGAATCTTTGGGCACCTAAGGTGAGATAGATCAAGAACTCAAGAACCCTGAACTGAGTGATCGAGCTATGGAGGAATCTGATTCAAAACAGCATTTCCTTTTGCATCTGGATTTTATGGAGCCTGTCAGGAATGTCTTCAAGCAGCCTGAGCAGTGTCTCCCAGGAAAAAAATGTGCATGGTTTGAGTTTTGTCTAGCATAGATGCCCCTTTACATTCCATATTTTGCTCCTTGAATCTAGATCACTGCATAATCCTGTTAAACAATGGTATAATAGCCTACTAAAAATGACCAACCACAATGGAGTCAACATAATTTTCTATTAAACGTAATAGAAAGTGCATCTTTCC
Source organism: Rhabdophis nuchalis (assembly GCA_039707465.1). Lineage (NCBI taxonomy): Eukaryota > Metazoa > Chordata > Lepidosauria > Squamata > Natricidae > Rhabdophis > Rhabdophis nuchalis. The sequence continues at coordinate 151,607,947 of CM077645.1, forward strand.
CCCATGCTTTAAAGGAAATCATCCTATTCCACCAATGGCAGTTTTAGCAACCAATCAGATTTTAGGGTTGCCATTTGGAGGGCTGACCTACCGATTCTAAAAAATCAGACAAACGTCTTGTTGTTTCTTTTCTTCCCCTCAGGACACTTACCTTCTGTTGCCAATAACCTGCTTTCTAGCCCAGGTTCACCTCCAAAATGTATACTGAAACAAAAATATGACGTCAAAAATTGTTTGTCTTGCAAGGATAATAACAAGGTTCATAAATCCGTGAAACACTTGAATTTCTACTTCTTTTGAGGCTGGTTTTTTTCCACTTTTTTTTTATGACACATATAAAAGCGGTTAACATCAAACGCCCTCCTGCAATATGTTATGTTCTTAATAAATGCTGTGTTTTGTTAAACACAGAAAGTCAGTGCTCAGTGAACAAGTAATTTGAATAAAAGTAATTACTTGGAATATGTGTTGAACATGGATTTACACTGAATTTCTAGGTCTGATTAAAAGCCAACCTAATGTAAAGCAGAGGAAAAAAGCAACCCCAAGCGTCTCACAGATGGCACTTGGAAGCTTCTAAGCGAGCAGGGTGAACGGAAGAGTCGAATGGATAAAATGAATGCCTTAGATCAGGGGTGTCAAACTTGATTCATTGAGGGCCGCATCAGGGTTGTGTTTGACCTTTAGGGCCAGGGTGGGCATGGCCAGCTCGACATCACTCATGTCAGGGATGTCTGTGTGGCCCAAGTGCTCTGCCAGCAAAAACAGGCTCCCAAGCTCCATTTTCAGCCGCCACAGCCTCCTGCCAGTGAAAACTGAGCTCAGGGAGTACCACATGCAGAGCCCCCCAGGTTTTCACTGGCAGAGGGTGGCAGGAGGCTGTCACAGCCCAAATTGGAGTCTGGTAGGGTCGTATGTAGCCTTCCTAAGTGTCATTTTCACTGGCAGGGGCACCATGGGTGGCCCCGCAGGCCAGATCTAAGCACCCTGTGGGCCGGATCCAGCCCCCGGCCCTTGAGTTTGACACCCCTGCCTTAGATTCTTCAGAGTCATTTGTAACAAGCCTGAAAAGCCCACTTGGCAATGAGCAGGTTAAGTGCTAAAATGTACCCATTTTGTCTCTGAAAACCTAGGGAAAAAAAGGCAGTGAAAAATACAGCCCCACCTTCTCCAGTGATGTCATAAAATTATGATTTTAGCTTGTTTCTTATACTGTAAACTATCATGGGTTATATTAGAGTAATATGATGCACTTCTCCTTATTGATGATGATGGTGTTATCCGTTCAGTTGAGTCCTACACTTGGGCCAGGTCTTCTGATCTTGTACTACTCCTTTGAGTTTTGATGGCCTGCTTTCCTTTCACCACTAACTCTTCCAATCATAATTGCTTTCTCCATTCACCTGTATGGCATAGCCAAACATGGACATTTTTCTTATCATGTGTATTTTAATATCTTGGAGGATGTCTTCTTATTTACTGAAATATACAATCAAACAAGGCCACCTATCAGGACCCAGGAAGTGTGCCTCCTCTATTGTAGTCCCTGCCATCTAGAATGAGGTTCTCACTGGGGTCTGGATGGCTTCCATCCTCTTGGCTTTCTGAAGAATCATAAAGATCTGTCTGTTCTGCCAGGCCTTGGACTAGGGTAGCTAGTGCCCACTTTTGTGGTTGTGGGTTGCTGGTGGGATGTTTGGGATTTGGCCTGGGTTCACTATTTTGCTTTTCTTTCTTTTTGTTGTATTGTTTTTATATTGTTTGGTATATTGTGAGCTACCTCAAGTTATTTGGAGTCAAGTGGCATCAGATAAAACAAATAAATGTCCCCAGAGAAACCATATCAAGACACATGAAATCTAAAAGTTGAAGGTGCCACTGAGGGACCATTTTTGATGAAATGAAACAAAACTTCACAAACATTTTGAGATAACTGAACCATAGTCACTTGGCATTTGGCATTTGTGACTTGTGTTCTTAGCTAGGAATATAGTTTAATGAGAAAAGGGGAACAGAAAGATTTAATAAATCAGGGTAGCATTGGGGCAATTGTCTCCATATGTGAGGTAGAAGATGGAGAGGCAGGCCTTACAGTAACAACTGGCTTATGGTATGCTAGGAGGAAAGCTAGTTTATAGTAAATCATGGACAACCATCAAAGTGTTTCTTTAATCGCTGATAGAATTATGATCTTTGGTAGTTATGTGGATTATTTGCATTAATTGTATAAAAATTAAACACTCTCCTGAAACCCATGAGCCATATAATAGGAATGTAATGTTACATTTTGTCAAATTGCAGCATTGCTACAGTTGTGACATGATCTGTGGTCTAATTGATATGATGACAACATGATAATTCAGACTTGGACGGCCGAATACAAAAACTGAAGTTAATATATGTACTTCTTTTGAAACAGTTTCAAGAATTCAGACAGAGAGTCGGGGATTTTAAAATACTTTGCAAGTCAGAACAAAGCGTGCAATGTTGAGAACTCTTTTTTAAATAGTGATATTTGTTGTATCCAAGAGCAGAATGCCTCTAAACTCTTTGGATACACCATTCCCAAATCTCTCTGGTAGTCAAGCAGTCTGGGGCTGGAATACAACAAAGTTTCTAAAACTGACAAGTATAAAACGTTACCCATGAAAGAGAGATTCTACCAAACTATGGTTCACCAGCAACTTTTAAAAGAAGTATGAAGGCAGGAATCACTTGGCAGAAAAACAAGCCCATGTTACTCAAGACCCCCCCTCCCAAAAGCCATCTTTGTGAGAAAAATATGCGCAGCTTCTGGGAAAAGAAATTTTACATTGAAACCCCCCCCCCCCCTTTAAAAAAAAGTACTGCCTTCAGCAAGCAGGATTTCCCCAATGGTTTACACACACAATTCTGGGAATTTCCAGCTAATGCTGGGAAAAAATGGTTTAAATTGTATTCAACATTTTAAAGAACTTTACTGGTTTTCAAAAAAAGATACAAAGTTAAAAGATAAACAGAAAGAGGAAAAGAAAGAAAAATGTTTGGAAGATAATAAAAGTGCAGAAACGGAAAGAGAAGAAAAAAAAGGAGGAAAATAGGGAAAGAATAATTTCCAAGTTCTTTTGGTAGTTCATTTAAAAAAAAAAAGATAATTAAAAAAACCAGTTCTGGTATTGATCAATTAAAAAAAAAAAGAATGTGGTAGATGTAGAAAATGAACATTTCAATGAGTTGTTACCTGTTCCATCATCACCTGCCCTCCCCAATTAACCAGGTAAAATATTGAAAACTGCATCCTCCAATGGACCTTTAATTGGTTGGAATTTTTAATTGGTTTATGACTGTTAATGAAAAAAAAATATTGGGTAAAGTATGAAGACATCGTTGAGTTGAGATTCTTAGTGATGACATGGACACATCCATGAGGTTTGCTTAGTAAAAGAATGGAAGTAGGTTTGCCATTGTTTTTTTCCAAGAAATGTTTTTCAGTGCGTCACACTGTTCAATTACTTTTTCTCTCTTTCTCTTTCTTATTCATTATTGTTTCTTCATTAGTCTTGTTCAGATTAAAAAGCCATTTTGCAGGACTAATTCTTTTACTAACAGAAAGATCGTGCATTCCTATAGGAACAGCTTGCCTCCAGAAGTTGTGAATGCCCCAACACTGCAAGTCTTCAAGAAGATGTTGGATAGCCATTTGTCTGAAATGGTATAGGGCTTCCTGCCTAGGCAGGGGGTTGGACTAGAAGACTTCCAAGGTCCCTTCCAACTCTGCTATTGTATTGCACTTTAAGGGATTGATATTCATATAGACATGGAAGAAGAAAGACACATTTGATATGCAGCAGTGGATTGCTATTGTATGTCACCTGTCAGCATTTGTAGGAGATCTTTTTAGAAGATCTCCTGCAGAAGGCAGAAATGTTTTGTGCAATACAAGCCACCCTTTCAGAGGTATTGTTTGCAGCAAGATTTTCCATGGCCTTTTCTTCCATTTCACTTCTTAATCATAACTATGGCTATTACGTTTGAACGTACAGTATAGGTCAGTGATGGCGAACCTATGGCACGGGTGCCACAGGTGGCACGCGGAACCATTTCTTAGGGCACGCGAGGCGTTGCCCTGTCAGCTCCAGTGCGCATGTGTGCACTGGCTAGCTGATTTAGACCTACTTTTGAGGCCATTTTTCACCCTCTGGAGGCTTCAGGGAAGCTCCTGAAGCTCTGGAGGTGGAGAAAGAAGCCTCTGGAGCCTGGGGAGGGCAAAAAAAGCATGCCAAAAGCAGGGGGTCACGCATATAGCATTATGGGTGTGGCACGCCCACACACAACCCCCCTGCGCTCCCTCTGCTTTTGGCAGGCGAGCCAAAAAAGGTTAGCCATCACTGGTATAGGTGGTACCTTGCTCAATAGCAGTAACTGTGAAAGGGATCTTAGAGACCTAGTAGACAACCATTTAAATATGAGCCAGCAGTGTGCAGCAGCTGCCAAAAAAGCCAACACAGTTCTAGGCTGCAAAAATAGAGGGATAGAATCAAGATCACATGAAGTGTTAATACCACTTTATAATGCCTTGGTAAGGCCACACTTGGAATACTGCATTCAGTTTTGGTCACCACGATGTAGAAATGATGTGGAGACTCTAGAAAGAGTGCAGAGAAGAGCAACAAAGATGATTAGGGGACTGGAGACTAAAACATATGAAGAATGGTTGCAGGAACTGGGTATGTCTAGTTTAATGAAAAGAAGGACTAGGGGAGACATGATAGCAGTATTCCAATATCTCAGGGGTTGCCACAAAGAAGAGGGAGTCAAACTATTCTCCAAAGCACCTGAGGGCAGAACAAGAAGCAATGGGTGGAAACTAATCAAGGAGAGAAGCAACTTAGAACCGAGGAGAAATTTCCTGACAGTTAGAACAATTAATCAGTGGAACAGAAATTGCCTCCAGAAGTTGTGAATGCCCCAACACTGCAAGTCTTCAAGAAGATGTTGGATAGCCATTTGTCTGAAATGGTATAGGGCTTCTTACCTAGGCAGGGGGTTGGACTAGATGACCTCCAAGGTCCCTTCCAAATCTGCTATGGTATGTATATAAGTTACAGTATGACATTATTATTGTGGTATGCATTTATTTTTTCCTTTTGTTAGTTTGGCATAAACATATACACATAAGAATTGAAAGTTGACAATATTACTTAGGTTTTCAAATGCATTTTATAAGCCCAGTAAAGGACTCATAATTTCTGCATTCTGTCTCTCCTTATAGTTACAGCAGCAATTTTTATGCTTAGTTTTTGGAGACGATCGGGATAATTCCAGATTAGGCTGACTCATCTGAATAAATTAAGATATGGTCTGTCTCCACTGCTCCTCTGCTTTCTCTACTTTTCTATCTTTCAGATAGCATTTCCCATACTTGTATGCTGTAGGACAGAGGTTCCCAAACTTGGCAACTTGAAGACTTGTGGACTTCAACTCCCAGAATTCTCCACCCAGCTGGCTGGAGAATTCTGGGAGTTGAAGTCCACAAGTCTTCAAGTTGCCAAATTTGGGAACCCCTGCTGTAGGAGATCCAAGAACATACCACCCCACTCTCTCATCGCATCCCACTTCCTTTCTTTCCACTACACGGCACTCTATCCTTGTTAATTACTGTTGAACAAGACTTAAACAAGGTTGACGTTTCTGAATTTAGAAATGTTTTCATTCCAACAAGACTTGCCATAAGACTTTCCTCTCCATTTCCAAAAGGATGTAGAGAATTAGGAGGCCAAATAATCAATAAGTGGACCCAGCATTGTTTTCTGCCCCCATATCATAACTTGGCTGTCCTAAAGTAGCATTCTGTCCTTCCACCATGGCTTCATGATTTGCTCCAAAGAATAGTACTTTTCCACTAGATTTTAGTGCACCTGAAAATATTTGTATGGAATAGATATGACAAACCTCATGGTAACGAGTGAGAGTAGGAGCAGAAGACCATCTTGCTAAGTCTTGTTGCACACAAGTGGGATGACATCTTTTCCAAATAATAATTTGAAAGGGTTACATAATTTGTATATGGGAGTTGCCTTGAAAGAAATAAAAAGGAAGGAAGGAAGAAGAAAGAAAGGAAGGGCTAATAGAAAAACACTTTTCTTTTGATATCAGAATTCTTGGGACTTCGTTTCCGGTTTCTGAAGGAGACGGACGTGCTTTGTACTTTGTCCGCCGCTTGCTGTACCGGTGGGCTTCTTCGGAAGCACAGAAGACCCCGGGGGGGGGGGCTTCTGACGTAGGAGTGGCTCTCTGGGAGCCCCCAGCCTGGCAGCGGCCAGTGGGAGTGCCCCCAGCCTCGCTCAAGGAACTGGCGAGCAAAAAGGGGGGGCAAACTTTGCCTCTTCGCCAGATGTTATCCCGGGAACAATGAGCAGAATGAGAAGAGTAGCTGAAATGCGGGAGGTGAAGGATGCTCCCTAATCTCCTGAATTGCAGATGAAGGATAAGCGATAAACCACTGTAAGTGCCAGTTCAATCAACTTAGAATGGAGATTGGAGGGGGGAGTTTTCAACTTCCCCTCGGATGAAGCGGCAACTAAGCAATCCCTCTCCATTGAAATGGAGAGAGGAAAGGATTAACTTGCTATTTGAACAAACTGTGGAAAATAATTGTATCGTATCGCATTTGCAACAGTTTTTCACGGAGCTCTTTTTAAAAAAAAGAAAGTAAATGGAACTTTCACTTTTCTTCCTGTCAGAAGGCGGGGCAAGATGGCTTCTCTTTGTTCTCCACTTATAACTCCTCTACAGTGGTGAAGCTTTCCCCTCCATAATTACCAAAGAAGGATTATAAACTTTTTACTCCAGACATTCCTCCCAGAGGCTCCCAAGTCTCTCCCAATACGTGGACTCCTGGTTGTGGATTATAAGATTTCCCTTTACTAAAGTGAACTCTTAAGACTGAATTCTCACTCGGATTCTCTGATACCTCGGACTGTCTCGGTCGTCCGTTTCTCCGGCGCCATTTTTTTGTCAACTGAGAAACTAGAACTGATACCAATGGGAAAGTCAACTTCCGCCCCATCCTCTGCCGTCTCCAGCCTGACTACACAGTCGAAGATCTCTACACTTTTACAGAAAGAACCCGCTGTAGAGGGTTCAAAGGATCTGTCAGTTATAGAAATGTTTCGGGAAATAATGAAAAATATGAATAGCATGAATGAAAATATGAATGAAATGCGGAAAGAATTGTCAGATTTAACATTAGAGCTTAGGGAAACGCAACGAAGCACAACGGAAAATAAACAAAAAATTGAGAAGCTAGAGGAAGGGGCAGCTGAGATAGGGGAAGAAGCGCAAACTGAGGGGGTTCTTGGGTAATTTTTTAATTCGGATTTTAGGGGGTTCCAGGGTGGGAAGGGGAAATAGTCCAGGGAGGGGACGGCAAATGATTAGGCCGGCCGGCGGAAGTAGGATAACGGAGGAAGGGGGAGGGGGGGTCGATTCCACTGAGGTGTCATCCATCGATTCGGTCTTAGGGAGGGGCAGGGGCGGTGGGAGGCGGAAAAGACGTCATCAGTTGGAAGACCGTGGCCGCTGGGTACAGGCGGTCACGTGCTCCAACTCTCCGTCCTCCCATCGCAGACTAGGTTGGCAGGAATCACAGACCCGGGGCCCTAGACTGATGCTATGCAACGCCAGGTCCGTGGTTCAAAAAGCCCCCCTCATCCATGACCTTGTGTCAGAGGGGGACCCGGACCTGGTAGGTATAACGGAAACCTGGTTGGGCCACGAAGGGGGTTTACCCCTCGTGGACATGTGCCCACCAGGTTACCGCGCCTTCCATCAGCCTAGGGCCCTAGGGAGGGGTGGGGGAGCGGCGATTATGGTTAAGGAAGGTCTTGAGCCGAAGGAGACCACAGTCCCTCAGATAACTGGATGTGAATCTCTCTGCGTGAGATGGGGCCTAGGGAGGCAGTTGGGCATGTTAGTTGTATACCTGGCTCCTCGCTATGCAACAACAGCCCTGCCCGAGCTCCTAGAGGTGATAGCCGAGGCGGCAGTTGAGACCCCCAGACTAGTAGTCATGGGGGACTTTAACTTGCCGTTGGCGGGCGAAGCCTCTGGAGTAGCTTGGGAGTTCATGGCCTCCATGACGGCCATGGACCTGACCCAGGTAGTTTTAGGCCCTACTCACGAGGGGGGAAACACGCTGGATCTCATCTTTCCGCCTCTCTTGCGGCGACGAACCACCCAGGCTCCCTGGTTTACTGAGGAGCTTCGGGGGATGAAGCGCCACAAGAGATGCCTAGAAAGCAGATGGAGATCTTCTCGCTCCGAAGCCGACCGAACACTAGTGAGAACCCATATTAGGGCTTACTTAGTGGCGATAAGGGTGGCCAAACGTGAGTATTGTGCCACCCTAATTGCATCTGCAGATAACCGCCCTGCCACCCTGTTTGGGGTGACCCGCTCCCTCCTTCACCAGAGGTCGCGGGAAGCCCCTCTACAAGGGCGAGCAGAGGAATTTGGGATTTATCTGCAGGAGAAAATCACTCGGATTCGGAATGAGCTACCGTCCATCGACAGTGGTCCTGTGGGATTGTCCAAGACTAGTCTTGAGGTTCCATCTTGGGAGGAGTTTGACTTTGTTACCACCGAGGATATGGACAGGTTGTCAAGGAAACTTAGAGCGACCACATGTTTATTGGACCCGTGTCCCTCCTGGCTTGTACTGGCATCCTGGGAGATGACACGAGGCTGGCTCCAGGGCATTGTCAACGCATCTTTGAGTGAGGGGTCCGTACCTGCCATCTTGAAAGAGGCGGTAGTGAGGCCCCTCCTCAAGAAGCCGTCCCTGGACACAGCTTTATTAGAGAACTATCGTCCGGTCTCCAACCTTCACTTTTTGGTGAAGGTTGTTGAGAGTGTGGTAGCCCAACAGTTTCCGCGACACCTGGAGGAAGTTGATTATCTAGACCCGCGCCAGTCCGGCTTCCGACCTGGGCACAGTACCGAGACGGCATTGGTCGCGTTGGTTGATGATCTCTGGAGGGAGCGGGATAGAGGTTATTCCTCTATCCTAGTCCTGTTAGACCTCTCGGTGGCTTTTGATACCATCGACCATGGTATCCTATTGCACCGACTGGGGGGGTTGGGGCTGGGAGGCACCGTTCTGCGGTGGTTCTCGTCCTACCTCTCTGGTCGGTCGCAATATGTGTTGATGGGAGGGCAGAGGTCGACCTCAAGACCCCTCTTATGTGGGGTTCCTCAGGGGTGGGTCCTCTCGCCCCTCCTGTTTAACACATATATGAAGCCGCTGGGTGAGATCATCCGTGGTTTTGGGGTGGAGTACCATCTGTATGCTGACGACACTCAGCTGTACATATCCACTCCAGACCACCCCAACGATGCCGTCGAAGTGCTGTCCCGGTGTTTGGAAGCCGTACGGATCTGGATGGGTGGTAACAAACTCAAGCTCAACCCTGCCAAGACTGAGTGGCTGTGGTTTCCGGCACCCCGGTTCAGCCAGATTACTCCAACTCTGGCCAGTGGGGGCGAAACACTGGCCCCTGTGGAGAGGGCGCGCAATTTGGGTGTCCTCCTGGATTCCCAGCTGTCCTTGGAGGACCATGTGGCAGCCGTGGCCAGGGGGGCGTTTCATCAGGTATGCCTGATGCGCCAATTGCGCCCCTTACTGGACCGGGCTGCCCTTCACACAGTCACTCAAGCTCTCGTGACGTCCTGTCTCGACTACTGTAATTCTCTCTACATGGGGCTTCCCTTGAGGTGCACTCGAAAGCTACAGCTAGTCCAAAACGCAGCCGCGCGGGTAATTACGGGAGCCACCAGAAGCTCCCATATAACACCAATCCTGCACGAGCTGCATTGGCTTCCTGTGGTCTTTCGGGTGCGCTTCAAGGTTTTGACGACCATCTTTAAAGCGCTCCATGGCTCGGGGCCTAGTTATATGCGAGACAGTCTCCTGCCCCATACATCCCTTAGACCGATACGCTCCCACAGAGAGGGCCTTCTCAGGGTGCCGTCGGCCGGACAGTGCCGACTGGCGACACCCAGGGGAAGAGCCTTCTCTGTGGCGGGCCCTGCCCTTTGGAACGACCTACCCCCTGAACTCCGGACCATCACCAACCTCCGCCTCTTCCGCCAATGTCTAAAGACATACTTTTTTCATCAAGCCGGCCTAACCTAACCTCCCATGGGGACTTTTAGAAAAGTTTTAAATTGGGTTTCAAATAATTGGTTTTAGCATAGGATTGGGATTATTTAATATATATTTTAAATTATTTATTCATTTTCTATTTTGTATATCTTTTTAAATTTTCTGTGCGCCGCCCTGGGTCCTCTGTGGAGAAGGGCGGGATATAAATGTAATAAAATAAAAATAAATAAATAAATAAGAGGTTAAAGGGATTCGGAGTGAGGGTTTAGAATTAGGAGCAAATATGACTAAAATTGAATTTGAAAGAATGTCTTTTTTTCTCAGGTTCCAGAATATACCAGAGTCAGAAAATGAAGATCTTAAAAATGTTATTACAATATTAGCAGAATACCTTAAAATAGAAAAAGATCAACTCTGGTGGGATATGGACCTGGTTTATAGAATTAATTCAACTTATGCCAGGATACATAATGTACCGAGAGAAGTTCATGTTAAATTTCTTAGGAGATCCACAAGGGATGAGATATTGATGGCTCAACGTGATGGAATTTTAAAATATCAGGATAAAGAAATAATCATTTTGAAACAGATCCCGAAAAAAATTAGAGAAATAAGAAGGAAGTATTCCTTCTTGTCTAAGAAATTATATAAAAAGGGAATATGGTTCAAGTGGTTATTACCAGAGGGAATGCTGATCTTCTGGGAGGGGGGCAGAGTAAAAATCAAAACACTAAGTGAGGCAGAGGCTTTTATTAAAAAATATTCTCCCCAGTTGGGAAGTGAAGACGAAGGAATGGAGGGAGCGACGGCCCCGCCCAGGGACAGGGAAGAGGAGTCAATTGCAAAAAGACTTAGATCGCAAAAATGATTTTATTTGAAACACTATTGTAAATGTTGATACAAGATAAAATGGCAAAGAAAAAGATGATTGAATATATGGACTGTACACTGTAATCTTTTTATATGTTTATCCTTTACTTTTAAAATTGTAAATCTATGAAGCTTTGGGAGGGCCACCACCAACGGCAGGGAAGCTACCAAAATGTTACCCTCACCCTATACCTTTTCCCTTGTAAAAACTTTGAAAACCAATAAAATACTTTAAAAAAAAAAGAATTCTTGTTAATTACATCATTTTGTATTCTAAGGCTAAAATGGGTATGTAATATATATATATATTTTTGACTAAGCTTCCGACACCAAATTTTTTCATTCTATTCAAAATAGAGTGGGGAAAGGGAGAAAAAGGATGGTAATTTGGATATGTCCATATACTCTGTTAATGATTAGCACTGATTTCTCATAGATGTAAATATCCCAAATGCTGTCGTACATTTGGAATACATCCTTCTACATCAAAAATCATTGAAAAGCCTGGCCTTTAGCCAACTTTTTGTTTCCCAATAAAGGTCATCTAAGCCAACCTTAACTCAGTTTACACAATTACTTGGGTTATGTTACAAATCCTCACAATGGGAAATAATGCATTTGTTGTCAGGACAATTGATGTTATGCAACTATATTTATTGGTGCACAAATGCGTCAAGAGGTTTCTTTGCATTAATTCAGCCTTCCTTGATATAAAGAGGATAACCTTGGTGAAGAGAGGGAGAATCCATTACTAAGGCAATGAGGAGTTAAGCAAAAAGCCAGACAAGGAGGAAGAGGAAGTATAGTTAGATTTGCAAGATGCTGCTACTGTAACCAAACTGAATAAGATCTGTTTCTTGATCTGGTCTAGAGTTTAACACTTTCTGAAGTCATTCTTGCCCTTTCCTGTTGGCCATTCAACTGAATCAAATCCTATCAATCATTTTTTCTCTTCCTTCCCCTTGATTCTAACTAGCTATGTTTCCACACAGTTAAATAAGTTAGATAATTCTTTAGCATTGTGATTTCTCAAGACCAGCAAACATGTTTGTACATGTTGACCAACTTACATTCAAATGCCAGTCATAATAAATAGATAGAATAATAATAATAATAATAATAATCTTTATTGTCATTGTAATAATAAAATTACAATGAAATTGGTTTAGATAGATAGATAGATAGATAGATAGATAGATAGATAGATAGATAGATAGATAGATAATAAATAAATTTCTCATGCTAGCTGAAAAAGTTAAACAGCATAGCTTTACCTATGACCTGTCTAGTATATAATGTGAACAAGAATTTCCCAGTTTTCTCTCTCATAGTGTGATATAATAATGAGTCTCGCTTTTGACCACTTATTTAGGATGTATTTATTACAAGCGTATTGCATATTTCAGGATAAAATGAAAAAAAAATCTACTAAAAGCAGCTTACAAGATCATTAATAATGTTGAATTAAATTATAATGTCTATTTAAAAATTACTCATTTTTGAATTTTTTTCTACAAGGCAACTGGTGATAACACTACAGGCTGCTACATTTGCTAAAATGCAGGGAGTATGGATTAATCTTTAATTCTAGGAACAGAATTAATTTTAGAAACAGATCTATGGCTTCTGCATTCAGGTTGCTCTATATCAGCAAGAGTGAATCTATGCCAAATTTGTCAAAGGTGACACACCACGACATTTGGAGTGACATGCCAACATTCACCATTACCTGACAACTATTCTTGAAATCACATCCCATTTCTTACAAGAAGATATGTTCTCATGCAGCTTCTGGAGCCTTTGAAAAGGTTCCAAGAACAGGATACATCCCAAGGTGTTTCTTCAAAAGGCAACTAGACTTTGTTGTTGCTGTTTTTAAGGCGTTTTGCTTTTCACCCAAGAAGCTTCTTCAGTTCAGGACTGAAGAAGCTTCTTGGGTGAGAAGCAAAACATCTTCAAGGAAAGTTGCCTTTTCAAAAAATACCTTTGGGATAACCATGATCTTGATGACTGAGAATCTCCATAGGCACATCTCTATGCAATTTTTGAGGCTGAAGAGGCTGCAGAATTCTTTGAAACAGCTTCAAGAATGAAAGCTTCATTGCTTTGAGTAGTCTGACTGGGCCTGTCACCCCAAGGAAAACAACACCTGAAGGTAAGTGGGACATGGCAGATACTGGGGAGCACTGGGCCACAGGGCCACAGATGACATTTTCCTCCTGGTTGATTAATATGCTGTAGGAAACTGTTCTGAATAATGGCACTGTTTTAATAATGAGTCTATTTTTTCACCATTGTTATTTCAACTTTGTTTCACTCCTATTTCATTTTTGTAATTATTTGATCATTCTTTATATAACACACGTGACTGAACTGTACTTTAAAAATATATAAATCCATATATCTTGAGTTTGAAGATTTTTTTAGCTTCCCTTACTTGTGTAAGGGAACCTAAAAAACAAGAGAATTGTTTCTCTTTTATTTAAGAATGTGTATGTTTGTAGGGCAGGTCATGAAATGCTAGCAGAGTCAAACTAGACATTTTCTGAACTTTTGACATGTCAAGCCCAAAAGGTTCACCATCTCTGGCCTACAGGATTCAAAAACTGACCCAGAAGTGCTTTGAGTGTGACTGCTTGTGAGGCTAAAAATATAAAAGGACTTTAAAGGAAATAAGTAGCCTATTACTCAGACTCCAAGATATTGTAAAACAATTAGGTATCACAATACTTACCTAGAAGAATACATTTATAGAAGAATGGTCAAGGGAAGCCAACAGCGTACATTTGACAATTCCAAAATTTAGCAACAGCAGGATGAGTGGGAGCATGTAGAATTACATCTTTTGTTGACTGGAGGTACTGAATATCTTATTAATAATTAGCATTTTAAACTTCTGCAAATACAGCAACTCTGTTTTTATTACAGTCAGCCCAACATGGAAGCCATCTTGTTTTTTCCTCCAGAAAAAAATAGTTTATTCAAAGTTTATTCAAAGTAGATTAAAATACAAAGTACCTATGCAGAAACCACGAAATGTCCAGAACTGTAAAGCGTATAAATTCGAAAATTGGCATGCTAAGGAGTTACACGTTCTATTCCCCTCCCCACATGAAAAGAAATCTGTTCCAACTGCCACTTGCCTCAAATACCATTACTTAGTTCAAACTGTCAGATATTCCACTCCTTCAAGAGTGGTCTGGGGCTCCTTATGGTACTAAATCACTATCAAAATGACCATACCTTCCACCTAAGGAACTCAAGGTGGCGGAAGATATATTCCCTTATGAGTTTCAATCATCCACCACCACTGAGCCAATGGATTGTGAACTAAATTTCTCCTGCATAGTATCCCAACCCCAAATTACTTCTTTCACTGATCTCCTCAGTTCAGATGAATCTATTCTTTCTACTACAGGGGTGTCCAAACTTGGGAACTTTAAGACTTGTGGACTTCAACTCCCAGAATTCCCCAGCCAGCATAGCTGGCTGGGAAATTCTGGGAGTTGAAGTCCACAAGTCTTAAAGTTCCCAAGTTTGGACACTCCTGTTCTACTATAACACCAGTTAAAGGGAAAGTGAAAAAAACACAGAAAAAGATTTACAAATACGATTAGGAAAACTCAAGTAAGGGAAGCTAAAAAAAACTATCTTCAAACTCATCTCCAAGTCATTTGAGAGGCCGTAAAAATATGCATCTAATAACCCCTATGTTAATCTGTCACAAATGAGATCAATGCCTTCGACTGGCCTTTGTCTGGTTTTAAATATGAACTTCAGATTGATTACTCCAGGGACCTTGGTTACTCTGTGCCTGGTGCCATGCTCTAAAGTGGCAGGATGATTAGGGGACTGGAGTCCAAAACATATGAAGAACGGTTGCAGGAACTGGGTATGTCTAGTTTAATAAAAAGAAGGACTAGGGGAGACATGATAGCAGTGTCCCAATATCTCAGGGGTTGCCACAAAGAAGAGGGAGTCAAGCTATCCTCCAAGGCACCTGAGGGCAGAACAAGAAGCAATGGGTGGAATCTAATCAAGGAGAGAAGCAACTTAGAACTTTCCTGACAGTTGGAACAATTAACCAGTGGAACAGCTTGCCTCCAGAAGTTATGAATGCCCCAACACTGCAAGTCTTTAAGAAGATGTTGAATAGCCATTTGTCTGAAACAGTATAGTGCAGTGATGGCGAACCTATGGCACGGGTGCCACAGGTGGCACGCGGAACCATTTCTTAGGGCATGCGAGGCGTTGCCCTGTCAGCACTAGCGTGCCTGTGTGCTCTGGCCAGTTGATTTAGGCCTTCTTTTGAGGCAGTTTTTCACCCTCTGGAGCCTTCAGGGAAGCTCCTGAAGCCTCTGGAGGTGGGGGGGGGGATGTTTTCACCCTCCCCAGGCTCCTAGAAAGCCCCTGGAGCCTGAGGAGGGCGAAAAAAGCACACAAAAAGCAGGGGGTGGCGCACATAGCATTATGGGTGTGGCACGCCAACGCCCGACCCCCCCCTACGCTCCCCCTGCTTTTGGCACGCAAGCCAAAAAAGGTTAGCCATCACTGGTATAGTGCTTCCTGCCTAGGCAGGGGGTTGGACTAGAAGTCTTCCAAGGTCCCTTCCAACTCTGTTATTGTATTGTATTGTATTGTATTGTATTGTATTGTATTGTATTGTATTGTATTGTATTGTATTGTATTGTATTGTATTGTATTGTATTGTATTGAGGATGAGAGTCCTGGGACATGCTGCAGTGGTGGTAAAGTCCACCTCCCTCCACTTCAGCCCTATCTTGAAGGCTTACACAGCCTTCTCATCCATTAGCATCCAATAGCAAAGCACTTTTTTTCTGCTGTCCGGAAGTACAACAGATGCTTCCAAATGATGTCTTTTGGAGCCAGAGAGGTGAAGCAGGGAAATTTTATGCCAAAATTCAAAGTGCAGGGGCAGGTCTACCACAGGATAGAGAGTATCATGGCGGGGCATGAGCAGCAGCTTTCATTTCTCCAGATGTACTTGGTTTGTGATGATGACAATGAGAGGGACATCCATTGTGGGATCTACCTGAGCGTTAATCCAGAACTGGTTAGCCAACTGCAGAAGTTGCTAGTATATTCTGGAACTTAAAGCTGCTATTGATTCTGTTCCTAATGGCCACAAGGACTTCCAAATGATCATTACCACCAATAAGAAGCCTTCTGGAGAGCACCGAGGTCATTTCAATGCCCCCATGACTACAGAAGTGGCTGTTCTCATTGTTGGCCAGGATTTTGAGACGAGAGATATTGTGTTCCATAGCAGAGACAAGAAGTTGTTATGAGTCAGTGAGACGCACTGTGCCTATGACACTCTCCAGTGCCCTCTGATGTTCTGCCATGAAGAAGATGGCTATTACATCAATATACCTCACTGTGACTCAAAGACCAACGGTCCTCTCAAGAAAACCGTGTCTGCTGCTACAGGATAACTGTGTTTACAGCTACAGGATAATGGAGGAATTGAGGGAAGAATTGAAAGTCTATGCAAGTTATTAGCCTGGTTATGCAGACAAAAAAGCCAGGGTTGCTGGTGGAATTAAAGGGCTTAAGCCCATCTGTTTTATTGTTGTTAGACTTACAATAATGTCTTTATCTGTAACAAAAACATAGCTTGCTGTGTCTCTAATGAAATAATACAGTGCCCTTTTAAACTACTCATTAATTTTCAAGCTTAAAGTGCCAATTTATCAAGCCCGATCAAAACTAATTAGAAGTGGGTTCCTTCTGGTTCGCACCAATTCGGCCGAACCATTAGTGGTATGCTGGCCTGGATCGCAGAACCGGCAGTGACCCAGGCTGGCCACGCCCCCGAACCGGTTCCCCGGTTGCCACCATCGCTGCTGCTATCTTTTTTTTGAGTTCTGCGCATGTGCAGAACAATTTCCATTGAATTGTGCATGCGCATCCAGCACCTAGAACCCACCCCTCTGTGTGTGTGTGTGTGTGTGTGTGTGTACTTTGTTCCACAACACCCTGTTAGGCCCCAATTAAGGGAGGAGACATACTGTTTCCTTTTCTGCCTTTTGGCTCATTACCAGAGACCATCTAGACAGAAAGCCATGAGTTCTGTTGTGTAATTTTTTTAAATATGTGTGTTACATTTTTGAGCTATACTAGTCTCCCTGACTTATTTATTAATCAGCTCAAAAAAGGAACGCACACACACACACACACACACACATATACATACATACTTGTGTCACATGTAATACTTCCCTGGTTCGAATCCCAGCTAATCCCAGCTAAATAGCTTGATATAGATCTATACTACTCTCCCTTGTTTATTTATTTATCAGCACAAATGTAGCACACACACACACACACACATATACATACATACATACATGCATGCATGCATGCATGCATGCATGCATACATACATACATACATATAAAACAGCAATAAGAGAAAGCCAAGATTGAAATTCCAAAGCCTTATGTTAACAAACTGTTATTGTGATCAACTCATAGAAAATTTACCACGGCTGATGGGAGCCATCTTGTTATTTACCTGAAACTAGCCTACTTTTGCTAGCCTAGTTCGTTTCCTTTACATGGCTCCACTCAGACTATAAATCCTTTTCTCCATATACCATGATGACCTCAGTAAAAAGGTATAACAAATGTTATCAGTGTCTGCTCTATTGTTAAATGCCAGTAACTGAGAATGGGCTGGGAAGGAGAACCTGCCAAAATGTCTAGGATAGTGGGGAAATTCCTACACCGGAGTCCATCGGCACTTGGAAAACAATGACTTTGATCAAATACTCCCTTTGAGGAATGCTGATTCAAATACTTTACATATTTGCTTGGCAAACAGCTGATGCTCTATGTATGGCAAGTATGTTTTGCTAAGGCGACATCTGAAGACGCTAATGTTATGTCCTGCCAAACTGCTGAAACACGTGTAGTTATTGTTATTCTGCTTGGCTTTCAATAGATTCAACGAGAGCGAAAGAATTTCCTTACTTTTGTTGGTTTCCACTCCAGGGGATGCATGAGGATGTTGCATATGTCGCACAACCTTTTCACTGATATTATCAGAGTAGACTGTAACAAAGTCTTTGGAGGAGTTTCCTGTACAGAGCGCAAGCCAGCCAGAAGTTTCACAAATGACGCCAAGAACAAGTGTGTTGAAACCCATTGGGTCACTTTGAAATGTCCACTTTCTATCCTGATGGAGACATGGGAAGAACGTTGTACAAAAATGGGGCTTCTTTGTTCAGATTAGAAATGCAAACTATTTATTCTTAATGCCAATTGGTGGATATGACTCCTTTCTTTTCAGGCCACAAAAGAATAGTGGAATGCAGTGACTGGTAGACTATTGTTCTAAGCTATGGTTAGTTTAACTGTTGTTGGCTGAATTGTTAGCAACATTGATTGGTTTCATAATTATTGTATTAGTAGTGAGCCATTTGGGACTACAATGGCTGGATTTGTCTGCAAAACAAGCAAATATGAGGCTCTTGATTGGTAATGATGGCTGTTGTTTGGACGAATAATTTGTTACCTCTGGCTTTGACATGCTGAAAGAATCTGCAAGGTAAAGTTCCTTCAAATCAATTTCAGCCCTTGGTGAATCCTTGGACACAGATAATAGTGCAGCAGCAGAGGTTTTGCCATTGTCTTCTTTTGGGATGATAATGATTACTCAAAGTTCTCTTATATTATTGCCCATTAAATGTTGAAACTTGCTGATGCAGTCTCAGAAATAGCTTCTAACAGGATAAAGGAGTTTTTGTGGATTTTACTCTGCTAATCGTTGCCGACTAGATGGGAGTGGTACTCATCTCCATCTCAAGGCCATTAAGCCAGCACTGTCTGAAGACATTTCCACAATCATTTGGCCATCATGCTGTCATGGAGCACTATTACTTTCCCACTGAAGTGGTACCTATTTATAATAGGTACTTGTCATCATTAATCACTGCATGTTACCTTAGGTCACCTGACTTCTGACTTCCTCCTGGCTTCCCCACTCACATGCTTGTGGGAAGCCAGCAGGGAAGATCACAACCTGTGATCATGTCACATGGGAACACTATGAGAGTGAGAAATGTGGACCAATTGCTGAACGCCTAGATCGTGATAATATGAGCACTGTGAAAACTGGAACTTCAAGGACTGGTCATAAGTCATTTAGTGCCCTGGGGGCGCAATAGTTAGAATTCAGTATTGCAGGCAAACTCTGCCCACAGCCTGGAGTTCGATCCTGATGGTCTCAAGGTTGATTCAGCCTTGCATCCTTGCGAGATTGGTAAAATGAGGACTCAGATTGTTGGGGGCAATATGCTGACATTGTAAACCACCCAGAGAATGCTGTAAAGTCCATATGAATGGTATATACTTTAAGTGTAAGTGCTATTGCTATTGCTATTGCTATTGTAGGTACAAATGGTCCCTGAATAAGTGGTTGTTAAATGAGAATTATCTATAATCGATGAAATTATATGAGTTGAAGTCGCAATGCATCTAAGGTCCACATCCAATGTAGAAAAAGATGTTTATTAAAAGAACACTCATGCATTGCTACTAGGACACAGTAAGTTATCTGAGGCTGTGGGAGGTGATTTTGATTTAAGTGTGCAGCTTTCCTTTGCCTTCGTGACTCTGATGGGCCATAGGAGTTTCTTTTCCCATTGGTTGTAATATATCAGGAGTCTCCAAACATGGCAACTTTAAGACCTGTGGACTTCAACTCCCACAATTCCCCAGCCAGCATGGCTAGCTGAGGAATACTGGGAATTGAAGTCTGTACGTCTTAAAGTTGCCAAGTTTGGAGATCCTTGTAATAGACTAAGACAGCCATCCCTCTGGAATGTCTAACTGACCCTTCATGATTCACTTTGTACTACTTCACTGACCTGATCTCACCCAATGGCTCACTGCTCTAGGCTTCCTCTTCCTAAGACCAGCTGGCAACTGGGAATCTCTTCTTCCTATGGCAAGGATTCCCCCCTAGTTCATTCCTAACATCCTGAATCATTTCCTCTCACCTTAAGATCTTCATGAGCATCAGCCTGACTCATGCAAGACCCAAGCTAGGAACAATACTTGTGCCACGTGACTCCTGGCTTTAAGACCCATCCACTTCGTTTGGCCCCGTTTCTCTTGGAAATATGCAAGGAATGCTTTTGATAGGCTGAGGAATGGCTGCTGCTTCGGCTGAACTAACCTCCGGTGGTTTGGATTGTTTCCTTATCAGCAAACAGGAAAGATGGGACCAGACGATTCCATGTGGCCGAGATTCAGTTGGTTTAAAAATCAAGTCCCAGTAATTTGTATATAGATGAAATCATTCTATCTGAATTGCAGTAATTTGAGTAGGGTTTTTTTTCCTCTTTCTTTTTCCCCTCTCTATTAAGAGTTTGTCTTGATTTTTTAAAGAAAAAATCCATTTGTGGTTGTAAATAAAACATTCAATATCAGAAAATCTATCAGTTAGCCCAGTGATGGCGAACCTTTTAGACACCGAGTGTCCAAACGGCGCATGTGCGTGCCCAAACTGAAAGGTGAAACTGTGTGGACATGCGCATGCACAGACATGTGCACATGCGCAGCAGAGACCCAAAGACCAACCGGCTGGTGGGAGGCGGGGCATCCCAACACTGGCAGCGCAGCAAGAGGTAAGATCTTTTTCTTTCGTGAGCTTTTGTTATGTTGTTTGCGGAGAAACAGAAGCTCATGAAAGAAATGCCACGGAGATCTGATCTGGGGCGACGGCGCATGTGCCAGCAGAGAGGGCTCTACATTCCATCTCTGGTACGCGTGCCATAAGTTTGCCATCATGGAGTTAGCCTATTGATATGAGGATGTCCACAGGAGGGGAGTGAAAAAAACCACAAGATAGGGACCACAACCCTGGGATTCAATCCTTGCTGCCTTTTTGCACGTGGGGCATGATTGTGTCCACTGTCTTGACATTCCCCCCCTCCTTTTCCTGGGACATCTCTGTGTCTATACCACTAACTGTTAGGATATTTATCCTTATGTTGGGTTGACAATATATATAAGCCAGTATTCTTAAAGAATATATGTAGCTTTAAAAACTATGTTGAATTCTGATTGGCTGTGCTTCTCAGCTCTACCATATAAGGAAGCTCAGAAACACAGTCTATTCCCTTTTCGATTCCATTTGAATCCTGTGCTTACTGTTTGCCACTGAAGCTGAAGACTGAAGATAGAAGAAGTATTTGTTTTGCATCACTGTAAGATAACACTGTGTTTGGTGAAGGACTGTTATTGTTGGAGGTTAGTATCACTGGTTGGAAGAAGTATTTTAGTTGCTACAAAGTAAAGACTATTTATTTTCTTACTATCACTGTTTTAGAGTTTGTGTGTTGTTAAAGCAACGTATCTCTTTACTATCCGGTGTATTACACTATTCCGCATTTATTTTCAAACGGGGATGTTTGTTACTCCCTAACACTGGTTGTAGAGTTGTAACACTGGTTCTGAACCCAGAGTTGCTAACACTAACTTTGAGTTTAGTTCACTTAGGATGCAAATTATTGAGGGCGGGTTTGTATCCTGCTCTTCATCCAGGCAGCCAATATTAAAAATTGTAGTAAAGCCAAACAAAAATAACATACTGCAGAAAATAGTTTTCTTAATGATTAACAATGCAGGATGTGTAATCATATATCTTAGCTCATCTAATCCATGTCACCCATGAATCTTTTAAACAATTTCAAAATGCTTCCCCTCCCTTTTTTCTCTCTTGGCAAAACAGCTGGATCATTTTGGAGCTCATGGTGCAAATTCTGTAGAGTAGCTGATTATCTGGAACGTAGTAGGATTACAGTAGTTTTGCAGTGAATAGGAGCGTGTGAATAGATGTGTGTATATGTAGTGTGCATATGTATACACATGCACCCACACACTCACATTATAGCTATCCATATCTAGTATTACATGTATTTACTTGGATATTGTTGGAAGAAATGTCCATCTGGGTTCAGTTCCAAAGACACAGGAAACATGGAGGCTGATTAGAAAGATGGTTTAATGGTGGACAGGACCACATGGTTTGAGGTCTTGGGCAATCAAGCACATGGGTGAGAGAGAGATTTATACCTTTTCTTGAGCTTTGAACTTGCCTTCTGTTCCTGTGAAAGAAATGTATTCTGATTGGTTGTCAGGCTCCCATGGGGCCAAACAGGGGTAACTGTAGGTTGTCTTGAGTCCCAGGCTTGGTTGAATCTTGCTGGGTGATGTAATGAGAGGGCTTTGGGCAATTCCTATTATGTCTTAATAGCTTTGTCCTGGTTTGGATTTTGAGTGAGGGCAAATCCTATCATGTCCTGAGGGCGAAGGTCTTAATCCCATCACCCAGGAGCTGAAGTGGGGGGGGCAGGGAGCTGCAGGGAGCTGCTTAGTGTTTAAAAACATGTTTCTCCTTTTCTCATCCAGGAAAATATAATATTCTGCTTTTTTACTATTTCCTAGAACAAGGGTCTGCAAAGTTGGCTCTTTTAAGACTGGTGGACTTCAACTCCCAGAGTTCCCCAGCCAGCATAGCTGGCTGGGGAACTCAGGGAGTTGAAGTCCACCAGTCTTAAAAGAGCCAACTTTGCAGACCCCTTTCCTAGAATATTTTATTCTTTTAGGAGATGGATGGGTGCTAAATTTCTTGCAGTATTATAGGTGTAAACACAAATTTCTGAAAATTTACTTTATCGCAGTTGCTCATCCTGCAGATAGTCAACATTGGCTTTGAGCTTTCACTTGGATTTGCTGCCACCTAATGCATGGAATGGATCTTCGATGGTGGCTTTGTTTACTTGTCTTATTAACCACGACTTATATTTTGCTCTTTGGTTGTTGAGCTGATTATCATGAGGTTTAGCAAGTTGCCTTCTTACACGGACACCAGCATTTACTTCAGTACTTTTAAAATACTTGCACAAGAAATATTTAATTTCTCAGATACAGCCTGTCAATAACATATTGATCTTTGAGAAAACAAGAAGTCATTTTGTCTCCAAAACTGCTTATTAGTTCTCTTTGTTGAAACTGATTTGTGATGGCCTTCCATTTAGAGCTTAGGATTTACATAGAATCTGAAATACGCGCTTTTGAAAATGCTTTTAAAAATCAATTTCAGGGAGGCATGGTTGAATGTTTCAATGTTGAATGTTAAGGAAATAGACAGTACATCCTTACGCTATTTATTAATTAAATTTATATGCCATCCATGAAGTCAAACAGCAATAAAAACAACCGGGAGGTTAAAACATTAAAAGTATTTGTATAAACAAATATGTATTCTATAAATATCTTCATCGAGTCCATAATTAGAAAGCTAGATAGAAAGGCAGAAGGCAATATAAGTATGATGTACTGTATAGTCTCCAAACCCTCTTTATTTTCAGTAGGAATGATTGGAGCACCTCTTTCGTTATATAGCTCGTCTGCCTGGAATCCACACTGTATATCGGACATTAATACGATTGAGCAGGTCCAGAAGTATTACATGAGAAGAGTGCTTCACTCCTCTGCTCACAATAGGATCCCTTCTGCTACCAGGCTCGAAATTTTGGGCTTGGACAATCTGGAACTACACCACCTGCAGTTCAACTTAAGCATAGTACACAAAATTGTCTGCTACAGCGTCCTACCTGTCAATGACTACTTCAGCTTCAACCACAATAATACACAGGCAAACAATAGATACAAACTCAAGATAAATCACTTCCAACTCAATTGCAGAAAATAAAACTTCAGCAACAGAGTGGTCAGTGCCTGGAATGCTCTACCCAACTCCGTTGTTACATTCTCTAACCCTCATAGCTTCAACCTTAAACTGTCTACCGTAGACCTTACCTAAGAGTAAGGTGCCGGACTGATGCCGGTCCGCGGCTTGATAGGAATGGGGCCGCAGGGCCGGAGAGGAGGAGGAGTGAGGAGGAGGCAGCCCCCTGGGCAGAGCCCGCGCCGGATGCGGGAGACTGCAGGCACGGCGGTTCGTGCTGTTGGAGGCCCTAGAGGGCCGAGTGAGCCGACTCCCCCCCCCACGTGCGCATGCACCGCCTGTTCCCCCTCCCCCCCGCTCCTCCTCTACGCCAGCCGGTCCGCAGAATTTTCTTTAAAATGAAACCGGTTCCTGGTGCAAAAAAGGTTGGGGGCCCCTGCCGTAAAGGGCACCAGCGTGCCTACCATCCCTGTCCTACTGTTCTGATTTATTTGTATTCATCTCCTTTGCTCGTGTCCATGTCCATACTTATACTTGCTATCCGTACATGTTTGACAAACTAATAAATAAATAAATAAAATTTTGTCGGCTGCATCACAATCCTTGCGTTTCTTATTGATTCTTGCAAACAAATTTGCCCTCAGGGACTTGCAGAAGAAACGTACCTACCAATTCATTTTAGTTCGAGGTTAATTCCTTTGTATGATTCCACTACTTGGTAAGATAACATAGACACACCAAGGAAGTACGAATTGCAAGAGGGTTGAAATGAAATAACTTTTGAGTAGTGATGTTGCTTTGCTTTTCTGTAATAGGGAGAGATACACACCCATGGAGACCCATTTCTGATGTGACAATGTGCTTTTTCTTTTAAAATTAGTGGGGTGGGATAAGTATGCTATGTTTGTTCAAGAAAGAATTTCTTAAATGCTATTGCCGGAATCTGACAAATGAATCCTTTGCTGAATAATGTGCAAATCCTCATTTTGACTCTATGCTGCTTAAACCTGATGTACGCTAAACATGTCAAAAACAGCTCATGTGCTACAGGTTGTGGCAAGATGTAATCAGTGAAAAGAAGAGTGATAAGATTATCATCTTTGCATTTGACAGAGAAGATTATTTGCCTCTTGTATGTAAGCAGAGAGAAAAAAGTGTGCAAAAAATTAAATGTCACTGATGGAGGCATTCTAATAATATTTTTTACCTTTGCTTATGAACAATTTTATTTAACTTTCCACAATGAAATATTGCTCCAACTGACAAGTAGTAAAATGGAAAAAACAAATATTATACTACTGTTTTGAATTGGGTTTATTTTGCAGAGTCCAGAACATTGCGGTGAATTTGACTCTGTGGTCATAGATGATTCTTCTGGGTACTCCGTGTAGTTGGTAGATAAGTTTGACAAACTTTTTTGCTAGTTTCTTTGCTGAAAGTAATCCTGAGAAAGTGATGAAATGGGCTTGCTTGGAAAATAAGTTGATGACTGTCCAAATCACTTTATTTCTGCTGCTGTCTTTTGAGTTCTACAATGAAATCCATCGCTATTTCTTCCCATGGTCGGCTGGGGTTGGCTACTTGTTGCAGTACCCCAGAATCAAACTTCTGCCTTGTGCCTATGTCTCCAAAAAACCTCACCAGGACTGAGAGATGGGCCGTCTGGGAGTAAGAAGCCTATACAGTCTATTGGGTTCTACTCACCTGAAGACACTTCCTAGACTGGGAGAAAATGCCATTCGAGGTCTGGACATTAAAAAAACAACCTAATTTTTTGCTAGGCATCTTTAATCTTGTATATTGTGGGAAATGGGAGGGGGGATTGTACAGAGTTAGATGATATGTAGCCAAAAACAAAATTCTTTCTAGAAAGCCAAGGTCATCCTTTGTCTCTGCACCTGAATGGAACTGGATGGGAGGGGGGGGGGGGGAAGCTGCCAGCATGGACTGACAGACTCTGATTTACTTTTGGATGCTATTTGGAACCCTGACAGTGTATTTTGCTGTTTTCTTCCATGCGTCTATGATATCGCCTTCCAAGTCCTTTTAATCACAAAGATCAGAACTAGTTACAATATCTATCCATCTATCTATCTATCTATCTATCTATCTATCTATCTATCTATCTATCTATCTATCTATCTATCTATCTATCTATCTATCTATCTATCTATCTATCTATCTATCTATCTATCTATCTATCTATCTATCTATCTATCTATCTATCTATCTATCTATCTTTAACCGGCTCTGTACTGTCTTGCATATGGGTGGACTTGGGACAACTGAATGGAGCTGAGTGTTTACTGGCTGGCTGCCCTTCCTGACACCTATGCAGAGCTAACAGCAGATATTCTCTCTTTGTGCCCAGAGAGAGAAATATCTGTTGCTATCTAGGATTGAATCACTTTCTGATTGTGAGGCAAGAGCTCCACCTCTAGGCCACCACAGAGATTCATACATAAATAATCCACTGATTATTCAGAAACGTTTAGCTGTCCAAAACTCTTTTTCTTGGCTTCCTGTGTCTATGATTCTGCTAATTGATTTTCCATTGCCTGTAAATCAGAGTGATGTTTATCTGTGAAAAGTTAAAGAAGAAAAAAAGTGAAATAGAATTGATAGCAAAAGAATTGAAACACTTTTTTCCCTCACAGTGAAAATAAATGATAAAACAAATCACCTATCTTATTTTTCTTGGGCGAAGTGATTTATATCATTAATTAGGTACAGGTAATCGTTTAGTGACTAGAGTTGGGATAAGCAACTTGGTTGTTGAGATTGCTCAGTGAAATCACATCAATGCATGTGATCTTAGTTCAGCTTGTCTTTGCTTAAAAGACCTGTGAAGGTCACAAATTGGTAGTAAAGTTACTTTTTCATTACTGAATGGTCTTTAAATGAGGCAGTTGCCAAATAAGGACTACCTATATAGCCCTTCTATCCCTAGTTCAAGACTAGAGCTGTTCAAAATATATTTAAAATATATTCAAAATATATTTACAGACCTGTTGCAGGAAATCTGGGCAAGGTAATTCTATCATAATGGTAGAGGTTCCCTGTGTTTGTAGGCTATTAAAAGCTGAAAGTAGAAAGAAGAATACCATGCTTTTTATCTGCAGTGGAATAAATATAGTTTGTGCTACTTTTAATAATATAGGTGCCACTGGTCATTATATAACACATTTGAGTGTTATGTCTTGGAGAGACTGTCTTAAATCATTAGTATATTTGTTTCGAGCTAGACCGCAAACATCTATGGAGGTGTTAATAAACATAATACAAGATGCATACAACTTCTGAAGGTCAGGAAATGGAAAGTAATATTGCTAGGACAACATAATACAAGAAACAAATAGCTGAAGTTCAGAGTGCCCTTGTGGGGATTGTGTAAGCAACATTTTAAATAAATAATTGGTCTCATTACAGGCCAACATAATACATATGACTTCAGTATTACTGGAAGCTCGTGAAATATGTTTTTGATGCATGTTGTATATTCTGATGTTAATTGTTTAGAAAGAAAACTTGCCCCCAAAAGGAAATTGGGAACATTTCACCATCCTTAACATTTCTGCAAAAACAGGAAGCAAATTCACATCTATGGAACTCACAAGATAAGAGCTGGATTGTAATATGCTTTTGAGAGCAAATGACACTTCAAGAACAAATTTAAATTGTCTTCCTAGCCTCTGATCCTGCTATTATTTGCTTGGAAGTACTTCCAGTTGGGCCGATGGAGATACCAATGCAAGCCAAAAAGGCAACTTGCCAAATCGGTTTTTAAAATGCAGTTATAAATGTGAAATGTATGCTCCAGAAGTAAAATTCATGCCCTTTAATTGTTACTACAAATGAATCACTGGGAATGAATAACCATATAGTAAGTGTCTTTTTGGCTATAATACACTTTTCAAATACAAAAAAATTACATAGGGAAAAGAAATCTGTATTATTTCTTTTTAGAATATTTGCTGAGTTCTCTTTTTTGTGATTTATATTCTATGATACATTCCAAGGAACTTTATGTTTGAAAAACATTTTCTGATTAGCTACAAGAGTTTTTGACACAAATGGATACCTTAAGGTGACCAGATTTCAACTTGACTAAAGCAAGACAGCATTGATGGGGGGGGGGGGGGGGAGGCGCACCCACTTCCCTCGCAGGCCAGGGGGCGCACAGGCCAACCCCCTCCCTCCATTCCCCCCCCCCCCAAGCAGGGCACCTGCAGGTAGGTGTCTGGTGGGGTGGCGGGACTGGGAGGGCGCAAGGCGCTCTGCACGTGCTCAGAGGCGCAGGGTGCAGGCAGGAAGCAGCGGGCTGGCGGGCAGGCAGGCAGGCAGAAGGGGAGGGCAAGCGAGGGAGGAGCCAGACCCAGGCAGGCAGCAAGTGGCAGAAGAGGAGGAGAGCCAGCCGGAGTCCGCGCGGTCCTGAACTTCTTTGCGCCGCGACGCGATGCGCTGAGAGTGGCTGGCCGGAAGCCCCACCGCCGCTGCTTCCTCGCCTGGCTCTTCCCGGGCGCCCATGGCGGGACAGGCGGGTGGTAATGGGGTTTCCAGCTGGCCGCTCTCAGTGCATCGCAGCATGGCGCAAAGAAATTCAGGGCCGCGCGGACTCCGGCTGGCTCTCCTCCTCTTCCGCCGCCTGCTGCCTGCCTGGGCCTGGTTCCTCCCTTGCTGGCCCTCCCCTTCCACCTGCCTGCCAGCCCGCCGCTTCCTGCCCATCCCCCGTGCCTCTGAGCGAATGAGAGCGCCCGCCGCCCGCCTGTCCCCCGCCGCCAAAAAGCGGGATATTTTTAAGAGGCCGTGGGGCGCGGGACAGATGCTTGAAATGCGGGACTGTCCCGCCAGAAGCGGGACGTCTGGTCACCTTAGGATACCTATTGAGAGGTTCTGAAAGAAACGTATAAAGTATCTAGTTTATAATACAATTATATTGAATATTCTCTGCATCAGAAGATAGCCTTTCTCAAATAGCATATTTATTGAAAGGGAGACTAATTTGTGCTCCTACTCCCACAATAATTTTCCTTTAAAAATGAAACTAAAAGCCCTTTTAGATTTGCAAAGAATAAGATACAATTAAGAAGGTAAATCTTCTCAGATTTCATGAGAATAAGATTAAGAAACTGAGTGACTTTTTCCTCTTATCTGAGCTTCGTTTTGAAAGGGGGAGCATTATAAATCTTTTTCTTAATAATTCTAATAGATTGTCTTTTCTTCTTTTCTTCCCACTTTGGTGCAATCTATTTCAGTTCTATAAAATGAATTATTGCTTTGCATTTGATAGTAGAATTTTCAAAACTAACTTGGGGCATGTTTTACACAGTTTGACTATGAGCTTACACCCCACTACTAAAATGGAAGGCCCTCCTGTCAGTGTAACAGGTATTTGCAGGGCACTGAACAAATCTGAAGGAGGCCAAATAGCCAAGAGATTCTTTAGTTTTGTGAGAAAATCTTGGCTTGACAGTAACTTCACAGCTCCAACTGCAGAGTATAAAATTGCTCAAACCTTTTGCTCAGCAACAAAGCACAGCAACTATTGGGCCTTCAGAAGCTGCTTTACAATGTCTGAGATCATTGGTTTGTCTCATTTAGTTTTGTCTTCTCGAATGGTACTTCTCCAGCCATTCCTGCAGCTCTCAGGGATGGAGGCCACACCTAATGCAAGCAAAGTATCTGCTCTGTAACCGAACTGCAAATCCTCCCTGCAAGGTTTTTGGCCATTTCAAACCATATTTTATGGCAGGGGTGTCAAACTCAGGGCCCACAGGCTGGATCTGGCCTGTGGGGTCATAGGCTGCATCCAGCCCATGGGGGGCTTAGATCTGACCCATGGGCAGTGGTGGGATTCAGTCGGTTCGGACTGGTTTGGGTGAACCAGATGCTAATTTTGCATATGGTTCACCGAACCCGTTGTTGCAAGGACCGGCTGGCCCTGCCCTGCCCTGCCCTGCCCTACCCTGCCCTGCCATGCCATGCCCTGCCCTGCCCTGCCCTGCCCTTCCCTTCCAGGAGTCTCCGGGCGGCCTGTTCATCAAGCCAGGTAAGTACAGGACCCACACAGAGGCTCTGGGAGGGCAAAAAACAGGCCTACTGGAAGTTCTGGAAGCTCAGAAATGGGCCTGTTTCCAGTTTCGAGAGGGCCTCCAGAGCCTGGGGAGGCATTTTTGTCCTCCCAGGGGCTAGGGCAAAGCCTCCGGAGCCTGGGGAGGGTGAAAAATGGGCCTGTTTCTGGCTTCTGGAGGGCTTCCAGAGCCTGGGGGAGGCCGTTTTCACTCTCCCAGAGGTTGTGAGGAGGCAGAGGAGGCCACAACTACATGGCCACACCCACCCAGCAACCTGGCAGAGAACCAGTTGCTAAAATTTTTCAATCCCATCCCTGCCCATGGGGCCAACCTGGAAACAGCGAAGGACCAGCCCACAGTGCCTCTGCCTTCGATAAGGGAGCTTGGGAGGGCTGCACGGCCCACCCGAGCTCCATTTACGCTGGCATAGTGCTTGGATCACCACAGGTGTCCCTGACATGAGTAACATTGAGCTGGCCATGCCCAGCCTGGCCAACCCACTCAGCCACTCAATGTCAAACACAACCCTGATACAACCCTCAATGAAATTGAGTTTGACATCCCTGTTCTATGGGAATTAAAGAATTCTTAAAGAGTTAATTAGTGTGGAAAGAAGGAAGATGACAATGGAGATATTGCAGGTTTGGTTACCTAGATAAAAGCAGTTAAAGCATTTTTTAAGTCCAGAACATCCAGATAATATTCAGAAGTGGCTTAGACAAACACCTCCCTGATTCACTAAAGTATAAGAAGGACGAAATGGGAGAAAACAAGCAGACCCTTCAAGATTTTTTTTATTAGAGCCAGTCTCAATAAAAGTAGCTTTAGTCTTCCTCTGGACTTGATTTCATGGTCTGGTCTATCTCAGTGGTGGGTTTCAAATTTTTTTAGAACCTACTCTATAGGTGTGGCCTTCTTTGTGGGCGTGGCTTGGCAGTCATGTGACAGGGTGGGAGTGGCCACCTTTTAAAATGTGGTGAAACTCATTTAACAACGCTCTTGCTTAGCAACCAAAATTTTGGCCTCAATTGTGATGATAAATTCTTTCTTTCTTTCTTTCTTTCTTTCTTTCTTTCTTTCTTTCTTTCTTTCTTTCTTTCTTTCTTTCTTTCTTTCTTTCTTTCTTTCTTTCTTTCTTTCTTTCCTTCCTTCCTTCCTTCCTTTCCTTTGCTTTGCTTTGCTTTCCTTCCTGTTGGGTCACTGGCAGCGGCGGGCCAGATTTACTTCCAGGTACGCCGATGGAACCCCCTCTCACTGGTTCTCTAAATTTCACCAACCGGCTCTCGCGAGTAGGTGCGAGACTGCAGAAACCCACCACTGGTCTATCTGCTGGGGCTGACAGACAGCTATCTCTCTGAATACTTGAAGAGTTTAGTTGGCAGCATGTCTGATCAAAGTGTGTTTATGTATTCACTGTTGCCAGCACTTGACATCCAGGGCTTCTCAATTACATTCAGAAGTATTCATTTCCATCTTGATTGGTTCATCTCAGTAAGACATTAGAAGGAAAATAGGAATATTCCACAAAACATGGAGGAGATGTAGATTAACCAATAAAACCAACTGGTTTTAAACTGAGCTTGTAAACCTGAAATAAACAGGTGAGCAATGAGGGAAAACCAATAAGAAGATGGCAAGGGAATTCAACCCTAGAGGCAAAAAGTGGCGAATCAGTGCCGCTAATGCTCTGCATTGCATACAATTGGAGCAGTGAGCCAATTTCGGGGAGCCCATAAGGAAGCCAACTCTCCAGAGAACAAGCTCACTCAACAAGTGTACAGGGAAAACAAGCAGGAATTTGGACAAGGAAATCAAGTGGGGTGTTTTTTTTCTCTTTTACTGGAGAGGATGGAGGGACAGATGGAAGAATGTGAAACAAATGGTAAAGCCTGTAACACAAAAAAGCTTGAAAGCTTCAGAGTAGATTCTGGAGCTTTGTTGTTGATGATGTTTCTAGGTCCCTGGACAAAGAATATCTGCTACAAGCTTCAGGAACAGAGAAAGAGCATTTGGGCTCCTAATTCTTAAAATAACTACTCCTATAAGTATCTTATGACTATCACTTTGTTGGTTGTATGTACAGTAATCCCTCGTTTTTCGCGGCTTCGTTTTCCGCGGCTTCAGTGCTTCGCGGAGTTGTAAAAAATACAGGAAAAAAATGCATTGGTAGGAGGCAAGCGCCCCCTAGTGGTTGCTTTAAATATGTCCACCAATTCAAGTTTCCTAGCGAATCCTACTTCGCGGATTTCCAGTTTTCGTGGACGGGTGCGGTCCCGATTAGCCGCGAAAAACGAGGGATTACTGTATACTGAGGGCTTATGCACCAGAGACAAATTCCTTGTGTGTGCAATCACATTTGGCCAATAAATTCTATTCTATTCTATTCTATTCTATTCTATTCTATTCCATTCAGTGGTGGGTTTCTGCAGGCTCGCACCTACTCGTGAGAACCGGTTGGTGAAATTTAGAGAACCGGTGAGAGGGGGTTCCACCGGCATACCTGGAAGTAAATCTGGCCTGCCGCTGCCAGTGACCCAACGGGAAGGAAAGGAAAGGAAAGGAAGGAAGAAAGGAAAGAAAGGAAGGAAGGAAGGAAAGAAAGAAAGAAAGAAAGAAAGAAAGAATTTATCATCACAATTGAGTCCAAAATTTTGGTTGCTAAGCAAGAGCATTGTTAAATGAGTTTCACCACATTTTAAAAGGTGGCCACTCCCACCCTGTCACATGACTGCCAAGCCACGCCCACAAAATAGGCCACACCTCCAGAGTAGGTTCTAAAACATTTGAAACCCACCACTGATTCCATTCCACCTAGAAGAGGACAAACAATGATGGTAGCAGGTAGAGATTCTCTAACAGAGGGACCAGAGCAAAAGTCTGTTGACCAGACAATCTATAAAGGAAAGCATGCCACTTTCCTGGGGCGTTCTTTCAGGATGCAAAAAAAGACTCCCAACTCTCTTTAGGCCCACTGACAAATATGCCTTCTAATGGTCCACATGAGAAAGAATGTCACGCTCCGAAAATCTTGAACATACTGCAAGCATTGGGATGAGAATGTGAAGTTGCTGCAGGCACAAGTAGCGTATTCTTCACTCCCCCCCCCCCTGAAGTAAGTTCCCTGGGCTTGGGGGGAGGGGGAAAGCAACATTCTGGAATGGAACAATTGCATATGGTGATAGTACAATGGATGAACAATGGGTGAACAATTGTATACGCTGATTTCCAATTCGTAGGACACATTTTCCTTGCATTTCATGAAACGGAAAGGACATGTTTAGAAGGCAACTTGTGTGCCTGATCTGGAAGGCGATGAAACCTTTGTGGGAGGAAAAAGTTGCTCATAAAACATTGTTAAGCCAAGTATTGAGTATGAAACTGGGACGCATATGCAGAATGCTGAACAATAATCAACAGCCAACTTCAGGAAGGAAGAGGTCAAGTTATTTAATTAAAGGATTTAATGTCTTATACAGAATATATGGTACATAATAAAACAGGATGGATTGGAAATTTTAATTCAGGAAGGTGAATACGATTCAGTAAGCAGCGTTGAAACCTGGTGGAATAAAGCTAATGAGCAGAGGGGAATGTAATAGTACAATGTTTTTAAAAAGAGAAAGAGTGACATTATTTGTGAAGGATGAACACACATGTATTGAAGTCCAAGAAGGTGGACTAATCAAGAGCATGAATAAGAATAGAAGAAAGTAGAATCAACCAATCATTCTTAAATTATATTAAATTGCAAAGCCAGGCAGAAGATCTGAATCTTCTTACATTATATAATAGAAGGTTGATGAAGGAGAAACATAAAAAATGAAATAGTTGAATATAGTTGCGTACCATTTCAATTAGAAAAAAATGGGGGATGGTATTAATGAAACGACTAAGAGCTAATCGGAATATATGTAGGAAATAAAAAATGGGTGTAATAATCAAACAGGTGTGTCAAAAATGGCAACCTCTGCATCCAATTCATCCCCATCCTTTCCCCCAAGATGTCACACAAGAGGAAATGCCAAATGGCCTATTTTAAATGCTCTTTGCCACTCTTTCTGTCAGTTTGAGATGATGATCCATGAAGAGTTCTGAATCAAAGACAGGGCAAATAAAAGAAATTTCTGAGGTAATGAGAGAGTAGTCCCCATTCCGTGACATAATACTCTGAAACAAGGCCCTGTTTTCTGTCATTAATATATAAACAACACGGATGTGTTAGGTACTTTTTCTTTAAAAAAAAGCCTCTGGAGAACACTAGCTAGCATTTTGTTTCAGAATATCAGCTGAAATTACTGTATCAAGAGAGAGATTCCTCCTACAACATTCTTCTAAATTACATGGCCGTCAAGGTGGTGCCAAAGCAAACAGACAAGTACATTTTTTTTCACTGCCCAAAGAAAGCCTTGTTGTAACAATGATGTAGTAGCTATGCAGAAAATTCTGGAGAGACGGAAGTGGACAAAGTTGGCCTATTAGCCTCAGAAAACAACAATTCCACGGAGGGATGTGAAAAATGAGCTCAGTGAGTTGTTTTGAAGGGAAGCATTTTAATTTCTTTTCCTGCCTTTAAATGACGTGGCGTGGTCTTAGAGTGTTGTGTTTGATTAGAGGATGTTGCGGAGGGGACATTTGCCATACAAGAACAGTTGTGATCCACTCAAGGCCCCTGGACTTCATACGATGAGGAATCTTCCAAGTGTTTCCCCCAGTCCTGGAGGCCGAACAGGAGTGACTCATAGAAGAAGTACTTCCCCTTGGAAATATCCAGAAAATTATCCTAGCTCTTTGGCATGACAATCATTCAATCTTCCCCCGGCCATTCTCTTAATTATGTGCAAATCAGGGATTGCTTGTTTGTTCTTTTTAAACAAGATTAGGATGGCTACCAATCACTGAATCTGAACATGGATAACACCCTCATAACCTGATTGCTCATTACATTGTGCTTCCATGATGTCCACAGGGGAAAGTACAGATTTTTAAAAAATCCAATAATTTTTGATTAAAGTTGCCTTTTGAAATGAGATTCCCCTGAGATTTGAACAGTCCCACATCTTACTGGTGTTTTAAATCAGGGGTCTCTAACCTTGGCAACTTTAAGTCTGAAGGACTTCAACTTCTAGAATTCCCCAGTTTTAAAGATCCCAAGGTTCTTCTCCAAGGCCTTTGGCAAGGATGATTGATTTTTTTTTTTCATAATTCCCATGCAGTTTCATTATTTCTGCCTTCTTTATTCTTTGTTTTTTGTTACTGTTGTTGTCTTTAAAAAGAATGTTCTTTGTAACTTTTGTAAACCCACCCAGAGTTACTGGGAATTGGACCGCATATATTTAATATATTATTATTATAACTCAAGAGCTGACTGACTGATTATATTCAGGTCTCATATAATTGTGGTTTGGCTGTTTTCAATATATATATTTTTCTTCCTTTGCATCTTTCTTAGAGATTCCTTAGTGTTTGCAATAATTACTCAAGGAAGAGAAAATACGTACTCTGAGGATACGTATTATTAGCCGCATCCATTTCGAAGTATGGAATATATATAGAACAGGAAATCTTTATGTAGACCTTTGATTGGAAAAGCTGGGGTGTCCAGAGAAATAGGTGCTTGCTTCAAATGGCAGATGTGACTGAAACAATCATTGTGTACCTTTTAATATGCCCTGCATATATCATATGTGTGTAAAAAGAGATGGGCATCAATTGCCTAATCATGCCTGCCATCTTGAAGTCACTGCCATCTCTGATGCCCAGGCAAAAAAGTATGCATTTATAGACTGCAGCACCTATATTTATTTTCTTACTTGCATGTATCTGAGGTGCAAACATGCTGTAGTACCCTGTCTGTTTTTTAACATGGCCTTTGGGAAACTTAAATACAAATATAAGTAACAGTAAGGTAATGTTTTCTAACATAGGTGTATTCCAAAACAGATTTTGTCATCTGTACAATCTGTCAGTTTTTACTAACTATTCTATCTGACTTCAAGGGATGAGATCAGCCCAGATAATTTAGGATGGTGTAGACAGATCTCCTCCCCTCCAGTCCCTGGACCCTCACTGCATTTGTCTCATGGTGGCACAATAACAGCTGTGGAAAGAGAGCTAGCCCCACACTGCAAAGGTGGTTGGGGCTGACAGCTGCAAAGTATGCATCTGATGGGATACTAAGGCTAGGAGAAAAGGAGCACACCCAGCAAACTGTGGTGGGGATTTTGTGATTATTACAGTCTGTTCGACAATCTTATAGACTGGTTGAATCATTGTGAGTCTGGACTTCATGTAATGTCAGATGGCTAGACAAAATGAATTTTCAAAACAAAAAGGGTTTTGGGGGAGATTTTATTTCCTGAGAGTATATTCATTATTGTGCAGCTTGACAGATTCCCATGGGAGAGCCTTATTTGATGAAGGTTTGAGTCAAGTGGCCCCTCAATGCTACTTTGCAAAAACAGTGAGACCATTTTTATCTTTAAAAAATGGCTAGACCATGAGTATTACTCCTTGTAAAACGAATGGAGTCAAGATACTCTTAATTGTTGTTTTTTTAAAATTTAAAATGTTTTCCAATAGTATGAGCAGATAATGGTACGAGGTGAACAGAATGTGTAAAATATGTATCAGTATCTGGGTGTCAGGGTTCCAAGTAACACCCCCAATGAAAGAAGACTCTGAAGCTTGAGATTCCTCAAAGTTCTATTTTATTAGAGATTGACATATTGGCACATCTGGGAAAAGTAAGCATCTGAAAGCTTCCAGGTTTTCCCCACCCGAGTGAAAGTTCAAGTGCCTGCCCATCACCCACATGTCCATCACATGGTCCAATCAGAACACCATCCCAAGCTGGAGATGCCTCCCAGTCACATCATTGCAGCTGCAGGGCAAGATGACTCTCTGAGAAAGAATGTTATTTTGACTATATATCTCCCATACTCTATATAATCCCCCTCCCATTTTCCCACAGGAGAAAATGTGGCAGGCCTGAAGGCCCAATGTAAAATATGGTGTCCAGATCTGACACGGGGCTTTCCCCAATTTTTAATATACAATTCTTTCTTTAAAAGTATGGCAGCAGTGATACAGCTATTATGCATTGGTGCTGAAATAGCTTCTAACATTCTACCTATTTGTGAAGCAGGTGGCCAAATGTTATAGAGTCTCTTGCTGGAGCCAGGATGTCATCTTATGACTGGAGAGCATGATTGTCTTTAAAATGTTTATTGTATAACAGCCATCATCTGTTAACACGAATTCTTTCCCTCAAACACTTGCCAGTACCCATTGT
The DNA here is from genome assembly GCA_039707465.1 of Rhabdophis nuchalis. NCBI lineage: Eukaryota > Metazoa > Chordata > Lepidosauria > Squamata > Natricidae > Rhabdophis > Rhabdophis nuchalis. Next base: position 151,645,046 of record CM077645.1, read on the forward strand.
TCCTTTGTGTTGACTTTTTGGTGTTTATATTTTTAAAGTAGCTATATAATACTTTTCCTGAAGTTTATTATTTGGAATTAAGGGTATTTGATTTAGATTACCACTGGGAGATGAACAAGGAATTTTAAGTGTTTTTTTAAAAAAAAAAACACCCAACCAGTCTGGGATACGGATGTTTTTGAGTTGGCAGTGACTCCTGGTGACTGCCTGGAATAGTCCCTGCAGTTTTCTTGGCAAGTGGTTTTTCAAAAGTGGTTTGCCATGGCTGAGTGAAAATGACTGTCCCAAGGTCCAACCCTCTGGAACGACCTTCCCCCCGAAATTAGAACAACGACGGACCTCCGCTCCTTCTGCCAGAAGTTAAAAACTCACTTATTTCAGCAGGCCGGCCTGGCTTAACTCTTATACCTAGCCGTAAAAAATAAATTCATTTTAATTTGAATTTTAAGGGTATTGTTAAGGTTTTTAGGGATTTTAAATATTGTTTTAGCACAGGGATAATTTAATTCAGTTTTAATATTTTGTATGTTGTATATTGTTATTTATTAGATTTTAATTTCCTGTGCATCGCCCCGAGTCCCCATGGGGGAGAGGGGGCTGTCTATAAATTTAAATAATAATAAATAATAATAATATTAAATAATAATAATAAGGTCACCCAGCTGTACCAAAGGCACAACTAGAACTCATGGTCTACCAGTTTCTAGCCAGGTGCCTTAACCACTTCACAAAGTGGTTTCAGGGCATAGAGGCACTTTTAACTATAGTAATAGTGGTATATAATTATGCATTGTATATGTAATACAAAATGACTTCTTCAGCTCTGGACATTTCATAGCAAGCATTTATCTTTCCATAACGGAACAGAGCCTTAGAAAGTCTGGTAAGGGTTGACCATAATTAGGGAATCGTTGTCAGATTGTTAGCAGAATCTCTCTCTGTATACTGGATGCACTCATCAGAATGTACCTATTTATTGCATTTCTCGGGTTGCAGATTTAAGGAATAAAAGGAGCCTGGCGAGCCTGGCAAGTAGTTAACGTACTCAATTCCTCTTTGAAAACTCCTGAAACCTCTAACTATGCAGGCTCTGGCCCCACCTGCCTTTGGATTGCAGTCTTTGATATGCTGCACAGAGTTTAATACAACCCTAGAGTTGTGTACAGGTAGTCCTTGACTTACAACAGTTCATTTAGTGACTGTTCAAAGCAGTGGTGGGTTTCAAATTTTTTTAGAACCTACTCTCTAGGTGTGGCCTGTTTTGTGGGCGTGGCTTGGCAGTCATGTGACAGGAGTGGCCAACTTGTAAAATGTGGTGAAACTCATTTAACAACGCTCTTGCTTAGCAACCAAAAATTTGGGCTCAATTGTGGGCTCAATTGTGATGATCAATTCTTTCTTTCTTTCTTTCTTTCTTTCTTTCTTTCTTTCTTTCTTTCTTTCTTTCTTTCTTTCTTTCTTTCTTTCTTTCTTTCTTTCTTTCTTTCTTTCTTTCTTTCTTTCTTTCTTTCTTTCCTTCCTTCCTTTCCTTCCTTTCTTTCCTTTCTTACTTTCTGCCTTCCTTTCCTTCCCATTGGGTTACCGGCAGCGGCAGGCCAGACTTATTTCTGGGTCCGCCGGTGGAACCCCCTCTCACTGGTTCTCTAAATTTCACCATCCGGCTCTTGCGAGTAGGTGCGAGCCTGCAGAAACCCACCACTGGTTCAAAGTTACAATGGCATTGAAAAATGTGACTTATGACCCAGGAGTGGGTTCCGGCTTCGCTCAGAGATGCGTTTCACGCGCATTCACAATAGTAAAAAAATAGCTTCTTCGCATGTGCAGAAGCAAAAGCCAAGATGGAACCGGTTCGGGAGCGTGGCCAGTCAAGTTACTACCTACTCGACCGAACCGGGCCAAACTGGTAGGAGCCCACCTCTGTTATGACCATTTTTCATAGTGACGACCTTTGCAGCATCCCCGTAATTATGTGATCATAATTCAGATGAGTGTTAGAGTTTAGAGTTCATTAAATTTATATACCGCACCCTTTCCCAGAAAGGGACTCGGGGCGGTGCACAGGCAATTTAAAAACAAATATAAACATAGCAAAATACAAAATATAAAACCAGATTAAATTAGAATCCCTGTGCTAAAAAAATTAAATAAATTAAAACAGTGCCCCTAAAAAACCAGTTTAAAACAATTTGACTGCAGACTCTAGGCTAGGTGGTGTAAGCTAGGCCAGGCCGGCCTGTTGGAAAAGATAGGTTTTCAGTTTCTTGCGGAAGGAACGGAGGTCCGTGGTCGTTCTCAGTTCGGGGGGTAAGTCGTTCCAGAGAGTTGGGCCCACCACAGAGAAGGCCCTTCCCCTGGGCGTCGCCCGCTGGCACTGCCTAGTGGACAGCACCCGGAGAAGTCCCTCTCTGTGGGAGCGAATCGGCCGAAGGGATGTATGGGGCAGAATGCGATCCCGTAGATAACTAGGTCCCGTGCCATGGAGCGCTTTGAAGATGATGGTCAACACCTTGGTAACTCTCTCGTATTTATGACCATTCCTGTGTCCCAGCGTCATGTGATTACCTTTTTGTAACCTTCTGACAAGCGAAGTTAATGGGGAAGCCAGAATCACTTAACAAAGAACTTACTAATTGCTGTGATTCACTTAACAATTGTGGCAAGGAAAGTCATAACTGGGTCCTAACAAGGAGAAGGGCGGGGTATAAATTTAATAAAATAAAATAAAATAAATAAAATGGGGCAAAATTCACTTAACAAATGCCCAATGGGCCCACCCCCATCCACTCTTTATGTCGCCCTATTTAGCCATGTTTTCTAAACCGCTTGCGTGAACAAAGCACATGTTGCAGAAGGTGTGCACGGTCATGAAGCAAGCGTGCATGCGCATTCACAGTTTCGGTGCATAAAATTATGCGACACCCACCTCTGGAGACTAATATGACTTATCATAATAAATGTAATGTTGTCTTCACTGTGCAATAATCAAACCAATTTAAAGCAAGTTTACTTAGAGCTGTGTGCAATTTTAAAACCATTCTTTACAGAAAGCTGGGTTGCCTTTCCAATTTGAATATTGTTTATTGTAGATTGCCTTAATTGGAAGTAATTGTTTTGGATATAAAATATGTACCAATACGATAAGATTATATATATCAACAGTTGTGATGTTGCTTGCTTTGCATGTACAGAATGCTGATTCAGTTCCTACATTTGATTTTTAACCTCCACTCATGTGACTGTAAAAATATGCTATCAAACTTCGTGGAATTTAAGTATGAAACTGTTATCTACACCCAGCAAACTTAACATTTTAATTCATATTTCTTATCTGCTCAAGGTCAGTGTGGTCTAAATAAAAGACAAGGAGCCAAAAGCTATTTATAAAAAGGAAACAAAAAAAGATTAAATAAAGTCTTGGTTTTTTTCCCCATAGATTCAAGTGCAAATTATGCCAAAAAGGGAAAAAGAAATACTGTAAAGAAAAGGTTGCTAGTGGGGGGAAAAAAGAAGTTAGCTCCTGTACTAAAAATGCTACAATCTTCATCAGAAAAGCAGCACAGAAAGAGAACAAAGGGAATGACTAAACTATATTACTCTTTTACGTAACCTATTGTGGAAAAAGGTGAGCTAACTTTGAAGCTATCCAAAAATAATGAGAGATTCAATTTAGATTAAGCAAAGGGAGGGAAGAGACATTAAAATGGAATGAAAGGAAGAATATTCTCAAAAATGCTTTTCTTTCATATACCAACTACTTCCAGACTAATTCTCCGGTATGCAGTGGTGGGATTCAGCCAGTTCGCACCACTTTGGGAGAACCAGTTGTTAAGTTTCTGAGAAGTTTGGTGAACTGGTTGTTGGAAATCATTTGGGTAGAGAACCGGTTGTTAAATTATTCGAATCCCACCACTGGCTGAACGTGCTTCTTTTTTGGAAAACAATCCCATTTTAACATAGGAAGTTGCTTTGGATATTCAGAAGTGTTATAAGCAGAGGTGGATTTTACATAATTTCACCACCGGTTTGCTGTGCACTGAAACTGTGAGCATGTGTGTGCACACGCTCGCTTTGAGAAAGAGAGAGAAATCCTTCCGTGCATGCACTTGCTCTCATGCGTGGCTTGCACCCTTGTGTGCGGCTTAGAAACAGTGGCTAAATAGGACGGCATAGATCTGGGTTGGGTGGGCAGGTGAACAGGTTAAAGTACCCGCAGGTCGCCACTACTGATTCGCCTGAACCAGCTGAATACCACCATTGGTTATAAGACACAATACATTTTTGTAAGTGAAATGGAAACAAGGAATTACATACTTAATCCATTTCAATTACTGAACATTTTTTTTCTGTGCTGCCCTTGAAGTCCAGTCAGAAACTTCAACTGGGCATGGAATGAAATATAGCACCCCAAATACAGTAATTGCCATGGGAGCTACATTTGGTCATTACTGAGAACAATGTATGGTTATTACTTGTATGGCCTGAGGCCTAAATATCTTTAAAAACTGTTTTGCAGTGCAAATTATGCTTAATAATCATCATCATCTTTATTGTCATTGTACTAAAATTACAATGAAATTGGTTTTAACTTCACTGGTGCAAAATTATAACAGAAACAAAAAAAAAAAGAGAGAAAAGAAAAAAGAAAAAACTAGCTTGTGCATGGAGTGATTGCGGTTGAATTTAAAAGTCTCACAGCCCAAGGATAGAAGCTATCTTTAAACCTGTTTGTTCGGCAGGTTTGTTGGCTATACTTTGATATCTTCTGCCTGATGGTAGAAGTGCAAAGAGATACCAACCAGGGTGTGAATCATCTATGAGAATCTCCCTTGCTCTGCTAAAGCAGCGAGATCTGGCGATGTTATCCAGTGATGTCAGAGGGCAACCGATGGTTTCTTGGGCCGAATTGATCACTCTCTGTAGTGCCTTCCTCTCCGCAACTGTTAAACCAGCATACCACACTGTGATACAATATGTGAGGACACTTTCTTTGGTGGACCGATAGAAAGAGGTCATCAGCCATTGTTCCACCTGATTTTTCCGCAGGACTCTAAGGAAATGAAGTCTCTGTTGGGCTTTTCCGTGTTGTTTTTCCAGGCAAGATCTTGGCTAATAAGCACTCCCAAGAATTTAAAAGAGAAAACCCTCTCCACACAGCCCCCCTCAATATACAGTGGGGCAGGTTCCTCTCTGTGCTTCCGGAAATCTAGCACCATCTCCTTTGTCTTGCTAGTATGCTTGCTTAACATGGGTGACTAGAGAGCATTGGTTGACGATCTGCTCCTACCCAGAAATCCAGAAGCAGGCATTCTTGGTGAATGCTCCCTTAGAAGAGAATATTTGTAGCTCAGGTTTTTTTTTTAAAGAAAAAACCTCAGGGTTTAAGAAAGAAAGTACTTGGGTAAGCAGATAAATGTTTCAAACCAAAAAAAAGAAAAGTCCAGTTGCCATTCCTCAACTTCCAGACAACTCTGCCTGGATGACTGAGAATCTTCATTGACACACACTCAGAATTAAACTGTGGGTTCCTCTCTGAGCTTGGTGCTTTCTTGTAGACATTTTATTACCAAACTAGGTAACATCATCAGTGCTGTCTTCTTTCAGAATGGTCCATTCCCACCCGACTCCCAGCAACAATGTCTTCACTCACATGATGTTGTGGAGAATGGTTAACTGGCCCTTTCAAAAGGTCCTTGGACATAAATAACAGGTATAAGGTCTGCACATTATTGTCCATATTGTCCATATTGTCATTTTTGTTTTGTGATTTTCTTCTGTATGCTCATCTTATTTTCGAAGTGACTCTAGATGGCATATATTGAATTTTACTATCATGTATATTTTACTGTCATTTTATTATATCTTCCATTTAGTGAAATGGACTATGAATGAATGAGAGAGAGAGAGAGAATGTGTGTGTGTGTGTGTGTGTGTGTGTGTGTGTGTGTGTGTGTGTGTGAAAATAATTCTCTTCTTTTATGTAGCAAACAAAAACACCAGGGGAAAGGATACATTAAAAGCTTTTTCCTATGCCATTTAAAAAAATTTGATGAGCTGAAAATATTCTGTTTGATTTACTGCCTACCTGAGAAAAAGTGCCGCTCTTAAAATACTTACCTGGGAGAAAGATTCACCATTCAGAACTCTTAATTCTTTGCAGACATATATGGTTTTGGACAGTTAACATGCGAGAAAGTAAGCCTGCTTTTTAGACACTTAAAAAGTTTATGCTGACCGTGTGTTTTGCATTACGGCTAGGAAAAGGAACATTTCAAACCATTTCCCACAGAATATTTCAAACTATTTCTGACAGAATGGAGCATTATAAAGTACACAGAACAGTTGGGTGGTTATTGCATACGTTCAGTTAATACTGCCATATATAGTAGTGTCGTTTGTTTAAGGACATACAGAATGTGACCAATTTCCAAATCACTTTTTGTGAGTTTGCACTATCAATACATTCCTTCAGTATCAGCCAAGCTCGAGACCACACATCCGGCCAGTATCTTAATTGCAATAACTCCATTGCCCAAAAACTGAATGCAGTGATCTATCAGATTCCAGTCTCCAGCCATCCCCCCACACCACACACACTTTGCCTTCCTCACCTTCTAAGCCTCCAAGAGTCCGGAAAGTCTTTCAACATTCCTGTGGAGTTACATAAGACAGCAGAAGGAGATAACATTGTATGGTCTGAGCTGAAAATGCAGAATATTTTGTGCTTCCATGTGGAAAGGCATGCAGGAATGTTCTCAGCGTATCAGGAGGTAATAAACAGAGATCCTCAGAAATTAAACGTTATGCAGGCCCGGGATTCCATATCACAAGCACAGTTGGCTTTATTGTTTCTGCTTTATTTTCAGAACACAAGACAAGACAGGAGGCATGGCAGCCGAATGGAAAGGGGATGTATGCGACCCTTGATAAGCCGTGATTGACTTGTTAATTTTGGATAACCCTACTTAGCATGTCTTTAGTGACAGCAATGGCTCAGTCACTGGCTATCACTCATGGGCTATCCAAACATTAGGTGGAATGATGGGCTGGTTCAAATGACAGATGTTACAGAGTGGAAGACTCTCTGCTATCTCTCCTTGGTCCAACGTGCTGGAACGTTTCATTCTTGTTCAAAAGAGAACCGTGTGGACTACAGGTAGCCCTTCCCTTACAACCAGTGGTGAAATTCAACTTTTTTTACTACCAGTTTTATGGGCATGACTTGGTGGGTGTGGCAGGGGAAGGATATTGCAAAATCTCCATTCCCACCCCACTCTGGGGCCAGCCAGAGGTGGTATTTGCCCGTTCTCTGAACTAGTCATAATTTCTACTACCGGTTCTCCAGAACCTGTCAGAACCTGCTGAATTTCACCCCTGCTTACAACTCTTTGTCTAAGGGCTGTTCAAAGTTACAACTGCACTGAAAAAAGCAACTTACAATCACTTTTCACTCCTTTGACTTATCCCAATGGTCATGTGATCAAAATTCAGATGCTTGGCAACTGGCTTGTATTTATGAGGTTTGCAGTGTCCTTGGGTCATGTGATCACCCAGTGTGACGTTCTGATAAGCAAAATGAACAGGGAAGCCAAATTCACTTAACAACTATGCTACTAACTTAGCAACTTCAGGGCTTCATTTAAAATCTCTGGCAGGTAAAGTCGGGGGCGCTTCACAACTCTCTTGCCTGCCGGTGAAAACTTTGCACTCGCTTGTGATCGTAAGTCAAGGACCACCTACACATGGTCTATTCCACCCCACCAAAACGTCCTTCAAGCATAGTGAGGTATACTGGTTATTCCATCATCAGGCGTCAACTGCAGTGAATCTAGCAATCTAGTTCTTCTCAATGTAAAATGAGGAGGAAGAAGATTTTTTAACCTCTGTTGCCCGAGACAACAGAGTTGTTCTGAGTTGGCCCTTTGCAACAGTGCAGAACCGGTAATAGCTTGGTGGCCTGGGTGGCTGAAACTGGCAACGATCCAGGCCTGCCAGGCCCAAAAACCGGTTGTCATCTTGTTTTTTGCTTCTGCGCATGTGCAGAACAATTTTTGTTGTACTGCGCATGCACATGTAGCGCACATCAAGCATGCATGGGGGTGGGGTGATCCTGAGCGAACTGGCAGTAGTCTCTGCCGGAACCCACTCCTGCTCTGCAAGTATATTTTCTCTCTCTCATGACATCTGGTTTTCAAAAGTAAAGTGAACACAACAGTGGTGGGTTTCAAATTTTTTTAGAACCTCTTTGTAGATGTGGCCTGCTTTGTGGGAGTGGCTTGCTGGCCATGTGACTGGGTGGGAGTGGCTTGCTGGCCATGTGACCAAGTGGGAGTGGCTTGACAGTCTTGTGACTGGGTGGGCGTGGCCAACTTGTAAAATGTGGTGAAACTCACTTAACAATGCTCTTGCTTAGCAACCAAAATGTTGGCTCAGAAGCTCTGGCATTTGAAGCACGCAAGTCTTAAAGCTGTCAAGTTACAAGACCCTTGCACCCCTAACCCTTTAGAAAAAAAAACCCAGGGGGTGATCAAACTTGACAGCTTTAAGACGTGTGGACTTCAACTCCCAGAATTCCTCCTCCAGTCATGTTGGCTCAGGAACTCTGGCATTGAAGCGTGCAAGTCTTAAAGCTGTCAAGTTATAAGTTCAACTCCCAGAATTCCTCCTCTTGCTCTTCATCTTGATGATGTGCGGACGGGCAGGGGGAGGGAGCTGGAACTGGTTCTGTAGATTTGTGGAACCTCTTCCATAGAAGAGGTTAGAACTGGCAGGAACCCACCCCTGGAACACAAGCTACCTACTGGTGGCTTCCTATGTTATAATGTGTCAGGGGTTTAACCAGCAAATTCAAGGAAAGGAAAGTCTTATATTCTACAGCTTACTTTCCATATATACAGGGACTTTCCTGAAATAAGCTGAGGACCTATGACTTGCTATGCCTACATACAGTATCTGCAAGCTACCACTTTTGGAAAGGCTGCCTTAGGCAATTCTCCAGCCCACCCACTAACTAGAAAAATAACTTATGAATGAGGTGATAATGCGATTAGTTTGAACTAGGGTGACAAGTGAAGTACAATCTGCAAAGTTATGGGTAGTGCATTTCAAAGCAGTTACAGGCTTTACATTTTCCTGGATTCCGGTAATATTTATAGCAGTTGCCTGACTAGATAAATGGCAATAAAGTGATGCATTTATCTTGTTTGCGTGTTTGACATCCACGGAGGGAGTATGTACTCTGGATTTCACATGAAAGCTGAATTCTAACATATTTTTTCTATAAACCCTTTTTGAAGACTGAGATACGCAGCACAGCACAGGTGTATATTTCCAGTGCTCATCTAAGCACCCTATGAATTGGAACATATGCCTTTTGAAGTGCATGGGACATCCATCCAAATTTGGGGATTGCATCTTACAAGGTTCTAGAGATCGATCAGGATTGGGTGTACTGTAGTGGTGGATTTCAAATTTTTTAGAACCTACTCTGTAGGTGTGGCCTATTTTGTGGGCGTGGTTTGGCAGTCATGTGACAGGGTGGGAGTGGCCACCTTTTAAAATGTGGTGAAACTCATTTAACAACGCTCTTGCTTAGCAACCAAAATTTTGGACTCAATTGTGATGATAAATTCTTTCTTTCTTTCTTTCTTTCTTTCTTTCTTTCTTTCTTTCTTTCTTTCTTTCTTTCTTTCCTTCCTTCCTTCCTTCCTTCCTTCCTTCCTTCCTTCCTTCCTTCCTTCCTTCCTTCCTTCCTTTCCTTTCCTTTCCTTTCCTTCCCGTTGGGTGATTGGCAGCGGCGGGCCAGATTTACTTCCAGGTACACTGGTGGAACCCCCTCTCACCGGTTCTCTAAATTTCACCAACCGGCTCTCGCGAGTAGGTGCAAGCCTGCAGAAACCTACCACTGGTGCACTGTATATAGAGTATGAGATGTAAATATTCATTGGGTCAATTTGGATGACTGCATAAATTAGACAAATAAAAGTACAGGAGGAGTTCATTACCTATCTCTCTAAAGTCACAAGAAAACAAATTAAAATGAACATGAGTGGAGAATAACCCAAACTCAAGGACTTCTTAAAATGTGAGCAATGCAACTATTATCAATTATTCTGAAATATTCTTCTTCCTTTCCACTCTATGCTAGCTCTTGGGTGCTCCTTTCAGTGAGAGCCTTTTACGATGTTGAGTTACCCTTGAAATAATTTTCCTATTGGCTCTGATGTTTATGTGGTCCATTCCTTGGACATGTTACCTTTGGCAAGATAATACACTGGGAAGTCATACACTACAAACCTCTGTTTATTACCTGCCATTCTTTGCACTGACCCTTATCACTTTGTTGAACGTAGGTTTTAAGAAGCCCCATTTTAATCTATCATCAAAGACCTAAAGCTGTTGTAGTATGTCGCTTCCCTCTACCTTTCTCTAGGTGTTCAAAAGGCTATCTTTGCAAATAAATGGCTATATTTCACTCTGAAGCTTCAATGGTTGCACTGGTTGTTAAAAGAAATGATAGACAATCACTGGCGAGATGTTTGCTATTTCTAGGCAGTCAGGATAAAGCCTCAGGGTGACATCTCTGGGAGCAGAATATTTATTATTTATTTTATTATTTTAATTTATAAACCGCACCCTCTCCCCGAAGGGACTCGGGGCGGTGCACAGGAAATTAAAAAGCATATAAACATAACAGTATAAATATTTAAAACCTAATTAAATAAACTAACCCTGTGCTAAAATCTTAAAATCCGTAAAACTATTCCCCTTAAAATCCCAATTAAAACAATTTAAACTTCAGACTGAAGGCTGGCGAGGTAGATTAGACCGAGCCGGCCTGATGGAAGTACAGTAATAGGTCTTTAACTTTTGGCGGAAGGAGCGGAGGTCCGTAGTTGTTCTGAGTTCGGGGAGTAGGTCGTTCCAGAGGGTTGGGCCCGCCACAGAGAAGGCCCTTCCCCTGGGTGTCGCCCGCTGGCATTGCCTAGTGGACGGCACCCGGAGAAGTCCCTCTCTGTGGGAGCGAATCGATCAAAGGGATGTATGGGGCAGGATACGATCCCGCAGATAACTAGGTCCCGTGCCATGGAGCGCTTTAAAGATGGTAATCAGCACCTTGAAGAAGAACTTAATATGTATATTGAGTTGAACCATCAGATAGTTATGCTCACTACTGGGCAGCTACTTAGGGGATTTATTCACTATCATTATTTCTTTCTGTTTTGCCTTGGTATACTGCACTAGTTTCAAATTATATTGTATATTGTATATTATATTGTATTCTGAGGGTACCAAGATGATACCAGATCCAAAAATTAAGGGATACGAGGAATAGCTAAATCTGAGTAGATTTAGCTTAAAAAATAGTTGATTGAGGGGAAAATATGATAGCAGTTTTCCAATATCTTCTAAAACACTGTCATACCAAGAAAGGAATAAACTTCTTTTCTGTTATCACAGAGAGTAGGACAAGAACCAGTTGTTCTGACCTAAGCTTTCTGATACAGTAAAAAGCACACCCTTAGTCCCAAAAACCCTCTGCTTATTTCAAGGGCTATGAATTATATTCATTCACAGACCGTAATGAATCACAAATAGTTTGTAAAGAGTCTGACAGTAGGTTGCCACAGTCCTTCGGGGTAAGGCTGATAAGCACCCACCTTTATCTTCCTTGAAATGCTGCCAAAGACGTAATTGGCAATTAGCTTGCAAGGACACATGGAGCAAAGAGTCAAAATGGAGCTTCAGAATTTAAACTGATCAGAATGAACAAAGTTGCTTCCTGCAAAGGCTCACCTGCCTTTGCTCCTCCTTTATATCCTATGGGAGGGGCCAATCACCTCCAAGCCAATAATGCCAAGTCATCCCTTTTTGTCTGAACGGTTCCTGTCTTCTGGCAGCTCTGTGCATGCGCGCACTGGGAACAGGCTCCCCCTGTTCCTCTTTCTCGCTGATGTCCGACTCTGGAGGCTCTGGAGGCAGCACATAACTCCCAGATGGCCCTGGCCCCCTCTCTGCCTCCGATGCAGCGGCCTTGTCCAAGTCTTCCCCAGGCTCCAGGACTGGCCCATGCTCTTCCCCAACCTCCTCACTGTCCGACTCTGCTGCCAGCTCTGCAGGCTTTACTTTTACTTTTATTAAATTTCTATCCCGCCCTATCTCCCACAAAGGGACGCACAGGAACTTAAAATCCAAAAATACAAACAATAAAAATCTACAAAATTTAAAACTACAATTAAACAGTTTAACCCATGCTAAAAAGAGAAAACAATTAATTTAAAACCCAGCTCTAATAAATATGGTTGTAGCAGCTATGCCAGGCCGGCCATATGGAAGAAATAGATTTTTAAAGTCCGGTGGAAGAGGCGAAGGTCGGTGATAGTCCGGAGGTCTGGGGGGAGGTCATTCCAGAGGGTGGGGCCTGCCACAGAGAAGGCTCTTCCCCTGGGCGTCACCAGCCGGCATTGTCCAGCGGACGGCACCCTAAGGAGGCCCTCCCTGTGGGAGCGGACAGGTCAAATGGAGGTATGCGGTAGAAGGCGGTCCTGCAAGTAACCAGGCCCACTGCCATGGAGTGCTTTAAAGATGGTCACTAAAACCTTGAAATGCACCTGGAAGGCTACTGGCAGCCAGTGAAGCTCGCGCAGGAGAGGTGTTACATGGGAGTATTTTGAAACTCCCAAGATCCCCCGCGCAGCCGCATTCTGCACCAACTAGAGCCTCCGGGTGCATCTCAAGGGGAGCCCCATGTAGAGAGCATTGCAGTAGTCCAGGCGAGAAATGACAAGAGCTTGAGTCTGTAAGGTGCCACGATCCAGAAAGGGGTGCAACTGGCGTATCAGGTGCACCTGATAAAAGGCCCCCCTGGCCACGGCTTTGCTGGCTGGAGAAGTCTGGGAGCTGAAGTCCTTCAGACTTAAAGTTGCAAAGGTTGGAGACCCCTGCTTTATAGAATACCGAGGATTTCTTTCTTTCTTTCTTTTTACAAAATGTCAAGACCACTGCATGGGTGGTCATTACAATGGTTCTCTTAGTGACCATTTGAAGTGACCGTTTCAGCATCCCCATGGTCACCTGATTTACATTTGGATGCTTGGCAACTGATTCACATTTATGACGGTCGCAGTGTTCCTGGTTCACGTGATCCCCTTTTGTAATCTTCTGACAAGCAAAGCCAATGGGGAAACCAGATTCACTTAACAACCCTGTTACTAATTTAACAACTGCAATGATTCGCTTAACAACGGTGGCAGGAAAAGTCCTAAAAAGGGGGCAAAACTCACTTGACAAATTTCTTGCTTAGCAACGTAAATTTTGGGCTCAGTTGTAGTTGTAAATTGAGGACTACCTGTAACGTCCAAGGTTGATTGCTGTCCCATCATCGTTAATTTAGTCTTTTTATATTTAAACTTAGTCACATTTTTTTCAGTATGTCCCTTGACTTTTATTACGAGAGCATGCCGATCATTTGCATTTTCAATTATCAGACCACCTTCCGCATAGGTGGAAATGATTTATGCTCTATGCTCATCTTCCTCCAATCCAACTTTCCTCAATATAAATTCTGAACATACAGCAGATGGAATAAATAAAAGAACATGCAACCGTGTCTCACGTCTATATCAACTTGAAGCCAATCAGTTTCCCTCTGTGCAAACTGTGGCTTCTTGACCTGTGCACAGGTTTTTGCATGAACATAATGAGATGTTCTGAGATTCCCATTGTTCTAAAAACCTCCTACCTAGTTGACATGATTGGCACAACGGGAAGCCTTTCTGTAACCACCAAAGCACATACAGATTTCTTTTGGGTATTTGCCTTTTTACAGTTCATTTCAAATAATATTTCATGTACCTTGGCCTTTTCAAATGTCAAATGTTTGAACATCTGGCATCAGATTCTCCATGTAGAGAATGTACAGTAATGTACTGTAAGCCGCACTGGATGATCATAAGCATTATTTTGCTAGCAGGTGAAATTAAGGATATTTTATGATAGTTTGGACGCTCTGTTAAATCTCGTCTTTTGGGAATTGGGATGGAGATTCATCTCCAATCTGCTGGCCGCTTGCTGACATAGCACGATGGTAGCTTGAAAGATCTTCAGCTCTTCCTCAATAGCACGTTCAGTGCAGGGGTGGCATTCCCTTACTTTTCCTACTGGTTTGCAAATGTGAGCGCTTGCACTTCGCTCACATGCGCTCCAACAATATATGCGCTCGGTCTTCCGTGCATGCCCTTTGATTGCGTTCAGCTCTTGGATGACCAGTGCGTGGCTTGAAAACATGCCTAAATAGGATGACATAGAGCCCAGGTGGGTGGGTGGCCCACCTGTGATTTCCACTACCGGTTTGGGTGAACTGGTCCGAACTGGCTGAATGCCACCTCTGGTTGAGTGCCATCCAACTGGGTGGATAGGGGAGGAATCAGTCATTATTTTCAGTCATTATTTTCCATCCATGTGATTTTCCCGTTCTTGCTTGTTAATCCACTTAAGCCTGTAAGTTTCTCAAACTGCTTTTACTTATCAAAATGGGAGAAAGATACATGGTTATTTACAGGGACCTGGTTATTTGCGGGACCGCCTCCTACCACATACCTCCCTTCTACCTGTCCACTCCCACAGGGAGGGCATCCTTAGGGTGCCATCTGCCAGACATTGCCGGCTGGCGACTCCTAGGGGGAGAGCCTTCTCTGTGGCAGCCCCCGCCCTCTGGAACGACCTGCTCCCCGACCTCCGTACAACCACGGACCTGTGCCTCTTCTGCCGGGCATTAAAAACACACTTATTTTATGTGGCCGGCCTGGCATAGTTTTTAAATTTGATCTTAGCAAGGGTTTTTTATGTTTTTAGCACGGGTTTCTAATTTAATTTATTTTTAAAATATTTCTACTGCATTTAGTATTATAGTATTTTATTACTCCCTGTGCACCGCCCTGAGTCCTGCAAGGGAGATAGGGCGGTATGTAAATGTGAAAAATAAATAATAAATAAACAAACATGAAACTGTCCACCCCATGCAGGTTCAGTCTCAGCTGCCTCCTCCTCTACAAAATTAAAGGTCTGTTGATTCTACTATATAAAATTAAAAATACCTAATATAACAATATAGTTGAAAGCCCTGGAGTTAAATTCAGGGAATCTGATTGGTGCTGGAAGAAGGCATTTAAGTGGCTTGGCACCATTTGGGAAATTGTGGAACTCTGGAGACAAGCTAATAGCTCTAAGTGCATTTAAGAAAAGAAAAAAAACTGGCCAAGGATTATGTTGGTTATCATAAAGAAATGTAACCAAAGGCTAAAATTAAGAATGGAAAGAATTTTGAACAGACATGGGGTGGGGGGGAATTCCTTGTTCTTTGGGTGATTAGTTTTTGACATGAGCCATCAAAGGGGTAAGTGAGACAATGTCATTTGTGTACACAACAGGAAAAGATAGAAGAAGTAATGGAGGGACATTATCGCTATGATACAGAAGTCTGGAATAGGTGTTTTTTTTGTTTTTCACAACTCCTATCTCTCAGTCTACAAAGAAACTTTTGCCAATCTAGTTTCCTTCACATATGTCTAACTACCATTTCCATCAAAATAACTGTCTTATTGAAGATGATGACTTCACAAGTGAAAAGGGAGCAATTTAATGTTTATACCAGAAGGAAGCAGAGGTGGAGAAGCCCACCCTCCTAGTCCGATCTGACTTGCTATGGTAACATTTTTCATGCCATGTTTTTATGATGTTGCCCTTATTCACCTAATTTTCATTCTGTAGCCGAGGCAACATGTGAAGTGTTAATACCACTTTATAAGGCCTTGGTAAGGCCACACTTGGAATACTGCATTCAGTTTTGGTCGCCACGATATAAAAAAGATGTGGAGACTCTGGAAAGAGTGCAGAGAAGAGCAACAAAGATGATTAGGGGACTGGAGGCTAAAACATATGAAGAACGGTTGTAGGAACTGGGTATGTCTAGTTTAATAAAAAGAAGGACTAGGGGAGACATGATAGCAGGGTTCCAATATCTCAGGGGTTGCCACAAAGAAGAGGGAGTCAAGCTATTCTCCAAGGCACCTGAGGGTAGAACAAGAAGCAATGGGTGGAAACTAATCAAGGAGAGAAGCAACTTAGAACTGAGGAGAAATTTCCTGACAGTTAGAACAATTAATCAATGGAACAATTTGCCTCCAGAAGTTGTGAATGCCCCAACACTGGAAGTCTTTAAGAAGTTGTTGGATAGCCATTTGTCCGAAATGGTATAGGGTTTCCTGCCTAGGCAGGGGGTTAGACTAGAAGACCTCCAAGGTCCCTTCCAACTCTGCTATTGTATTGTATTGTATTGCAACCTAAAATCGTCCCTCGTTGTTCCAAATTTAAAGTACTGTTTTTGTTCTTCTCCTAACACAGTTTTCACCATTAACATGATCTAGCACAGGGGTCCCCAACCCCCGGTCCGTGGGCCGGTGTCGGTCCGTGGCTTGATAGGAACCGGGCCGCAGTGAGCGGTGCACCTCTTAGAAAGGGCCGGAGAGGAGGAAGTGAGAGGAGGGGGCAGCCCCCTGGCCAGAGCGTGCGCCGTGGGCAGGAGAGCACAGGTGCGGCCGCTCGTGCCGCTGGGGGCCCGAGAGGGGCGAGTGAGCCGACTCACCCCCCCGCACGCACATGCGCCACCTGTTCCCCCTCCCCCTGCTCCCCCTCTACGCTGGCCAAGCCATGTCAAGTCTGCAGAATTTTTTTTAACATGAAACTGGTCCCTGGTGCCAAAAAGGTTGGGGACCCCTGATCTAGCATACTTCTTCGACCATCAGTGATGAGATTTGTTGAACTCTTGTTGGCTACTTTAGGCTGCTGGGACCATGTTCCCTGTCCTCAGGACATTGACCGTAGCCTATTAAAAGTATCTAAATCAGTGTTTCTCAACTCTGGCAGTTTGAAGATGGGTGGACTTCAATTCCCAGAATTCCCCAGACATCTGACAGGGGAATTCTGAGAGCTGAAGTACATCCATCTTAAAGCTGCTAAGTTGTAGAAACCGTTCTGTTAGAAGTCTAAACTTCTATTCTTATCGCTTATTCCACTGTGTCAAATGTAGGGGAGACTGAACACCTGGCCTCTGTGGAGGCATTGATCTGTGTAATGTTTAACCAGTGCTTTCTGAAGCATTTGTTGGATTTTATATGGGTTTCTTATAAATACACTTTTTGCATTCTGTTGTAAGTGCACAGACCTGTTTTTTTAAAAAAAAAACAGACAGGTTAATTTTTAGAAAGGCCTGTGTGAAGAAAATAAAATATTGTAGTTTTTATGGTTAGGAAATCATTAATTTCTTGCAAAGACATATTAGCTGGAAGCAAGAGACATTCACGTATGCTGCTGTTTAAAAAAACTTGGGATTTGTTTCAAAAACTATAAGCAAAATTAAATATATTTTTTAAAAAAAATCTTTTTTGCAATTGTTTTATTTATTAAGTTTTATTAAGGTTAATTATTAAGGTAGGGCTGAGAGAACTTAGACTAAATGGAAAATGCGGCTATATATGTCACTGGTTCTATCTTGATCAGCTGAGACAGGGGAAATAAGTATATGCTTATTATTTATCAGCTCAAAAAACCTAACACACATATATAAAAAAAGACACAACGAACCTAATAGCTTTCTGTTTAGATGGTCTCTGGTGATGAGCCGAAAGGCAGAAAAGGAAAAGCAGTGTGCTTCCTCCCTTAATTTGGGCTTAACAGGGTGTTGTGACACAAGTATATACTTATCCTCCTGTCTCAGCTGATCAGGAAGAGAACCTGGTTTCTGCCTAACATGTAATACAGCCCCGGTTCAAATCCAAGTAAGGGTATGGCTAGCTGATGAGAGCTAAAAAGCTCGAAATAGATCTGTACTAGTCTCCCTGATTTATTTATTGATCAGCTCAAAAACCTAATATATATATATACATAAAAATTTCACACAGCAGCAATCTTAATGGGTCTCTGTCTGGATGATCTCTGGGTTGAGTCGAAGGGCAGAGAAGGATGACAGTTTGTCTCCTCCCTTAAATGGGCCTCAAAACAGGAGCTGTGAAAATATTCTCTCATATATATATATATATATATATATATATATATATATATATATATATATATATATATATATATATATATATATATATATATATATATATATATATATATATATATATGAGAGAATATTTTCACAGCAACTCATGAAACAAACAGTACACAACATATCAGACAGAAGCCTCACCACAGCTGAAACCAATGTCCTTTCCAAAGGATTCAACTTTGCAGTCGCCCCTAAACGTATCCCTACAGAAGACATCATACGCGGAGTGGAAGCTTCACTCACCAAAATCAACCCACATGAAGCCAATAAAATCAGACTTGCAGTTACTAACGTGCTCTGTTCCAGCAATCCACCCAGAAACAACTTACATGCAGAAGAAAGGAAAGCTCTCTTTAACCTGAAGAAGGACGTCATCATTCTCCCAGCAGATAAAGGCAATGCCACAGTGGTGATGAACACACCTGATTACCACACCAAACTAGCCAACCTACTCCAAGACCCTGCCTACAAACCTCTAAACAAAGACCCCACCACCTACCTGGAAAAAACCACCAAAGCCAAAATAAAAGCCTCTCCCATCAGTGAAGAGATCCAGCAAAGAATCATCCCCAGAGAGAAATCTTCCAGATGCCCCAAACTCTATGGCCTCCCCAAGATACACAAAGAAGGAACACCACTCAGACCCATAGTCAGCTCCATAGGCTCACGTCTACAGAATCTTGCCAAGTTCCTCGCAAAGGAATTACAACCCTACACAGAATCCATCAACTCACATGTACAAAATTCATTCCACTTCATAGAAACAATAAAGAAACAAAATCTACAGCACAGCGATCTACTCATGAGTTTTGATGTCATATCCCTCTTCACCCAAGTGCCTATAAAAGAAGCCTTGACAGCCATCCAGAACAAATACAACCCCCCCAAGCACATCCTGGATCTGACCAACCACTGTCTAACTAACACATACTTCATCCATAATGGACAAAGATACAAACAGATAGAAGGAGCACCCATGGGATCACCCCTCTCACCGGTCATCGCAAACTTATACATGGAACATTTTGAAACCAACGCCATAGACAAATCTGAACACAAACCCAAACTCTGGCTCAGATATGTCAATGACACTTTCATAATTTGGCCTCATGGGAAAGAAAAACTGGACAACTTCCTCACACACCTCAACTCCCCACACCCCAAAATACAATTCACCATGGAAATAGAAGCTAACAACCAACTTCCTTTTCTAGACGTCCTAATCTACAAAAAACCTAATGGCTCCCTGGGACACACCATTTACCGGAAAAAACCACACACCAACCGCTACCTAAATGCACAATCCCATCACCACCCTGCACAGATAAACTCTGTAGCCAAAACCCTCATACACAGAACCAAACGCCTAGCTGACAAAGACCACCTGAAAACCAAATTACACTTCCTCACAAATACATTAATATCCAACGGATTCAGAAGAAAAACAATCACCAAACTAATCCAAAAAGAGGCACCCCCCAAGAACCAAGACAAAGAACAGGAAAATGGCATTGCCCTCATCCCATACATTAAAGGTACCACAGACAAAATCAGCAAAATTCTCCACAAGCACAACATAAAGACAGCCTTCAACACCGACCAAAAAATAACCAATATCCTAAGGAACCCCAAAGACAAGATCCAGCTAGAAAGCCAAGGGGTCTACAAAATTCCATGTAAAATCTTCCCTGCCACTTATATAGGACAAACCAACAGAAGGATAAGTGCACGTATCGCAGAGCATAAAAATGCATTAAAAAATCAACTTAATACCTCATCTCTTTATCAGCATTTCAAAACTA
Organism: Rhabdophis nuchalis; assembly: GCA_039707465.1. NCBI lineage: Eukaryota > Metazoa > Chordata > Lepidosauria > Squamata > Natricidae > Rhabdophis > Rhabdophis nuchalis. The sequence goes on from CM077645.1 coordinate 151,664,954, forward strand.
CAGGACATGACATTGACTTTCAAGGAACTAAAATGATCTCCAAGGCTGAACAATTGAACAGGAGAATAATCAGAGAAGCCATTGAAATAGAGAAGCAATCTAACAGTATGAACAAACGTCATGACACCTCCCGCCTACCAGACATCTGGAAACCAGCACTGACCAGCAGACGAGCCCCACCCTCCACCCAAGCCGTTGAAATTCAAAATAAGGAGAAACATACAAATGAGACCAATCAGCATCAATATACCAGTCATGATGCAGCTGCACAGCCAATCAACACACTCACAACAATAGTCAGCACTCCACCCCCCCCCCAAAATTTAAAAAAGGGCCATGCCTTCGCAGTCACAGTCACAGACCAAAGCCTGACGATGACAAGTGAGATCTTGTTGAAACGTTGCAATAACATTTCCATGCCTTATACACGGGAAAATACCCGAAGCAAGCAATGCCAGCATATATATATATATACACACACATATATGTGTAGATGATATATAGAGATAGAGATAGAGATAGAGATAGAGATAGAGATAGATAGATAGATAGATAGATAGATAGATAGATAGATAGATAGATAGATAGATAGATAGATAGAGGCTTTTCATGTCCCTAACTAAAATTATTGCCATTTTTTTCTATCTGTTGGAAGGATTACATAAAGTGTTTTATCTTTTAAAATGTTTCTTGGAGAATTTGATTTATCATGGAATAAATGGAAAAAATACAATAGAAAATTATGTTTTACTTTTTTTCCAGGGCAGTCCCCCCCCCCCCCCATCCCAAGAATGCACTGCAAAGCACTGAGGAAACATCATGCAATTATATTCTTATAAATGTTAAGATGTCAACGCCTTTTCAATCCAGCCCTAAATGAGAAGAATAATGTCTTTCTGCTTCTATATCTAAGAGAAGTATCAGGATGTGCATTGTGATTTGAGGATAATTGTATGTAAAATTAACACTAAAGTCCCCTCCCAAACTTCAAACTCAAAATGATAATCTCCTGTTGCAACATCAAACTCCATATTTAGCAAATACAAACAAAATAACCCCATCCCAAAGGAAACAGTAATTGAATAGGGATAAAAAAAATCATTCAATGAACATATTCTCTATTCTTTGTCTTTTACGGAGTGGCTCATGAGATAAATATGCATGGAATTTATGGATTTTCCAAGCCGTTGTTTTGGGTGCATTACGAATGGCTGAAAATCTCTTCAGTTTTTGTGGGTTTTGTGTTGGCCTGCACTACCATTGTCCTTGTATGGAAAAAAAAAATGCATGTTCATTGCACAAACAAATGCTAGCCAAGGGTTTAAGTGGTAGTCCTCAGACAGGAAAAAAAGGAAGAAAGCAGCACGACAGTGGTGCAATTCAGCCGGTTCTATTCGGTTCAGGCCAATGGTGGGTTTATGACCAGTACACCCAAGTATGGACGTATTGGTGCCTGCCTGGAGCACCAGGTACTGTTCTGGTAGGTGCTCCAGAGAGCCCACCTGCCTGCCCATGCTCCTTACCAGCATTTGAGGTTTTCAGGGCTTCCGTGCTCGTGCATGAAGTGTACGGTGCCTGCGTGACGCTCCGCCGAGCAGCTGGAGCATTGCAGAGCGTCGCGGACACTAAGTATGCATGCGCACACTGCACGCATGCTGTGCATGTTCATGTGATGGATGCCTGGCCCCGTTGCACCATACCAGTTGCAATGAGATTTGGAACCCTCTACTGGTTCAGGCAAACTGGTAGCAGTGATGGCAGGAAGCCTACCTGCCCGGACATCATCACGTCCAATTTTTGACGCTCTGCACATGCATGGAAGGTCCTGTGCATGCATGGATGTAGAGTGTGTGAGCCAAGCAAGTGCGCAAGCGCTCACATTTGCGAACTGGTAGCGAAGGTAAGTTGATTTCACCCCTGGAGTAAGTTGATTTCACCCCTAATTCCAAGAAGGCTGCAGTAGTGCAATAAACTTTGCACCTGGAATCTGATGGTGCAAGCTCCGAGACACAGGAAAAATAATAATTCTTCAGATTAAGGGCTTTTAACTACTCTTCAGAAACAAATTTTCAATATTAGAGTTGTTTTTTTTACATTTGAGAATTTGCCCATAAGATGTCGAAATTATTTAATTATAGTAAAATCAAGAATGCTTGCGATATTTGGGAGTTTTAATTCAAGTCACACAAACAAACATGCCCATGCTAGCTCCCTGTTCCATTGTAAGCTGAGAAAAATTTGTAGTTATTCCACTTAGAATGGTAGTGGATCTTTTCTTGTATCTAATAAGTCACATATGGCCCCTGCAGATATATTTCCTTAACATTCTTTCCTCCCCTATAGGACCAACCATGCTTTTTACATGATCTGGAGAATAGCCATGGAAAATGAAAAGCTGTCCTAAAACCAAGCGTAAAATGCTACTGGTTTGGACTGGATCGCCCAAACTGGTAGTAAAAAATGCTATCGGTTCACCTGAACCGGTAGTAAAAAAATGCTACTGGTTTGGCTGAACCGATATTTCAGTTGATTTATATTAGCTAGAATCATCAGATTTCCTGCTTTCTAGCTAATCTAAATCACATGGCACAGCAGATTCAACTTACCGTTGTAGGCGTGCTCGGTAGCAGGCTCCGCCCACCCACCCGAACGTCATCACACCCTGTTTTTGATGCTCTGCGCATGCACTCACATTTGTGAACTGGTAGCGAAGGTAAGTTGATTTCACCCCTGCCTAAAACATTTTAAACTAAGCATTCCTAGATTGTTATTTCACCATGTTAGGATAATATCTCCAGATTTGGATCTTGTTCATTTAAAAAGAAACTTATTAATTAATTAATTAAATTGCATTCCACTTTAAGATTATGTTTTAATGACAAGTTATTAAAACATTTTATGAACAATTAAATACAAAAATTAGTTCCAGCTTTAGTGATACATTATGTATAATATTCCCTACTTCAGTTATACATTCATTTAAAAAAATGCTTCTATTTCACTAATGATAGAGACATTTTTGAGTTTAAAAAGTAAATGTATGTTTCCAAATCCAAGGTTTTAATATTTCTTTTAAAACATTCCCGTGGTTCTTGGGAGAATCCTAAATATACTTGATCCTGTATCTGTCCCACCCAATTTCCATCTCTACGGTTTGAATCCATACCCAATCTAAAATTACTTAACTATGGGTAATAGCCACTCCTGTGATATTAATATTCAATTTGTGCTTTGTCATTTTGCTTGATGAGGAAATGTACATATTCATCTGAAACCTTAATAAAGATTTTGCCTTAATATCAATGTCTTGAAATTAGAAATTTTAATTCCTCACTCAGTCAGTAGGTGGCATCTGGCTAGGTTTTGGAAAAAGTATGAGAGTTTGAGCAGTAAAGTAAACTTTGGAAAATCAAGCAGTTACAGGCTATTTCTTAGCCATTCACGTTTACTTTCTATGGTGAATTCAACAAAAGTGATTGAATATTCAGGTTTGCAATTTTTTTTTTAAGTTGAGCTTTATAAACAGCAGATGGGCCGAAGAATCTCTGAGGATCATCGTGATTCCACCATTCCAAAACTACATCTTGGACAATAGACTTTGAAAGCTTTCTAACTCTAACAATCACATAGGCTGAGACCACACAAAAGTCATAAAAGTAGGCTGGTACACAATGTCTTAATTTATGACCATCATTACTTGGGACAATAATTAGCAGGCTGTATAATGGGACATGGTGGCTCAGTGGCTAAGACGCTGAGCTTGTCGATCAGAAAGGTCGGTAGTTCGGGGCTTCGGATCCCTAGTGCCACATAATGGAGTGAGCTCCCTTACTTGTCCCTGCTTCTGCCAACTTAGCAGTTTGAAAGCATGTAAAAATGCAGGTAGAAAAATAGGAACCACTTTTGGTGGGAAGGTAACAGTGTTCTGTGCACCTTCGGCATTTAGTCATGCCGGCCACATGACCACGGAGACGTCTTCGGCTTTGAAACGGAGATGAGCACTGCCCCCTAGAGGTGGAAACACTAGCACATATTGCGAGGGGAACCTGTACCTTTACCTTTTTATTATGGTCCTAAGTTGAAAACTACCTATATCTCCGCCTTTCTTCATTGCATACCATGATTTTGGAAATCTATACTACGCTTCGTTTAAGCATGAACTAAGTATACTAAGCTGGAAGCATTGATTTTTTTTTTCTTGGTAGTATTTAATCTGCCCTGCTATCTCAGTCATGGCGATTTAAAAGGTAAGCAACATAAACCCTGTTTAGAGATGAAGTAAATTGAGCTTTCCTGCAGTCATTGACAAACTTGAAAGCTTTCCAGGTGAAATTAACTCTGTTGCACAGTAATGGTGAAATAATTTTTTAAAAAAAATACATTTTGGAAATCTATACCACGTTTCATTTAAGCATGAACTAAGTATACTAAGCTGGAAGTATTGAAAGAAGATACAATAATACAATAGCAGAGTTGGAAGGGACCTTGGAGGTCTTCTAGTCCAATCCCCTGCCTAGGCAGGAAGCCCTATACCATTTCAGACAAATGGCTATCCAGCTTTGAAGACTTGCAATGTTGGGGCATTCGCAACTTCTGGAGGCAAGCTGTTCCACTGGTTAATTGTTCTAACTGTCAGGAGATAAAAGATAAAAGAAGATACTTCTAAATGGATTATGACTTGAACTGCCAGACTTCTAACCACTGCAGTCGGACAGTGATAAGAAACTTAGAGAGCAGAGAGAGTTTTAAAAATGCCAAGATGGCAGCCATGGCCATGTGATCCAAGGCCCACCTGCTTTTCACTGTGCATTGTATCCACGACACACATAGAAAGAGGCAGGGGTTTCAATTGTGCACTGGCAACCGCCCTTTTAATTTTTTGACCTCTCTTGCTTGACGCTTCCTTGGAGAAATCACTTGGAATCCCAGGGTTTGATATCTGCGCCATTTCTCCAAGTTCTGTCTGGATTTGGGGGAAGAAATATTGAATATACACTTAAAAAGTCTAAGAGCAATTTATTTTGGTAAGGAAATTATTATTGTTTTTTTTTTAAAGGCTGTCCTGAAATGTGTTGCCAGTTGGAGAATCTGGGACATTCACCAAATACTAAAAGATCAATATTAAAAGATTAATGCAGAGGAAAATAATAATTCTACACTCCAGTTGTCCCCTTTGTAGCTAACTCTCCCTAATATAGATTTCCCAAGCCAAGGTTTTTGGTGAAAGCTAATCTCTCTGTGATCATCCCTCTCCCGCAAAGCCTTTAAAGCAGGGGTCCCCAACCTTTTTGGCACCAGGGACCGGTTTCATGTAAAAAAAATTCCGCGGACCGGTGGGAGCCTCCAGCGGGTGAGTCAAGTCACGTGGACCGTGCGCATGTTCGGCGGTCATGTGCAACCGGGCGGGAAAGCTGCCAGGGGTCCCAAACAAAGGATCCTCTGCTGGGGCAGGGAAGGACAAGCTGCGTCCCGGACAGGAGGGCCTGACAGCCCCTTCCCCCCGCGCAGGGCCAGGTGGTGCCCTGAACCCCCCCCCCCCCAATGCAGGCTGTTGCCCTTGTCCTGCCCCCAGCGAGCGTCCCGGCCAGCCGCCAGGATAGCAGAGCATTTGCTACACTTTCCTAAGAGTTGCGCTACTCTCTCTGCCGCTCACTCCGGGCCGGTTACTATCAAGCCACGGACCGGCACCGCTCCGCGGCCCGGGGGTTGGGGACCCCTGCTTTAAAGCACCCTAGCAACAGACACACAGCCTTTTTTCAATCATTTTCTTCTCTCACTTGCCTGAGGAAGGGAATTGCATATTTATTGATAACCTTCTGACGCGTATCTCTGAGCAGGTTTCTCTTATGCTGCCCTCTTGAAACTAAGGTGATACCTTGCTGCAGGGGACACCCGCAGCTTTCTGAATGACAGGCATCCATGCGATGATTAATGGGCCAGACGTCATTGGTGACCCAGAAGAATGCAGAAAAAAGTAAATCAGCAGTCTTGTGTTCTGGGCTGGTCTCCTCATTGCCAAATTCCTTTCCAGTATTTTTGCAGCACTGAGGTTGAGGTTGCCGGGTTGATCCTTATCTAAAAAGGTGGGAAAATGACACATACCAGGTCAGTCAAGGCAAGTTTAAGTTCTACCATACCGACAATAGAAGTCTAGTTCAGACAAGGGACATTTTTATCCTTTATTTAAGCATTAACAGAATAATAGAGTTGGAAGGGACCTTGGAGGTCTTCTAGTCCAACTCCCTGCTCAAGCAGGATCCCTGTGCATTTCAGACAAATGGTTGTCCAAGCTTTTCTTTAAAACTTCCAATATTAGAGCATTTACAACTTCTGGAGCAGGTTGTTTCACTGATTAATTGTACTAATTGTCATGAAATTTCTCCTTAGCTCTAGGTTGTTGTTTTCTCCCTGATTGTCTCCATCCTTTGCTTCTTGTCCTGCCTACAGGTGCTTTGGAGAATAGATTGACAACCCTTTAGATATTGGAATACTGCAATCAGGTCTCACCCCAGTCCTTCTTTTCATTAAACTGGACATAGTGCAGGCATTCAGCATTCTGGCTTGCATTCTCCTCTTTCAATCAGAAAGGTTGATCACCATTACCATCTCGGGGCCTAGCTATATACGAGACCGCCTCCTGCCCCATACATCCCTTCGTCCGATCCGCTCCCACAGAGAGGCTGGGCAATGCCGGTTGGTGACACCCAGGGGAAGGGCCTTCTCTGTGGCGGGCCCGGCCCTCTGGAACGACCTACCCCCGACCTTCGCACTACCTCGGACCTCTGCCTCTTTCGCCAACGTCTTAAGACGCATTTATTCCAACAAGCCGGCCTAGCATAGCCCCCCGCTTCTGACTTTTTTATGTATAAATTGCTATTTGGTAGGGTTTTAAATGGTTTTAGCACGGGTTTTAATTAATTTAATATGTTTTAAATTGATTTATACTGTTCTTATTGTGGTTTTAATAATGCCTGTGCGCCGCATTATTAAAGAAGAAGGGCAGGGGTATAAATTCGAAATAAATAAATAAATAAAAATAAATCTTTAAAGCGCTCCATGGCACGGGGCCTAGTTATTTGCGGGACCGTATCCTGCCCCATACATCCCTTCGTCCGATTTGCTTCCACAGAGAGGGACTTCTCAGAGTGCCGTCCACCAGGCAGTGCCGGCTGGCGACGCCCAGGGGAAGGGCCTTCTCTGTGGCGGGCCCAACCCTCTGGAACGACCTACCCCCCGAACTCAGAACTATCACGGACCTCCATTCCTTCCGCCAACACCTGAAGATGTTTTTCTTCCATCTTGCCGGCTTGGCCTAATCCCCACAATCAAGTTTATAGACTGAACCCTAAATTGTTTTAATTGGATTTTAATGGGTAAGAGTTTTAAGGATTTTAGCCCAGGGTATTGTATTTAATTGGTTTTTTAGTATTTATTATTGTCGTTTTATATTTCTATTTTAATTTCCCGTGCACCGCCCTGAGTCCCTTTGGGGAGAGAGGCGCGGTTATGCAAATTTAATAAAATGAAAATGAAATGAAATGAAATGACCCAAAAGGGACTTTGGAGGTTTTCTAGTCCAATTCCCTGCTCAAGCAGGAAACCCTATACCAGTGATGGCTAACCTTTTTGTCATTGCATGCTGAAAGTGCAAGCGTGCGTGTGACAACACGTGTGTGTATGCCAACACCCATAATGCAATGCGCGCATGACACTTTAGAGCAGAGGTCCCCAACCTTTGCAACTTTAAGTCTGAAGGACTTCAGCTCCCAGACTTCTCCAGCCAGCAAAGCTGTCTGGAGAATTCTGGGAACTGAAGTCCTTCAGACTTAAAGTTGCAAAGGTTGGGGACCTCTGCTTTAGAGTTTCGATTCATGAGAATATTCCTTCCTTTCACCGCTTCTATTACCCCAAACGACAAGAAGACAGACTGCATGGGAAAACCAAAAGGGACCAAGTCATTTCATGATGCAGCAAAGTGCAGGAAAGGAATGCTCTTTCCTTAGTTTCCCTACTTTCTTGATATTTTTATTAGTTTATCAGGATTTAAAGTGCAAAAATGCAAAGAAAAATGAAAATAATGGGAAAAGAGGTGAGGAAAAGAGGAAGAGGAAAAAATATGTGAGATAAAGAGGAAAAAATAAGCACTGACTTACAACTCCTGTTAGGGCAGTAGAATAAGATAGTAACATACAACCTTGACTTTTTACTTTTACATAATAATATGTACCAGCCATTTCTATAACATCAAACCTATCTAATAAACAAAGGCGAAAAATTAGAGTTTCATTTTAACACCTCAAACACAAAGTCCAAAAGTGGTTTTCAAGTAGAAACAAAATTGTATTATATTCTTTAACCAAAGCAGTCAATTTTGCCACCTCAGCTAACTCCATTAACTTTTGCAGCCATCCACCCATTGTGGGAATCGAAGTATCCTTCCATTTCTGTGCATAAAGTATTTTTTGCTGCTGTGAACATATAAAACATCAAAGTTCCAAATTGCTTTTCAAGTTCTTTATCCATTAAGCCTAGAAGAAAAATCTCTGGTTTATCTTTATATTCACTTTAAGAATCTTCTGTATTAAGGTGTGGATCCTTCTCCAATATTTCTTAATTTCTTCTTTCAAAACTTTCATCCACATGCTTTTCCACTGTTCAAGTATTATACTTGTTTTTAGTTTTTAAACAGGGAGAACACTTGGGGCCGGGAAGAAGTGGTATTCAGTTAAGATGTTAGGATATCTTACTCAAATCACCTGTATGAAAAGATAGATCAGGGCTCCCATGCCTTCAAGGCAGCAAAGAAAGTTTATCTCAGTATTTTACTGACTTAACTTTTATTATTTGTTATGACTTAAAGCAGGGGTGTCAAACTCACGACCTGTGGGCCAGATCCAGCCCACAGAGTGCTTGAATCTGGCCCACAGGGCTGGCCTAGAAAAAGCAAAGCACAGGCAAAATGCCCCCGCCTCCATTTTGGCCAGCAAAGTGCCCCCCATACGTGGCTCCCATACCCTGTTTTGGCTGAGAAAGTGCTGCAGGAAGCCGTCCAGCTGTAAACAGGGCACAAGGGGGAGAACGTGTGGCCCCCCCCCTGTACCCCATTCTGGTCAGCAGGGTGATGCCACAGGCCGCCAAGAGAACCAGTCCAGGGGCGTGGTAGGCCTGGGTCGCTGTCGGTTCCAGCAACCCAGGCCCCCAAGTTCAGCCGAACTGGTAGTAACCAACCTCGGCCTAGGGCCACAGTGTAAGAAACACTGTCTTAGGAAAAACCTGTATGCTATTATTCCTCTCATCCTAGAGAATGACTTGCCTAAGACCATTTAGGGAATTTTTAAGATTCAAACTGCTGACTGACGTCAATTGAGTTGAACGGCCAGAATTCAGTTCAGTTCTAAGCTCATTGCTACTCCTGGGTATATAAAAAATAACTCCCACTGAATATAATTGGACTTAATCAGATAAGGGCTTTCTGCTGGCGTCTCTTAGATCCTAAGCTATACCAATATTACTTGGCTGGAATTATAAATAACAGTCGCTCGTTACGAAAACCTGCCACATCAGCAAAATGCTCCTACTGTACATCACTGTATACAAAGGTCAGTGTTGATATAATTAAGATGGGACAATTAGACAGTTTGGTCCACATCACCGTGCAAGCCAAAAGCTGGAATTCTGGCCAGTTGAATTCAATTGACGTCAGTCAGCAGCTTGATGTCAATAAAACATAATTGGTTTAAAAATTAAAGTTTGTCAGCTCAGCTTAGCTTTGCTTTTTTAACGGGGCTACTGCATGCGCCCCATAGATGTGGCAACTGATCTTGCGAGAAAGGAAATATTTTAGATTGTTTGTCTCCAACTTTCTTTCTTTTGGGAGCTTGTTGTTCCTTTGTTGAAAGGAAATCTATGTACAATTAAGCATTAAACAATAGAAACTTCAAAGATGATCTTTAAAAAAAAAGTCTACATAGTTTGGGTACAGCTGGGATAGGATTAAATTTGTTTCTCTCTAGGAGGAATGATTTTCTGGAAATTGAAAAGAAGCATAGTAGTTAGAAGCCTTCATCATCTGGAGCCATGACAAGCATAGCCAAGAATGTGCTATTCTTACTACTCAGCAGCATCCCAAGGATTTCCCTAGAGGTAGTCCTCAATTTACAACAGTGACCGTACAAAGTTACAGCACCACTGAAAAAAGTGACATGACCGAAGCACCCGGAGGCTCCAGCTAGTGCAGAATGCGGCCGCGCGGGGGATTCTGAGAGTTTCTCGTTACTCCCACGTAACACCTCTCCTGCGCGAGCTGCACTGGCTGCCTGTGGTCTTCCGGGTGCGCTTCAAGGTGTTAGTTACCATCTTTAAAGCGCTCCATGGCACGGGTCCTGGTTACTTGAGAGACCGCCTCCTACCACATTCCTCCCTTCGACCTGTCCGCTCCCACAGAGTTGGCCTTTTCAGAGTACTGTCAGCCGGTCAATGCCGACTGGCGACTCCCAGGAGACGAGCCTTCTCTGTGGCAGGTCCGACACTCTGGAACGACCTTCCCCCTGATATCTGTACCATCACGGACCTACGCCTCTTCCGTCGGATGGTAAAAGCACATTTCTTTCAGCTAGCCGGCCTGACATAGATTAGGGAATATTTTAATTCGATATTTATTGGCTTTAATTATTTTTTCAAATTTTAGCACAGATCTAATAATTTAATTGTTTTTTATATTTTGTATATTGTGGGGTTTTTTTATCTTTCCGTGCACCGCCCTGAGTCCCTTTCAGGTGAAATAGGGCGGTATATAAATCGAATAACTAAATAAATAAATAAATTTCACACTTATGACCATTGCAGCATCACCATGGTCCCATGATTTACACTCAGATGCTTGACAACTGGTTCATATTTATGATGGTTGCAGTGTCCAGGGGTCATGGGACCATCTTTTGTGCCTTTCGGACAAGAAAACTCAATGGAGAAGCCAGATTCACCTCACAACTGTGTTACAAATTTAATAACTGCAGTGATTCACTTAACAAATGTGGCAAGAAAAGTCGTAAAATTGGACAAAACTCACTCAACAAATTTCTCATTGAGCAACATAAATTCTGGGCTCAATTGTGGTCATACGTCAAGGACTATCTGCATTTCCCACCTCTAGAGGAGAAATACTATGATAAAGCAGTTTCTTCTAAGGCGCTAAGCCATTCACCCTAACTCTGAAATAGATAAATGTAGATTAAAGTTGGGGATAACAATGCATACTTTCTCTGTACAATCTCTTGTTATCTCTCTCAGATGCCTACCATTTTCTTCTTTAGTAGCAGTGTATGCACCAATAGTAAAGCTGCTTCCCAACCCCTTATTCTTCCTCATTGTTGTGCTGCTTAACCCTTTGACTTCTAGTTCTTCGAAGAAAGAGGCTGGATTCACCTGTTTTGCTAAGCCATGGCTTGTGTTTAATTATGGTTTAATGCTATGCCAGAAACCAAGTGAACCAGGTAAGGGCTAGGTGTAAGCTTGACTTTGGTCACAGGGTAGGATTTATTATTTCCATGCTTCCATAAATCACAATAGGGAGATAATCATTATATTGTTAGTCTGCCTGGCCTTGTATTACTGACCCAAGGTTAGGCAATTGTTCATGGGCTGGTGGACACCTTTGAAAAGTTCATGGTATGACATGACCGCATTTCTGCATCCTTAATACATCTACCATAGTGGGTGTGACCAGCTACAACGTATTCATTGAACAAAAGCTTTTCCAGACATACAAAGACATACAGACACAAACACAGGGTGGGGCGGTGTGCGGGAATCCCTAGGCTATTCTTTATTCTGTCATTTTTCTGACAGAAGTAAGTAAAGGCAGATGAAGTAAAGATTTTCAAATAAGGATTAACTCACAGTCGCCCAGTGTTTATGCTTTCTAAAATATATTGGACCTGTGTATACATAGATGATGCGAGATTTACTTTGTTTTGCAACTTTGCCTATTTATTTATTTATTTATTTATTTATTTATTTATTTATTTATTTATTTATTTATTTATTTATTTATTTATTTATTTATTTATTTAGTTAGTTAGTTAGTTAGTTAGTTAGTTAGTTAGTTAGTTAGTTAGTTAGTTAGTTAGTTGCCCTGGAAAAGAATCAAGAGCATTGAATAAAGGAGTTTGGTCAGGAGAGGTGAGGTATCACCCTAGTGTGGCAGGATATGGTGGTACTGTATGTATGCATGTAGCTATATATATATAGATGCAGTAAGTTCATTGTGACAAAGCAATGGTTTGCTGTTGCCTCCAAAAAGCAAGATATGATCTCTTACCCTTCAAAATAGGCCTGCATAATTTTCTGTTTGAGGTATACCAGGCCAGTGCTCTAACACTGAGCTGTGGTGCCTTTTCTAATGTCATTGTCAAATTTAGGGGCAGCCTCTTTATTGCATGCTATACAGCAGAGGTGGTATTCAGCAGGTTCTGACCAGTTCTGGAGACCAGTAGCAGAAATTTTGAGTAGTTCAGAGAACTGGTAAATACCACCTCTGACTGGCCCTGCCCCCATCTATTCTCTGTCTCCTGATTCCCAGCTGATCGGGAGTGAATGGGGATGTTGCAGTAACCTTCTTCTGGAGTGCAGAGGGAATGGAGATTTTACGGTATCCTTCCCCTGCCACGCCCACTAAGCCACACCCAGAGAACCAGTAGTAAAAATTTTTTAACCCACCACTGTCTTACACATGTGGAATAATTCTCCCTACTGAATTGGGGCCAGAGGATATTCAGTGTCCATTAACCAAATCTACCCATTAAACCGTAATGTGATATGATTTGTTTCAGTTTCCATGTTGACTGCACCTAGCCAATTGTGTTTTATTCAGAAAGTTGGTTAAACAAACTAGGGTTCAAAGTCATGTGAGGACCAGGTTTAAAGCGACATGAGAACAGTACAAGAGAATTCTGCAGAGATGATAAAAATGTTTTGTGGCAAGATTCCTAGGGGAAAAAATGCTAGAGAAAGAGTGAACTTCAATCACTTTACACAGAACAAGATTGTTTACCAGCAGGATGAAAAAGGAGTGGGGGACAAATTCAAAGGTGGGTTCCTACTGGTTTGGACTGGTTCGGCCGAGTAGGTAGTGACTTGGCCTGCCACACCCCTGAACCGGTTCTCACGGTGGCACCATAGGTGCTGCCATCTTGTTTTTTGCTTCTGCGCATGCACAAAAGCTTTTTTTTAGTACTGTGCATATGTGCACAGTGTGTATGCGCAGCGTGTCCCTGAGTGAACCAGCAATAGCAGCAGCCGGAACCCACCCCTGGACAAATTAGCTAGCTCTATCAGTGTTTTAAACCGTAACACTGATGTGGTTGGCTGTTCTTTTATATATATGTGTGTGTGTGTTATGTTTGGCTGATAAATAAATAAACAAGGGAGACTAGTATAGATCTATTTCAAGCTATTTAGCTCTCATCAGCTAGCCATACCCTTACTGGGATTCGAATCAGGGAAATATTACATGTGAGGCAGTTGTAATTGCACTAGAAAGATAGATCAATATATTTACTGGTTTTCTGTTACAGAAACAGAGATTTCACATTAAGAACATGGCTGGCTCAGGAATTCTGGGAGTTGAAGTCCACAAGGCATAAAAGACCCAAAGTTCCCTACTCTTAAGAGATGATGATGATGATGATGATGATGATGATGATGATGATGATGATGATATCCACTCAGTCATAGACAGGGACAACTTTGGTGATTCTATGGGCCAGGTCTCTCCTGGTATCTCCAGGTATCGTCCAATCTTGCTATCTGTGAAATTGAAGAGCTACCTGCACATTATAAGGTAGTTCTGAGATCTCCCAGGGTTTCGTTTGGTGTTTCTATTTACTGTATGTGTAGTTCTTGACTTACGACCACCACTGAGCTCAAACTTTGGTCGCACAATCCCCTGCAGTCATGTAATTGCATTTTGTGCACTTGGCAGACCTGCTAAGTGAAACATTTGTTAATTGAGTTTTGCCCTCATTTTACGACCTAGCTTGCCACAGTTGTTAAGCGAATCACTGCAGTTGTTAAGTCAGTAACATAGTTCTTAAGTGAATCTGGCTTGCCCCATTGGCTTTGCTTAGCAGAAGGTCGCAAAAGGGGATCCCATGAAACCCAGGACACTGCAACCGTCATAACTCTGAGTCAGTTGCCAAGCTTCTGAATGTTGATCACATGGCCATGGGGATACTGCAACAGTCATACGTTATTTGTTTCAGTGTCGTTACAACTTTGAACGACACCAAATGAACTGTTGTAAGTCGAGAACTACCTGTCACTCTCATTCTTACATTTCCCCCAAAGAGCTAAAAATGTCATTAGGAGAAAGTGACAGAAATAGTGGTCTCTTTTTTCCCCCACCTACAGAACCACAGGCTCATGAGTAATTTTTGTTTTGAAAATGAAGGGCCCCACATGGCTATTTTATGTTTAGAACAAATGTGCATCGAATGTTCTGCATTCTGCACAACCCAAATAGTTTGCCAGCAGGAATTCAAACACCATTTCTGTGTGTGTGTGTGTGTGTGTTTGTTTGTGTGTGTGTGTGTTTGTGTGTCCCCTAAGGGCATTTTTCCAATTGCCATGAGTTATTATGCGTGCACACTGCATTGTGAAGCGATGGCTGGCAGAGTTGGGTTGTTGCCCTCCGGAAAATCCTTGAAAGCCTCATATACAGGATGGCTTTTATCAGAAGAGCCTCTTGTTTAACAAGTGCCATGGTTACGGGCCTCCCTGAACTGATGATATTCGCACGCAGGAAACCACGCAAAGAAAACAGGATTTGCATGGCTCCGTCTCTGCTGCCCCAAGAATTCCAGGAAGTGATTATACTTTATGAAACCGTCTGTGCTCTGCTAGATTGTCTATAGCTTTTTAAGGTCACGCCGTATCACGCTGCGCTCCGAGTGCCCTTTGTGTAACGAAGAATGTTTATGAACCCAAGTACAGGCTGTATTGTTTTCCCTGCTATTCGGGTTCGGAAGGCCCTGTGTTGGGAGTCTCTTTTATGGAATGACATGAAGAATCCATCATCGGCCTATTTGGCAGAGCTTTCGGGCAGTGTTCAGAGGAGGGTCGTCCATCATGTCCACTTGAAATCGGACGGGGTGTGCAGAAAGTCACGGAGTCCAGCTGCACAGCGCGAGGTTCTGATGACAATTGAATCAATGGGCATGCCCTGTTTGGATTGCTGGCTTCCTGTGGCACTGGCCATGTCAAGCAAGAGAAGGCGTGTGTCCTGCCAAGCATTGCATTCCTGCTTGGAGGAAAAGAAGAGCAGCGATATGTGCAAAAGACAATCACACCACCAGGGTTCCCATGTGAGGAGAAGCAATGTTGTTTAAAGAACAGTGACAATACAGTTGTTACCTAACTGGAACCAGCAGTTGTGCGATTGTTCCCTAATGCAGGAGATTGTGCAAGTATTGTAACTCCAAAAATGAATCATAAGTAGGCTCTGGGGAAGTCTGTCATAACTTTGAATGGCCAATTAAGTGGCCGGTCATAATTCGAGGCTTACCTGTAAAGATATTCTTGAATATCTGAGGCTTGAGATTCCTCAAAGTTTCATTTTATTAGAGATGTTGTATTGGCACATCTGGGAAAGCCCGAATCGGAAAGTTTCCAGGTTTTCCCCACCCAAGTGAAAGTTCAAGTCCCTGCCCAGCACCCACATGTCCATCACATGGTCCAATCAATGTACTGACCCAACTGGAGATGCCTCCCAGTCATACCACTCCATGTGCAGGGCAAGACATCCTTGACCCTCTGAGAAAGGAATGTTATTTTGACTACATCTACCCCACTCCATATAATCCCAGTTTCCAAGAGCAATAAGTGTGGCAGGCCTGAAGGCCCTATGCAAAAGATGGCTTCCAGGCCTGAGAGACATATTATTTTAGAACAAGTGCACTTGTTTTAGAAGTATCACCTCAAGTATTATTAAGTCTGAAATTTCTGTCCCTTCATTTAGAAGGCCAGAAAGTCTAGAGAATCATAAGAACATCATGGCCTACTTGCTTATTCCAAATCTCAGTTAAACCTCATTGATTGCGGGGCCTGCCCTCTGGAATGACCTACCCCCCGATCTTCGTACCATCGCGGACCTACACCTCTTCTGCCGGGCATTAAAGGCACATCTATTTCAAGAAGCCGACCTGGCTTAATTTTAATGGGTAAAGTTTTTAATTGGTTTTAACATTATTAATTCAAATTTTTAGCACAGAATCCCTAATTTAATTGTATTTTAACTTGTGACATATTGTATTGTTTTGTATATGTTTTTATATTTCTGTGCACCACCCTGAGTCCCCTTGGGGAGATAGGGCGGTATACAAATTTGATAAAATAAAATAAATAAATTGTTGCTGAGCAATAATATAGTAACACAGTTGAATGAATTTTGTGGAATGATTGTTGTGCCCTTATTGTGACACTTCTGCGCTAAAAGCTTGTTCCGTAAGAAACATGCTGGTTTTTAAGGTGTTGTCCCAAAGGTACTTCTTCCAAAAGGCAACAGGACTTCTTTTTTTCCTTTGAAAGTGTTTCACTTCTCACCCAAGAAGCTTCTTCTGTTCTTCATCTTGCTTACTCCAGTTGCCTGTTGGAAAAAGCACCTTTGGGACAACCATGACCTTGGTGACTTGAGACCTCCACAGGTATTTTTAAGGCATCATCTATGGTCATTTTCCACGAATACATTTTTCATTTTGCTTTCTTTCCCCATTAATGTGATTTTTATACTATTAAAGGTATCGCATCTAATGTGAACCTGTAAAGTGGACTTCAGCTGCTGCTGTCATCATCAGGATCATCCTATGAGTGTTTGTGGACAGGAGGTACTATAATCACATTTGGCAGTCAGGGCAAATTAACGTTGCACTTTAGGAAGAGAGATTGAAATCTAAATTTCCTGCTTTAAGTCAACTGCCTTGTATTATTTTTTCCTCTTTCTTCTCAGGAAGGGTAGGAATTCTGAGCATTTCAAACAAGCCTCTCTCAACAAGATTCCTTTCTGCAGTCAATAATATCCAAACTAAGGCAGCAGTTTTTGATATTCCACTTCAAAAATCTTTAAAATCAATCCACCCAGTTTGATATTAATATACCTATTCATTTGTGCCACCAGTGGTTTTTTTTTTTACACTTACCAAATTTTATTTTATTTTTATTTTTTATGTTATTAAATTTATATCCCGCCCTTCTCCTAAAAAAGGACCCAAGGCGGCACACAGGCATCATTAAAACATACAAAATACAAAAATCCAAAATTGTTAAAAACTAATTAAATATTCCCTGTGCTAAAATTGATAAAACTCTAAAATGTAAAAATTATCCCTATAAAATTATCCCTATAAAATTATCCCTATAAGAGTCAGAACGGGGGATTATGCTAGGCCGGCTTGATAAAATAAATGAGTTTTAAGACGTTGGCGGAAAAGGCGGAGGTCCACGATGGTGCGTAAATCGGGGGGTAGGTCGTTCCAGAGGGCAGGGCCCGCCCGCCACAGAGATTTATTTGCCCTAGGACAAATAAAGCTTGCCCTAAATCTTCTTAACGAAGTGATGGCTAACCTTTTTGTTGTCACATGCTGAAAACGTGGCCATACCCATAATGCAATGCGCGTAGGACACCTCCCTCCATGTGCCCTTCCCCCCGTGCCTATGTGCGTGACCCTCCCACTCCCCACACATATGTGCACATGCCCCCTGCGTCCCTGCCCCTCTGTGCATGTGTTCTCAACACTCCCCCCCGCACTTCATTTTGGGTCTAGTAGGCCTTCTCTGCAGCCTCCTGGGAACAAAAATGGGCCACGGGGGTTGTGCCACACACCCCATGCTCCCCTCACCCCCACACATGCATGCATGATCCCCACCCCCTCTCAGGCACACATGACCCCTTGCCCTCCATGTATGCGCACGCATCTCCTGCATGTACCCTGCTCCCCCCCAAATGTGCAGCAGAGATCCAAAAATCAGCTGGCTAGCCGGAGGCGCACATACATGCACAATGGAGCTTAGCTGAGGCGATGTCTCATGTGCCCGCAGAGGGGACTCTGTGGGACACCTGTGGCACATGTGCCATAGGTACACCATCATGGTCTTATAATAATAATAATTAATAATTTATTAGATTTATAAACCGCCCCCTCTCCCCGAAGGGACTCGGGGCGGTGTACAGGAAAAATTAAAAACCATATAAAAACATACAATATATCCAAAGTTAAAAACGAATTAAATTAACTGTACTAAAATTTAAGAACATTAAAATTACAACCCAGCCTATGCTAAAATTCCCCTAAAATCTAACATCCATTTACGTATTTGGCAGATGTTATATTACGAAAGTCTAAACTATTACGCAAGACCAGCTTGCTGAAAAAAATATGTTTTAAGTGAGCGGCGAAAGAGGGGAAGGTCCGTGATAGTGCGAAGTTTGGGGGGTAGGTTGTTCCAGAGGGCCGGCCCTGCTACAGAGAAGGCCCTACCCCTGGGCACCGCTAGCCGGCATTGACCGGCGGTTGGTACCCTCAGTAGGCCCTCTCTGTGGGAGCGTATCGGACGCAGGGAGGTCTTAACACATGTTCTTAATACATGCAACCTATAAACCTTTTGATCTTTGAAACCTACAAAAAAACTCACTGATTGGTAGGTATCTTTCGATCAACTGGAGGTCAGTTAAAATTGGTCCGTTTATGTCTTTTAAAAAGCCACGCCAGATTGAAAGAGCACCTGTTCCCTCCAATCAGAGACATTCAAGAAAGCACCCATTTGAAAAATGGAGAAGGCCGAGACCCTGATTTTTAAATAATGTATTTCCTGCCCCAGGTCTTCCAAAAGCAAAATACAAGGACAATTTTGCAGCCACCCATTCTGGATCTGAAGACCACAAAAAGTATCTTAGTAGACTGCATGATGTTTTTGGACAACATTGTTTTATAATCTTGAGTGCTTCTTTGCATGCCTAATTTGACAGTGAACTGCTTGGAGGCAGAACTTCTTTTGGTAGCCCAACAAAGTAGAAGCTTAAAAAAAAACTTTGATTTTTTCCCCTGCCCTTTGGCACTTTTAATTTTTTTTAGTGATGTCTGTTTTTAACTCCTTTTAACAGTGCTTTTTAATGTACTGTCTTATTTTTTCACTGCATTGCTTTTTGTTGATCGATATCAACTTATTGCATGTTGCCTAGAAAAGAGTTGTAGAGTGAATGTGATATTTTAGATATTTATATCTAAATAAACATTTCCTACTTATGCATAATAAATGGTGAACTCTCTTTATTGGCTTTTTTGCATTTTGAGTCTTGACACACAAGCAAATGGTTATCAATTCTACAGCCCAGTTCTTAACATTCTTCAAAAAAAATGCACTTTTTTGAAAGTTATAAACCAGCTTCTTGTTTAAAACTATACACCATGGTTCCAAGTTTTAAACCTGGCCTCCCTTCTTAATGTAACTTAATTTTTATTCTTTCTGTCATATTGCCTGTTGAATTTTATCTTTCTGGCCCACTCCTATATACAAATTATGCTCCAGATAACAATGTATCTTTGCTAGCCAGATTGCACTTGACTTGTCACAAAATCTTTAAGTAAAATATTCTATCTAATGAAATAGGGCTAGAGAAATATCATTTGCATATGAGCTGCTCAGGGAATTGCATGCAAACAAGACTATCAAGAATTCTAGCCTGGATGGAAAAATAACCCAAACTTGTTTCTATCTCAGTGGGAGTGAAAGTAACCAGTCAAGTTTATACAGCAGCTAGGAAGTGTGTGTATGTGTGTGTGTGTGTTTCCAGGAAAATTAAAGACAGATTGCTGCTAAAGTACACATTTAGATAAGATTCTTTCAACATGGGATACCCCTTGGGGAGGATTATTTGTATATCTTTATTTTTCAGAGCATACCGGTTGCAACCGAATCAGAGATTAATAACCTACCACTATCCCCTGTATCTGTTGGGTTAATCAGCAAAGCTCTAGAGTGCGCATTGTTGACAGATTGCCAGCAGCTGCAATTTAATATTCTGTTAGTATGCTTTGCTTCCTGTTCATATTCGACCAACAGATTCTCCTAACAGACCTCATTGCAAATAAATTCACCTGCATTTTTGTCTTACAAACAAAGGCAACAACAGGAACAAAGTTTTTCCTCCTGCAGATGCTGTTTATTTGGCTAGGAGGAAAGAATGCCTTACGGTTAGGATGGCAGTTCCTTATCATTTCACATCACACAGCTGTGGGGCCCTTAATTCCTGTTATTTCTCAATGTAACATTCTTAGACTTTTGACAGCATTATAATTTGTGATATATTTTCCTGTTGCCATTTTCTATTAGCCTTTATCTGTCCGCTCTGTTGAAGTCCCCCCCTCCTTAATGCAAAGGGGGAAATATGAACTGGCATATCATGAAAATATAAGTTGTGGGGTAAATAATACTGTTGGAAGAAATGACCATGTAGGTTCAGTTCCAACTGGGAAGAAAGGCACTGGAAACAGGAAGGCTGTTTGGAATGGTGGACAGGACCACATGGGTTTTTTGGGTCCTGGGGCAAAGGGCACATGAGAGAGAGAGAGAGAGAGAGGGAGGGAGGGAGGGAGGGAGGGAGGGAGAGAGAGAGAGAGAGAGAGAGAGAGAGAGAGAGAGAGAGAGAGAGAGAGAGAGAGAGAGAGAGAGAGAGAGAGAGAGATCCTCTTTTGGGCTTTGAATTTGAGCTTGCTGTTCCTGTGGCAAGCTATTGGTTGCTGTAGGAGTCATACTAACCTTGTAGGTTTCCTGAGTCAAGCTTGGTTGAACTGTGTTGGGTGATGTAATGAAGAGGCATGCATTCTGAAAAGGGGTTGGGCAATTCCTATTATGGCTTAATGGCTTTGGAAGTTGAGTGGGGGCTAATCCTTTCACCCTGGAGCTGAAAACCTTTTGTTCTGTAGATAAGCTGGCCCAGTCTTTCTGGGGCTATTTACAAAATGGGGGCTGCTTTCCAAGAGCACGTTTCTCCTTTTCTCATCCAGGGAGGTATAATATTCTGCCTTTTTAATATTTCCTAGAATATGTCATTCTTCTAGGAGAGGGGTGGGTGCTAAATTTCTACAATACTTTTGGTGGACTCTATTTATCTGGCATGGAACAATGTTGAGGTGCTTCCTCTCCATGTTTAGGATTCTTGGTCTGGTTTATATTTCAATTTCTTATTTGGCTGTTGTGCACAACATCCCAGATTCATTCATTCATTCTTGAAATTAAGCATGGTTCTCCATTTCATCAACACAAGCAAGTTCATTATCAATAATATTTCAAGCCATAGTTTGTAAATCTGGTTCTTTTTTTCAAAGATAACTTTTGCTGAAAAAGTGTTATTTATTTATTTGTTTATGAAATTTATTTGCCGCCTATCTCGTATCCAACAATTTTGGGTGGCTAACTTCTAGAAAGCGGCTTCTGACCTTTTTGACCGTCGTTATAAATGCCTTATTTTACACCTACATCTAAGATTAGACCATAATTTACTTCTTTATATAAACTATCCTTGTAAATTTAAGTTCATTTTTCTCGTTGTTCAGCAAAAAGTCCATAAGGGGTTTCCAGTCACTGATAAATGTAGTTATTGATCTTTCTCTAATCAAGTTAATTTTGCCATCTCTGCTAGTTCTGTCATCTTTACTAACCATTCCTTGTTGTGGCTGCATTACAATCTTTCTATTTTCACACACATAATATTCTTGCAGCATTAATTATATATAAAAACATAATCTTCCATGCACTTTTCTAATTGATCGTACATTAATCCCAGCAAGAAAAGTTTTGGATTTAGTTGAATGTTGATCTTTAAAATTCTTTGCTTCATTATACATATTTAAACCCAGACATTTCTGGCATTCTCACAAGCTCACTGGGCAAACACACATTTGAAGTTCCTTTACACATTCTAGACTATTTTTCTGGAGTTATATCCCAATCTTCCATTGTTATATAAACATTCTCTTTTAGGTTACAGTGTAAACTTCAGTCCTTTTAATCATTTGGTCCCACTATTCCAGTGATGGGTTTCTGCAGGCTCGCACCTACTCGCAAGAGCCGGATGGTGAAATTTAGAGAGCCGGTGAGAGGGGGTTCCACCGGCGGACCCAGAAGTAAGTCTGGCCTGCCGCTGCCGGTAACCCAATGGGAAGGAAAGGAAAGGAAGGCAGAAAGTAAGAAAGGAAAGGAAAGGAAGGAGGAAGGAAGAAAGAAAGAAAGAAAGAAAGAAAGAAAGAAAGAAAGAAAGAAAGAAAGAAAGAAAGAGAATTTATCATCCCAATTGAGCCCAAAATTTTAGTTGCTAAGCAAGAGCGTTGTTAAATGAGTTTCACCACATTTTACAAGTTGGCCACTCCCACCCTGTCACATGACTGCCAAGCCACGCCCTTAAAATAGGCCACACCTAGAGAGTAGGTTCTAAAAAAATTTGAAACCCACCACTGCACTATTCCATCAGGTTAGGACAATTGCTGCTCTAATCCTACGTCATGGTTAAGTGGAAACAAAACAAAAAGAGTGGTACTCAAGTGTGAAGAGAGCCATACAAATGCATACGGTGATTTTTGTTCATCTAGGACAGGGGTGTCAAACTGGCAGCCTATGGGCAGGATGCGTAAGGAATGCCCAACCCAGCTCTGCAAAGGGAAAAAAAGTCACAAAACATCACGTGACAGCCACGAGACGCCTCGAGCTTGACATACTTCATGAATACTTAAGAAAGGATCAATGAGCTCCCCCCCCCCTTCCTTCTACGCCAATTTAATCTGTTGGAGAATTTCAAGTTTTAGATATGATGGTATAGCGGTTAAGTTGTTACAATGAGAATTTGAAGAACAGATTCCAATTCTCACATTCGTTCAGTCGCTAGGTTGTGTCCAACTCTTTGCAACCCCATGGATCACAGCACACCAGGCCCCTTTGTCCCTCCACAGTCTCTTGGAGTTTGTCCAAATTCATTGCGTCGATGACACTATCCAGGGATGGGCTGCTACCGGTTCACACGGGGTTCAGGGGAACCCGTAGCTAACATTATGGCTGGTTTGGAGAACCTCCAAATCCCAACCCTGGTTGGCCCCTCCCACCCCACCCCTCCACGCCTGTCCCAGGAGTCTGCACGCAGCCCGTTTTGGATGTAAGGTAAGTGCAGGGCCTGTGTGGAGGCTCAGTGAGGGGAAGGGCCACCAGAGCCTGGGGGAGGCAGTTTTTGCCCTTTCAGAGGCTCGGGGAAAGCCTCTGGAGCCTGGGGAAACAAAAATGGTTCCTCCACCATGGTGCAGGAGGCTGAATATTCAACCCCCACCATGGCCACGTCCACCCAGCAACCAGGCAGGGAACCCATTGCTGAAATTTTTGAAGCCCACCCCTGACACTATCTAACCATCGCATCCTCTGCTGTCCCGCTCTCTTTTTGCCTTCAATCTTTCCCAGCATCAGGGTCTTGAATTTGAATTTTATTCGATTTGTAAACCGCACCAATCTCCGTCGAGACGGACTCTGGGCGGTGCACAGGAAATTAAGACCACAATAAATAAATAACAACAATACAAGGGTTAAAAAGAAATTAAATTGCAAACCTGTGCTAAAAATTCCACCAGCAACCAGGCAGGGAACCCCATGGATCACAGCACGCCAGGCCCCTTTGTCCCTCCACAGTCTCTTGGAGTTTGTCCAAATTCATTGCGTCGCTGACACTATCCAGGGATGAGCTGCTACCGGGGTTCAGGGGAACCCGTAGCTAACATTATGGCTGGTTTGGAGAACCTCTAAATCCCACCCCTGGTTGGCCCCTCCCACCCCACCCCTCCCTGTCCGTCCCAGGAGTCTGCACGCAGCCCGTTTTGGATGTAAGGTTGCAAAGGTTGGGGACCCCTGCCTATCTCACAAGGTCATAATGAGGATGAAACTGAGGGGAAAAAACCACAAACATTACCTCAAAGCCCTCAAAGGAAGAGTGGAATGTAAAGGCCATTCAATAATTTCTACTCACATCCCTGTTTTTCTGTCCCTCTCTTCCCCATATAAATTTATTAACTGATTTATTCCAGATAGGCCTGAGAGAGTCCAGGATTTTCAGAAAAAGAAAAGTGTAATTCATATTGTTGTTTATAAATACTCCTTTGGTGGAAACACAAAATATTGTAACATACTGCTTTTTATGAACCGGTTTCAATTGAATTACTGCCTGCTCTTGAGTTAGACAGAAAATTTCATCCAACAGTTCTGGAAAAGAATTCATTCGCCATACTAGAAAAGCAAGACGGCTCTAATTCAAATATATTTGGCTCCTTTTGCAAAAACCATGGTACAACTCTAGCCAAGGAAAACAAAATGTAATGCAATGATTTGGCCAGCAGGAGGCAATCATGTCCTTCAGTGAAGCCAATATGTTTCTTTCTTTCCTATCTTTATATGCTGAAGAAATTTTAGGCAGCCTACAGCATACCTACAGCAAGAGCCAAGAACAGGAACAAGGCCTTCTTCTAAATAATATTTTGCATTTTGGGCAGACAAGCTCTGAATCTTTCTTTGCCCTTAGAACAATCCCCCTAAATTGTTGCTTGAATAAGAGTAGCTAATTGCTGCTCTCATATACCATTACAACCCCATGGAGCTGTACACCAGTAAGGAATTATTTGGCAAGAAAAATAGGGAGGTATATTTAGTCAAATGAAAGTCAGATGTAAACTGAAATTATTTTTGTATAAAACTGTTAGTCCGCGATTTACAACCATTTGTTTAATGTCGGTTCAAAGTAACGATGGCACTGAAAAAGGGACTTAAGGCCCTTCTCAGTTCTCACACTTAGTATGACTATTGCAGCATTCCCACAGCCACCTACCTGAGGTACTTGGCAATTAGCATATATTTAGCATGGCTACCGCATCCTAGGGCAGGGGTGGGCAAAGCTGGCTGGAGAAGTCTGGGAGCTGAAGTCCTTCAGACTTAAAGTTGCAAAGTTTGCCCACCCCTGCCCTAGGGCCTTAGGAACCTTCCCAGGGAGCTTCGGAGAAGCAAAGTGAATGGAGGAAGTCAGATTTAGATTTAGATAGATTAGATAGATTTTTATTTTTCTATACCGCGTTCTCTCCCCGGGGGGACTCGGAGCGGTGCACAGGGAAAATTAAAACAACATAAAATATATACATAAATAAATACAATAAAAACAAATTAAATCAACTGTCCCTGCACTAAAATCCCCATTTTAAAATTAACATTCCCTAACCCCTGAGGTAGAGACTAACCTAGGCCGGCCAAGCAGAAAAAGTGAGTTTTTAATTTTGACGGAAGGAGCGGAGGTCCGTAGTTGTTCTAATGTCGGGGGGAAGGTCATTCCAGAGGGCTGGGCCCGCCACAGAGAAGGCCCTTCCCCTGGGCGTCGCCCGCTGACAAAGTCTAGTGGACGGCACCCGGAGCAGTCCCTCTCTGTGGGAGCGAATCGGCCGGGAGGATGTATGGGGCAGAATCCGATCCCGCAGATAGCTAGGTCCCGAGCCATGGAGCGCTTTAAAGATGAGAACTAACACCTTGAAGCGCACCCGAAAGACGACAGGTAGCCAGTGCAGCTCGCGCAAGAGCGGTGTTACATGGGTATACCTTGCGGTACCCATTATTGCTCGCGCGGCTGCATTCTGGACCAGCTGAAGTCTTCGGGTGCACCTCAAGGGGAGCCCCATGTAGAGAGAGTTACAATAGTCCAGTCGGGATGTCACGAGAGCATGGGTGACTGTGCGAAGGGCGTCCCGATCCAATAGGGGGCGCAACTGGCGAACCAGGCGAACCTGGTAAAACGCCCTCCTGGCCACGGCTGTCACTTGATCTTCCATGGACAGCCGGGCATCCAGGAGGACACCCAAGTTGCGCGCCCCATCCACTGGGGCAAGATGTTTGCCCCCAATGGCCAGCGATGGAGTCAACTGGTTGAATCGGGCAGCCGGAAACCACAGCCACTCGGTCTTGGTCGGGTTGAGCCTGAGTCCGTTTCTTCCCATCCAGATCCGTACAGCTTCCAGGCACTGGCACATCACCGCTACGGCATCGTTGGGGTGGTTTGGGGTAGATATATACAGCTGAGTATCATCAGCGTATAGATGGTACTCTACCCCAAAACCACGGATGATCTCACCCAGCGGCTTCATATATGTGTTAAACAGGAGAGGCGAGAGGACCGACCCCTGAGGCACCCCACATGTGAGGGGTCTCGGGGTCGACCTCTGCTCTCCTGTCAACACAAATTGTGATCGGCCAGAGAGGTAGGAGGAGAACCACCGTAAAACGGTGCCTCCCACCCCCAACCCCCCCAGCCGATGCAATAGGATACCATGGTCGATGGTATCGAAAGCCGCCGAGAGGTCTAATAGGACCAGGATGGAGGAACAACCCCCATCTCTGGCCCTCCAGAGATCATCAACCAACGCGACCAATGCCGTCTTGGTGCTATGCCCGGGCCGAAAGCCGGACTGGCGCGGGTCTAGATAATCAACTTCCTCCAGGTGACGGGGAAACTGTTGTGCCACCACACTCTCAACAACCTTCGCCAAGAAGGGAAGGTTGGAGACTGGACGATAGTTGGTTAAAAGAGCTGGATCCAAAGAGGGCCTCTTAAGGAGGGGCCTCACCATAGCCTCTTTTAGGGAAGCAGCAAGGAACCCTCACTTAAGGATGCGTTGACAACCTCTTGGAGCCAGCCTCGTGTCACCTCCCAGGATGCCAGTACAAGCCAGGAGGGACACGGGTCCAATAAACATGTGGTGGCTCGCAGTCGCCCACGTAACCTGTCCATATCCTCGGAAGCAACGGAGTCAAACTCCTCCCAAACAAGATCTGTCTCGACCACACAATTCATTTAACAATTGTAACAATCAGGTGCTGGCCACGCTCACGCCTGGTTTAGTGAAGGGGGGGGGAGTCACAATACGTCATGTGAAGCTGCTGTGACACTGCGAGTTTGACACCTCTGAACTAACACTTTTTCTTTAAATTAAAGGGCATAAGCTTCTTTATTAAAGGCATTTGAGAGGAAAGGAGTTGTAGCTCCCAAAAGCGTTTGCCTACCATGAAACTTGCCAATTAGAAAAGGGGTTTCTAGTCTTCTGATTTTTGCCTACCGTTGACTAGCATGGCTGTCTTGCTACAAGGAGTTTGGCTTCTTCCATTAAGCAGATGCACAGGAATACGAAACAAAAGGTCATTTGATTCTGCATAGTGCTAGTCCAATGAATTGACTTTAATTGAAATGTCCTTCTTCTGACCAATGGTATCCCGAGGCAAGAGAATCACTATCAATGGGCTGATTTTGGTAGAGTGTTCAAATCTCTTTTAGTAGGTGAGGATGAGCAAAGAGGCAATCTTCTCATTCTCCAGCTTTTGTGCCTTTTTGCAAAGTGAGCCTTACAGGTAGGCAGGAATGAGAAAAATCTCCTAGGGACCCAGGACATTTTTAAACAGGACAGGGCAACAGTCAAACTCGCGGCCCACAAGCCAGATGTGTCATCCACTGGCCATGCCCTCCCACATTTTAGTGAAGGGGGAAAAGTTGGAATACATCATGTGATGACAACATGTCATCATGAGTGTGACACCCCTGGGACAGTGGGATTAGAGATCTTTTGAAACAAAGGCAGAAAGGCAGGATTAGAAGCAACCATTACCCAAGATCCAACAGAGGAAAAAGCCATTAAGCCACAACAGGAATTGGCCAATACCCTTTCAGAACACAAACCCCTTCATTGCATCACCCTCAGAAATGTTAACCAAACTTGGCTCAGACGAACACCTAGGATTTGTACTCTGCCTATAGAGCCAGCTATAACCCCTACATAACTATTACATGGCTCCATGGGAGTCTGACGACAGTGAATAGAATACATGTTCTTGCAAAGGAACAGGAAGCTCAAGTGCAAAGCCCAAGAGAAAGTATAAAAAAACCCCACTCTCAACTCAATGTGGTCAGCTGACCAGAACCACAAACATGTGGTCCTGTTCATCATAAATGGACCTACTTTCCAATCAGCCTCTGGCCTCCATTTTGTCTCCAGTCCCTTTCTCCCAGCTTGGAATTAAACCAGATGGATATTTCTTCCCACAATGCCATGCCATTTTTGGTGTTATGCCAGGCCTCTGGACCATCTGGTGGCATCATGCTTTTGCTTTCATGGAACATGAAAGGCACCTGGGGGCAGGACAATAAGCAATGGGTGGAAACTAATCAAGGAGAGAAGCAACTTAGAACTAAGGAGAAATCTCCTGACAGTTAGAACAATTAACCTCTGGAACAGCTTGCCTCCAGAAGTTGTGAATGCCCCAACCCTGGAAGTCTTTAAGAAGGTGTTAGATAGCCATTTGTCTGAAATGGTATAAGGTTCCTGCCCACGCAGGGGGTTGGACTAGAAGACCTACAAGGTCCCTTCCAACTCTGCTATTGTATTGTATTGTAACATCTGTGACCTCTGAAATTCATACAAGAATGGCATGTGTTATTTTTTGAGGCTACAAGGCCACACAGGAGCATTTCCCAAAGTTTCCAGGCTTCATGCAACCCAGAGGTGTCTCGCTAGCCATTACGAAAAACATTTACAATTACGGGTAGTCCTCGACTTACCTCGATTACAACCATAATCAAGACCAACATTTCTGTTGTTAAGTGAGAGACGTGTTGTAAGTTTTGTGCCATTTTATGACCTTTCCTGCCACCATTGTTAAGTGAAGCGCTGCAGTTGATAAATTAGTAACATGGTTGCAGAGCTGTGGTTCTCAACCTGTGGGTCGGGACCCCTTTGGGGGTTGAACGCCCCTTTCACAGGGGTCGCCTAAGACCATCAGAAAACACCTATTTTTGATGGTCTTAGGAACCGAGACACCAATTGTATAATTGGGGGTCACCACAACATGAGGAACTGTATTAAAGGGTCGCGGCATTGGGAAGGTTGAGAATCACTGTTGTAGAGTGAATCCGGATTCACCTTTGACTTTGCTTGTCAGAAGGTCACAAAAGGGGATCACATGATCTTGGGACACAGCAACGGTCGTAAGTATGAACCAAGCACCTGAATTTTGATTTCACGATCATAGGGCTGATAGAAAGATTGTAAGTGTGAAAAACGGCCATAAGTCACTTTTTCCAGTGCTGTTGTGATAGTCACTAAATGAAGTGTTGTAAATCAAGGACTATCTGTAAGTAAGTGTTTATTAAATAAGAAATTTAAATAATTTATTAGTCTTTGTCATTATTTTTTCCTTTTTTTCTGGTGTGTGTGTGTGTGAGAGAGACAGAGAGAGAGGGAGAGAGAGGTCAGCAGAATCAAGGTAGGCATTTTTTGAATCTTTGCATCGAGCCCAAAAGATTCACCATCACTTTCTACTTAAATTTGCTGTACTTGTCTGTATTTCTATTTTTTCCTTGATAGAGGGCCTGTGTCGTGTTACGGATCCATCCGAATAATTGCTGGCTTTCATAGTTTCAAAGGAAAGGCTAGGATGGTTTCATTGTTCCAGCGTGTTAGATGCAAGCTGAGATCTTAGCAGGGTCAAACGAATTAAGCTGGCAAACTACATTCTGGGTTCTTTTCCAGTCATTTGAAGATTATTGCATGTTACGGTCGAAACAGGGCAGAAGGGGAAATGGATCTGCCTTTCCTTACCTTCGGGCAATGGTGAGATTCAATTTTTTTTTACTATCGGTTCTGTGGGAGTGGCTTTATTGGCGTGGCAGGGAAAAGATACTGCAAAATCCCCATTCCCTCCCCACCCCACTAACCTGCTTTCCAGCTCCATTCTCCTGTTCAGGGCAACAAAAGATCAGCTAGGAGGCTGGGAGGCAGCGGGGGCGTGGCCAGCCTAAGTAGATCTCCGAACAACTTAAAATTTCCGCTACCGGTTCTCCAGAACCTGTCAGAACTGGCTGAATACCACCTCTGCATTCAGGCTACTGTTTGCTGTCTTTTTGTGAGAGCTGAAGAAAAGTTAGTGTGAACTCAAACTTCGCACTGCTCCTTGTGATCATTTAGTTGCTTCTTATTAAAGGCATTTCTTATATTATTGTTGCAGGTAATTGTTTAAGTCTCAGCTTAAACAATTACCTGCATTTAAAAAAACAAACCCTTATAATTCTGAAACTGAACTCTTAGTGCCCTCTAGTGACTACAAATTATTTCATTTTTTTAGGGAGCACTTTCTAGTCTGCACAATCCAACCTGAAGCTTTCCTCCCCACCTCATTGCGGTCAGCAACCAAAGTCTCAATCAAACCATCTATCAAAACCTCAGAAAAAAATCCCACTCAAGTTCCCTCTGAAATCCAAAAGGGTTTATGACGTACCTGAAGAAAAAATTGAAGGAGATAGTTTTCATCAGTGTTGAGATTATTTCCTTTAACTTTCTTCTTCTTCTTCTTCTTCCTCCTCCTCCTCCTCCTCCTCCTCGTCCTCCTCCTCCTCCTCCTCCTCCTCCTCCTCCTCCTCCTCCTCCTCCCCCCCTTCCTCTCAAGGTCTTAATTTTTTTCCATTATCTGCTTAGTAGTTTTGTAAATTGAATTATTTGAGTGGTTTGATGAATCATCATGAATTTGTACTTGTATTGTATCTCTGCCCCTGATTGTTGACCAAGTTGGTTGGGAATTTTGGAGTCCTTATCTTATCCCAGCATATGTGGAACGACCCAGATCAGGGAAGGCTATATTAAAATAACAGAGCACCTTAACATTTATACCGTTTGCGTTCAAGTCTTTCAAACTTTGATTGCATTTGCATACATTGAATTTAGCAGCCTGTTTGAATGCATGTTTTTGCATTCTGACCTCCTCTGAAAGAGTGGGAAACTGTTTAATGCTTCAGATTTATCTCTACCCAGAAGTGAATGAAAGGTATTTACTCCTGGGTAAGATTGCAATTACCACTTGCCCATTACCACTCTAATGGCAGAAAGTGAAGAGGAACTAAAGTGTGTCTTGATGTGGGTAAAGGAAGAGAGTTGTCTTGAAATTCAACATTAACAAAATTAAGATCATGGCATCCATTCCTCTCAATTCCTGGCAAATAGATGGGGAAGAAATGAATTTTATTTTCATGGGCTCCAAGATCACCACAGATGGGGATTGCAGTCAAGAAATTAAAAGACGCTTGCTCCTGGGGAGGAAAGCTATGGCAAATCTAGACAGCATACTAAAAAGCAGAGACATCACCCTGCCAATAAAAGTGCTTATAGTCAAGGCTATAGTTTTCCCAGTTGCAATGTATGGTTGTGAAAGTTGGACCATAAGAAAGGTTGAGTGCCAAAGAATTGAGGCCTTTGAACTATGGTGCTGGAGAAGACTCCTGTGAGTCCCTTGGACTGCAAGGCGATCAAACTGGTCAGTCCTAGAGGAGATCAACCCTGACTGCTCTTTAGAAGACCAGATCCTGAAGATGAAACTCGAATACTTTGGCCACCTAATGAGAATGAAGGACTCACTGGAGAAAAGCCTAATGCTGGAAAAGGGCAAAAGAAGAAAGGGACAACAGAGAATGAGGTGGCTGGATGGAGTCACGAAAGCAGTAGGCATGAGCTTAAATGGACTCCGAGGGATGGTAGAGGACAGGAAGGCCTGGAGGAATGTTGTCAGTGGTGGGATTCAGCCACCTCAGAAGAACCTATTATTAACTTTCTGAGACATTTGGTGAACTGGTTGCTGGAAGAAATCATTAGGTCAGAGAAACGGTTGTTAAATTATTTGAATCCCACCATTTAATGTTGTCCATGGGTCGGACATGACTTTGTGACTAGCAACAACAAAGATTGTAATGGATGAACGATATACTAAGTGTCTTACAAACCTTCCCCCCTGCTGTAATTAATATTTTAGTGCTACAGTGCCCAGCTGCAACTTTGCTAGACCTAACATGGAGAGAGCATCCAAGCTGTTCTTGGATGAAGTAGCCTTTCTTTCGTAGAGATGGGATTTAGGAACTTAGCTCCTGAGAAATAATATTCAGCCTACATAATCTTTCTACTAAGACCACAAACGACTAACGTTATAGTTCACTCATTTGTCAATCCTGCCTAGATTATAGGCTCTGTAATGGTTGTTCATTAAATTTCAGTAATTGCAATGGCATTACAAAGAATATGCATCAACACCTCTTCTGATTCAGCCTTGCTACCACTAATAGCTCTATTGAAGAGCAGGTCTTATTTCTGGAAAATAAAACCTTGTTACATAAAAGCCTGATTTATATGAACTTAAGGTGGGCAGGAAGAAAAAAGTGTTTGTCAAAATTTGACATCGGTGGTGTGAAAGAAAAGTATTTTTGTTTTAATCAGTGGGAGATCAGAAATGCCAGCAATGAAGTGAAGATGGAAGAAGATGAAGCATATATACTTCAAGATAACTGTGAAGGATTAACAAAAGGATTAGGGAAGCAGTAACATTTCATCTGTGTTGGCTGAGCTGGCTGGGATTTTGGGGAGTTGTAGTTTGATGCGGAGGCTCAGGGGCTAAGATGCTGAACTTATTGATCAGAAAGGTCGGCAGTTCAAATCCCTAGCGCTGCGTAACTGAGGGAGCTCCCATTACTTGACCCAGCTTCTGCCAACCTAGCAGTTTGAAAGCATGTAAAAATGCAAGTAGAAAAATAGGAACCACCTTTGGTGAGAATGTAACAGTGTTCCGTGCACCTTCGGCGTTTAGTCATGCCAGCCATGTGACCACGGAGATGTCTTTGGACAGTGCTGGGTCTTCGACTTTGAAACAGAGATGAGCACTGCCCCCTAGAGTGAGGAACAACTAGCACATATGTGTGAGGGGAACCTTTACCTAGTATGGCAGTATCTAGAGGGTTATAGTTCCTAACTCAAGATCAGGGGCCCCCAAACTTGGCAACTTTAAGACTTGTGGATTTCAACTCCCAACTATGCTGGCTGAGGAATTCTGGAAGTCCACAAGTCTTTAAAATTGCCAAATTTGGAGAACCCTGCTCTAGATTCCTGGGATCCCTCTGCCCATCGTTTTAGTCTTTATATAGGCAATCATAGCCCCCTTGGAACTGAACATTTGATTGAAGCTGATGGGAATTTGACAGATGGTTGCGATGGTGGTGTGGCATTAAGAAAGAGTGGCGCCTCCCCCACCTCCCGGGATGGATGTATATTCCTAGTCACAGCTCAGGTTCTGGATGCCAGATGGTATAAGTGGATTTTAAATATATCTTATCGCTTGCAGCATGCTCTATGTAAAGCTTTCTCTGGAAAGTGTTCAGAAACTTCAGCTGCTTGAAAATACTGTGGCTAGATTGCTAAAAAAAGGCCAGTTGTCATGGTCTTATATTTAACCTCACTTTTGGGGGAAAAATATTTTGGGTTGTATTTCTGGGTGCTGTTTTTACTAATTACACCTGAATGCATTGCCTCATTTTTTTTTCTAGTCACAAATCAATTCCACTTCCGTATCAGAGGAAGGCAGTGGTGAAATTCAATTTTTTTTACTGCCGGTTCTGTGGGTGTGGTTTGGTGGGCATGGCAGGGGAAGGATACCGCAAAATCCCCATTTCCTCCCCACTCCTGGGGGAAGGATGCTGCGAAATCTCCATTCCCACCCCACTCTGGGGACCAGCCAGAGGTGGCATTTGCTGGTTCTTCAAACTACTCAAAAGTTCCGCTACCCGTTCTCCAGATTCTTTTCCAGGTTATATTAATTTCTGTTTGCATTGACAGGCGGTCCTTGACTTGTTCACAATCAAGCCCAAAATTTTTGTTCCTAGGCAAAGCAACAGTTAAGTGAGCTTTGCTTTCATTTTACAAACCTTTCTTGCCCCAGTTGTTAAGTGGACTGCTGCCATGATGAAGTGACTCTGGCCTGCCCATTGACTTTGCTTCTCAGAAGGTCACAAAAGGTGATCACATGATCCCCGGACACTGCAGTGTCAGTTGACAAGCATCTGAATTTTGATCACATGACCATGGAGATGCTCCAATGATTGTAAGTGTGAAAAGCAGCCATAAGTCACTTTTTTTCAGTGCTGTTGTAACCTCACACATTGACTAAAGTAATGATCGTAAGTCAAAGATTCGAAGGTACATACACTATATTGCCAAAAGTATTCGCTCACCTGTCTGTACTCGCATATGAACTTACAGTAAGCAACATCCCATTCCTAATCCATAGGGTTCAATATGACGTCGGTCCACTGCGCACTGTTCTTGAGCTAATCTGAAGGCCACATGAAGCTTGGAGGTCTGTAGCGATTGACTCTGCAGAACGTTGGTGACCTCTTCGCACTAGGCGCCTCAGCATCCGCTGACCCCGCTCCGTCAGTTTACGTGGCCTACCACTTCGTGGCTGAGTTGCTGTCATTCCCAAACACTTCCATGTTCTTATAATACAGCTGACAGTTGACTGTGAAATATTTAGGAGTGAGGAAATTTCACAACTGGATTTGCTGCACAGGTGGCATCCTATCACACACTGAGCTCCTGAGAGTGACCCATTCTTTCACATATTTATTTATTTATTTATTTTTCAAATTTATACCCCGCCCTTCTCCTTGCAAGGACCCAGGGCGGTGCACAGGCAATATTAAAAACCATACAAAATTACAAAATACATTATTAAAAAACTATTAAATTATATCCCATGCTAAAAAACCCTTATAAAACCCTAAGAATTAAAATTTATACAGATAAAAGTCAGAAACGGGGGGTTATGCTAGGCCGGCTTGTTGGAATAAACAACAGTCTGCATGCCTAGGTACTTGATTTTATACACCTGTGGCCATGGAAGTGATTGGAGCACCTGATTGATTATTTGGATTGGTGAGCAAATACTTTTGGCAATATAGTGTATTTTGGCATGAACTTTCTAGTGTAATACAAGTTTTGCAGGCAAATCTTTATTTTTCTCCCTTGAAAAATACACATTTTTTGAGTAGTGTGGTGGAGGAAATACATTTGGAGGTACATAAGATGGCTGGCCTTGGCCGATCTTGAAAAAGGAAAATAAGATCATACTTTGTTAGTACTTTGATAGGAGATCATCAAGACGTTTTAGAGCTATAAAAGAAATGGATGAATTTCTGAAAAAAGGCAGTGGCAAAACATTTTTGCATTATTACTAAGAATAATACCATGGCATCTTTATGTAGTCACAACTCAACTTGAGTGACACTAAGTTTTTTTTTTCTTTTAAGGCAGCAACAGCTTCAATCTATCTATCCAAATTTAGGTGAGTGTTGTTCAATGTTGGGCAGCTCTTAACCTACAATTGTCCAGGGATGTTAGAACATAATTCAGCATCATCTCCAGCCAACATGATTGCATCATAAATAAGGATAATAGAAACTCAAATCATATACCTCTTGGAGGCCACTTGGCTTGTGAAAACAGGTCTAACCATTGCCTTTTGTACTGACAACAGTGTTGTCAGTGTTGGTGACAACAACACTGGCATGAGGTGTTGGTAGAAGATGAGGAGAAAGGATTTTGTGTCGTCCCCCAAAGCGTTGGATTCATTGATTTCTCTATTAATATGCCCTTTGCTTTATTGCCCCAGTGTATTGATTACACAACTGACTACATCAATCACATGATTGCACAGCTTCAGATGCCACCCTTGACACCTATTTTTCTTGCAGATGTAAAGAAAGTTAGTCTAGAGCTGGAATAGGAATCGTATGCCCTCTCAGTGTTTGTTGTTGCAATACAATTTCCAGCAGCTTCCTCTACCATAAGGAGTGTAATGGAACATATGGATGGATGGATGGATGGATGGATGGATGGATGGATGGATGGATAGATAGATAGATAGATAGATAGATAGATAGATAGATAGATAGATAGATAGATAGATAGATAGATAGATAGATTAACAGAGTTGGAAGGGACCTTGCAGGTCATCAATCCAACCCCCTGCCCAAGCAGGAGACCCTACATCTGCCTCTACCTAGGATCAAACTCACAACCTCCTGTTTGTGAGGCAAGAGCTCTACCTCTAGGTCACAGACAGACCTTGGGAAATAAGAGGAAGAGAGGAAAGAGCCACCAATGGATTAAGGGCCAGAGGAAGAAATTTAGGAAAGACCCACCTTAACTGATCGGACAGTTCAAAGTGGTAGCCAGGAAGTAGGTGCCTTCAGAGTTGCAAGGTTCTGTTAATATACTATAGCAGGGGTCCCCAACCTTTTTTGCACCAGGGATCGGTTTCATTAAAAAAAAAAATTCTGCGGACCGGCTGGCATAGAGGAGGAGGGGGGGAAGGGGAAACAGGCGGCGCATGCGCACACGGGGGGGAGTCGGCTCACTTGGCCCTCCAACGGCACGAATGGCCACGCATGCACACGCGGGGGGTCGACTCACTCGGCCCTCTAGGGCCTCCAATGGCACGAACGGCCGCGCCTGCGCTCTCCCACATCCGGCACGCGCTCTGCCCAGGGGGGTTCCCCCTCCTCCCTCCTCCTCCTCTCCGGCCCTGCGGCCCAGTTCCTATCAAGCCACAGACCAGCACCGGTCCGCAGCCCGGGGGTTGGGGACCCCTGTACTATAGTTTGAAGTAGAAATTAGCTCATCTAGTCTTCTTTCCTGTCTGGATTATGTGGAAGGACTGACCATAAGGGATGATATGAGTCTTATTCAGCAATATCCATTGGATTCATAGGTTTTCTATCCCTACTTTATAGAAACCAGAATGCACTTTTAATTCTCCAGAACAGAGTCCTGCTCTAATATGGACCTTATTATAATGTCTCAAAATGATGATTTCTAGAGCTGGAAAGATGTATCAGAAGGTGAAATGTGTCCTTTAATTATAATGCTTTATTTTGTCTGTGCAAATATTTAGATATTTAGATATTAATTTGATCTAAAATTACCAGAAACTTTAAAGCGTATTTAGGAAAAAAGATATCTAATTCTTAGTTACCGGTATTTCATTGATGTGGTTTTTTTAAAGTTATGTGTGCTACTTCTATATGATTAAGTTGCCATTACATTGATAGCAATACGTGCATTTCTTTTAATAGATAGCATTTTTATCATGCAGTAAATCAAATTAATTTATTCCAGTTACACGTTTGAACTGGCGGTTCTTGGCCACTGGTGATGCTTAACTCAAATGTGGAATTTTGAAGCATGGTTTATATAACCAATCCAATTTCACAATCAATTATAATGGTCAATGTAATTACCAGAACGATATCGTTTTGATGGGTAATACAGTAGCAATCTTGTGATGTATTTCAGCATCCACCTCCCACTATTTTTCTCTTAAAGCAAAAATACATTTTCTTCCTATTGATCACTTTGAGCTTTCAATCAAAAGCTGGCAGGGATTGCATGTCATGACATGCTACAAGAATAAAAATAGCCTCAGATCCATTTTATTTCATGGGCACATAGATCCGGTAGGCCATGTCTGCAGTGGGAGAGAGCTTGGTCCTTTATTAGAGCAGGTCTGTAGAAATAATAATCAGTCTACTCTGGGATTGTATTCTAGTGCTGTATTGTGTTACTCATTCGTGTTCAGATCATTAAGGGCAGAACCAGCATTTTAAGGCCAGAGATGGCAGTAATGCAAACATTTAATAAAGCCATTGTGGATATTTTTTTGGTAATTTCCCATCCCCCCTTTCCTTCCAAATGCATTGCACCGAGAAAGTACCTTGGCTACTCAAGATACCTGT
The DNA here is from genome assembly GCA_039707465.1 of Rhabdophis nuchalis. NCBI lineage: Eukaryota > Metazoa > Chordata > Lepidosauria > Squamata > Natricidae > Rhabdophis > Rhabdophis nuchalis. The sequence goes on from CM077645.1 coordinate 151,702,656, forward strand.
GGAAAACCTGTGGGCTGGCACATCTCTTTCCCCGTTCCCTAATTCTAAAAGTGCCATGATTTGGGAGAGGCTTGTTTTATTTTAGTGTGCAATTGTGCTTGCTAGTTGTCAGAGCGATAGCAGAGAAAAACCATCCATTGGTGGCCTCTTTGGGTGGCAACAGCAGCAGCAGCAAGACAGTAGCTAGAACAAACAGCAGCAAGCAGAGACTTCCAGATTGAAAAAGTAATATAGGAGATTATCTGGGGCAGCCTAGGAAGCACTATACCAATATTGGAAGCAGTGATGGAAAGTCCTAATATATAAAAGAAAAAAAAGCCTGGTTATTAAAAGTCCAAGTTATTTCTGAATGATCACAGAGCATTTAACAGAATAACAGAGTTGGAAGGAACCTTGGAGGTCTTCTAGTCCAATCCCCTACCATTTCACTCAAATGGTTCCCCAATCCCTTCTTAAAAATCTCTAGTGTTGGAACACCTACAATTTCTGGAAGCAAGTCTTTCCACTCTATTATTCTCAGGAAGTTTCTTCTCAGTGGGTTCTCTCCTTGATGAGTTTCCATACATTGGTTTTTGTCCTGCCTTCAGGTTGTTGGAAGAAATGTCCATCTGGGTTCAGTTCCAAGTGGGAAGAAAGACACTGGAAACATGGAAGCTGTTTGGAAAGATAGTTTAATGGTGGACAGGACCGCATGGTTTGAGGTCCTGGGGGAAAGTGTGTGTGTGTGTGTGTGTGTGTGTGTGTGTGAGAGAGAGAGAGAGAGAGAGAGAGAGAGAGAGAGAGAGAGAGAGAGAGAGAGAGAGAGAGAGAGAGAGAGATCCTCTCTTGGGACCTGCCTTGGAGCTTCCTGTTCCTGTATATGTATTCTGATTGGTTGTCAGACTCCCTTGAGGCCATGCAGGGGTAGCTTTGTAGATTGTCTTGAGTCCCAGGCTTGGTTGACTCTTGCTGGGTGATGGCAATGAAGGGCCTTTGGGCAATTCCTATTATGGCTTAATGGCTTTGTCCTGGTTTGGATCTTGAATGAGGGCAAATCCTATCACCCTGGAGCTGAAGGTCTTTTGTGTTGTACATAAGGCGGCCCAGTCTTTCTGGGGCTGTTAACAAAGAGTGGGGGGAGCTGCTTTCCGAGAGCATGTTTCTCCTTTTCTCATCCAGGGAGGTGTAATATTCTGCCTTTTTAATATTTCCTAGAATATGTCATTCTTCTAAGAGAGGGGTGGGTGCTAACTTCCTACAAGGTGTTTGGAGAGTAGGTTGACTCCCCTTTTCCTTGTGGCAGCCCCTCAAAGATTGGAATCACGTCCCCCGAATCCCTCTTTTCACACAAGCAGTTCCGCAGCAGACGCCGGAAGATCCAAAGATGTCGCATGTGCAGTTTTTTGCTGTCGATCAAGAAACCTGACAAAACTTCATGCAGAAGGATTTATTATTTATTTATTTTATTTTATTTATTTGTTGGATTTATATAACCGCACCCTCTCCCCAAAGGGACCCGGGGCGGTGCACAGGAAATTAAAACACACAATATCACAAATATAAATAATTAATACCAAATTAAATAAATTATCCCTGTGCTAAAATTTAAAAATGTTAAAACATGACCCCATCTAAAACCCAATTAAAACAATTTATGGTACAGACTGTAGGCTAGATAAATAGCTTAGGCCAGGGGTCTGCAAAGTCGGCTCTTTTAAGACTGGTGGACTTCAACTCCCAGAATTCCCCAGCCAGCTATGCTGGCTGGGGAACTCTGGGAGTTGAAGTCCACCAGTCTTAAAAGAGCCGACTTTGCAGACCCCTGGCTTAGGCCAAGCCGACCTGATGGAACAAGAGTGTCTTTAATTTCTGGCGGAAGGTGCGGAGGTTCGTGATTGTTCTAAGGTCGGGGGGGTAGGTCATTCCAGAGGTTTGGGCCCGCCACAGAGAAGGCCCTTCCCCTGGGCGTCGCCCGCTGGCATTGCCTGGTGGATGGCACCCGGAGAAGTCCCTCTCTGTGGGAGCGGATCGGCCGAAGGGATGTATGATTAACCTGTATATTCCTCTGGTATACTGTTCTGCTTGCCAGAGAGTTCTGTATTGGGCTAACCTTTTTCCCATCATGTGCCAAAAGAGGAGGGAACGCGGGGGGATCGTGTGGGGGATGCCCACACCCATAAAGCTATGCACATGACCCTTTGCTCATCCTCATGTGACCCCCACGCATGCTCATGCAATCCCCACACATGTGTGCATGAACCCCCTTGCACGCATGCACACATGACACCCCTCCTCCCACTTTTGGCATGCAATACACCCGTTTTTCGTCCTCCCCAGGCTTCAGAGGCTTTCTAGCCTCCCCCGCTCCCTGGAGGCCCTCCGAAGGCTTCAGGAGGCTTCCCGGAGAGTGGAAAATGGCCCTATGGGCAACCCGGAAGTTTGGGAACGGACTTCCAGTTTGCCTGTAGTGCTGTTTTTTGCCTTCCGGAGGCTTCAAGAGGCTTCCCTGAAGCCTCCGAAGGGTGAAAAATGGCCGAAAAAGAAGGTCAGCTGGCCAACATGCACATACGTGCTGGAGCTGACAGGGCAATGCCTCATGTGCCCTAACAAATGGCTCCGTGTGCCATCTGTGGCACATGTGCCATAGGTTCGCCATCACGGGGCCAGCACTTAGGAAGAAAAAAAAATGCAAAGAGTGACAGCTTCCCTTCTTGCCTCATCCCCACATGAAATAAGCCCCTGAATTACTTAGCTACTCAGCACTCCCCCATCCCCCATGATGTGCTCCAGCTGTGTCAGATCAACATCCAAGAGGCTCGGTGAGCATAGTAAAACCTCATGCTTTGCTTAGTTAGGACACTGAGGCTTAGTATATATGACCGCATCAATTTGGGTTAAATAATTAATGTGTAATCCTTTGCCAGGCCAATTCCTGCATACAGCTCGTCCGCTTGGAACCCACGCTGTATATCGGGCATTAATACAACTGAGAAGGTCCAGAGGTATTTCACGAGAAGAGTCCTTCACTCCTCTGCTCACAATGGAATTCCCTGTGCTACCAGGCTTGAATTTTGGGTTTAGACAATCTGGAGTTTTATTTATTTATTTATTAATTAGACTTATTAACCGCCCCCTTCCTGTGCACTCGGGGCGGTGCACAGGAAATTTAAAAAACATATACATATAACAATAATAAATAATTAAAACTATATTAAATACTAACACCCTGTGCTAAAATATACCCCTTTAAAACTGTACATAAAACCCAATTAAATAATTTCTCTACTAAAACTAAAGGCTGGGTACGATAGGTCAGGCCAGGCCAGCCTGCTGGAAAAGATAGGTCTTTAATTGCTGACGGAAGGAGCGGAGGTCCATAGTTGTTCTAAGATTGAGGGGTAGGTCATTCCAGAGGGTAGGGCCCACCACAGAGAAGGCCCTTCGCCTGGGCGTCGCCCGCTGGCATTGCCAGGTGGACGGCACCCGGAGAAGTCCCTTTCTGTGGGAGCGAATCGGCCGAAGGGACATATGGGGTAGGATGCGATCCCGCAGATAGCTAGGTCCCGTGCCATGGAGCGCTTTAAAGATGGTAATCAACACCTTGAAGAAGAACTTAATATGTATATTGAGTTGAACCATCAGATAGTTATGCTCACTACTGGGCAGCTACTTAGGGGATTTATTCACTATCATTATTTCTTTCTGTTTTGCCTTGGTATACTGCACTAGTTTCAAATTATATTGTATATTGTATATTGTATTGTATTCTGAGGGTACCAAGATGATACCAGATCCGAAAGGCCACAGGCAGCCAGTGCAGCTCGCGCAGGAGTGGTGTTACATGGGAATACCTAGAGGTACCCAAAATAGCCCGCGCGGCCTATTGGGGAATTGCACTGCCTGTGGTCCAATCTAAGCATATAGTACAACTAAATTGTCTGCTACATCTTGCCTCTCAAACGACTTCTTCAGCTTTAACCACAACAATACACGGGCAAACAATCAATACAAACTCAAGGTAAACCGCTTCAAAGTCAATTGCAGAAAATACAACTTCAGCAAAAGGGTGGTCAGTGCCTGGAATGCTCCATTGTTACATCCTATAACCCCCAGAGCTTCAACTTTAGCCAAGGGCCCTAGGGAGGGGTGGGGGGGTGGCGATTATCGTAAAGGAAGGTCTTGAACCGAAGGAGACCACAGTCCCTCAGACAACCGGGTGTGAATCTCTCTGCGTGAGATGGGGCCTAGGGAGGCAGTTGGGCGTGTTAGTTGTATACCTGGCTCCTCGCTATGCAACAACAGCCCTGCCCGAGCTCCTAGAGGTGATAGCCGAGGCGGCAGTTGAGACCCCCAGACTGGTAGTCATGGGGGACTTTAACTTGCCGTCGGCAGGCGAAGCCTCTGGAGCAGCTCGGGAGTTCATAGCCTCCATGACGGCCATGGACCTGACCCAGGTAGTTTTAGGCCCCACTCACGAGGGAGGAAACACACTGGATTTCATCTTTGTCTCGGGACAGTGGAGTTGTGATCTGGGAATAGGGGACCTAGCCATCACTCCCTTGTCATGGACAGATCACGCTCTCCTTCGGCTGGACTTTCCAATCGCTACACCTCACCGCGGGGAGGCGGAACCGGATATTCCTATATGGTTCCGCCCCAGGCTTCTAATGGACCCGGAAAGGTTCCAGAGGGAGCTTGGGCCAATTCCTGTGACCCTGCCCCGCGACTCGACTGAGGACCTAGTGGCCGCATGGTTAAGTGCGGCCGCGGGGGCCTTGGACCGAGTCGCGCCCTTGCGGCCTCTCTTGCGGCGCCGAATCACCCAGGCTCCTTGGTTTACCGAGGAGCTTCGGGGGATGAAACGCCACAAGAGATGCCTAGAGAGCAGATGGAGATCCTCTCGCTCCGAAGCCGACCGAACACTAGTGAGAACCCATATTAGGGCTTACTTAGTGGCGATAAGGGTGGCCAAACGTGAGTATTGTGCCACCCTTATTGCATCCGCAGATAACCGCCCTGCCGCCCTGTTTGGGGTGACCCGCTCCCTCCTTCATCAGAGGCCGCGGGAAGCCCCTCTGCAAGGGCGAGCAGAGGAATTTGGGATTTATCTGCAGGAGAAAATCACTCGGATTCGGAATGAGCTACCCTCCATCGACAGTGGTCCTGTGGGACTGTCCGAGACTAGTCTTGAGGTTCCTTCTTGGGAGGAGTTTGACTTTGTTACCACCGAGGATATGGACAGGTTGTCAAGGAAACTTAGGGCGACCACATGTTTATTGGACCCGTGTCCCTCCTGGCTTGTACTGGCATCCTGGGAGACGACACGAGGCTGGCTCCAGGGCATTGTCAACGCATCTTTGAGTGAGGGGTCCTTGCCTGCCGTCTTGAAAGAGGCGGTAGTGAGGCCCCTCCTCAAGAAGCCGTCCCTGGACCCAGCTTTATTAGAGAACTATCGTCCGGTCTCCAACCTTCACTTTTTGGTGAAGGTTGTCGAGAGTGTGGTAGCCCAACAGTTTCCGCGACACCTGGAGGAAGTTGATTATCTAGACCCGTGCCAGTCCGGCTTCCGACCCGGTCACAGCACCGAGACGGCATTGGTCGCGTTGGTTGATGATCTCTGGAGGGCGCGGGATAGAGGTTATTCCTCTATCCTAGTCCTATTAGACCTCTCGGCGGCTTTTGATACCATCGACCATGGTATCCTATTGCACCGACTGGGGTGGTTGGGGTTGGGAGGCACCGTTTTGCGGTGGTTCTCATCCTACCTCTCTGGTCGGTCGCAATATGTGTTGACGGGAGGGCAGAGGTCGACCTCGAGGCCTCTCTTATGTGGGGTTCCTCAGGGGTCGGTCCTCTCGCCCCTCCTTTTCAACACATATATGAAGCCGCTGGGTGAGATCATCCGTGGTTTTGGGGTGGAGTACCATCTGTACGCTGATGACACCCAGCTGTACATATCCACCCCAAACCACCCCAACGATGCCGCCGAAGTGCTGTCCCGGTGTTTGGAGGCCATACGGATCTGGATGGGTGGTAACAAACTCAAGCTCAACCCTGCCAAGACTGAGTGGCTGTGGTTTCCGGCACCCCGGTTCAGCCAGATTACACCAACTCTGGCCATTGGGGGCGAAACACTGGCCCCCGTGGAGAGGGCGCACAATTTGGGTGTCCTCCTGGATTCCCGGCTGTCCATGGAGGACCATGTGGCGGCCGTGGCCAGGGGGGCATTTCATCAGGTACGCCTGATGCGCCAATTGCGCCCCTTACTGGACCGGGCTGCCCTTCGCACAGTCACTCAAGCTCTCGTGACGTCCCGGCTCGACTACTGTAATGCTCTCTACATGGGGCTTCCCTTGAGGTGCACTCGAAAGCTACAGCTAGTCCAAAACGCAGCCGCGCGGGTGATTATGGGAGCCACTAGATGCTCCCACATAACACCGATCCTGCGCGAGCTGCATTGGCTTCCTGTGGTTTTTCGAGTGCGCTTCAAGGTTTTGACAACTATCTTTAAAGCGCTCCATGGCTCGGGGCCTAGTTATATGCGAGACCGCCTCCTGCCCCATACATCCCTTAGACCGATACTCTCCCACAGAGAGGGCCTTCTCAGGGTGCCGTCGGCCGGACAATGCCGACTGGCGACACCCAGGGGAAGAGCCTTCTCTGTGGCGGGCCCAGCCCTTTGGAATGACCTACCCCCTGAATTACGTACCATCACCGACCTCCGCCTTTTCCGCCAATGTCTTAAGACATATTTGTTTCAACAAGCCGGCCTAGCCTAACCTCCCATGGGGACTTTTAGGTAGTTTTAAATTGGGTTTTTAAAATTTGGTTTTAGCGCAGGATAGGTTATTTAATAGTTTTTTAAATTATATTTATTGTATTTTGTATGTTTTTAAATTTTCCTGTGCGCCGCCCTGGGTCCTTCTTGGAGAAGGGCGGGATATAAATTTAAATAAATAAAATAATAAATAAATAAACTTTAAACCGTCTACCGTGGATTGTACCCAATTCCTAAGAAGTCCATAAAGGGACCATGCATAAGTGCACCAGTGTGCCTACCGTCCCTGTCTTACTGTCCCCATTTATTTGTATTTACTTCCTTTGTTCATGCTTATGTCGCTATCTTTACATGCTATCTTGTACATGTTTGACAAAGAAACAAATCCATATAATCTTAAAACTAGCACTAGCACTTAGACTTATATACCACTTGATAGTGCTTTACAGCCCTCTTTAAGCAGTTTACAGAGTCAGCATATTGGTCCCCAACAATCTGGATCCTCATTTTGCTAACCTCGGAAAGACGGAAGGCTAAGTCAACCTTGAGCTAGTCAGCATCAAACCTCTGGCAGTGGAATGCAGAGTTAGCCGGCGATGCTGCATTCTAACCACTGCGCCACCATAGCTCAAAACAAGGTGAATTACTTTTTCCAGTAAGAGTTCAGATCATTTGCCCAAGAAATGTTTCTGTCATTCCATTGATTAGATCGCTTATTGGAAGTTCATTTTTAAAAGAGTATCTCAAAAATAGCAGTTTAATGGCAACTTACTTAGCCGAATGGAAAAAATCATACCACAAAGACAATGAGCAGGAGATGTTTTTGCACACAGATCTGAAGAGGGGTACGAACAGAAAGAAAAACTTCAGAATGAAATGTTACTGGTTTATTATAATTCCTTAGTGTCTTTCATCACTGTGCACTGTCTGACTTTCCAACAAAAGAATCAGAACAAAATAATTGCACTGACTTTTATTTAAAAAAAATGCATAGATAATCTTAATTTAGTTCAGCCTGTAAATTCAGTGCTTGAAATTAACTTCCAAGCATGTGCACTTATGGTATGATGTCAGCTCAGGTTTTTTTTTAAACTGGGCAAATGTGAAGGCTGGAGGGAAACTGCTTTGCAGAATCAAAGAGCGAGAGAAAGAAAGAGAAAAGGAAAAGAGAGCAGTTTTGACAGTGCTGTTGTTCATATTGTTTTGGCTTATGTATTTAGCAAAAAATGTTGGCATATTGCAGGGTTTGGTTTTTTTTGTCTGAATGCTGCAGAAGGTTGATTTACACCATGGAGATGGCCTTATTCACTGCACCCGGGCATGCTGTGTTATTTCAGCACGACGAATAGCTATAAGATGATATTGCAGAAAAGGCCATCAGAACAACATGAAGCAGAGGAAAGTGGCAGCTTCATTTTGCTTTTGCTTTTTAAAACAAGGAGTTGGTGTCATACTTGAACACCTCAGAGGAGCGGGCAGGGGCGGGGAGTGACCATGATCTTCAAAACCAATTTATGGTCTAGTAGCAGTGGTAGGATGTCTTGGTAGGCATGTCTTGGTGGGCGTAGCATGTCTTGGTGGGCACGTCTTAGTGGGCGTAGCATGTCTTAGTGGGCGTAGCATGTCTTGGTGGGCATGTCTTGGTGGGCATAGCATGTCTTGGTGGGCATGTCTTAGTGGGCGTAGCATATCTTGGTGGGCATGTCTTGGTGGGCATGTCTTGGTGGGCGTAGCATGTCTTGGTGGGCACGTCTTAGTGGGCGTAGCATGTCTTGGTGGGCATGTCTTGGTGGGCATGTCTTGGTGGGCATGTCTTGGTGGGCATGTCTTGGTGGGCATGTCTTCGTGGGCGTAGCATGTCTTGGTGGGCATGTCTTGATGGGCATGTCTTGGTGGGCATGGCAGGGGAAGGATACTGTAAAATTTCCATTCCCACTTCACTCCTGGGGAAGGTTACTGCAAAATCCCCATTTCCTCCCAATCAGCTGGGACTCAGGAGGCAGAGAATAGATGGGGGCTGGGCCAGTCAGAGATGTTTACCGGTTCTCAGAACTATTCAAAATTTCTGCTACCGGTTCTCCAGAACTGGTCAGAACCTGCTGAATACCACCTCTGCCTAGTAGGATTATTTTTCATATATATACCGTAGATGTGGGACTATGAACATTTTATAGATGCATCAACTGTCTCGCTAGTCAAATTGAGACTTAAACTGATGATGGTATTCAATACCCATTTTGGATTGGTTTGTCTGGAGCAGCTCATGGCCACATTTGGACAATCCATGTTGGTTACCAACTAAATGCGTCCCAAATGTCTCAATAAATATCTGATTGTCTGGGTGACCATGCTGATGACACTCATACTTGTTCCTTGTTGACCTCTTCAATAGGGCTGCCAAGCCTGGGCTTCTAGAATCTTGATTATTACTGGATGTTTGCAGCCCAGATATGGTAGCTATCATGTCAGTAACAGTATCTTTAACCACAACAGAAACTGAATCTAAAGAAAGTGATCCTCATTTAGGGAATCATAATTCTAAGAAAGCCATGGATTTTCCCTGCCCTGGAAAGAGTTGCATTGTCCCCAAAATAAGCATATAATATGCACAGTTCGGGGTGCTACAAGATTTGTATTTGTTTCTCATCTTCTAGACTAAGCAAGGAATAAGATTATCTTATATCTGTTTTGGCAAGCATTGGTCTTATGTGCTCTCTATGCTGGATGCTACAAATGCTATGCCTTTGTACTTACACTAGACTGGAAATTTAGATAGGGTAGAATTCAGGCAATTTCTAGAATGACTAAAGTAATTGGCTGTTTGATTATCTCTTTTGACTGGTATTTAGATGTTGTTTATTTCTATGTACTGTCAAGGGGTGATTTGTCTGAACACATTCTAGCATTTTTGGGCATGACTTGGTCTAGGATGCACACAGTTTACCATTTGAAACTATGGTTAAATTTGTTCATGGGTTGTGCAGTTAAAGAGTTTTTGTTATGTCTTCTGACTCCTAGTTGGTGTTCATGGATGTGCTCAGCTAGTCTTCTGTCTGTTTTTCTTAAATAGTAGCTGTTATAATCCTTACACTGTATATTGTACATGATTGTTGTTTTTACTTCTGCAGTTGTTTTGATTTACTTAGGATGTTTTGGAGGGCTTAAGTTGGCTTGTAACTACATTGATGCCATATCTTTGTAATAGTCTGTTGGTTGTTTCAGAGATGTTTTTGATGTATGACAGTGTTATCCTTTTCATAGCTTGTGTTGGTTGTGTTGTGGTGGGTTGAGTGGCCAGGCAATTTTTTTTTTGCATGAGTATCCATTTTGTTGGAAGATGTTCAAAAAGTCAGAAAGGAAACAAAAAGCCCTAAATCACCTTCTTGCCATCAATCAACACCCAGATCAGCAGAAATTAACACCAAGATAAATATTAGACCAACAATGAAGCTGTAAACAATATCCCAATCAGGAACTAGTAACTCAGACCAACATTCTAACAGTAAATGGCAGCCTAACCAAGGAACCACCAAGGACACTCCGATCAACACTGATAGGGCAAGGCACTAGGATATAAAAAGAAAGCAAACCCCATTCCCTTGTAGCATCGAGGATGTAACCCAGTTGGATAATGAAACATTTGTAAGAAAATAACCAAACTCAGAGAGCACCAAGGATCCCACAAATAGAAGCTCAGGTGTAGAGGCACAAAGTCAGCACATGTTTCAAATCAAATCAAATCTAATTATTGGATTGGATTGGATGTTTGCAAAATTAAGGTTTGAAGAGAACAAGGGAAAAAAGATATCTAGAGATGTCTACTGGAACAATTAAAGAAAGATTTTCTATGTGTTTCTTCTCAATCTCACCATGTTTTTTAAAAACTATGTATGTGCTTTTCAGGGAAAAGTGAATACTAAATTAACAGATATATATATTTCAGGTATTCTGTATAGTTTCTCTATTGTTTCCTCTCTTAGCCATCAAAATAATCTAAAGTGGCAAGCATAGGCCACAAAATACCCTAAAACCAGTCTGGTTCTTCCAATCAACTGGAATTGTTGATATTCCACATAGGGTCCAGTCCAAAGACTTCAAAACTGGAAGGATGAGATTATAAAATAGCCGGGGAAAGTGCTTTAATCTATATTTGTTTTTATGACAAAAAATGTATATTAGTTGGTGTTTTTCATGATCAGATTCCTTGGAAAACATGTGATGTGGTATTGGTTCAGTAGTCCCACAATCTTGGGAGTGGAGGAGGGGAACCAAGGATTTAAAAGACTCCTATATGTTATTCGAGCCTGATTAGTATTATCTGAATAAACCTTAAAGATTTGGTAAGTTTTTATTTCAGGAAACCCACCAGCTGCCTAACGATATCAACAACGCTCACTATTCATGGAGTTGCTTGGCTTGTTTCATTCTCGCTGCCAATTCTTTCTAAGCATCTTGACTCTGTTTAGAACTGAAGATGTGTTTTTAACAATTGCAAGCCTCAAGACAAGAAATTGGCATGTGGGTGGATGCTGAAAACAATTATCTGTCCAACAAACTTATCTCCTTTCGTGGGTGTACTTAAGCATCTTCCACTGAAATAGTCTTGGAACAAAACCCACTCTCTGCAGTCTTAGGATTCTTTCTCGGTTGCCTTTAACAGCTTTAACATGGTAAGTGGGTTTTTTTTTCCTGGCATGGTATTCATGGAATAGCCTGTGTCTTCTCCTCAGGCCATGCCTGGGGAAGCTTAAAGTCACCTTTTTACTCTATCAGTTTTTAAAAAGTAGCTGTTCCTCTGTTCTTGACCCAGTTTCTGCCATTGATATAATGTCGTAGCAGCTGTTTCTGCTACATCATAGTTGTTTATATCCTATTTATTTATAAGATAGGCATCCTGTGTCCTATTCTATTCGGGCTTTGGCAGCACTTGTGCCATGGTGAAGAACGCTGCTGCTATGTGTGGGGCAATGATGACTGTGTGGAAAATCCGGTATAGCATAAGAGTGCAGAGAAGAGCGGCAAAGATGATTAAGGGACTGGAGGCTAAAACATATGAAGAATGGTTGCAGGAATTGGGCATGTCTAGTTTAATGAAAAGAAGGATGATAGCAGTTTTCCAATGTCTCAGGGGTTGTCATGAAGAAGAGAGAGTCAAGCTATTGTCCAAAGCACCTGAAGGCAGGACAAGACGCAAAGGATGGAAACTAAGCAAAGAGAGAAGCAACCTAGAACTAAGGAGAATTTTCCTGACAATTAGAACAATTAATCAGTGGAACAACTTGCCTCCACAGGTTTTGAGGGCTCCAACACTGGAAGTTTTTAAGAAGAGATTGGATAACCATTTGTCTGAAGTGGTGTAGGGTTTCCTGCCTAAGCAGGAGGTTCGATTAGAAGATCTTCTGGCCCCTTCCAACCCTATTATTCTATTCTATTTCTGCATCAATTATTCATACTTGTTTCTTTTTTATTGTTATTGCTATTAACTATCTTGGATTATCTCTTAAGGTTAAGTGTAATTCAAGTGAATTAAGGAATGGTGCGTTGAATAGAGTTAGGTGCGCATAAATTTCAATCCAAGTATGGCATGCCACAGTTAATCAGTGGAACAACTTGCCTTCAGAAATTGTGAATGCTCCAACACTGGAAGTTTTTAAGAAGGGATTGGATAATTATTTGACTGAAATGGTATAGGGCAGTGATGGCGAACCTTTTTTGGCTCACGTGCCAAAAGCAGGGGGAGCGCAGGGGGCTGTGCGCGGGCGTGCCACACCCATAATGCTATGCGCATGATCCCAGCAAATATCCATACACGACCAGCGCTCCCCCCATTTTTGGTGTGCTTTTTTTGCTCTCGAAAACAGCCTCCTCCCCTCCCAGAGGCCCTCTGGAGGCTTCAGGAGCTTTCCTGAACCCTCCGGAGCACAAAAAACTGGCCCTAAGGGCAAACTGGAAGTTCAGGAACAGACTTCCATGTTGCTCATAGGGGCAGTTTTAGCCCTCCGGAGCCTTCAGGAGGCTTCCCTGAAGGCTCTGGGGGGCTGAAATTCTGGTTTGCCAGTATTCTGGTTTGATTTTTCACGCTCTGGAGGCTTCAAGGAAGCTATTGGAGGGCAAAAATGGCCTCAAAAGAAGGCATTTGCGCTGGCCAGCTGACAGGGCAACGCCTTGCGTGCCCTGATAAATGGCTCTGCATGCCACCTGTGGCACATGTGCCATAGGTTCGCTATCACCTGTATAGGGCTTCCTGCCTGAGCAGGAGGTTGGACTAGAAGACCTCCAAGGTCCTTTCCAACTCTGTTATTCTATTAAAAGTATTCTCTATGGTCATCTAGACACTGGGCCTAGTTGCTTTTGTCAATGAGGTCAAAACTGGACTCCTTGCATATTATCAGTAGAGCTTTTGTCTTGTGTATACTTGTCAGGGATGGAACTCATTCATTACTGTCTGTTCCTTACTGCTCTCTATGCCCTCTGTGCCTCCAGAAACTAACCAAAAAATAATTGGAAGGAAGCATTTTACAGCTACAGATTTCACTACCCTGAGTCATTGTACAAATTGCATACAACCACACTCAGAAATGTCTGTGGATATCAATTTTGACAAGCTTTCCTTCTGATCACAATTATAAATATATATATATATACAGAATCTCTAATTACAGGCAGAGGGTTATGTTCCATCTTTCTTTGGGTCCATGGGTAAATCCATCCTTAGTGAAAAATAAAGTTGTAATGAACTTCCACTTTTAAGAAATATTTTATGTGGGAGGGAATGAAGCAAGAGCAGCACAACCTTACTCAAGAAGAAGGTTTCTGTGGCAACAAGTATTAAATAATACTAATTCAATCAAACCCAGGTTTATCTATACTTATCAGTCCTGTCAAATATCCAGCCACAATTACTACTGTCCTGAGTATAATTGCCTATTGTTAAGCCATTTCCAGGATACTTAGACATGATTTTAATATAAGTCAGCAAGTGTCATTTTGCCTCTTTATAAATCTATGGTGAGGCCCCATCTGGAGTATTGTGTACAGTTCTGGTCACCATACCTTCAGAAGGGTATTATGGAAATGGAAAAGGTGCAGAGGAGGGCAACCAGAATGATTAGGGGGCTGGAACACCTTCCTTACCATCTGAGGCTGCAACGGCTGGGCCTCTTCACTCTAGAACGACGGTGCCTGAGAGGTGACCTGATTGAAGTCTATAAAATCATGCACGGTGTAGACAAAGTAGAAAAGGAAAAACTCTTTTCCCTATCACACAACACTAGAACTAGGGGGCACTCCATGAAACTTTGGGAAGCTAGACCTCAAACAAATAAGAGGAAGTACTTTTTCACCCAGAGGAACACTGGTCTATGGAACTCCCTGCCAGAAGAAGTGGTGACAGCTGTCAGCCTCGACACCTTTAAGAAAGGATTAGACGAGTTCATGGAGAACAAGGGTATCCATGGCTATCATTATAGATGCCTAAGGACACCCTCCGGGTTGGAGAGATAGGCAGGATATTTCTCAATGCCATTTGCAGGGAATCATAAGCAGGTAAAGACATCTGCTTGGGAATACCCTGAAGCAAATGGGGAGCCACTGTGTGAGACAGAATGCTGGACTGGATGGGCTGTGGCCTGTTCCAGCAAGGCTATTCTTATGTTCTTATGTTCTTAATATAGGAGTTACTTTAAAGAAGAGTATATATCTATACTGTCCACCTCTGGAATTTAGTGGCTATACTGTGTACAGTTTTTTAAAAAAAGAACTGACTTTATTTGGCCTCCAATAATTGAAATAAATCTTGTAGCATTTATATCTTGCAAGCCACTAAAACTATAAACTCTGATCCTTTAAGGAAGCTAGTAGGATTTAGGTAGCAATCCCTTTCCAACTGCGAAATGGCCACACTTAAAGTCGATTGATTTGATTGGTTTTTAAATGATGTTAATTCCCTTTGGGCTGAAGCCTGAGTGTTAAATTAGAATCAGATCTCCTTGGGTTCCAGCACTTTAATCCTCCATGAAGTTCACGTTACCCTAATAAACTGTGACAATCTTCTCCATTAGGGGTCTCCAACCTTTGCAACTTTAAGTCTGAAGGACTTCAGCTCCCAGAATTCTCCAGCCAGCTTTGCTGGCTGGAGAATTCTGGGAGCTGAAGTCCTTCAGACTTAAAGTTGCAAAGGTTGGAGACCCCTGTTCTACATCATTAGTTCTCAAAATGTGGTCCATGGACACCTGGTGGGGCCATGATGTTGTCACAGGGAGTCCACGAAGGCTTGAAGAAATGTTATGATTTAAATCTTGAGCTAAGTCTTGGGAGTCTGTGGCCCTGGTCCATGGCCACAAAAGATCTTTAAAGGGAGCCCATGGTGAAGAAAAGGTTGAGAACCACTGTTCCACATCACTATGAATTCACATGAATCCTATATCTGACATGGTCACCAATGCTTGCTGTTAATGAAGCCAACTGCCACCATTTCATGTCTGATGCTACTTAAGAGTTGGAGCTGAAGGAAACCAGTTTTGCCCCCACTTTTCCCTTGTTATTCAGAAATGTTTTATACATGATAAGGAATTATTATTCCTTCTCTGAAAACAAAAAGTCTTTCTTCTTCCATTTGCTTAGTATTAATTAGTTTAATTACTACAATTTTGAAAATGACTTACATGAATTGCCTTTTGTAGTGAGAACAGGAGAGATAAAATGATTGCACCAATCAAGTGTCGCTGGGGGGAAAAGAGCAGCTGCAGCAGAACAGAAAGATGAAAAATAGATAGGAACTGATCTTGCACCCAGGAATTGCGATTTTTTTAAAACAGAGTAGAGACCAAAGTTGTCCTGAATTTCTTTTATGAGTCCATAATGTTTACATTTTAGATCTAAGCAATTTGGCTAGAGAAAATATTAGTGGAGCAGAAGCAGGGGTGAAATTCAGCAGGCTCCGACAGATTCTGGAGAACCGGTAGCAGACGTTTTGAGTAGTTCGGAGAACCGGCAAATACCACCTCTGACTGGTTCCACCCCCATCTCTTCTCTGCCTCCCAAGTCCCAGGGGAGGGAATGGGGATTTTGCAGTAACCTTCCCCTAGAACAGTGATGAGGAAACTTCTTTGGCTCATGTGCCAAAAGCATTCATTCATTCATTCATTCATTCATTCATTCATTCATTCATTCATTCATTCATTCTTTGGCTCGTGTGCCAAAAGCGGGGGGAGTGCAGGGGGGTCGTGCATGGGCATGCCACACTCATAATGCTATGTGCACGACCACAGCATGCATGCGCGCACAACCAGTGGTTTTTTCACCCTCCCCAGGTTTCAGAGGCTTTCTAGGAGCCAGGGGAGGGCAAAAACAGCCTCACCCCCAGAGGCCCTCTGGAGGCTTCAGGAGCTTCCCTGAAGCCTCTGGAGCTCAAAAAACCGGCTGTATGGGCAGACCAGAAGTTCGGAAATGGACTGCCGGTTTGCTCGTAGGGCCGGTTTTAGCCCTCTGGAGCGTTCAGGAGACTTCAGGAGGCTTCCCTGAAAGCTCCAGAGGACAAAACATGACACTACGAGAAAATCGGAAGTGACTTCCGGATTGCTCGTAGGGTCATTTTTTGCCCTCCAGAGCCTTCAGGGAAGCCTCCTGGTGGCCCCTGAAGGCTCCAGAGGGCTAAAATTGGCTCTACGAGCAAACGGGAAGTCCATTTTTCAATTTCTGGTTTGCCCGTAGGGCCAGTTTTTTGCACTCCGGAGGCCTCAGGGAAGCTCTTGAAGCCTCCAGAGAGCGAAAAATGGCCTCAGAAGAAGGCCAAAGTCAGCTGGCCAGCACGTGCATGTGCGCTGGCCAGCTGACATGGCAAGCCTCACGTCCCCTGACAAATGGCTCCGTGTGCCACCTATGGCACGCGTGCCATAGGTTCGCCATCATGGCCCTAGAGTGAAGAGGGAATGAGGATTTTGCAGTATCCTTCCCCTGCCATGCCCACCAAGCCATGCCCACAGAACTGGTAGAAAAAAAATTGAATTTTATCACTGGGCAGAAGTATTGGCTGTAGGGAGGACAGAGAAGGGCAGTCCAAGGCAATGTGATTGAAACAATTTGAAACAAAGAAGAACATTGTGAATGTAATGGGGACACAAACAGAATACCTGATTGCAAAGCAGTTGCCTGGTGTTATCCTAAGACAGGGGTCTGCAAAGTTGGCTCTTTTAAGACTGGTGGACTTCAACCCCCAGAATGCCCCAGCCAGCATGGCTGGCTGGGGCATTCTGGGAGTTGAAGTCCACCAGTCTTAAAAGAGCCAACTTTGCAGACCCCTGTCCTAAAGAAAACGTGTAGCTCTGTTAAACTATCAGAGATAAGACCTACATTTGTCTTACTTTGCATCTTAAAGCAGAGGTCCCCAACCCCAGCATGGGCCCCAGCATGCCAGAAACTGGACCATGTAAACAAGTGAAGCTCCATCTGTGGGATGCAGGAAGCATGCAAAACCGGTTCACGAAAAAAACCTTTCTCCATGGAACCCATCCCTGGTGCCCAAAAGGTTGAGGGGAATATCTTGGGTGTATCTTGGATGAGATACTCTTTAAGGGTAGATTGGAAGTGTTACACAATCTTTATTTATATGCAGAGAAAGAGAAAGAGGGAAAACAGTTTCTTTCTTTTCTTTTTTTAAACAGTTTTATTTATTTATTTTTTGTTACAAATTTTAAATTCTTTTATAAACAAAGTGTTGCCTGGGCTTTTCCCTTTAACATTCTCTCATATGCATAATTCATTTTACCTCATATTTCCATTTCCGATTTCAGCCATTTTGTTTTCTTTCCATATTTTCCATCTTAAGCTTAATTTCTTCTTAATATATAAACAATATTATTATTTGCCCCTTCAAAGTTAACCAAATTTATCATTTCATTTCCATCTGTTATTCCATTTTACTGTAGGTAGCATATATCCTCAAATTCAATTTTTATATAGTAAGCATTTCACTTAATTAGTTATCCACAATTAACAATGTTAATATAGTTCCCTCACATCTTAATTAGCTGCATACCATTAACAATGTTAACACATTTCATTTTATTCTACTAATAAATCCTTTCTTCCCCTTTCTCCTTTGCTAACCATTTTTTCTTGGTCTCTCAAACATTCCAATTCTTTTAGGTTCTCTTGAGGGGAAGCAGTTTCTTGTTTGAGGTCAGATGAACTGTGTGAGACGATCAGGAATGCCAAAGCTATTGAGAAGGCCCAAGGACCTGACTATATTAGATAGATACAAACCAATTGGCTTCTCATAATAAAATTATTTTTGGTTTCTTTGAGAATAATGCATGAATTGAACAAAAAGATGGATGATATGCAATTAAACTCAAATATTCTACAGGAGAACCTTCTAAGGTGCAACATCAAGATAGATGAACTAGCAACACCAAGTCCACTGAAACTGTCCATTAGGACTTAACTTCCTCTGAAAAGTTCCTTAATTGAGGACAGAAGATGTGAAGAATTGCTAAAGGATGACTGTAATGTTAATTTCTGCAAGTTAAATATGAACTCTGAATCTTCATCATCAATCACCCAAAGTCTTTTAAATTAGAATCATGAATTTGACATTTTCCCTAGCATAACAATTACCATAGGCAGAAATTGCACATCCAGGATGTCTATAAATCATTGACTGAAAAAGTATAGGAGACCATTCATCAGCAGGTTTTAGAGCAAGGATTAACAGAACCTAGTGCATCAACTAGTCAATAATGTATTGTATAGTAATGAAAAAAGACAAAAATCCAAAATAAAAAACAACTTAAAACAAAATCAGATTAAAAATATTATCCCCGCCTCGAGTCCCTTCGGGGAGAGAGAGCGGGTTATAAATTTAAAAAAATAATAATAATAATAATAATAATAATAATAATAATAATAATAATAATAATAATTATTATTATTATTATTATTATTATTAAATTCTCAAAAGGCCCACATCAAGAAAAAATATAAAACTATTAAACTTACAACTGTGATTCAATTTTAAGCAATGGATTAAACCTAGACCACATGAAATCTTATTGCCAGCTGCTCTTGTTTGTCCTTTGGTACAGTGGGAGAAAAGCAGGCAGAGCTGTGGGAGGCAGAGTTAAATGTGTTATCAGTTTAGAGTTGTTGCATTCCCATAAGCATTCCAAGTGTAACCTCTCCTGAATTCCATTGACACTTATCTGGCACCAATTTAGTGTTGAACTTGAGTTGACCAGCGTGAATAAATCTTCTATGCTGCAATCTTAAGGAGTGGTCCTGATTCTTTGTGTCTGACAGGTATAGGGTTAATTTGCAGACAGTGTTTGGTGTGGATTTGACCAGCAAAGAACAAAATGCAACTATTACTTCCTAGATTTGGAAGTTTTATTTCTGTTGATCCAGGACAGGGATTTCATTTGCTTTTTGGGTGGGAGGGGAGAAAGTAGAATGATCAGAAGGTGATGCCTAGGAACAGAAAGGATACAGAATCCTCAGAAGAATTTGGCACCAATTATTTTGGGCTTTCTCAAAGATCTATCGCTGTATTCTTGAGCAAGGGATTTTTCTCTTAAGGGTAATTGTGGCCCATTTCAAGTTTGCAGTTTGCAGCAGGAAAACTGCCTTGAACCTTTCAAAAAGTGAAAATTAGGAGTAGCTTCACTCTAGCAGTCCCAGTCGAATAAGCTCAAATCCTTTTTCGCTCCACTGGCCTTAAACCAAATTCATTGAGATAAAAAATCAGGGAATTAAGTTCTTCTGCTTTCATTTGTACTGACATCACTTAGGTGAGCCTCACAATCCAAGAAGCAAAATCCGGTCATTGCTGGCAAGCAGATGTTTGTAACAGAAATAAATGGATGCTCTAGTCTCAGCAAGAGGCAGCTTCTAGTTGAGCTTGTTGGAGCTCAGAACATATGTAAGGTTGGGGCTGGTTAGTGTTGCATAGGAGACTGCCATGAATATTGCATGGAAGAAAGGTCATGGCAAGAAGAACACTGGGAAGGACATTCACGTGCTTGAAGTCACCAGAAGAAGCCAAGTCGTACTCAAGGGAGTTGTTGGACGTTAGCACCTACCCCTCTCTTAGGAAAATGAAATATTCTAGGAAATATTAAAAAGGCAGAATATTATACAGTGGTACCTCGGTTCACGAACGCCTCTGTTCACGACCAATTCGGTTTACGAACAGAAATTTTCCAAAAAATGTGCTCCGGTTCACGAACACCGTTTCGGTTCACGAACGGAAAAGTTCGTAAAAAAATGCTCCGCTTCACGAACTCCGCCTCGCTTCACAAACTCCGCCTCGCTTCACGAACTCCGCCTCGCTTCACGAACAGAAAAGTTCGTAAAAATGCTCGGATTCACGAACCCCGTTTCGCTTCACGAACCGGAGCTGCGGACATTTTATCTATGAACATATTCTATTCGCGAACAGAGTCAGTTCAAGAATCAGGACCAAAAAACAAGGTCAGAACGGATTAACCGGATTTACATTGAACCCTATGGGAAACTGTGCCTCTGTTCACGACCAATTCTGTTCGCGAACAGAGTCAGTTCAAGAATCACGACCGGCTTCCGGTTCCGGCTCCAGCGGCGACGGGCGAGCCTAGCGCTCGCTCACCGCTTTGTTGCCTTTTCTGCCCCCTCCCCCCCCACGGGGGCGAGACATCCGGTTACCGGAGGTCTCCCGTAGGGTCGGCTCGGAGGAGACGTTCTTCCTCACGGCGGTGGGGAGAGCGCTCCCCTCCGCGACCTAGGTGAGAAGGAACATGCTGCGGGGGGTTCTCCCTTCGCCAACGGCTGTCGGCGCCATTCTCTTCAATGCAGAGGGCTGAGCGGAGAGGTCGGAAGGTCTGCCGAGGCTTCAGCTGCGAGGGAGAGTGAGTTTTAAAAAAAGACTTTTTTTTTCCTTGCTGCCAGCCAGGCTGAACGGACTGGGAGGGGGGTGTTTGTTTC
The DNA here is from genome assembly GCA_039707465.1 of Rhabdophis nuchalis. Classification (NCBI taxonomy): domain Eukaryota; kingdom Metazoa; phylum Chordata; class Lepidosauria; order Squamata; family Natricidae; genus Rhabdophis; species Rhabdophis nuchalis. Next base: position 151,723,369 of record CM077645.1, read on the forward strand.
AAAACCCCCCCCTCGGACTTAAGCGGCACTTTAAAATGGCTTCTCTGGAAGAGAAAGCAGAAATCTTAAATCCGGACTGTCTCTAACAAGGGAAAGTGGTATGCGGCTACTTGCAACATTGTTTCTAGGTCTGGCTGGATTAAAAAAAATTATTTTTCTACTCTCTCCTCTGGGCTCTGAGATGGGCGGTGGAAGGTGGCTTTTCTTTGTCCCTGCCTGATTATTTCAACTATGGAAAATTCCCAGCGTCTCTTTACAATTGGGACTCTCTCTGGATATTGATGAAGATTTTTTTTTTTGCTGGATTTGTGATTTCCTTTCTGGAGTACCTTCATTATTATAACTATTGAGTTGGAAAATTGTCTCTCTCTTGGTTCCTGAATTTTACAACGTTTCAACCTTGATCAGAACTTTTGGCTCCCGGTTAGTCTCACCAACCCCACCCTGAAAACGCCATTTTGGTGGCATTGACTTTAACAGTTAATCATGGCTCAAGAAACAGCACTGGCAAGCTTAGAACAACGGATGGCTTCTCTTGAAACTGTTATACAAACTTTGGTAAACGAAATTCAGGCCCAGAGGGCAGAAAACATCAATTTCAAGAAGGAGCTATTGGAGACACGGAAGCAAGTGCTGGAAAACACACAGAAGACTGAAGAATTGGAAGGGGGGTTGGTGGGGGTTAAGGGAGAGATTAAAAATGTTATTAAAGAGGTTGGGGAAACAAATGGGCATGTGTCTAGGATAGATATGGAAAGAATGACATATTTTTTGAGATTTCAGAACGTTCTTGAGGAATCTGGTGAATGCCTCCCTGATCTTATGAGCACAATTTTAGCAGACTATTTACAAAAACCTAAAGATGAGATCAGGGGGGACATTGACCTAGCCTACAGAATTAACTCAGCATATGCCAGGATAAATGAAGTGCCTAGAGAGATACATGTGAAATTTGTTAGAAGGTCAACCAGAGAGGAAATCCTGAAAGTGCAGAGAGGTAGTCCATTAATCTACCAACAAAAAGAGGTTGCTATTTTGAAGCAGATCCCTAGAAAGATTCGAGAAGCAAGGAGGAAATTTTCCTTCTTGTCTAAAATTTTATTTGATCATGGGATTTGGTTCAAGTGGGTGACACCTGAAGGGATGCTGGTGTTCTGGGAAGGAGGAAGAGTGAGGATTAAAACAGTTGCTGAGGCGGAAGCCTTTCTTAAAAAACATTCCTCTGCCCTGGGGGAAGATCCAGGGGGGACGGAGGGGGCCACGGCCCCGCCCGCTGGGGGCCAGGGAGGAGAAAAAGAAGATACAATAGCCAAAAGACTTAGATCGAAAAAATAACTCTGCCTTGATTTTTCTGAACAATTTTGCATAATATTTGTATCTGGATTTTTTGTAAATGTCTGACAGCATGGAACTGAGAATTTAGGTATATGTACTTGCTTTTACCTTGTAGTGTTATGAAAAATATTTTTTTTTTTGTTATTTTTTTTTTATTGTGTATTTTGAGGTCTCGGAAGGGCCGACGACTCTGACGTGAATGCTCTCAAAATTTCTTTGTATCCCTTACCCCACCCTATAGAAAAGATGTAAAACCAATAAAACTTTTTCAATATAAAAAAAAAGAATCACGACCAAAAAACAAGGTCAGAACGGATTAACCGGATTTACATTGAACCCTATGGGAAATTGTGCCTCGCTTCACGATCAATTCGGATCGCGAACAGAGTCAGTTCACGAATTAAGTTCATGAAGCGAGGTACCACTGTATTTCCCTGGATGTTTTAGGCAGGAAGCGGACTCACTCTTAATAGCCCCACCCTCCTCAATAGCCCACAGCAGATGTCAGCACTTAAGAGATCAAGAGATAGCTAGGTCTATTCATAAGCAAATGCCCTCACCTAAGATCCAACAAAGGTAGGATTAGCCCTCTACCCATCTAGTAACAGAACTCACCACATGGCACCTGGGGAGATTACATCTCCCAGCAAGGCTCGACCAAGCTTGGGACTCAAGACACTGTAAAGTTAACCCTACATGGCCCCATGGGATTCTGACAATCAACCAGAATACATTTCTTACATAGAACAGAAAGCTCCAAGGCCGGGCCCAAGAGAGGGTATACATCTCTTCCTCTCCCCCCATCTCTCTTCCATGTGCCCATAACCTCAAGCCATGTGGTCCTGTCCACCATTAAAACCATTTTTCCATTCAGCCACCATGTTTCCAGTGTCTTTCTCCCCACTTGGAACTGAATCTAGAAGGACATTTCTTCCAAGAGAGTCTTTAACCTTTATGCTGTTATAGCGTAGGTTGAGAAACAACCTGAGAAGTCATGATTAAAGAAAGATTTATTCAAAGTTGCTACTAAAAATATCTGAATTCATACATATTCTCCTAAAGTTCATCCTCCCCTGTTCATATTTAATTCTCTAATAAAAAAAAACAACTTAATATTAGGAAGTGACTGAGAGTAGAGCAGATGGCTGGAAAGCTAATTGGCAATTTAACAACTCAAGAACTGTCACACTTTGTAAAATACAATGCTCCATATAACTTTGGTGGTGTCCAGAGCAGATGCTTTAGGCAGAAGGCTACACTCTTGGCCAAGCAAGATAAGGAAGCTGAGTCATTAAAAAAAAGTGAGTTCACATCTAACGATTAAGGCTGTGCTTGTATTTTTAGGGACCAAAGGCCAAATTTAGAGTAAATCATAGCAGTTCAAGATGCTGTTAGGCACCAGGATGATGCAGATGGTATTAGCCAGCCTGCCCTGAGTCAAAATTAAATGCAAAGATCTGTTCCTGATCTGCATGTATCTATTTTAGCTCTAGTCTGCTAAGTGGTCGCTGCAAGGGCAGGTCTGCTCCTCCGTATTGCAAAAGTCAACCACTGAATGGGAATCTGAATGTAAATATTCATATCTCTCTAGATTTTGGAAATGCAGAGTTGTGCCCTTCTATTCTTTCACAACTGATGTTCAGTTCAGTGTCTAATAGGAGCCTTATTTTCCAAAATTCCTTGTAGGTAACTGGACTGCTTCAAGGATTTGTTGCTAAGGTCATGTAATACATTGCAGGAAGGATGGGATAATCTGCATATCTCCTTTATACATAGTTATTATTAAGATGTGATGCGTTTATTAGATTGACATTCTGCATGCTATTTTACCTTCTGAGTCCCAGAAAGGGGTCTGATGACCATCTGGCTGATCTTGTTGGGCTTAAAAAAAACAGGTTTTGGTCTAGTTAGTGCTTGGATGAAGACTACCAGGGAATACGGGGTGTATAAGCTGGGTTAGGAAGTTGGGGGGGAAAAACCCTGGAAGAAGGCACTAACAAGTCCATTCCATATTATGACAAACAAATGAAGTGGATGTGCATATGAAGTCAGCAAGTGCTACTGACGCATTTTCTGATATGCTTTGGGAGCAATCAGGAAAAGGGGAAAAAATATATAGTCTTAAACAGTTCCCTAATAACAAATGTTATTAAATAGAAGTAGTTTCCTTCTGTCCAGGCTTTCCTAACTATAGCTCTGTGCTTTTCTCAACCTCAGGCTGTGCATAGCATTACATTCCTGTTTTCAAGAATTTGTAATTTCTGGGCAGTGTGAAATTGATCCTCAAACCACCCCCTATGTTTTTCCTCCAATATTTACCCCCAGGAAATTTCCAACTGCATAGGGCAAAGGTACCCAAATCCATTTATGGCATCCTTAGTGCTTTATTTAGCCATGAGTCCCTAGCTGTCAAACTCATGGTCTTTGGGCCAGATGTGCAATGTACTGGCCATGCCCAGGCCAGGTTTAGTGAAGGGGCAAAAAGGAGTGATACAACATGTGATGCCGTGAGTTTGACACCCCTGCCCAAGCTGTTCTGTGTACTACAGTGTGCCGAGACACTTAGAAACCTGTACGTTTGTTAGTGTGCCATGTCATACCAGAAAACACGGGCATAGGGAGATTGGAAAATACCTGGATGACCTCCAATTTAACCTACTGCCACCAAGAGCCTCCCACCAGCCCGTACGCTCCCATAGAGAGGGTCTCCTCATGGTGCTGTCGGCTAGACAATGTTGACTGGCGACACCCAGGGGGAGAGCCTTCTCCGTGGGAACACCTGTCCTCTGGAACAAATTTCCCCTGGAATTAAGAACTATCCCTGACTTACGCACCTTCCACCGTGGTCTCAAAACATTTTTTTTCCAACAAGCCGGGCTGGCATAAAACATGGTTTTTTAAATTCATATTTTTATTAATTTTAATCAGGGTTAGTTTGGGTTTTTTTCCACGTTTCGGCCAGGTTTAACATGTTTTTAAAAGCTTTTTAACTTTTGTATATTTGTTTTTATTCTGGCTGTACACCGCCCTGAGTCCTTCGGGAGTAGGGCGGTATAAAAAAACCAATAAACTAACCTAACCTAACCTAACCTAACCTAACCTAACCTAAACTAAACTAAACTAAACTAAACTAAACTAAACTAAACTAAACTAAACTACTGATCATTGATCATGATTAAGGTACCTTCAGAATAAGATCCCTAGGCAAAGAGATGGACAAGGCAGAGACAAGATGATAAAATATTTGTACCCAGGCTATTGTTGCTCAATCAAGATCAGCCCATGTCCAAATATCTAGGAATGGTGTTATGGTTCTGATTTGCCACTATCAGCCTAATAAATTGATCAGCCTTTGCAAAGCTGGCCAGGTCTACCTATGGAGTTTCCATGTGAAGGCTTCTAATATGCATTAGAATCGGTACCAGATGCCATCTAGTGTGATATGGCTGAGGACTCAATATAAGACCCCTTACGCACAAGCTTTATCTCCACAGCACTGAGGATGTTTTTAGTTGATATCCGATATTGCTTCCCCCCCCCCCCCCTTCTGCCCCATCAAATTTGAAATGTCAATGTAGTTTTGGGCATGATTGCACAGACCAATGCTAATTTTGTTTTTGTGAATGCATTTGACATTTTTATTCATTTCTTTGCAGATATATTTGTGGTGCAAGGACAGGGCTTTCTAATTTCAGAAATAAGTCCTCTTGTCCAGCTAGTATCTGTGTTTGCTTATTTCCTGAAGAGGGTTAACCCTAACCCTAACCCTTTTAAACAGTCTTGGAATTGTTATTTTCCTGCAATGTCTTTCTGATGCCATCAGAATGACCTTTGACCTCCACTTAGGCATTTGTGTACATACTTCTAGGACAGAAGTGCTTATAGTATCAGTGGCGCCTTAAGCCTTCCATAGAGGTCAGAGCCCTGATGGGCAAAACAGAAAGCTATTCAGCAAACAGCTCTGAAGAGCTAAATATGTATATACACAACAGAGCTTAAAGCTTTATGGTAGATTTCCATTATTAAGCTAGGAAGCAAGACCTGTTTGGTTCTCATCTAAAGACTGTCAAAACAGTTGCTGTTCCTATTAAAAAGTTGAAATACCCTTTCAGTAAGCTTGGCATTGGGCCCCAAGTAAGAAAACCACAGAGGTGACCATATCATAGCTTGCAGGGACTTTGGCAAACATGGCTAATTATAATCCTTCCCAAGAATGCCTAAGATTTCAGTGTTGGCCACTCCTTACTGATGCTTCATAATGCTAGACTTAATGTCCTGATATTTCCATGGGGTAGCTGGGGAACCCTGGTCAACATTGCTCTACAAGGTCCTTCAAGTCTTAGTGTCTTCATGGACATATCAGTGCAGTTTTCTTGGCAACCCTAATGAAGAAATTTGCCATTGCCCTCTGCCAAGAAATGGTTTGCCTTTCTAGTTTAATTTACTATTATTATAATATTTCACCACTCTCCTTAATCTCTGAGTTCATACACGGTCAGCCAAATACTGCCCTCTAGTGAGGCTTCTGCATTATCGCAGTTTTGATAAAGTAGTTCAGAGGTGTCAAACTTGATTGAGGGCCGCATCAGCTCGACATCACTCATGTTGGGGGCCCCTGTGATAGCCCAAGCATTCCGCCAGCAAAAATGGGCTCCTGAGCTCCGTTTCGGCTGCGACGGCATCCTGCAACTCTCTGCCAGTGAAAACTGAGCTTGGGAGGGCCCCTTGAGCTCTGCTTTTGCTGGCAGAGGCACCACAGGTCGGTCCTTAGCTGCTTCCAGGGTGACCCCTGATCTAAGCATCCTGCAGGCCAGATCCGGTTTCCAATTTGACACCTCTGAAGTACATAGAAAAGATCACAGATGGTCCTAGACTTACAACCACAACTGACCCCAACATTTCTGTTGCTAAGTTAAACATTTGCTAAGTGAATTTTGCCCCATTTTGCAATCTGTCATATTACAGTTGTTAAGGATAATCACTGCAGTTATTAAATTAGTACACCTGTTGTTAAGTCAACCTGGCTTCCCTGTTGACTTTGTTTGTCAGAAGGTGGGACACTGCAACCGTCATAAGTATGAGTCAGTTACCAAGCATTGGAATTTTGATTAGGTGGCCATGGGGGATTCTGCAACAGTCCTAAGTGTGAGAAATGAACATAAGTCACTTTTTTCAGTGCAGTTGTAACTTTGAACAGTCACTAAATGAACTGTTGTATGTCAGGGAGTAGCTGTATTCTTCTCTCCCCAGTTACTCCAAGGGATTTTAGTAAATTCCTCAAAAATAATAACCATTTTATTATTGTGTGGAACCCAGAATCGGCAGTAACAGACTCAAACTCAACCCATCCAAGACCAAGTGGCGGTGCTTTCCGGGCCCCGGTTTAGCCAGGTGATTCCATCGCTGGCCAAGGGGGGCGAATTATTGGCCCCCATGGAGAGGGCGCGCAATTTAGGAGTCCTCCTGGATTCCCGGCTGTCTCTGGAGGACCATGTGACGGCCGTGGCCAGGGGGGTGTTTTACCAGGTTCACCTGGTCCACCAATTTCGCCCCTTACTTGACCGGGACGCCCTTCCCACAGTCACTCAAGCACTCGTGACTTCCCGTCTGGACTACTGTAACACTCTCTACATGGGGCTCCCCTTGAGATGCACTCGAAGGTTGCAGTTAGTCCAGAACGCGGCCGTGCGGATAATCATGGGAGCCTATCGGCAATCCCATATAACACCTCTCCTGTGCGAGCTGCACTGGCTACCTGTGACCTTTCGGGTGCGTTACAAGGTATTGATGACCATCTTCAAGGTGCTCCATGGCACGGGGCCTAGTTACCTGCGAGACCGTCTGCTGCCCCATACGTCCCTACGTCCGATTCGCTCCCACAGAGAGGGTCTTCTCCGGGTGCCGTTGGCCGGGCAATGCCGGTTGGCGACACCCAGGGGACGGGCCTTCTCTGTGGCGGGCCCAGCCCTCTGGAACGATCTACCTCCCGAACTCTGTGTCATCTCTGACTTCCGCCTGTTCCGCCAGCGCTTAAAAATGTACTTTTTTCATCTAGCCAGCCTGGCATGAACTACCCGACACCAAATTGACTTTTAGTTGATCAAAGTTTTTAATTTGGGGTTTTTAATTATGTTTTAGCGCACGGTTGGGTTTAATATAGTTTTAATGAGTCTTTGTATTTTGTATATTTGTATTTTTGTATTTTTTTTTTTTATATTGAAAAAGTTTTATTGGTTTTACATTTTTCTATAAGGTAGGGTAAGGGATACAAAGAAATTTTGAGAGCATTCACGTCAGAGTCGTCGGCCCTTCCGAGACCTCAAAATACACAATAAAAAGATAACAAAAAAAAAACATTTTTCATAACACTACAAGGTGAAAGCAAGTACATATACCTAAATTCTCAATTCCATGCTGTCAGACATTTACAAAAAATCCAGATACAGATATTATGCAAAATTGTTCAGAAAAATCAAGGCAAAGTTATTTTTTCGATCTAAGTCTCTTGGCTATTGTATCTTCTTTTTCTCCTCCCTGGCCCCGAGCGGGCGGGGCCGTGGCCCCCTCCGTCCCCCCTGGATCTTCCCCCAGGGCAGAGGAATATTTTTTAAGAAAGGCTTCCGCCTCATCAACTGTTTTAATCCTCACTCTTCCTCCTTCTCAGAACACCAGCATCCCTTCGGGTGTCACCCACTTGAACCAAATCCCATGATCAAACAATGTTTTAGACAAGAAGGAAAATTTCCTCCTTGCTTCTCGAATCTTTCTAGGAATCTGCTTCAAGATAGTGACCGTTTTTTGTTGGTAAATTAAAGGGTTCTCTCTCTGCGCCCTCAGGATTTCCTCTCTGGTTGACCTTCTAACAAATTTCACATGTATCTCTCTAGGCACTTCATTTATCCTGGCATATGCTGAGTTAATTCTATAGGCTAGGTCAATGTCCCCCCTGATCTCATCTTTAGGTTTTTGTAAATAGTCTGCTAAAATTGTGCTCATAAGATCAGGGAGGCATTCACCAGATTCCTCAAGAACGTTCTGAAATCTCAAAAAGTATGTCATTCTTTCCATATCAATCCTAGACACATGCCCATCTATTTCCCCAACCTCCTTAGTAACATTTTTAATCTCTCCCTTAACCCCCACCAACCCCCCTTCCAATTCTTCAGTCTTCTGTGTGTTTTCCAGCACCTGCTTCCTTGTGTCCAATAGCTCCTTCTTGAAATTGATGTTTTCAGCCCTCTGGGCCTGAATTTCGTTTACCAAAGTTTGTATAACAGTTTCAAGAGAAGCTATCCGTTGTTCTAAACTTGCCAGTGCTGTTTCTTGAGCCATGATTAACTGTTAAAGTCAGTGCCAGCCAAAATGGCGTTTTCAGGGTGGGGTTGGTGAGGCTAACCGGGAGCCAAAAGTTCAGATCAAGGTTGAAACGTTATAAAATTCAGGAACCAAGAGAGAGACAATTTTCCAGCTCAATAGTTATAATAACGAAGGTAATCCAGAAAGGAATCACAAATCCAACAAGAAAAAAATTATTCATTAATATCCAGAGAGAGTCCCACTTGTAAAGAGACGCTGGGAATTTTCCATAGTTAAAATAGTCAGGCAGGGATAAAGAAAAGCCACTTTCCACCGCCCATCTCAGAGCCCAGAGGAGAGAGTAGAAAAATAAATTTTTTTTTTAACCAGCCAGACCTAGAAACAATGTTGCAAGTAGCCGCATACCACTTTCCCTTGTTAGAGACAGTCCGGATTTAAGATTTCCGCTTTCTCTTCCAGAGAAGCCATTTTTAAGTGCCGCTTAAGTCCGAGGGGGTTTTTTTGAAAACAAACACCCCCCTCCCAGTCCATTCAGCCTGGCTGGCAGCAAGGAAAAAAAGTCTTTTTAAAACTCACTCTCCCTCGCAGCTGAAGCCTCGGCAAGCCTTCCGATCTCTTCCGCTCAGCCCTCTACATTAAAGTGAATGGCGCCGACAGCCGTTGGCGAAGGGAGAACCCCCCGCAGCATGTTCTCCTTCACCTAAGCCGTGGCAAAAGGGTCGCCTCCCCCACCGCCGTGAGGGGGGGCGTCCCTGCCGAGCCGGCCCTACGGGAGACCCCCAAAAAAGGGGCGTCTCGCCCCCGTGGGGGGGCAGAAAAAGCAACAAAACGGCGAGCGAGCGCTAGGCTCGCTCGTCGCCGCAGGAGCCGGAATCGGAACGCGGCCGTGCGGATAATCATGGGAGCCTATCGGCAATCCCATATAACACCTCTCCTGTGCGAGCTGCACTGGCTACCTGTGACCTTTCGGGTGCGTTACAAGGTATTGATGACCATCTTCAAGGTGCTCCATGGCACGGGGCCTAGTTACCTGCGAGACCGTCTGCTGCCCCATACGTCCCTACGTCCGATTCGCTCCCACAGAGAGGGTCTTCTCCGGGTGCCGTTGGCCGGGCAATGCCGGTTGGCGACACCCAGGGGACGGGCCTTCTCTGTGGCGGGCCCAGCCCTCTGGAACGATCTACCTCCCGAACTCCGTGTCATCTCTGACTTCCGCCTGTTCCGCCAGCGCTTAAAAATGTACTTTTTTCATCTAGCCAGCCTTGCATGAACTACCCGACACCAAACTGACTTTTAGTTGATCAAAGTTTTTAATTTGGGGTTTTTAATTATGTTTTAGCGCACGGTTGGGTTTAATATAGTTTTAATGAGTCTTTGTATTTTGTATATTTGTATTTTTGTATTTTTAATCTTCCTATGCACCACCCTTTTGTGGGAGATGGGCGCGGGATATAAATATGAAAAAATAAAATAATAATAATAAATAAATAAATAAATAAGAACCATCGTATTCCATTGTTAGGTGAAAAAAAAATGGGAGCATTTAGTTTCTTTTTTTTGTGGCAAGGTCTTTTTTTTGTTACACAAATAAATATTTATGAACAAAGCATTGTCCACTGTTTTTTCTTTTACATCTTCCCATGTACATAATCCATTTTACATCATAATTCAATTCCAATTTCAGCTCTATTATTCTCTTTCCATATTTTCCATTTTACACTTATTTCCTTTTTAATACATTAACAATTTCATTAATTGCCCCTTCAAAGTTAATCCAATTTATCATTTCCTATTTCATCTTATCAGTCTATTTTACTCCAGTGAAATCTTCTAGCTGTTTTCCATTTTCAGTTCCTTTTTCCTCCATATTCTTGTTCTTCCATTAAACCCTCTATTACTCTCTGCTCTCCTATTCCCTGGTCTGAGTTGTCCATCTAGTTTTCTTATTTTTTCTTGCACATTTTTTAGCATAATTCATTGTACATCCATGATCTCAATTTAACTATTTAAACATTTTTAAAAAGAAAGTTTGCACTATATCACAATAATCCTCTCATATGCATAATCTCTTTTACATTATAGTTCTGTTTTCACTTTCCGCTCTATTATACAATAAGCTTAGTTAGCTATCTACAATTGATAATATTGCGATTCTCTTATATCTTAATTCTCTATATATCATTAACTGCTTTAATACCATTCCTTTTTCCCAATTAATTAGTTTAAGATTTTCAAGTTGTCTCACATTTAATTCACTCATATGCATTCTCTTTCCATATTTTCCTTTGTAAACTTATTACTTATTCTTATAACATAAGCCATATCACAAAATTAGCCCTTCAAAATTAAATCAAATCACCCTTTTCTCTAAACAACATACATCTTCTAGTTCAATTTTTTCATAAAAGATTTAGCTTAATTAATTATCCACAATTGATAATATTATTATAATTCCCTTATATCGTAATCAATTACATATGATTAACAATATAAATGCAATTCTCTTTGATCTACTAATATGTCCCTTCTTTCCATCCCTTTTCCTCTAACCATTTTCTCTAAATCTCTCAAAGCTTCTACTTCTTTTTTGTTTTCTTCTTTCCTACCATTCTCCTATCTTCTTCTTTTTCTTATTTTTATAATTCTTGTCTCCTTTCTTTCAAGTCCTTTCTTTCACTTGTGGTGTTATTATTCTAATAATTTTCCCCAGGGTTTTCCCTCATCTTTTACCACTTTTACCATCTTTGCTATTTAATTGTTTCTTTTTGGTGGGATATTCCTTCTTCTTCTTCTTCTTCTTCTTCTTCTTCTTCTTCTTCTTCTTCTTCTTCTTCTTCTTCTTCTTCTTCTTCTTCTTCTTCTCCTTCTCCTTCTCCTTCTCCTTCTCCTTCTCCTTCTCCTTCTTCTTCTTCTTCTTTTTGTGCCACAGTAAATCCTAGTGAAATCGTCTAGCTTTTTTTTTATTTTGAACCCCTTTTTCTTTGATGATCTCTTCTTGTTCTCCATTTGAGGCTTCTTTTACCCTCTGCTTTCCTATTTGCAATCTTGTGCCCTGTCCACATTTCTGATTTTTTTCCTCACCATTTACACATTCATGTAAATTTTTTAACATCTCAAATAATTCTTCCTACATCCCGAGTTCCATAGTGCCGATTTATCTAATTTAACAATTTAACATTTTTTTGAAGTTTTCTAATTATATCAGGTAGTTTAAAATTTTAAGTCCATGTAGTCTCTTTTTTCTCCTTTTCCTTTTAATTTCCAAATTCCAAAGTCCAATTTTAATTTTAATCCAGTCTATTTTGTTCCGCAGCCATAAACAGTCAAAGCCAAATGCTGTTATGAAAACAAGCACTCCTTAAAATTTCTCACCACTTCACGGTATCTTTTCTGTCACCAAGGCCAAATTCTCCAGCTGCACTGTCCCTTTCACTGTCTCTAAATATTGTGGTATTGTAGTATTTTCTACTCGCCAGCAGATGGCCGCTCTCCGCAATACACTCTGACCCACTAGTTATCAACAACTGTCAAAAACCACTTATAATCCACAAAAAAGAAAAAGTAGCAAAAAAAAAGGAACTTTGCCGCCAGGTTCTTTATGTTCATTGTTTTTAATATCGAAATATTAAAAAAATCGAAATACAAAAATACAAATCTTCTGAGGTGCTTTAACTTTCATTTTGTCTTTCTTCCTCCACAAAATTTCCCAAATTGCCAATTAGCTGCTTATTCAGCTCTGTGACCCTTTTTAATTTAAAGTTTCTTTTCAGCTGTGAGTTAGCCAATCACTCACCTGGTTCCAACACTCCGTTCTGACACCACTCCTGCTCAAAAAACGTGGTCTGGTGCCCCAGCTTTAAAACGGTCATTGAATATGGCCGCCACCTCTGCTCTCGGTTCGGAAAGCTTTTCTCTGACCTACCAAGGAACTTACCAGGTCTTCTTGGTTATCCGAGATGCATCTCCTTCTTCCCCGTCCCTATAGGATGGTTCCTGACAGCAGTTTGTCTGGCTGGCTTTTCACGGTACTCATGGGAGCCCACTATTTTCCAGCCCGTCTCGCTGCGACACTTCCGGTTTCTGGAGCATTTAGTTTCTTATACTATTTATATAGTGTGTGTATATTCTGGATATACAGTATATATATTCAGAACAAAGTCATAATACACATTAATTTGCTTCAGTGAAAACTGAGCAAGTATAATGAATCAAATGCTGTGTGAAAAATAGTCAACGATATTCACTGTTCAGGGTTGTTGATTTGGGATGAAAGCCTCAAAGAGGCTTGGCTAATCTTCTGAGCATATAAATGCAACTCAAGTATTCATTTAGTTTTCTAGAAGGAATTCAGCTCTCTGTTGGGTTGATGCCAATAATCTAAGTAGCGTAATACTGAGCACAGTTTCAAAACAGACAATATGTTAACCCGGTGAGGCCTTATTTATGTTTTACTGAAATCCAAATAAAAAACCTGAGGAGAGGGTGAATTTAGAAGTGTAATAGTTAATGTTTTGCTGAAGCTATTTACCTCTGTCTTCAGGCTGTTCAAGCATATCAGCATAATAAAAATATTTCTAAAATAACTACCCACACAAATGCTGAAATACATTTATTTCCTATATCTTGAATATTTCAATGCTAAATTAGTGTAGATGGGATTATTATCCATTTCCCCCTCTTCTTCCTTCCCTGCCCAAGGCTGAGTGAAAGTTTCACAATTATTTCCAAATTTTGCTTTGTATTTTCTAAAACATTTGTCTGGTTTATTCTCACTGATTGTAATGTCTTGTTTATGCAAATAATTGTAAGTCAAATCTGAGACAAATGTGTTTATTTATGGCAAGGTGCCAATTAATTCCTTCTATATTTCCAAAGGAAACCAAATTCATTCTGGAACTGTTTAGATCTAAAATGCCAAAGCAGGGTAGATAGGAATTAAATATAATTTCCCATATTTTAAACAGATTGTAATAATCCAAAAGCTTCTAGCCAGGACAGCCCTGGGCATGTTTACTTGGAAGAAAATCCATTGAAATCAAATGAACTAAGAAATATACACTAACTCAATATAAAACAGGAATTAAGCCAGTTTCCAAATTATAGGAAAAACAGTACATACAAAATGCTGACCCATCTATAATGTATCAATTCAAATCAAATCTTTATTACAATCATAGAACTAGCATAGGAAGATGGAATATAGCTATTTAAAAATGCATAAAGGATACATCAGGAGGAAAAATAAAAATCTGAAAACTGTCAAAAGTTGAAAGATATAAACATTATATGAATTTAAATCTAAAAGTGTTTATGAAAAGCAAGAATCTAAAAGAAGGGATAAGAGCATTAGATGATCATGAAGGAGCATAAGAGGTTAGTGTGTCGTAGACTATGTCTATCAAGTCACAAAGCAGTCTAATACGGTGAACAAGGTGCTCATGAAATCTAGTTTATAGCATAGGTCGTCATCCAATGTGGAATCTAGAATGCAGAACCTGACAACATAGCATGTTGTTTGGTATCTGCATCTCCAAAATATCTTTCAATCCTGAGAGCCCAGTTAAGCAGAAGTCAGTCATGCCACTGAGCTTCGAGAAATTGTTAAGGGCTTTGGTGGTGAGTCGGCTCCCTCGCCCCTCTCGGGCTCCCAACGGCGTGAGCGGATGCACCTGCGCTCTCCCGCCCCGGGCACGTGCTCTCCCAAGGGGGCTGCCCCCTCCTCCCTCCTCCTCCTCTCCGGCCCTTTCTAAGAGTAGCGGCGCTCACTGCGACCCAATTCCTATCAAGCCACGGATCAGCACCAGTCCGCGGCCCGGAGGTTGGGGACCCCTGCTCTAAGGCACCTGAGGGTAGAACAAGAAGCAATGGGTGGAAACTAATCAAGGAGAGAAGCAATTTAGAACTGAGGAGAAATTTCTTGACAATAAGAACAATTAATCCATGGAACAAGTTGTCTCCAGAAGTTATGAATGCCCCAACACCGGAAGTCTTTAAGAAGATGTTGGATAGCCATTTGTCTGAAACGATATAGGGTTTCCTGCCTAGGCAGGGGGTTGGTCCCTTCCAACTCTGCTATTGCATTGCATTGCATTTTATTGTATTAAAGGTGGGTAAATCTTTCAGGAAGGCCCTGAAAGAGAACATGGGTGTATTGCAGATCACATGACTGCATCAAGAAAGCAGAGGGATTAAACAAAAATGAGGTTAAAAGCTAAGAATTGGTGCAAAGGTGGAATGGGTACACGTTTTTGAAATGAATCTTTTTTTTTCTTGTTATGTAGAGATTGTTGCTTCATACAGTGCCATGAATATCGAGCAACACAATATGAGTAAGAAAGGACCAGGTGAAGTCATTCACATCATGATATCATTGTAGCTTCTATTAGATGTCTGGACCGCCAAGGCTTTTCCTGACCATGGACGTCATGACTGGAAGTTATGTGTTAGAAGATGATCAGCACAGTACAAAACCATAACATCAATCAATCAATGAATCAATCAGAGCTGGAAGGGACCTTGGAAGTCTAGTCCAACCTGCTGCTCAAGTAGGAGACCCTAAATCATTTTAGACAAGTGACTATCCAGTCTCATAGTGATCTGAAAGAGAATTGCATTGCATTGCATTGGTTATTTGAAGAGGTTAGCATCTGCAGTTTTTCTGAACAAGACTGGTTCTCTAAAGCAGTATTTCTCAATCCGGGCAACTTTAAGACCTATGGACTTCAACTCCCATATATCCCTGAGGAATCTGGAAGTCCACTCATCTTAAAGTTGCCACAGTTGAGAAACACTGCCCTAGAGGATTTTTTTTAAAGCACTTATTACAAATTATAGCAAGATTTCTTATAATACTGTTCTGTAAAATGTCAGATTATAGCGAGATTAATTAACAAAAGCACATTATTAATATTCCAGCTTCACTGGGGAATCTCTCTCTGCTTTTAACTACTTTACACATCAATCAACTTTTATGCTTCTTTTTAAAATTTGAAAGCAAATCAACACTTTTATTTATGCAGTTGCATAATGGTGCCTATCGTCACAGGGTGGTTGTAGCAATAAAGGAGAAGAATGCTATGTCAAGCTCTTAATTAGGAGGGTTTTGTTCATAATTCTGCCATAAAATGTCACCCTACAAAGAAACTTAGAGCACGCAATGAAATCTTTGCAAAAAGAATAGAAACGAATAGTGTATTCTGTATAGGGTAACAACTAAGCCAATAATTTACAAACAAAAGTGAATTTAATTGATGGACTGCAGAAATACAAGGCTGTTTTGGGGTGTGGAGAGAGCTTTCCATAGTAATAATAATAATACACTAGGAGAAATCTTGACTGTGTGGCTTTTTGATTAAATAGCAAATTGCATATGAAAACTGAATATATGAATTGCTTATAAGTGAAAATAATCTGAGGGGGTCCTTGGGACTCTCTGAGATTGGTTGTTTCCTTGCAAACGTTTCATTACCCAAACTTGGTAATGCCATCAGGTAACGTCATCAACACAACCCCAATGATCTTATAAGCAACTCACCAGTTCAGTTTTTATATGCAATGTGTTAGTTAATCAAAAAGCCACACAGTCAAGATTTCTCCTAATGTATTAATAGCATCGTCAGCTCTGATGATATTATCTAGTTTGGGTAATCTGCAAGAAAACAACCAAGCTCAGAGAGTAGCAAAGACTCCCTCATTTCAACTCTGAGCCATAATAATAATAATAATAATAATTTAATTTTATATCCCGCTCTCTCTCCCCAAGGGGACTCGAGGCGGGGCACAGGCAATTAAAAATACAAATAAGACCATCGACAAATACAAAATACAAAATTAAAAGTGAATTAAATTGATCCTGCGCTAAAACCCATAAACTAAACTAAAAATTACCCCTAAAACCCCTAACCTAAAAAGAGACTACCCAAGGCCGGCCAGGCGAAAAAAGTGTGTCTTTAATTTTAACCGGAAGGAGCGGAGGTCCGTGGTTGTCCTGATATCGGGGGGAAGGTCGTTCCAGAGGGCTGGGCCCGCCACAGAGAAGGCCCTTCCCCTTGGCGTCGCCCGCTGACAAAGTCTAGTGGACGGCACCCGGAGAAGTCCCTCTGTGTGGGAGCGAATCGGCCGTGAGGATGTATGGGGCAGGATCCGATCCCGCAGGTAGCTAGGTCCCGAGCCATGGAGCGCTTTGAAGATGATAATTAACACCTTGAAGCGCACCCGGAAGACGACAGGTAGCCAGTGCAGCTCGCGCAAGAGCGGTGTTACGTGGGCAAACCTAGAGGTGCCCATAATTGCTCGCGCGGCTGCGTTCTGGACCAACTGAAGCCTCCGGGTGCACCTCAAGGGGAGCCCCATGTAGAGAGAGTTGCAATAATCCAGTCGGGATGTCACGAGAGCATGAGTGACTGTGCGAAGGGCGTCCCGATCCAATAGGGGGCGCAACTGGCGTACCAGGCGAACCTGGTAAAACGCCCTCCTGGCCACGGCTGTCACTTGATCTTCCATGGACAGCCGGGTATCCAGGAGGACACCCAAGTTGCGCGCCCCATCCACAGGGGCAAGATGTTCGCCCCCTATGGCCAGAGATGGAATCATCTGGTTGAATCGGGCAGCCGGAAACCACAGCCACTCGGTCTTGGTCGGGTTGAGCCTGAGTCCGTTACTTCCCATCCAGATCCGCACGGCTTCCAGGCACTGGCACATCACCGCTACGGCATCGTTGGGGTGGTTTGGGGTAGATATATACAGCTGAGTATCATCAGCGTAGAGATGATGCTCTACCCCAAAACCACGGATGATCTCGCCCAGCGGCTTCATATATGTGTTGAACAGGAGGGGCGAGAGGACCGACCCCTGAGGCACCCCACATGTGAGGGGTCTCGAGGTCGACCTCTGCCCTCCTGCCAACACAAATTGCGATCGGCCAGAGAGGTAGGAGGAGAACCACCGTAAAACGGTGCCTCCCACCCCCAACCCCCCCAGCCGATGCAATAGGATACCATGGTCGATGGTATCGAAAGCCGCCGAGAGGTCTAATAGGACCAGGATGGAGGAACAACCCCCATCTCTGGCCCTCCAGAGATCATCGACCAACGCGACCAATGCCGTCTCGGTGCTATGCCCGGGCCGAAAGCCGGACTGGCGCGGGTCTAGATAATCAACTTCCTCCAGGTGACGGGGAAACTGTTGTGCCACCACACTCTCAACAATAAATATTCTATATTCGTATATTTATTTAAATACTAGCCATTCCGGGGCATGCATTGCTGTGACCCAATCTGGTTTAATGGCCAACCAATCTGTGTGTAGATCTACACCTGCACACACAAACATGTACACACAATCACCGTATAACCCCCAACCTACCTACCTACGGTATTTTTCCCTCTTTATATCCCTCTACCTACCTACCTACCTACCTACCTACCTACCTACCTACCTACCTACTGCATTTCTCCCTCCCTCTCTCTATCTCTATGGACAGATTATTTTATGTCATAAAGTATGACATAATACCGGTGGCCCACTGCTCTCTCTGTATCCACCTACTTTTTTTTTTACAATTTTTTACATTTCCGTTGCGTGTACCTGGCACCGGTGTGACATCTACACAATCTATATATATATATCATTGGTGCTGTATTTCAAAGGAACGTTGTGTGAAAATTTGGAAGCGATCGGTGCAGTGCTTTCGGAGATTAGCGGTTTTGAACAAACCCATTACATTTTTATTTATATAGATTTCTATATTTATTTATTCATAAAATCTAGATATCATAAATAAATATTCTCCTTTATTAGTAGATAACATCATTAGTACAGACTAGCACTGATGATATTATGTAGTTTAGGTAATGAAACATTTGCAAGAAAATAACCAAGCTCAGAGAGCACCAAGGACTCCTCATTTCAACCTTGAGTTACAAATATTCTCCTTTACTGAAAATAATTGACAATAATACAATACAATAGCAGAGTTGGAAGGGACCTTGTAGGTCTTCTAGTCCAACCCCCTGCGTGGGCAGGAACTTTATACCATTTCAGACAAATGGCTATCTAACATCTTCTTAAAGACTTCCAGGGTTGGGGCATTCACAACTTCTGGAGGCAAGCTGTTCCAGAGGTTAATTGTTCTAACTGTCAGGAAATTTCTCCTTAGTTCTAAGTTGCTTCTCTCCTTGATTAGTTTCCACCCATTGCTTCTTGTCCTGCCCCCAGGTGCCTTGGAGAATAGTTTGACTCCCTCTTCTTTGTGGCACCCTCTGAGATATCGGAAGACTGCTATCATGTCTCCCCTGGTCCTTCTCTTCATCAAACTAGACATACCCAGCTCCTGCAACCGTTCTTCATATGTTTTAGCCTCCAGTCCCCTAATCATCTTGGTTGCTCTTCTCTGCACTCTTTCCAGACTCTCCACGTCTTTTCTACATCGTGGCGACATTGTTCAAAGTTCTGGTGATAAAGCCCCCCGCCATATTCCTTGTTGTATTCCCAGCTAGTCTATATTCATTAAAGTGCAGAGAACCTCAGTAATATATTATAGTCCCAGTGTTGTCTTCATATTCTTTTAATACAATTCCTACTAGCCCACTCCCACATTTTCTTATCAGCAAATCATCAGTCTAACTAATCTTTATAGGTTACTTTTGTTTTTTCATCATATTTAATGTTGCATAGTATGTTAAAATAGCTGGAAAGTATAAGGTAAGTGTTTTAATGCTAATGCTCGCCCTGTCACAAGACGAAACATAATGCAATACCCACCCTAACAGAATCAGAGGCATGTACTAAATATTTTTCTGAACAGGCCTATGTAATTACTTCTCCAAGCAGAAGCATGGTAGCTGCAAACAGTAGAGATGCTTTCTGTCAGTGAATACTGGCTTACTCCTTAAATAATAAGGTTTCCTTTATATAGCCAATTTCCAAAATTATACAAGGCTACCACAACATATTTTAGCAGAGCTATTGACTAAAATCCTATAGTCCATGCAACGTACAAAATGGTCCTTCCGGCAGAAGCCGTCCATTAAGAGCACTTGTGTATATAAACATGCACAGTTATATGAGTTTCTAGAAATCCAAGTTGGAGAGGGGGGGAGGGGGGAGGGAGAGGGGGAGAGAGAGGGGGGGGGAGAGGGAGAGGGAGAGAGAGAGGGAGAGAAAGAGAGAGAGAGAGAGAGAGGGAGAGAGAGAGAGAGAGCTATGTCTGCTATTTTGGCAATCTGTATATGACCATCATGTTCTGGCTGAAAAATTGGTCTTCCCCACGTGACCCTATCTGCATGGTTTTTTTTTAACCATGCCACATTAATGCTCTTTCTGCTCTTATGTGGCTGCTTTAATATTGCTGTTTTAGCTGTTTTATTTTTGTATTGATTGAACTTTTATTATTCATTAGATTTATTTGACATCCATCTCATGTATGTTTTTTAATGCTTTCTAAATGAAGTGAGCTACCTTAGAAATATTATTCAGAATGGAGGCTCTATATAAAATAAATTATATAGATACATAATATCATTGAATATACAGTGAGAAAATTCATAGTAGATATACCAAAAATTACATACCACATAATAAATAAGACATAAATTCAAATGCTTCATCCAATATACATATATATATCATTGCAAGAAAAATTGATTTCCAAGTAAACAGGGCTTGAATAAGTATGTTATTAATTCTTTTTGCATTACAAGGACTAATGTGGCGACCCTGAAGATGACATATGTGTAGCCATATTTTATTGTAGACTTTATAATCTCTTTCTATTAGGTTTTAGTTTAGTAGTAACTATATTTAGCAAATAATTCAGGTTCGCCACTTTCTAACTGTTGACGTGTGTGTGTGTGTGGGGGTGTGTGTATGTGTGTGTATGTAAAGATAAAAGGGGAATGTTATCTCTAGGTGGTATTCCTTTCCTGTGGCTAGAGAGATGATGCCTGCAGCTGACCGAAGGTGGCGTTTGGAGCACCAGCCTGTTGGACTGAGAGTTGATTGGAGATTGTGACTAAGGGGAGGGAAGTTTCAAACTTTTGCTTTTATTATTGGGTGAAATTCTTGATCCGGTTTAGAGTCAGAATTACACCAAGTCCATGCCAATCTAATGTGTTCCTAATAAAAGGATTTGAAATGGAAGCTGGATGCTTTGGACTTTATTTTTTGGGACATGTTACTTGGGGGCTTGACACAACAATTATGAACAGAAAGTGTTTCCTCTTTTGTGTAGCTTATGAATCATCCTGATTTGTTGCCTTAAATTAGAGACATCCTCTTGAAAACTGAGTCATCGCTTCTTAAATCTCACATATGACAATCCCTTAATTGGTTCCTGATTCTCCATATTGACTTCTTTTGCTTTATGCTAATTAGTGTCCCTTCTTTTTTCACAAATGTTTTAATGAGTAACAAGATTTTTTTTTTTAAACCTATACAGTAGGCTTGCTCCTTCACTTCTCTATTCAGACTTTCCATTAACAAGTCATTTAATTAGGAAAGCTTTGGCAAATATTAACCCTAGTGGTTAAAATGTTGGGCTTGTCAACTGGAAGGTTGGCAGTTTGACACCCAACCACTGCATGAGGGGGTAAGTTCCCATTTTGGCCTCAGCTCCTGCCAATGTAGCAATTCACAAGCATGTAAATGCAATTGGTTAAATAGGTGGGAAGATAACAGTGTTCCATGTGCCTCCGTGCGTAGTCAATTTGCCACATGATGAAGGAAATATCTTCAGACAACACTGGCTCCTCCTCCTAAGAAATGGAGATGAGCACTGGCCCCTGGAGTTGGATTGGACTGGACAGGGG
The DNA here is from genome assembly GCA_039707465.1 of Rhabdophis nuchalis. Lineage (NCBI taxonomy): Eukaryota > Metazoa > Chordata > Lepidosauria > Squamata > Natricidae > Rhabdophis > Rhabdophis nuchalis. The sequence continues at coordinate 151,744,827 of CM077645.1, forward strand.
AAACCTTTACCTTTATTTGTACTGATGGTGCTTTGGTTAGGTTTTGGTCTTTGAATAAGAAGCAGCATACACTGACAGTTGTTGACTCTAGTGTCCATGCATACCATTAAAAGATGCTAACCTCATGGGTGGAGTAACATCTGCACCTAATTTAGGGAGATTTTTACCTGCAAGTGTCTTGACTTTTAGACACAGTTTTATTTATTTATTTATTTACTTACTTACTTACTTACTTACTTACTTACTTACTTACTTACTTACTTATTTGATTTTATAGCTGCCCATTTGAGCAAGTGTTAATCTTGATATTAATCTCTGCTCATCTGGGTGCTGATTGCTGGTGAGGGGGAGTTCTGGTCTTTTTATTTCCTTTTTGGCTTTTTGATTGCCTCTTTTGAATGGCATGTAGATGTTGTTTATCTTTATGTACCTGTTGATGGCCAATTTGTCTGAGTGCCAAAGTGACAAAATAGCTTGGAAAACCTCACATGCACAAAAAGTATAATCTACAAAGAAATTGAAGTTCAAAGCAATGCATTATTTGGAATGCAATGTTTCTTTTTGAGTTTAAAAGAAAATGTAGCAAAAGTAGGGAACTGACTGCTAATGAATAGAATCACGTCTAATTGTTCTGCAGCAGCCCCTTAATGTATCTATCATCAATGTTTTCCATTTGATCACAACATAGATGCAGCAGTAGAAAGACGGGGGTTTGTGTGTTTCATGGGGATGCCGGAGCGCTGATTGTGCATGGGAAATGATGAGAGGTGGAAACAAAAGAAAGGCATTAAAACTACTATATAAAATTTATTTTGTTCATATTCTTTCTATCCCCTCCCCTCCGACTTTCCACAAAGAGAGTTCAGTTTTTTAATGCTGTATCAAAGAATTGTTTGCTTAATGTTTTACATTTAAAATGCATTGGTGCCCAAATTAGTTGAACTTCAGAAAAAAATGATACAGTGTAATTAATCAGAGGGTTGAATAGCTTTTTAGAAACAGAAGCATCATAGCTTGGAGATAAGGATCATTTGGCACTTACTAGTATAAAAAAGTAACAGTAAAGGTTCCTCTCCCACATATGTGTTAGTCGTTTCTTACTCTAGGAGGTGGTGCTCATCTTCGTTTCAAAGCCGAAGAGCCAGTACTGTCTGAAGACATCTCTGTGGTCATGTGGCTGGCATGACTAAACACCAAAGGTGTACAGAACGCTGTTACCTTCCCACCAAAGGTGGTCTCTCTTTTTCTACTTGCATTTTTACATGCTTTCAACTGCTAGGTTGGCAGAAGCTGGGACAAGTAATGGGAGCTCACTCCATTACGCGCAGTGGTGGGTTTCAAATTTTTTAGAACCTACTCTGTAGGTGTGGCCTATTTTGTGGGCGTGGCTTGACAGTCATGTGACAGGGTGGGAGTGGCCACCTTTTAAAATGTGGTGAAATTCATTTAACAACGCTCTTGCTTAGCAACCAAAATTTTGGACTCAATTGTGATAATAAATTAAGTCTCTCTCTCTCTCTCTCTCTCTCTCTCTCTCTCTCTCTCTCTCTCTCTCTCTCTCTCTCTCTCTCTCCTTCCTTCCTTCCTTCCTTCCTTTCCTTCCCGTTGGGTCACTGGCAGCGGCGGGCCAGATTTACTTCCAGGTACGCCAGTGGAACCCCCTCTCACCAGTTCTCTAAATTTCACCAACCGGCTCTCGCGAGTAGGTGCGAGCTTGCAGAAATCCACCACTGATTACGCGGTGCTAGGGATATAAAACCATTGAACTGCTGACCTTTCTGATCGACAAGCTCAGCATCTTAGCCACTGAGCCACCAAGTCCCTTAACTTACTAGTTAACTTACTAGTATGTGTATGTCTATATAGTTGATGACTCGCAAAACTAAACTGTTCCAATACATTGAATACCCTCACTCTGCTAAAGAACTAATTCCCACAACACTGTCAAATTGTTTACTATGACTTTATTACTATTTTTCATCTCATCCTTCCTAGCACCTATCTCTTCCCACTTATGACTATAAACATGTTCCTTGTATCTTTATAATCCATAGTGTTTTATTTGTTTCCTAGTATTATATGATTGCTTACTAGTAAACTATGTCTATCACTAAGTGTTGTATCTTATGATTCTTGATGAACGCATTTTATATTTCTTTATGTACACTTCAAGCATATGCATCAAAGACAAATTCCTTGTGTGTCCAATCACACTTGGCCAATAAAGAATTCTGTTCTATTCTACTCTATTCTACCTTTTATATCTATTGTCTTGCATTGGGTTTGGAAACAGAAGCCAACACAAAATTTCTTTTTTGATACAGCTATGAAAAGGACTGTATAACCATGAAGGTAACTGTGCTAAATAAAAAAAATCTAATGAAAACAACCCCCCAAAATGCATTCCTACCTAACACCTCCATGAACTCATTCAGTGAGGAGGAACCTAACCATTCTCAGAGTAACATTTCTATTATTCAACTGTTTTTACTGTTAGGATGTTTCCCCCCTCTTAACATTTGCTCAGAATCTGTCCTTCTGTAATTTAAAATCATTATTCCACGTCTAGCCCACATTCTGAGACAATAGAGAAGTACTCTTGGCCTTCCTCTTTTTATATCCTTTTAGATATTTGGAGGGTGTTATTCAGTTCTCCCTCTTCAAGGCTAAACATTTCCAGTTATGTGATTGAGTTTTTAAGCACTGATTATACACATGGCTCTTCTCTGCAGGTGTCCCAATTTTGTGAAAAGTTTTAAAGAATATTACCCAGAACTGGACAAAATGGTTGAAGTGGGATGTGACCAAATGCAGAAAAAATGACTTCCTATGATTGAGTAACTCTTATTCTCTTGTGGCGATCTAAAATTACATTTCTCTTTTCTGCAACTTCAAAATTGATTAGAACTTGATAGCTTGCATTCGTTTTTACCACCACCATTGCCACCCTGTTCTAATATACTTTTCATGTGTATCAACCAGGTATCCTCCACCATATACCTCTGGATTTGATTTAATATTTTTTAGGTGAAGAAATTTACCGTTTCCCCCCTGTTAAATCTCTTTCTACTATTTTAGCCCACTTCTCTAACTTATCCAGATTATCTTGGCCGAAGAATATTGGGTCCAGGATGGAACCTTGATGGAGCCCATTCAATATTTCACTCCAGTTTGATGAAGCACTACTTCACTACTTCATTACAATTTTCAAATCAATACAGTTTTCAAACTGCTATGTGACTCATTCCACACCTACCTACCTTGTTAATAGGAATATCATGAGGTATATTTGTTGAATAGGTTGCTGAAATCAAGATAAATTAAGTCTAAAGCATTCTTCCAATCTACTAAGAAGAGTCAACATAAATGCAGTCTCTCTTTTGTTGTCTTTGTGAGAATATTGGGAACAGGATGGAAAAGAACATATGTAATTCGTGGGGACAAACTGATGTTGAAGAACTGAACCAGTGGTAGGATTCAACTTTTTTTACTACTGGTTCTTTGAATGTGGCTTGGTGGGCATGGCAGGGGAAGTATGCTGTAAAATCTCCATTCTCCATTCCCTCCCCACTCCAGAGGAATATATGGCAAATCCTCATTTCCTCCCAATCAGCTGGGTCTTGGGAGACAGAGAATAGATGGGGGCAGGGCCAGTCAGAGGTGGTATTTACCACTTCTCTGAACTACTCAAAATTTTCACTATCGATTCTGTAGAACTGGTCAGAACCTTCTGAATACCACCTCTGGACTGGACCCTTGAATCCTGACTGTGATACAATCTCACATTCATTTGTTATTATTTAAGGTTATTTTTCAGCCTCAGGAATCCGGTAATACATCATCGAATCCTTTTGCAATTCCTTTGAATGGGGTATTTTTTAGCCAGTTAAAAATAAATTATTGTTGAATCATTCTAATTTATCTTAGCTTTAATTATATTTTCATGTGTTACTTAGCAAATCATAAAATTGATTAATCATTAGTTATTAATATTTTGTTTGTGTATTGTTTTGTGTATTGTTTTGTTAGATATTATCATTATTATTGTGTAGTTATTATTTTACCTTATAGTTTTTCCCATTTAAATTCTCTTTAAAGATACTACTGGTACACAAGAGGGAATGTATAGATAGCATTGACTTTGTCAGGTAGAAGTTATACATGCCTATGGAAATAGAAAAAGCCTGAGATGCTTCCTATATGCAGTACGTTATATGCAATGTATATCTTGTATAAAGTGCTCTAAAGTAGGGGTCCACAACCCTTGATCTGTGAACTGGCACCACGCCACGGAATGCCAGAAACCGAGCCACACAAACAAGTGGAGCGCCATCTGCAGGATGCAGGCAGTTAGGCACTTCCGGTCCACGGAAAAAACTCTATTCTTGTGTAGGAAATTAGCACCCACCTCTTTCCTAGAAAAATGAAATATTTTAGGAAATATTAAAAGGGCAGAATATTCCTTCTAAAAGGGAGGCAGAAAATCAGGCCCCCACCTTTGTTAATGGACCATTAAGGCCTGGGCCAGTCTATTCTACATAACAAAGATCTATCTCCTTCAAGCAGACCCATAGTAGGAATTGCCCAAAGCCCTTTCATTACATCATCACTCAGCAGGGCTCAACCAAACTTGGGACTCAAAACATAACCTACAAAGTTACTCCTGCATGGCCCCATGGGAGTCTGACAACCAATCAGGATACAAGGTCAAATTCAAAAGCCCAGAGAGGGCATAAAACCCAGGCACTCTCAGCATCTCTTCCCTTTTTGCCCAGGACTTCAAACCATGTGATCCTGTCCACCATTAAACCATCTTTCCAAACAACTTCGATGTTTCCAGAGTCTTTCTCCACACTTGGAACTGAACCCAGATGTACATTTCTTCCAACACATGGAACCGGTCTTCAGATATAAAATGATGTTGTCTTATCTTTCTTCTAGACTTTTTGGGATGAACGATGAGTGTGGAGGATTATAAGATAGAAAAGCCTACACTGTTACTATTTTATATAGGCCCCAATGCAGTAGCAAGATACGAAGTCTATTAATAAAAGCTTGATGGCACATCATCAATTGATTGTTTGATAAAGAGTGGTAAAGGATTTGTCTTTACAATAGCAATCTAAAGTCATCTTTTATGATAAGGATACCTGGCCCATAGCATCACTGGATGCAATCCTAAATGTAGGATTGTGTGAATAAAATCTAGCACCCCTACATGGCTTCCGAGTCTCATGCTGGTTTTTACACGCTATGGGGCGGAACATGCACTGGATCATTGCCCAGAAAATGCCTGTCTTTTCTTGCTTTCCCTCCATTCTACCAACACATTTAAAACTACAGATAATGAATACAGAAGATAGAGGAGTTAGGAAGGGAAGATTTTACTAATTCCTATTTTAATATCTTTGTGTTAAATAGCATATTCAGTATAGTGTACAAAGAGCTAACCTTGGAAAAACATTGTGCACAGCAGCAGGTACAAAAACATGTTTCAACTTAAGAAACAAAGGGAAAAAAATTAAACACTCAAACTGAGTCTATCTTAATTTCATGCGTATAAGAAGAAGGGAATGGAAAACATAGGATTTCAAAATTGATGTTAGCTGTTTGACATAGACCGAGTCAGAAAACAGACTTTATAAGAATTCTGGACATCAACTTTATTGTTATAGATCAGTGTTTCTCAACATTAACAATTTTAAGTAGTGTAAACTAGAATTCCCATAGCCACCATGATATAGGCCCGAGATAGCGAACCTATGGCACATGTGCCAGAGGTGGCATGCAAAGCCGTCTCTGTGGGCACACATGGCATCTACCAGCTACTCTTCTGGTTTCAGGTGCACACATGCACACCAGAAAGCTGGTCTTCGCGCATGCCGGAGTGCCAGAAACCCGAAGACCAGCTGGCCAGGTGCGCAAAGACCCAAAGACCAGCTGGTCTTCAGGTTTCCGGCACTTGGGCGTGCATTCACATTCCGTTTGGGCACTTGGTCCTGAAAAGGTTCATCATCCCTGATATAGGCTACCGGAACAGAGCCTTGAAAGTCTCACTGTATTTTACCTTCCCTCTCTGGAAAAAAAAATCACTAGTACTAACTACTGTTACTTAGTATATCCCATTAGATTCTGATGGAATATCCATCAGAAAGGATAAAAGCAAACCTCAAATTGTGTTACCAAAGCCATCTTAGTTAAATGATGCACCAAAATAGCATGGTCAAAATGATATCAGGGAAACCAAGATATTTCATTTTCTCCATATTTTTTTGCAAAGTACCATCAAGATGACAAAAGCTGACACTATAGATTTTCACTGTGGACTGGATGAACCACCATTATTATTCTTTCATGTGTGTTTGCTTACGCTGATACTATTTATTATCTCAGTGCAATGTGTCACAATATATTTCTTTTAAACATCTGAACTTTATACTATACTGGCCATTTAGACTATCAAAATTAAGTTAAGTCTTGCATCCATATTTGCAAGAGGAAGGATAGAAAATTGAATTAAGATATTCTCTTCTCTGGAAGTAGCACTAATGACATCTAATTATGTGTTTAGAATTTCATGTCTTCTTAATAGGGAACACAGTTCAGGTATCTCCAGAGACAGTTTATTATTGAGAATAATTGTATTATTTGTTACATATGAATGTATCAAACACCCTACAAAATTCAATGATATAACAAAGCAAAGGAGATTATAGAAAAGTATGTTCCAAAGTCACCCTTAATTCTCCTGACCTCTAGTTGAGTTGAATTTGCCTGAACTTAAGCTGAATTTTAGAAATATGAATAGAGAATCATCACACTTATTTTTTTTTCCAATCTAAAACAGGACAGACAGGAGAAATGGATTGCAGAGTTCTTATGACATCTCATATCACCATCATCTTTCTTTTAACGAGCCCATAATCCCTTGTGGGATGGAGTCTGGGCAACTGAATGGAGCTAGCAGAGCATTTAATGGCCAGATGCCCTTCCTGTCGCCAATGCAGTGTTTTGTTCAGCAGATATATTCTCATTGTACCCAGAAAGAGAAATATCTACCTCTACCTAGGATTGAATTCACAGCCTCCTGATTGTTAGGTGAGAGTTCCACCTTTAGGCTATCGCACCACTCCTATGACATTTCACATGATTCTAAAAATTAAAATTTAAATAGAAACTTTGGATGTCCAAAAGCTGAAGATGGTAGTAAAGAATAGAATTCTGTACTGTAGAGTGCTACAAAAGAAGCCATAACGCCGAGGATTAATTTTCCCACATTTTCAAAAACTGATCTGAAAATAGGATCAGAAACATTGACACAACCTGATTTTAAACTCAGCACCAAAGGTGGTATTCAGCCGGTTCGGACCAGTTTGGGCGAAATTTTGAGTAGTTCAGAGAACTGGCAAATACCACCTCTGACCCTGATCTATTTGCTGCCTCCCACGTCTCAGCTGATTGGCTGGGTCTTCTTTTGTTGCCCTGCACAGGAGAATGGAACTGGAAAGAAGATTAGTGGGGAGGGAATGTGGATTTTGCAGTATCCTTCCCCCAGGAGGAGGGGGGGAGAATGTGGATTTTGCAGTATCCTTCCCCTGCCATGCCCACCAAGCCACACCATTGCCACCAAGCCTACAGAACCGATAATAAAAAAACTTTGAATCCCACCATTGGCCACCACATTAGCATCATCAGGGCAAACTTGTGTATGGATCAGCTGTCATAATGTCCCAGCAACTTGTTTGTCAAAACCAGCCCCAAACCCCTACTCAAATAATCCATATAATCAACATTACCCCTAAAATCCTGAATTATCAGTTTGCATACAGTTGGAGGCACGTATTAAGTGCTTTGCACCATAGCTACTTTATAAAATAGCATGAATTAAGATCTGCCATGTTAATACAGTTTTGAAATTCCCTTTCAGCTGAGTTTTAGGATTCTCTGGCACAGACTTTGAATAGCACAAGTGATCCACAAAGTTAAAGTGCATGATTACTTGTACAGTTGTGTTACTTATCGGAGGCTGTAAAGCAGGGGTCCCCAACCTTTGCAACTTTAATAATAATATTAATAATATAATAATATTTAATATTTATAAAACCGCACCCTCTCCCCACAGGGACTCGGGGCGGTGCACAGGTAGAATAAAAACAATAAATACATACAAACAATTCTAAAAACAAATTAAACATAACCTGCGCTAAAATTCCCCATTAAAACTAAACAGTCCTAATTTCCCAATAAAAACCCCAAAGACAGAGAGACTTATCCTAGGCCGGCCAGACAGAAAAAGTGAGTTTTTAATTTAAGACGGAAGGAGCGGAGGTCCGTGGTCGTCCTGATATCGGGGGGAAGGTCGTTCCAGAGGGCCGGGCCCGCCACAGAGATAGCCCTTCCCCTGGGTGTCGCCCGCTGACAATGTCTAGTGGACGTCACCCGGAGAAGTCCCTCTCTGTGGGAGCGAATCGGCCGTGAGGATGTGTGAGGCAGGATCCGATCCCGCAGATTTAAGTCTGAAGTTTGGCTGGCTGGAGAATTCTGGGAGCTGCTTTAAGTCTGAAGCTTGGCTGGCTGGAGAATTCTGGGAGCTGAAGTCCTTCAGACTTAAAGTTGCAAAGGTTGGGGACCCCTGCTGTAAAGGAAGGGGCAGAGAGGAAATGATCAGTAAACATGAATGCTAATTCTGCTCAGCTTGATGGGTCAAAAGCTCCACAACCTAGGAAATTGTATTCCATCACTGTTTCAAGTACAACTTTTGTGATGTCAAAGCTTCTTTGATGCATTTCAGTTTATATGCAATCTTGCCACAGTGTAGGCGGCACAGAGTGATTTAGCACAAAAAGAAAAGTGTAGCGGGGGAGCACATTACATTTTTTGTGTATAGCGAAAGAGAACATTAAATGTTACTATTAGTTGCCATAGAGATGGGCATAAGTTCAGTTTAAGTGACAGCTTCTTTATGCTCCACAATATTTTAAAAAGGAAGTCACATGGATGCTTGAATTGTTGCATTTATCATTATTATTATTATTTGTGTTATTATAAAAATGTCCTACATGAAGAATGAAGAAAACACTGAAGGGATTCCTCGGACAAATGGAAATCAAACGGAAAGATGAAAATTTCATTTATTATTGTTCTTTGTTAGGTTTCTATGCTCTCCCTTTCTCCAGGAATTCAGGTTGGCATAAGACTCTCTTCACCATTTTTTACCACAACATTGACCTGAGAAATGGTAAGAATTTGTTTTCACATTCAGAAACAGGCTTAACACTGGTTTTCTTTCTTTCTTTCTTTCTTTCTTTCTTTCTTTCTTTCTTTCTTTCTTCTCTCTCTCTCTCTCTCTCTCTCTCTCTCTCTCTCTCTCTCTCTCTCTCTCTCTCTCTCTCTCTCTCTTTCTTTCTTTCTGTAGAAACATCATTAAAAACAGGAAAAAATGGATGGAGATGAAGTTATTGAATGGGGGAGGAAAGAAAAGAGAAAGAGGCATTTAATAAAAAGGACCGAATTCTCTTTTCATTGCAATTCACTGTTCATAAGTTTATACTCAACATCATTCAAGTGATTACATGGCAGAGATTTCTCATGCCTTAGAAACTGCTTGTTTTTGATGTTCCAGGTTGAAAATATATGAAATAAAACATTTAAGATTTCTAAAAACAACGAGGGGGAAGGCTTTCTAGATCTCTGGGGTAAAGTTTTAGTAAACCAGGAGTGAGCTGCTATGGGTTAACCCAAGCTTGGGAGAACCCGTAGCTAATGTTATGGCCAGTTTGGATAACCTCCAAATCTCACCCCTGGCTGGTCCTCCCCACGCCACCCTTCCCACCCTGCCTCTCCCAGGAGTCTCCACACGGCCCATTTTGGATGCAAGGTAAGTGCAGGGTCCACATGGAGGCTCAGGGAGGGGGAATAAGGCACCTCCAGAAAGGCCTGTGGCAGTTTTTGCCCTCCCAGAGGATCAAGGAAAGCCTGGGGAAGGTGAAAATGCCCCTCCCCCCATGGTGCAGGAGGCTGAATAGGCCACACCCACCATGGCCACATTCAGCAATGGGCAGAGAACCCATTGCTGAAATTTTTGAAGCCCACTCACCCCTGTACTAAATACAGTGGTGTTTACCTTGGTGGGCCCCCCCAAAGATAAGATCGGTGGCCTTGTCCACGACACCTGAATTCAGATGGAAATCAGAGACTTAATAGATCTTCCAATCATTTCAATTTGGGCTAGGTGATACTTGGTGTGTAACCCAATGCAACTATATCAAGTTATAGATCATTACCACACATGGAATTGTGCCTTTTGGTAACAATCTTCTCAACAAGTAGAGAAGATTTATTCTACAATGGTGGGCCTGATTATTCCCTAGATGATCAGTCTATAGATCTGTAGATCTACTGTAGATGCTTTAGATCATTCTGGAGTAGTTGTAGCTTCTAGATCATCTCTAAAAGCTGGGCCCCATAGAGCACATTACAGCAATCCAGCCAGCTGCTGACCACATCATTCCTGACATCAGAGCAATTTGGTCTAACTGATGTATGAAGCAAAGTTTGGCACAAGATTACCTTTTCCTGTCCAGCCCCTACTTGCTTTTGAAGTAAGGAGATCCAGAAGGACCTCTAAATCATGCGAGTAAGGAGTCCAGAAGCATTTTGTCTTTAACGGTATAGGGCTTCCTGCCTGGATGACCTCCAGGGTCCCTTCCAAAGACCTCCCTGAGTCTTTGTATGGGGAGAAGTCCTGAGCATTGCAGTATCTTGCATTGGAGTGGACAAGGCTTCAAGTACTGCCCCTCCATAACTGTTAACTAGGGAGTGCAATGGCTGCAAAACAGTGCTGGTAATCCAATTCCTTGCAAGCAAGATACCATGATCAATTGTATTGAAAGATGCTGAGAGGCCCAGTAGGGCCAGGAGAGGACCATGTCCCAACAAAGATCATCCACCAGAGAGGTTAATGTCATTTCCATCCAGAGGTGGTATTCAGCAGGTTCTGACCATTCTGGAGAACCGCTAGCAGAATTTTTGAGTAGTTAGGAGAACCAGTAAATACCACCTCTGACTGGCCCCACCCCCATCTATTCTTTGCCTTCCGAGTCCCACCTGATCTGGAGAAAATGGAGATTTTGCAGTAAACTTCCCCTGGGGTGGGGAGGGAATGGAGATTTGACAGTGTCCTTCCCCTGCCACGCCCACCAAGCCATGGCCACACAACCGGTAGTAAAAAATTTTTTTTTAATCCCGCCACTGTTTCCATCCCACAAGTGGGTATGAGTTATCCATTATCCATTTTTTAGAACTCTCTGAAATTCTAAACACTTCTTTCTCAACAACCTTCCCCCAAAAGAAAGGTCAGAGATAGGTTATAAGGAGTAAACAAAAAACTGGGGAATCCAGGGAGGGCTTCAAGAGGGTCTACTGAAGCACTTTAACAGATTAACAGAATTGGAAGGGACCTTGCAGGTCATTGAGCCCAACCCCCTGCCCAAGCAACAGACCCTACATCTGCCTCTCCCTGGGATCGAACTCACAACCTCTTGCTTGTGAGGCGAGAGCTCCACCTCTTCTTTTAAAATAGACGTCATTACTTCCTCCCTGAGAGAGGTGTTGGCAATTTCCTAATTGCTTACCATCTGCAGGGAGACCATGAATCCTGGCCTCAGGAGGCACATCTCCTACTGCAGAACATATGAATGTCTGTCGGCTTCCTCTCTCTTTTTCCTTCCCTTCCAGGACCTGAATCATTGTAGCAACAGTTATAAGCACAACCCAGTGATCAGAGGGAGGTAAGGCAAATCTGTTGCCAATGCATAATTGGATACTTTAATCTTTTATATACCAAGCATTAAAAAAGGGGGTTATTAATTTGATCTTTGGGATTCCTGCTTCTTAATCCTGCAAATTCCTTAAAGAGAATTTTGCATGATATGGAAAACAAAATTAGGTTCAGCTAATCCAGAATCCAATTTGGCTAAAAATCCAAATGGCAAATTTTCTAGACTAATTGGCTTAAGAATTCATTACATTTCCATTTTTCCTTATAGGAGGAACATACATTGATTTTATTCCCAAATGTAATCTTTGACAAAAAGATTTCCCATACACGTTGTGATCACTGCCTCTGCTGGCCCAGCTAATCTGAATTTCCCTTCTCTTACTTTTTGAAAGAAAAAAACAACAATGTAGCATAGGTTTTTTGCAACAATATACTAGGTTTCTAGTGTAACCATTTACACAATTAGCTGATACAGTTGTTCCTCTCTATACAGAAATTTAATATTTCTCAGCATCTCTTTCGTTGAAAGATGGTGGAACTGATTTATAGAGCATCAATTGGCTGAAAATGGGGAACACAATACATTATAGTATGGTCTGTTTCTTCACCAGGTGCACATGCCCTACTAATGAAATGGAAATATCTGTTTCCCCTTTCGATGTACAATTTAACCTTTACCTGATGAATTTCCCAAGGGAGATAAAATCCAGGAACAGTGAGTTTTGGCTGGTTTATCATCTTAGTGGGTAAGAGGGATTCTGTAGCTGGGTGACGCACAGAGAAACATTATACAAAAGCTATGCAATGATTTATACATAACCATAGAATACTAGATTGAATTTCTTGAACATACATTACATTTAAAAAAAAAAAAAAAACCAACCACATTTGTAATCGAGAGACTTTTGAAAGCTTATTTATTAGAAATGGGCAACTAGTAATTCAAAGAAAAAAGTTTGGTGAGTGTTAATCAGGCTTGGAAGCATATTTATTGTGTCATTAGATAGAATATTCATCAACATTCTACCAAATGTGAGCAGCATCTCAAAGTAAAAATTGTTTGGCTGAAACATCACTTAATACCTTGGGACAGAAAAAGTGGTGGGTTGTGTAAGGGAAAGAGAAGACAAAAGTTTGACTCCTGGACTGCTACAATAATCAAAGGGCTAAGGCAAGAAGACAGACCTCAGTTAAAGCAAAGGAAATGCAGTAGTAAATAATGCAGGTAGTCTTCAACTTACAACCTTTTGTTTAGTGACTGTTCAAAGTTACAACAGCACTGAAAAAAAGTTACTTATGACTAGTTTCCCCCCATACAACCTTTGCAGCACCCACGTGGTCATGTGATCAAAATTTGAAAGCTTGGCAACTGGCAGGTATTTATGATGATAGCTGTGTCTCAGGGTCATGTGGGGTCACCTTTTCCAACCTTCTGACAAGCAAAGTCAATGGGGAAGCCAGAGTCAATCGACAATCCTGTTACTCACTTAACAACTGCACTGATTTCCTTAACCAGAGGTGGGCTGTTCCCAGTTCAGCCCAGTTCAGCCGAACCGGTAGTGGTATTCTGGCCACCTCCCTGAACTGGTTCCCTGGTTACCATTGCTGGCATGTTGTTTAGTAGTGTGCAGCATTCACAGTTCACTGTAAATTGTTCTGTGCATGCACAATTTACATTGAACTGCGCACGCACATGCAGCGAACCGGGAGCAAAACCGGGAGCAACTCACCTCTGCCCTTAACCACTGTGACAAGAAAGGTGGCAAAATGGGGCAAAACTCGCTTTACCACTGCTTTGTGTTGCAACTGAAATTTTGGGCTCAATTTGCTAGACCAATTCTTGAATACAGCTCATCTGCCTGGAATCCACACTGTATATCAGACATTAATACAATTGAGCAAGTCCAGAGGTATTTCATGAGAAGAGTACTCCACTCCTCTGCTTACAACAGAATCCCTTATGCCACCATGCTCAAACTTTTGGGCTTGGACAACCTGGAACTATGCCGTCTAAGGTCTGACATAAGCATGTTATACAAAATTGTCTGCTGCAGTGTCCTACCTGTCAACAACTACTTCAGCTTCAACCTCAATAATACACGAGCAAACAATAGATACAAACTCAAGGTAAACCACTCCAAATTCAATTGCAGAAAATACGACTTCAGCAACAGAGTGATCAATGCCTGGAATGCTCTACCTCAGGGGTCCCCAACCTTTTTGGCACCAGGGACCGGTTTCATGTTAAAAAATTCCGTGGACCGGTGGCCATGGCGTAGAGGGGGAGCAGGGGGGAGGGGGAACAGGTGGCGCACGCGTACGCGGTATGTGTGTGAGTCGACTCACTCACTCCTCTTGGGCCCCCAACGGCGCAAGCGGCCGCGCCTGCGCTCTCCTGCCCCCGGTGCACGCTCTGCCCAGGGGACTGCCCCCTCCTCCCTCCTCCTCCTCTCCGGCCCTTTCTAAGAGTTGTGCTGCTCACTGCGGCCCGGTTCCTATCAAGCCACGGACCGGCACTGGTCCGCGGCCCAGGGGTTGGGGACCCCTGCTCTACCTGACTCCATTGTTATATCCTCTAACTCTCACAGCTTCAACCTTAAACTGCCTACCACAGACCTCACCCCATTCCTAAGAGGTCCGTAAGGGGGCGCACCAGCGTGCCTAGCGCCCCAGTCCCAATGTCCCCATTTATTTTGTACTCATTTCCTTTGTTATCTTGTACCTGTTTGACAAATCAAATAAATGAAATAAATAAATCTAAGAACAGGTAGAGTGGCGTGTTTGTGGCAGGAGAAAGGCTCTGCAAACTGGCATGCTGAGAGTTGCTAGGGGAAGCCAAGGGGAGAGATGGGATAGGAGTCCCAACTTTTACATAGTCATTTCAACTCATCTGCGAAAGGTTTTGTTGAGGACTCTTGCTGGTGCAAATCGGGATAATCAGAATAGTTCTACTCGGGTAGGATTGTTTCTCTCTCTCTCTCTCTCTCTCTCTCTCTCTCTCTCTCTCTCTCTCTCTCTCTCTCTCTCTCTCTCTCTCTCTCCCCCTCCCTCCCTCCCTCCCTCCCTCCCTCTCTCTCTCTCTCTCTCTCTCTTTCTCTCTCTCTCTCTCTCTCTCACACACACACACACACACACACACAATCAGACATACACTTGTGGCTTTTCATGAGCAATTGTTGCCATGCGTTTCCAAAGGGAGAAGGAAAAAGCAGGTTCTGCATGAGAGAGAGAGAGAGGTTGGAGGGGGGAGAGAGAAAGAGAGAGAGAGAGAGAGACTCTGCATTTCATTTTAGAAAATGCCATTTATAATTGCTCACACTGTTACTTGGCTCAGAAGATGAGTTGCGTTGCTTGAAATCACCCAGCATATTTCGTCCTGATTAACAAACACTCCATACCTTTTCAGGAGTAGTGGAGAAGAGAGACGGGATAATTTATTTATTTTTAAAAAGGCAAATAAAATGGAAAGAATAACAGGAAAGAAATAGACGAGCCAGTAATATAAAGCTTCTATTCCTCTCCCCCCCCCCCACACCCCTTAATTTTCTTTTAATTAGCAGACAAACATAGTTTGAAAACAGGGGCTCTTCTCATCTGTGGGCAAAAGGACGACCAAATTCACCATCCTAGGTAGCAGGGTTAGAAGCCACATGCTGGAATTGAAGGAGGATTAAAAGAATCCTACAACATTCAGACCAACTGCTCAGCTTCACTCGGTGGTACATAGGACGATTCAGCAAGGGACGTGATATTGGTAAGTACTGTACCTTCCCCCCTCCCAGAAACAGAGTTTTGCTTTCTTTAAAACAAAATATCTTTAGTTTGCTCCTGCTCCGTATCTTTTGAATGCCTGGGGGCAGATGGTGGGGGGGGGGGGAGCTTTATGACATGCAATTTTTATTTTGTTTTCCCTCTTGTAAATCTATGGTGGCAGCTCTTCGTTGTCCTCCTTTCCCATTCGGAATGGATGTTCAAAGGCAAACGAAGGGGCTTAACCTTTGTGCTCACTTTTCATGCTGAAACATTTATAAGGCACCTTACTTTGTGGCATTATTGAAGGAGGGGAGAAGCAAGCTTCCAGCTGCTAGGATGGTAGTTCTTGATAAGAACTGGTTCTGGTCACCGAAGCATTTTATTCCCTTGCGTAACTTTATAGCCTCATTACTCTTTTGGTCAATCATCAAAATGGGCGAGAGGGGAACGGGGGGATGGATGAGTGAATGGCTAGGCAGGAAATATTAATATCAGTTAATAATTGTGTTTGTGTGTTCTTAGCAATTTGGTGCGAAACAATGGCAGAACAAAAGAATGGAGGAGAGTGGGGCAAAATCTTGCATATTCATACACATATTCTCATTCACAGACCCACATTCACGCATTCCACATACACACAAATGCTGTTTTTGAGAAAGTTTTGTAGATGGAGCTGGGGGGTGTTTGTGATCATCTTGAGGGTAGTGTCACCTTCTGTTGCCTGGTAACAGTCCTTCCCTGCTGTTTTGCTATCAGATAAAAGAAGTCCGGTCAATGTTATACATTATT
Organism: Rhabdophis nuchalis; assembly: GCA_039707465.1. NCBI lineage: Eukaryota > Metazoa > Chordata > Lepidosauria > Squamata > Natricidae > Rhabdophis > Rhabdophis nuchalis. The sequence goes on from CM077645.1 coordinate 151,761,148, forward strand.
CATCTGCGTTCCAATCAAATAATCAAAATTATTTGCTTGCACTGGGGAATATTTAACAAGATCAAAAGAATCTGGACTGGAAAGCACTGGATTGTTGCCACTGGCAGGCAGTTTTTGGTATGTGTCCATATATGTCTGTATGCATGTGTACACATACACACACACATTTTTGTTAGTAATTATATTTTGGGGTGTTAATAGATACTAGCAGAAACCTATATTGAAGAATTGCAGAGGTTGGCTGATTTCACAGGCATGGAATTACCTAAATCAGTTAATGCTAACTACTGAAATTACAGTGCTAAAATAGAGTTGAGGTTTTGGTTTTTTTTTCCTTTTGTGATATACACTTTTAAAAGATCTTTAGAAATGCTAACAAAAGGAAACCATCTCTTTCAAAGCCAGCATTTTTAAAAGAGAAGAATGCAGTGAAATCTATGTCATAATTGTTCGGCAAATGCTGGACCTAACTATTTTGCAGAGGAAGAAAACTTACAAATCAGTGCAAGGTAAGATAGATCCAGGATTGCTGTTTTAAAAAAATACTGTGCGCATATCTATATGTGTGTCAAGAAAAACACTACACCTCAGAACTCAACTTTTACCAAAAACCTCTGATAATGTGGTAAGGCTAACTGTCTCTAGCATTTAAAAGCTGTCAGTGTGAAGTCATTTTAATCCTCCCTCATGAAATCTTTTAAGAAATTAAAATCGACTGACTCATTTCAAGCAAAAAAGAATATCTAATCATCTTGGAACTATCATATTTTTTTTCACCTAGCTGTAATTGTAAACATTTCTTTGCTAATAGATATCTGGGGTGCTTAGAATTTTAATGCAGTGAACATAATATAGTCACCGTCAATACTTTTAAAGAGGAAAGTAGATAGCAAGAGATGTTTTAAAAGGTGTGTTTTATATACAGAAATGCCTAAAATCTAAAAACCTTCACGACACATGAAGGTATATATACAGTATATGTGTGTGTTTTACAGCAATAAATATTGGGGGGAAATGTACAAAATGCCTCAATGACTGTGCAAGGTAACATAAATGTTGCATATATGTTCATTAAATTAAGTTACTTTAAATATTGCAGGGATTTTATATTTAAAGATACTTCTTCCTTTTTCAGGAAACTGGCTGTATCAATTTGGGCAGCTGAATAACTGACCCGCAAAATCCTACAAGATGGATAGTCCATTCAAGATGGATTATCTGCTGGATGTCGATGCTGCTTACCGGCTGTTTTACAGTCAAGGAGCTCAAGGTATTGTTTTGAGATGGATATTTATGCGTTGCTCAACATAAAGAGAAGACATGGAGGCCCTCTGGTGGAAAAGGCACCAGGGACAATTAAAAGCTCCTTTCTCCAGAATGAGCAGAGAACTGAAGACATCAAGGCAGCTTGATGTCTAGAACTGTATAAAGGAAGCAATGTGGAAATATGTTATGCAAAACAGATGGGTAGAGATTGTGAAGACAACCTCTTCAGCTGTCTTTTTCAAACAGAATGATGGGTGCTTTTCTTTCAAATAGTAAATGAAAGAAGATAGTGGTGGCAAAGGGCCAGCACTCAAAAAAAAAAAAAAAGACAAACATTGACAGACTTTTCCTGGCCCAGATTGAAGCCGATGTATAATGTACTTTCAAACTTTAATTAATATCTAAAGTTTAAATGCATGACTAATATTGTAGTCCAGTCCAGTCCATCCCATCCCATGCTGCCAGCTTGGTGCGGAATCTTAGTAATTAAATAGATAGACTTTCTCTAGGATGATAAGTCCTCAACCTGGTGTTTTAGGTATCTCAATAGTGTCTTCACTGTTCCCGTAATTAAGTCCATCTGTCATGTTCCCAGACATCATCTCCTCTTTTCTTTCACTTTTTCCAGCATGTTTGTTTGTTTATCAAATGTGTATGCTGTCCATCTTGCCAAAAACATACATTTTATTTATCCGTGTGATTCTCTTAGTGAAATGCAGAGGGGGTTTAACATTGTGTACTCTCATAGAGTCAGAAATTATGCCTTTGCTGTTATCACTAAAGTGAACCAATATACTACAATCATTCTTCCTGGGATTGGCTCCTCTAGACAATTTTTAAAGATTAATAGCAGACAAAGTAGTGGCAAATATTAGACAGGAGAGCTAGTAGAATCATGTGTGAGTGTGTGTGTGTGTGTGTGTACATATGTACATATATAATTTTTGCCTTCATACCACACCATATTTGTTATATAAGGAATATAACAAATATGGTATGGTATGAAGGCAAAAATTAGGTAGTCCTTGACATACAACCACAACTAAGCCCAACATTTATATTGCTAAGCAAGACAGTTAAGTGAATTTTGTTCCATTTTACAACCTTTCTTGCCATCAGGAATCACTGGAGTTGTTAAGTCAGTTACATGGTTGTTAAGTGAACCTGGCTTCCCCATTGAATTTGTTTGTCAGAAGGTCACAAAAGGAGAATCACATAACCACAGGACACTGCAATAATCATAAATATGAGTCATTTGCCAAGCTTCTGAATTTTGATCATGTAACCATGGGAATGCTGCAACAGACGTGTGAAAAATTGTCATAAGTCACTTTCTTCCGTTCTATTGTAACTTCAGTCACTAAATAAGCTGTTGTAAGTCGAGGACTATCTGTATTGTACATGAAATAGATCTATGTTTAAGAATGAACATGCCTCACATTTATTAGAATCTAGCTGTTCCTGGCCACGCGTTGCTGTGGCCCAGTCTGGTTAAGCGGGCAACCAATCTGTGTGTAGATCTACACCTGCACACACAAACATGTACACACAACCACTGTGTAACCCCCAACCTACCTACCTACTCCCTTTCTCCCTCTCTCCCTCTACCTACCTACCGTATTTCTCCCTCTATCTATCTATCTATCTACCTACCTACCTACCTACTACCTACCTACCTACCTACCTACCTACTGCATTTCTCCCTCTCCCTCTCTATCCCTCTCCCTACCTACCTACCTACCTACCTTCCTACTTACCTACTGTATTTCTCCCTCCCTCTCTCTATCCCTCTACCTATCTACCTACTGCATTTCTCCCTCCCTCTCCCTATCTACCTACTCTATTTTCCCTCTCTCTATCTCCCTACCTACCTACCTACCTACCTACCTACCTACCTACCTACCTACCTACTGCATTTACCACTCCCTCTCTCTATCCCTATAGCTGCCTGTCTACCTACCTACTGTATTTCTCCCTCCCTTTCTCTATCCCTCTACCTACCTATCTACCTACCTATTGCATTTCTGCCCCCCTCTCTCTATCCCTCTACCTACCTACTGTATTTCTCCCTCTCTCTATCCCTCTACCTACCTATCTACCTACTGCATTTCCCACTCCCTCTCTCTATCCCTATAGCTGCCTGTCTACCTACCTACTGTATTTCTCCTTGAATCTTATGGACAGAGTATTATGACATTTTGTATTATGTCATCCTGTGGCTCATTGCTCTCTCTGTAGCCATCTACCTATATTTTTTACACTTCTGTTGCCTGTACTTGGCACAGGTGTGACATCTACACAATCTATATATATATATCATTGGTGCCTTATTTGTAAGGAACGTTGTGTGAAAATTTAGAAGCGATCGGTTCTAAATTTTGGAGATTACCTGTTTTGAACAAACCCATAGTTACATTTTTATTTATATAGATGTGGCTATTGTCCAATGCATGCATAGGCTCCTTTTAACTTTCAAAAATGGGAGATGCAATCCTGAGTCTTCTGGTTTTATGACTTGTTTGGTCATCTATACCTTTACAAGCAAGATCTAGTGGGAAATATTTAATCCTAAGGAATAAAGTCACATTTTGAGAGTCGCATTCTTTCATAAAGGTGAAAGGACAAAGGGGCATATCAGGAGAATGGAGGCAGTAGAATATCCTTAAGGAAAATATCTTTGAAAACCTCCTAAAGTATACTGATGGCGATATAATATTTATTTGATGGAGGTACAGTATAATATTTAATGTCTAGTCACTACCAAGATTTGCAGAAAGTAAATTCTAGTGATGCTAAATCATTTATTTATCTCAACCCATCACCATTCACCACAACATAACAATTGGACAGTCAGGAAAAAACTTTGGAGATGGAGAAATTTCAGGATTTAAAGAATTAGTTAAAGAGCTGTGTAGCCAAACAATGCCATTTTAGTTGATAATTTGGGACTTGCAATTTTTTTATTTATTTATATTTATATCCCGCCCTTCTCCGTAGAGGACCCAGGGCGGCGCACAGGAAATTTAAAAAACATATAAAATACAAAGATAAATACATAATTTAAAATATAAATTAAACTGTCTTGTTCTATGCTAAAAGCCAAATTTTAAAATACCCAATTTAAAACTTTCTAAAAAGTCCCCGTGGGAGGTTAGGCTAGGCCGGCTTGTTTTAATTTTAATTGAAAGGGAATTCACTTTACATAGTATAAAGTCTTCATAGTCATCCTCTTGCACAATTGGTAGAAAAGAAGAAATGTAATGTAACTGTGGAAAGTTGGAAGAGGTACCGTCTGCCTCAAGAATGTATTTTCTTTTGGTGTTATCTTAATATTGGACCCATTCTTCAAAGTTGACAACTAATTCTAGAAGAAAGGGCCAAGTTATCTATTATACTAAATATGCAGTTTAGAACTGGACTGGAACTGTAGGAGGTGGAAAGGATATAGATCTTCTAAAGTCTTTCATCTACATCAGTGTTTCATCCTTGACAACTTTAAGATGTGTTGACTTCAACTCCCAGAATTCCCCAGAACTCCCAGAATTCTGGGAGTTGAAGTCGACACATCTTAAAGTTGCCAAGGTGGGAAAACATAGATCTACACCATTCTCTGAACAAAAAAAATCGATCTTAATTCACAAGAATTTACTTTTGAGAAACCATGCTTAGCTTCCTTACTGTCCCTCTGAAATAATATTCAGATTGGGATCCATTAAAGATGTCCGTCAATCTGGGCAAGAAACTAGGGAGAACCAGTCAGAACAAAACAGTTCCTTGGTACTGAGCTTGTCATGATATTGGCTTCTGTCCTTAGTGTTTTGTTCCATGGGTTTAAAGCAGGGGTCTCCAACCTTTGCAACTTTAAGTCTGAAGGACTTCAGCTCCCAGCTTTGCTGGCTGGAGAATTCTGGGAGCTGAAGTCCTTCAGACTTAAAGTTGCAAAGGTTGGAGACCCCTGGTTTAAAGGACCCTCTGAAATCACACTAAAGTTTAATTCAAAATCTTACAACTATTTTATTCTGTGATTATTGGAATAGGACCATTTTAGGCTTCGGAAAGAGAGAGTGAAGTGTGATAATTTGTCAATTTAATCTATGCTCATCTAACAGGCATTAGTGTAATGATATGCATTTTTAATAAAATCATCTTGTAATGAAATAACTTTAAGGTGGAACTATCTTTTTCAGCTTGAGTAATCTGGGTATCTTGCTTTTTTCACTTTGTATCTTTCTGTATATGGTTTTAAAAGAAAACACTTATCAAGTAAAAGTTATCCTACATACATATTTTTACCCTGAAAAATCCACGTAGTTGCTATTCAATTTAAATCGCTTTGAAGAAACCCATTTTGAAGGGGGGGGGGGAATATATGAAGTGACTATACTTCAGTACTGTGATTCAGATACTCCACCAAAAAATCCCAATATTATACAATTATATCATTAATACAACTACTAAGACAAGACCCATTTTTCCCCCCATGCTAATAGATTTCTTGTAGGGGAAGTTGGTTTTTGCTGTTGTGTTGTACTAAACACAGCAGTGCTTTAAAAAGATCGTAGTTTGAAGGTGTGTTATCTATTTTACCTGCTTAGGTCACACACATTCTGCTGTATAATATATAATATAATAATAATATATATTTAATTTCTAGACCGCTCCCTCTCCCCAAGGGGACTCGGAGCGGTGCACAGGGAAATTAAGACAATAAATATATACAAAACAATTAAAAACAGATTAAACATTAAGACCCTGCGCTAAAATTCCCCAAAACCAATCACTAAAACCCTAAACCCTATAATACTGTAATAAGAGGCTACCCTAGGCCGGCCAAGCAGAAAAAGTGCGTCTTCAATTTCAGACGGAAGGAACGGAGGTCCGTGGTAATTCTAATATCGGGGGGGAGGTCGTTCCAGAGGGCAGGGCCCGCCACAGAGAGAGCCCTTCCCCTGGACGTCGCCTGCTGACAAAGTCTAGTGGACGGCACCCGGAGAAGTCCCTCTCTGTGGGAGCGAATCGGCCGTGAGGAAGTATGGGGCAGAATCCGATCCTGCAGATAGCTAGGTCCCGAGCCATGGAGCGCTTTAAAGATGATGACTAACACCTTGAAGCGCACCCGAAAGACTACAGGTAGCCAGTGCAGCTCGCGCAAGAGCGGTGTTACATGGGTGTACCTTGTGGTACCCATTATTGCTCGCGCGGCCGCATTCTGGACCAACTGCAGCCTCCGGGTGCACCTCAAGGGGAGCCCCATGTAGAGAGAGTTACAATAGTCCAGTCGGGATGTCACGAGAGCATGAGTGACTGTGCGAAGGGCATCCCGGTCCAATAGGGGGCGCAACTGGCGAACCAGGCGAACCTGGTAGAACGCCCTCCTGGCCACGGCTGTCACTTGATCTTCCATGGACAGCCGGGAATCCAGGAGGACACCCAAGTTGCGCGCCCCATCCACAGGGGCAAGATGTTCGCCCCCTATGGCCAGCGATAGAGACAGCTGGTTGAACCGGGCAGCCGGAAACCACAGCCACTCGGTCTTGGTCGGGTTGAGCTTGAGTCCGTTACTTCCCATCCAGACCCGCACGGCATCCAGACCCGCTACGGCATCGTTGGGGTGGTTTGGGGTAGATATATACAGCTGAGTATCATCAACGTAGAGATGGTACTCTACCCCAAAACCACGGATGATCTCACCCAGCGGCTTCATATATGTGTTGAATAGGAGGGGCGAGAGGACCGACCCCTGAGGCACCCCACATGTGAGGGGTCTCGAGGTCGACCTCTGCCCCCCTGTCAACACAAATTGCGACCGACCAGAGAGGTAGGAGGAGAACCACCGCAAAACGGTGCCTCCCACCCCCACCCCCCCAGCCGGTGCAATAGGATACCATGGTCGATGGTATCAAAAGCCGCCGAGAGGTCTAATAGGACCAGGATGGAGGAACAACCCCCATCTCTGGCCCTCCAGAGATCATCGACCAACGCGACCAATGCCGTCTCGGTGCTATGCCCGGGCCGAAAGCCGGACTGGCGCGGGTCTAGATAATCAACTTCCTCCAGGTGACGGGGAAACTGTTGTGCCACCACACTCTCGACAACCTTCGCCAAGAAGGGAAGGTTGGAGACGGGACGGTAGTTGTTTAAAAGAGCTGGATCCAAAGAGGGCTTCTTCAGGAGGGGCCTCACCATGGCCTCTTTAAGGGAGGCAGGCAAGAAACCCTCCCTCAGAGAAGCGTTGACAACCTCTTGGAGCCAGCCTCGTGTCACCTCCCAGGATGCCAGTACAAGCCAGGAGGGACACGGGTCCAATAAACATGTGGTGGCTCGCAGTCGCCCACGTAACCTGTCCATATCCTCGGAAGTAACGGAGTCAAACTCCTCCCAAACAAGATCCGCCTCGTGGCAACCCACTGGGCCATGAATGGGGCTAGCTCGTTCTGTATCTGAGCGGTTTTCTCCTGCAGATAAATCACAAATTCCTCTGCTCTACCCTGTAGCGAGGCTTCCCGCACCCTCTGTTGAAGGAGGGAGCGGGTCACCCTAAACAGGGCGGCAGGGCGGTTATCTGCGGATGCTATGAGAGTGGCACAATGATGACGTTTGGCCACTCTCAGCGCCACAATGTAAATCCGTAAATGGGCTCTTACCTGTGTCCGGTCAGATTCAGATCGGGTAGACCTCCATCTTCTCTCTAGGCATCTCTTGTGGCGTTTCATCACCCTCAGGTGATAAACCAAGGGGCCAGGGTGGCTCGCCGCCGCAAGAGAGGCCGCAAGGGCGCGACCCGATCCAAGGCCTCCACGGCCGTGAGGTTCTCGATTGGGGCGCGGGTCAGGGGTACAGGAAGTGGCCCAAGCGCCGCCTGGAACCCATCAGGGTCCATCAGGCGCCTGGGGCGGAACCAGATTGGTGACTCAGGTTCCGCCTCCCCGCGGAGGGGAGTAGTGGTTGGAAAGTCGAGCCGGAGAAGTGAGTGATCTGACCATGACAAGGGTGTGATGGCTATATCCCCTATAATCAGATCACTTTTCCACTGACCAGTATAAATAAATGCATGCAATGTAAAATAAAGTGGGATAAATAAGGCCATGAATCAATTCTGCAAACATGAGCAGGATATTAATATTGCACTATTTTAATACATGGCAAGTTGTGTTGTTGCCAAAATGGAAAACCACATTCCCAGAGTAAGTCACTGTTGCTATATTTGAAGTGCCTATTCTGTCCTTATTAGACTGTATTAACTGAATAACATTAATTGTAACTGGATTTAAAGTAAACAAAATCATTTCTGGTTTCACTGACTTGCCCCCGCCTCCCCCCAATAGTAGGACTGCCTCATCTTTCTCACTTTCTGCCAGCAGGTGGCACTGCAATGGAAAAGGACTGCCTCTTCAGTGTGAATTTTCAACCAGATTCAATAACTGATTAGAGCAGGGGTCCCCAACCTTTGCAACTTTAAGTCTGAAGGACTTCAGACTTAAAGTTGCAAAGGTTGGGGACCCCTGGATTAGAGTACTCTTAATTATGGTTCTTGTTTTACAAAAATAACTGACTACTAAACTGAATAAAAGAATGCATTTTCTCAGTGTTAAAAAAAACGGAGGAGAAGGGGGTATTTTCCTACATATACATTTTCATCTCACACCTCTGTTCTATTAGAATCAGTTTAGTTCATTCAGTAATTTAGTATTAGTATTTAGTATTTATTAGATTTGTATACCGCCCTTCTCCCTTTCGGGACTCAGGCAGCGATAAAAATCAATAATACAAAACATAAAATATATTAAAATATATTACATAATTAGCCTGTCCTTAAAACCCCTGCTAAAAAACCCCTACTAAAACAGTTTAAAACTACGACAGGAAGTTTCAAAGAATTGAAAGCCAATAAGCAAATTCCACTAATTACTAAATACCTTGTAATTTCTAATCCAATGATATTTTTAATTTGAGATTATAGTTCACAATCCTAGCAGCATATGGGCCTGTGCAATGTTTTCATTTTTCTTTACTTCAAAGTTGTTGCCCAATACTGTGAAAGTTTTTGGATTAAAGACCAAAAGGTATTCCAGGCATGGGCCAACCATCTGTCTGCAATTCTTGAAAGCAGCACATTTATTTTTGGGATTATGCAATGTTAAGAAAAGATACCACTACTTTAAAAACCTTCAGGCAGATGGTATGTTTGATTCGTTCAGCTGCACATTCTGAAATCAAATGAAGCACAGGGCACCATTATACCATATAACCAATACATCCCTTCCTCATTCAGGCTAAAATTGTCTCACAAAAAAATTGAGTTAAAATAAGAATTCAGTGTCACTATATGTGTATATGGGAATCATTGCTAGACCATGATAACTATAACAGGAGAGTTATAAGTGAAGTGGATTTCTCCATGGGGCTCTCTACATGGGGCTCCCCTTGAGGTGCACCCGAAGACTATAGCTAGTTCAGAATGCAGCCGCGCAGGCAATATTGGGTACCTCTAGGTATTCCCACGTAACACCGCTCCTGCGCGAGCTGCACTGGCTGCCTGTGGTCTTTCGGGTGCGCTTCAAGGTGCTGGTTACCATCTTCAAAGTGCTCCATGGCACGGGACCTAGTTATCTGCGGGATCGCATCCTACCCCACACATCCCTTCGCCGATTCGCTCCCACAGAGAGGGACTTCTCCGGGTGCCGTCCACTAGGCAATGCCAGCGGGTGACGCCCAGGGGAAGGGCCTTCTCTGTGGCGGGCCCTACCCTCTGGAACGACCTACCCCCCGAACTTAGATCTATCACGGACCTCCGCTCCTTCCGCCAGCAACTAAAAACCTACTTTTTCCAACAGGCCGGCCTGGCCTAACCTACCGTACCTAGCCTTAGTTTTAGCAGAGAAATTTGTACATTGGGTTTTATGGATTAGTTTTAATGGGGTAGATTTTAGCACAGGGTGTTAATTTAATATAGTTTTAAGTATTTATGTATTTATTCTGTGATATATTATGTTTTTATATTTCCTGTGCACCGCCCCGAGTCCCTTCGGGGAGAGGGGGGCTGTTAATAAGTCGAATAAATTGAATTGAATTGATTAGGATGTAATGCTGGATCTGCCTATGTACGCCATACAAAGTAGCATGTTGTGCTCAAATTTCCTTTGTGATACCCTTTTGTAAAATAACATTATCAGACAATTTGGCCGGTATTTTTACTAACGGAAAGGAGTGGCTCAAGGCAGGAATGTCATTTACTTCCCTTCCCCACCAGTTCGCAGATGTGAACACACGCACACACGCACTACTTTTACTTTACTTTTATTAAATTTGTATACCGCCCTTCTCCCTTGCGGGACTCAGGGCGGTGAACAGGCATAATAAAACAGTAAAACATCCGATACAAAAATACATTAAAATACATTAAAACTAATTAAATTTAAGGGCCCATTTTAAAAACCAGACAACCATATAAAAACAGTTAATAAAATCAACTAAAATCAATTAAAAAATTACAATCGATTAAAAGAAAACTACACCAGGCCGGCCACATGAAATAGGTGCGTTTTCAGGGCCCGACGGAAAAGGCGCAGGTCGGTGATCGTACGAAGGTCGGGGGGCAGATCGTTCCAGAGGGCAGGGGCTGCCACAGAGAAGGCTCTCCCCCTGGGCATCGCCAGCCGACATTGTTTGGCCGACGGTACCCTGAGGAGGCCTGCTCTGTGGGAGCGGACTGGTCGGTGGGAGGTATTCGGTAGCAGGATGCGGTCCTGCAAGTAACCAGGCCCCATGCCATGGAGCGCTTTAAAGGTGGTTACCAACACCTTGAAGCGCACTAAGCTTTCTGCACATGTGCTTTTCACTAAAAAAGGGCCTAAATGGGATGCCATAGAGCCAGGGCAGGTGGGCAGTGCCACCCACAATTTCTGCTACTGGTACTAGTCCGAACCGGTACAATACCACCTCTGGCTCAAGAATGTCTCCAATACACCTTTAAAAAGTGTCAATTTTTGGCAGATATTGGGGCGGAAAAGGAACAGATACTTTTGCAAATCCAGTTCCATAGAACATTGTTTAATCTGGGCATTGTTCTGATAATATATTTGGTGTGATAATCAGGATAAATTATACTTTTTAAAAGAACACTGGAGCAATTTAAGAGAAACCATTGTTATTCTTTCAGATGCCTTTAGATACATGCTTTTTCTAGCCTTTTAAATTTCTTCCTATCAAATATGTACGTGCAGCCTTCCAGCTTCCCTTTAATAAAGCATATCTCAGTTAGGATTCATTCCCTACTCTGAACAAATTTGGTGTGAAACAGACTGACTGGGGATGATGGAAGTCCAACTCATCTGGAAGGCAGGTTGGGAAGAACCAGGGCCAGCCCATTGGTCATGTATTGACCAATTTAAGAAAATCATCTGTAGGTGTAAAATTAAAATAGGTTATTCCTTTTCTCCTTGAGGGAGCTGAGAAAGAAAATAACTTGCCCAAGAATGCACAGTAACCACAGAGGTAACTTGACAGCACCCACTCCCATTTTTCAGCTTCACCTGCTACTCATTGAATAACTTGTCTCTGAATGCATTACCTTTCAGATGCTTTATTCGCCTAAGTCAGGGATTTCCAACCTTTGCAACTTTAAGTCTGAAGGACTTCAGCTCCCAGAATTCTCCAGCCAGCAAAGCTGGGAGCTGAAGTCCTTCAGACTTAAAGTTGCAAAGGTTGGAGACCCCTGCTTTAAATCCATGGAACAAAACACTAAGGACAGAAGCCAATATCATGATCAGCTCAGTACCAAGGAACTGTTTTGTTCTGACTGGTTCTCCCTAGTTTCTTGCCCAGATTGACGGACATCTTTAATGGATCCCAATCTGAATATTATTTCAGAGGGACAGTAAGGAAGCTAAGCATGGTTTCTCAAAAGTAAATTCTTGTGAATTAAGATCGATTTTTTTTGTTCAGAGAATGGTGTAGATCTATGTTTTCCCACCTTGGCAACTTTAAGATGTGTCGACTTCAACTCCCAGAATTCTGGGAATTCTGGGGAATTCTGGGAGTTGAAGTCAACACATCTTAAAGTTGTCAAGGATGAAACACTGATGTAGATGAAAGACTTTAGAAGATCTATATCCTTTCCACCTCCTACAGTTCCAGTCCAGTTCTAAACTGCATATTTAGTATAATGCATAACTTGGCCCTTTCTTCTAGAATTAGTTGTCAGCTTTGAAGAATGGGTCCAATATTAAGATAACACCAAAAGAAAATACATTCTTGAGGCAGACGGTACCTCTTCCAACTTTCCACAGTTACATTACATTTCTTCTTTTCTACCAATTGTGCAAGAGGATGGCTACAAAGACTTTATACTATCTAAAGTGAACTCCCTTTCAATTAAAATTGCAAGTCCCAAATTATCAATTAAAATGGCATTGTTTGGTTACACAGCTCTTTAACTAATTCTTTAAATCCTGAAATTTCTCCATCTCCAAAGTTTTTTCCTGACTGTCCAATTGTTATGTTGTGGTGGATGGTGATGGGTTGAGATAAATAAATGATTTAGCATCACTAGAATTTACTTTCTGCAAATCTTGATAGTATCTAGACATTAAATATTATACTGTACCTCCATCAAATAAATATTATATTGCCATCAATATGCTTTAGGAGGTTTTTTAAGATATTTTCCTTAAGGATATTCTACTGCCTCCATTCTCCTGATATGCCCCTTTGTCCTTTCACCTTTGATGAAAGAATGCGACTCTCAAAATGTGACTTTATTCCTTAGAATTAAATATTTCCCACTAGATCTTGGTTGTAAAGGTATAGATGACCAAACAAGTCATAAAACCAGAAGACTCAGGATTGCATCTCCCATTTTTGAAGGTTAAAAGGAGCCTATGCATGCATTGGACAATAGCCACATCTATATAATTAAAAATGTAACTATGAGTTTGTTCAAAACAGGTAATCTCCAAAATTTAGAACCGATCGCTTCTAAATTTTCACACAACGTTCCTTACAAATAAGGCACCAATGATATATACATCCTCACGACCGATTCGCTCCCACAGAGAGGGACTTCTCTGGGTACCGTCCACTGGACTTTGTCAGCGGGCAACACCCAGGGGAAGGGCTATCTCTGTGGCGGGCCCAGCCCTCTGGAACGACCTCCCCCCCGATATTAGGACCACCACGGATCTCCGCTCCTTCCGTCTTAAATTGAAAACACACTTTTTCCGCCTTGCCGGCCTGGGATAACTACTCCTCTGTCTTTAGGGTTTTTTGGGGGGTGGGGATTTTTAGTTAATGGGATTTTAGCACAGGAATTAATTTAATCTGTTTTTAAATTCGTATGTATTTTGTATATTTATTGTTTTTATCCTCCCTGTGCACCGCCCCGAGTCCCTGTGGGGAGAGGGAGCGGTTAATAAATTTAACTATTATTATTATTTATTATATTATATTGTGTAGATGTCACACCTGTGCCAAGTACAGGCAACGGAAGTGTAAAAAATATAGGTAGATAGCTACAGAGAGAGCAGTGAGCCACAGGATGACATAATACAAAATGTCATAATACTCTGTCCATAAGATTCAAGGTAAATTCAGTAGGTAGGTAGACAGGCAGCTATAGGGATAGAGAGAGGGAGTGGAAAATGCAGTAGGTAGGTAGGTAGGTAGGTAGGTAGATAGGTAGGTAGAGGGATAGAGAGAGGGAGAAATACAGTAGGTAGGTAGAGGGATAGAGAGAGGGGTGGAGAAATGCAATAGGTAGGTAGATAGGTAGGTAGAGGGATAGAGAGAGGGAGGGAGAAATACAGTAGGTAGGTAGACAGGCAGCTATAGGGATAGAGAGAGGGAGTGGGAAATGCAGTAGGTACGTAGGTAGGTAGGTAGAGGGATAGACACTGGAGCAATTTAGTAAGAGGAAACCATTGTTATTCTTTCAGATGCATTTAGATACATGCTTTTTCTAGCCTTTTAAATTTCTTCCTATCAAATATGTACGTGCAGCCTTCCAGCTTCCCTTTAATAAAGCATATCTCAGTTAGGATTCATTCCCTACTCTGAACAAATTTGGTGTGAAACAGACTGACTGGGGATGATGGAAGTCCAACTCATCTGGAAGGCAGGTTGGGAAGAACCAGGTCCAGCCCATTGGTCATGTTTTGAGACAAGTTATTCATGTACTCATTGAATAACTTGTCTCTGAATGCATTACCTTTCAGATGCTTTATTCGCCTAAGTCAGGGATTTCCAACCTTTGCAACTTTAAGTCTGAAGGACTTCAGCTGCCAGACTTCTCCAGCCAGCTTTGCTGGCTGTAGAATTCTAAGAGCTGAAGTCCTTCAGACTTAAGGTTGCAAAGGTTGGAGACCCCTGGCCTAAGTGTTCTAATTCTTCACCACCTTCTGTTTTTACTTAGAAACAACCACAACAAACACATTCTGCTTGAAAAACACTGTCCCAAGGATTAATGCAGCCATTCCTGTTTTATTTTCTATATGTTCAGCTGGTTGCCTATCTTTCATAGATCAGTTATATGATTTTTTTTTCCAGTCAAATAAAAGTGAGCAAACAAAATTTCACCAAGAGGTAAAATTTGATTTTATGAATGAAGACGAATATATGTGTCCCGGGATAATATTGCAGGATCCAATCTCTATGAGAAAGTCCCAGAGGATGGGCTTCAGCAGGAATTCAAAAGCTCAGAAGACAAAACCTCTGGTCCTGGTAACGGACCCAGATTGGATATTACAATTTTATTTTAATTGATAGATGAGTAGCAACATCAAATTCAATCTGAAGATTACTGGTAATTAAAATTTGAGGAGGCTCTATTACTTTCGCAAATTTTAAGATCTATTTGGTTGAAAACTGCAATAGATAGCAATTATTCATGTTCTTCTGCTTTTTGAATAAGTCATTTCCCAATTTACCAAGGGTCTTAAAGATATATTGGGTACAACTCTCATAAAATCCAACCTGTTTTAGCCAATATTGTATTCCAACATCCCTGGAGGGCATCAGATTGGAAAGATTATATTATGACTTCCGAATCCTCAGACTGGTCACAAAAAATATTTTTTATAGAAGGTCCTACCCATAAAAATGATTTACAGTGTGATTCTATGAATATCTCCTCAGAAGAAAATCTCATTAACTCCTGAGGAGAAATAGAGTGCTGTAGAATTATAGCTAACTGTGTTCTTTGAGGTAGCCATTCACTGTCACTTGTGTTTATTACAGAAAGCTTCACTAAGGGAAGAGCAAGTTCTGAAAAGAAAATGGCAACAAATTATAGTGCAAGATCATTATTTAATGAGCACTCTGACTGTCACATATTTTTTTTTAAAGAAAGACCCTCAATTAACATCATGGGTATCCCAATTAAAATTAATTTATATAGATTTCTCCAGAAAGTAACTCATTTAAAATCCACTTCAAAAAAAAATGTTTTCCCTCCCCTTCTGCCCCTCCCTACAAAGTTCTGAGAAAATTATACATTTATAAATGCAAATTTACTCACATTTGGGGGGAGGGGAATGCCAGGTGTCTAAGATTTCTTTCAACTACAAATATCTCCTGAAGCTAAACAGGTCAAGGTTTCTGGCTTGTTGGGAGATATGTAATTTGACATAAAATAAGTAAAATCCTTATTAGACTAGAATTTTTACCAAGGGGGAAATAAAAGAATGTTTGTTTGTTTATTTATTTACCTATCTATCCATCCCAACAAATGACTCTGGACAGGAAAAAGAATTAAAATAAAATAAAAATAATAACAAACATTATAAAAACTAAAAGTATAGGCAGCAAAGAAACAATAATTTAAATCACTAACACACCAAGAAGTGTATCCCTTCGAATATTCTTGAACAAAATATCATGAATTCATGAAAAAAATATTATTATTAATAGTAGTGGAAATCAGTAATAGTAATAAAATTAAACTTATATGCTATCTCAATCATGTATAATTGCCATTAATCAATTATGAAACAAACAAACAAGCCATGGGAAAATGGGAAATCTTAGGGATCTATCTACATAGGAGAACTAGTTGAAGAATGGGGTTCTAATCCCTCAAAAATGTTAAGGTAAAAATTCTTTTGAACTCAACTCATCTTCTAATGCAGGGGTCTCCAACCTTTGCAACTTAAGTCTGAAGTCCTTCAGACTTAAAGTTGCAAAGGTTTGAGATCCCTGTTCTAATGGACATACGCACGTAGTTTGCTTATCAACAGTACTGAACTGGTTTGTCATTACCTCCTGCCAATTGCATTACATCTCATAATATAGACCAGTATTTCTCAACCTTGGAAAACTATAAGATACGTGGACTTCAACTCCCAGAATTCCCCAGCCAACATGGCTGACTGGGGAATTCTGGAGGTTTAACTCAACACATCTTCAAACTTCCAATGTTGAGAAACACTGATATAAACTATACTTTATCTCACATTTTTGGAGATGATAAGGAATATAGGCAAGAATTACATACAGGAATTGGGTATGTCTAGTTTAATGAAAAGAAGGACTAGGGATGACATAATAGCACTGTTCTACTATTTGGGGGCTCCTACAAAGATTTTCCAAAGCATCAATGGGCAAGACAATAAACAATGTTTGGAAACTAACCAAGGAGAGAAGCAATCTAGAACTAAGGAGAAATGTCTTAATGGTGAGAGCAATTAACCAATGGAATAACTTGCCTTCAGAAGTTGTGGTTGCTCCATCACTGAAGGCTTTCAAAAAGAGATTGGACAAATTGGATATCTGTCTGAAATGATATAGGATCTCCTGCTTGAGCAGGGAGTTGGACTAGAAGACCTCCAAGGTCTCGTCCAACTCTACTATTCTATGTTCTACATCTTGGACATACTGTCAACCTTCGCTTTCCTGTTCGCTCTGGCTGCCATATGAAACGGGGAGGGAGGGGCTTTGCATTTGGGTTTGGGACTGTATGGTGCAGGAGGGTGAGTTGCAGAAGGAAATACTCTGGTGCCATCTACTGTTACCATCTATTTCGCGTACCAGTGCTTGGGTCATCTTATGGTCAAGGTCAACGGTCTTACATACAACCTGATGATGCTTTTGAAGATGAAGCCACATGACTTCCGTCTGAAATTAAAAACACACTTTTTCCGCTTGGCCGGCCTAGGCTAGTCTCTCTTTCTATGGGGTTTTAAACTTATTTATAGCTGCTGGGTATTTTAGTTTAACGGGTTTTAGCACAGGAATAGATTTAATCTGTTTTTATATTATGTATTTATATTTGTATACTTATTGTTTTTACTTTCCCTGTGCACCGCCCTGAGTCCCTGTGGGGAGAGGGAGCGGTTCTACAAATTAAATTTGAAATTTGAAATTTGAAATGACACCTAGCGGCTTTACACATTGGACCATGGAAGGGGGTTATTCGGGGGAAGGGGATTGGACATATATTGATATGTATGCTTTCGCGCCTAAATGCTTCAGACCTTGCTTAGCATCTATGCTATTCATTCCTTAACCAGTAAAAGTACTTTTAATTCCACTAATAATGGAGTCGAGAGGTTTCTTTCTTGGTTATCGGTGAAGCAGACCTGACACATACACCCAATGATTTTGCTATTCAGCTAGAGTTGGGTCCCAAGAACGAGCAAAAGCAGAAAAGGTAAATGGGAATGATCAGCCAACAAAACAAATGCTAAAATCAAGTATAATAAAAATTAAGGTGGGGAGGAGAGATTAGGCATAGGATTGCCATGGCTGAGTAAAACTGTGGAGACCAGGGATTAATAATCGATGTCTAATGAGAGCTCTTTGACAATAGGCCTTGTTCTGAAGTACCTCTTCCAATGTGCTTTTCTCCATCCCTGCATACAGGCATCAGGATTTCTAGCTGTTACCCAAAGGTGCAAGATTGAACATTGATACTGAATGTTTGACTGTTAGGCTGGAGTATCAGGCCTTCTGCATTAATCCAATGCCTTTGCCCCTTTTGGATTCTTGTATAATATATGTATAATTACAGATTTATAAAATACCTAAACATTTACATTTTGAAATGTTAAGTGCCTAATAGGTCCATTTCCTTGTGGTTGTTTGATTAAAACAGCTGCTTATGTTTAATGGTAATAGTTTTCCAATTTTCACAGTACCATCTGCCCCAATGTCTTTATGCACGTGATAAATACCCACATGGCATTATTTGATGAAATGTATTGTTCTTGCAAATTGGTTTTGGAGTCTGCAAGTGTCTACATCCATTACATTCCACTTCCTTGCTGCACCAAAAACAAATAAATACACTTAATGTCTCTGAACCTAATCAGTGTTGTTCATAGAAGACATCAAGAATCAGTTGTGGACTAGTATTAGTCTCAGCTGCATATGTGCATATCAAACAATCATTTCTTGGGCCCTAGATAAAGACTTTAGTATGGATTATGCTATCCGTTCCATTGTGTATCTTCGTTCCTTCCTTACCACTGCAGGTAAGACAGTACCTTTGGTGAAAGTCTCCTCCATCATTCTGGCATTTTTGCATGTTTATCCTAGAGAAAGATTGAGGGCCCAAAACATGATTAGATTAAAATTTTATTTATGTACTACTACAAGAATCATAAATATGTTCTTTGGGCTCTTGCAAAAAGATAGTATCAGAATCTGAAATGTGAAAATATGTACTGTACTTCTCATTGTTCCTCTCTATTCTGCATTGGTCAGAAGACACTTTCAATATTGTGTCCAATCCTGGGCATCACATTTGAGAAAAAGAATCATCCAGATTGGAATAGTTCCAAAGAGGAACGACGATATGATAAAGGAATGGACAGCCCATAAATAATAACAATAATAACAACAACATCAATATATTACCTTAACAGTTCCTAGGTCCTTGGTTAGGACTTGAGCTGTTGAGCTACTAACCAGCTCCAAAGGCTGTGAATCTCACCAAAGATTAACCACATAATAATAATGCCAAAAGGGAGAAAATGTATGAGGAATGGCTGGATACTACACAAGGTTAAGATGGGCAGCCTATAAACTGAAATGAATGAATAAATAAATGTTTGGATCAGGTGAAAGAAAATTGTGGGAGAGACATGATAGCCACCTTCAAGAATCTGAAAGAAGAAGAACATGGGGAAGAACTGATCAGTATTGTTCCAGAAGATAAAACAAGAAGCAATGGAAATCTTTAAAGACAGGATGTAGATTTTTAATGGTCACCAGGTATGAGCCCTATGAAGTAGACCCAATGAGGAGACCAACTTCAAAGGACGCTGAGAGCTTTACTTATTGAGAATACAATTAATACAAAATCTTGAAAGCCTGGTTGCCTTTTACATCCCTTCCCTCTTATAGCTCAGGGAGTCAGGGGAGCTTGCCTGCCTCTCCCTTGAATACTATCTTCTTTTCCCAGGACTGAAGGGATGTTTCAGCCTTCTTTGCTTAGGTAATATTGTCATTCTTAAAAGGGATGCAGTGGCTAAGATGCTGAGCTTGTTGATCAGAAAGATTGGCAGTTTGGGAGTTCGAATTCCTAGTGCCACATAATGGAGTGAACTCCCGTTACGTGTCCCAGCTTCTGCCAACCTAGCAATTGGAAAGCACATAAAAATGGAAGTAAAAAAATAGGAACCACTTTTGGTGGGAAGGTAACAGCGTTCTGTGCACCTTCGGCATTTAGTCATGCTGGTCACATGACCATGGAGGCCTCTTCGGACAGCATTGGCTCTCTGGACTATTGCGACTGGACTATTGTAACTCTCTCTACATGGGGCTCCCCTTGAGGTGCACCCGGAGGCTTCAGTTAGTTCAGAATGCAGCCGCGCGAGCAATTATGGGCACCTCCAGGTTTGCCCACGTGACACCGCTCTTGCGCGAGCTGCACTGGCTACCTGTCGTCTTCCGGGTGCGCTTCAAGGTGTTAATTATCATCTTCAAAGCGCTCCATGGCTCGGGACCTAGCTATCTGCGAGATCGGATCCTGCCCCACACATCCTCACGACCGATTCGCTCCCACAGAGAGGGGCTTCTCCGGGTGCCGTCCACTAGACTTTGTCAGCGGGCGACGCCCAGGGGAAGGGCGCTCTCTGTGGCGGGCCCGGCCCTCTGGAACGACCTTCCCCCTGATATTAGGACGACCACTGACCTCCGCTCCTTCCGGGTAAAATTGAAGACCTATCTCTTTCGACTGGCCGGCCTTGAATAGTTCTCTCTGTCTTTTGACACCAAATTTTAGTGGGTTCTTAATTTTATATCTTTTAGCACGGGTAAATATTATTTAATTCTATTTTAATATATATATGTTGTATTTATTGTATATTGTTTTTAGCTCTGCCTGTGCACCGCCCCGGGTCCCTGTGGGGAGAGGGTGCGGTTAATAAATTCCAATTTCAAATTCCAATTTCTGGCTTTGAATGGAGATGAGCACCACCCCCTAGAGTCGGGAACGACTCGCACATATTGACCTTGACCTTTACCTTATTGTAGTTCTTGCCTAGTTCCCTCAAAATCATCTCCCAGATTCTTTACAGCAGGAGACATTGCCTCATGGTAAGAGATGTTCGAAAATGGAACAAACTCCTTCAGGAAGCAATGGATTTCCCATTGCTGAAGGTGTTTGAGTAGATGTTGGGATTTGGGCATATGTTGGTGTGCTTAAGAGTGGATTCCAGGGGATTAGAGCCCATTATCCCCAAGCCCCTTTCTACCCTGTAGAGTTTATGATTCTCTAATTCCACTAGAAAGATCTATCCAGTATTAATATAGTTACTGAAATAGTTTCTTAGAACAGTTTCTCACATAAGGCAATTAATGTACTGCCTCCCAGTAAAGTCCCATAAAAGTATTTATTTAATTTGTGTAGTGTCCATTCCTGAAGGTACCAAAGGCTACAAAGTGATTCCTTGAATGTAGTTTATATAGACAAACTATTAATCTTACTCAACATTTTTAAAAAAATATATATAATTGTTGTTTGTCCAAATTCTGGGAGTGCTTCAATTTTATTTATTTTTACTACAAAGGGGTTTACTTTGCTGTATCAATTAAT
Organism: Rhabdophis nuchalis; assembly: GCA_039707465.1. Lineage (NCBI taxonomy): Eukaryota > Metazoa > Chordata > Lepidosauria > Squamata > Natricidae > Rhabdophis > Rhabdophis nuchalis. The sequence continues at coordinate 151,782,446 of CM077645.1, forward strand.
TATATTTACAATTATTCATCATTTAGCAAAAAGAGAGAGAGAGAGAACAGTTTTTTCTTGTGATCTCCTATGAACTTCAACTCCTAGAACTTTGCAAATAGAATGGACATTGCTATGAATCCTGGGAGCTGAAATTCACATAAGTGACTTATGACCTTCCAAGCTGTAGACCTCAGAGTGTGTTTGGACTCTCCAAAAACTTTGTTGAAGTTGCTGATGGAAACTCCAAGAATTAGAATTTCAACCCCTCATTCTTGTATTCATTTTTTTTAAAGGTACTGCTCAGGTTGCATCACCCCAAGGCATCCATTTTTGAAAACACCATAATGACCAAACCCTAAAACATGATTTGCCAGCTACAATAACTGGCTTCAGATTTACCCAGAACCAAGAACCTGCATTCCACCTCAGTGCAATCTGTGAATCCCTAGCATGTAATGTGCAGTGTATGGTTGGTGTGTGTGGGTGTGTGTACAGAAAGAGGTTGGTCCACCTGATGCATTGCCAGGTCAAACGGTCTCACGTGTTTCCTCAGCTGGCTTTTAATTTTTTGCTTGCTGCTTCTCTCCCCTACCCAAACGTAATAAGGAAGCAACCAAGCTTCTCAGTCTTGATCGGCAAGATCTCTGGACTTGAATGAGCCATTCACGAGGGGCCGTTTCATCCGCAGCTTTGAAGCAAAGGGCCAGTCTTTGTTACAGTGGGTAGGGTCCCACGTGGAGCCTCACCCGCTTGGCTCAAGGCTGCCAGAAGGTGACAGGGCAGGGTTTCCAGCTCAGCTCCAATCCAGAAATCCTTAACGGGTTTTCCTTTTCTCTCCCCATCTCTCTCTCTCTCTCTCTCTCTCTCCCCCCTTCCCTCCCTCCCGGTGTCTCTCCCTCTCTGTGTCCCTGCTCCTCTCTTTCCTCTTCTCCTCCTTTGCGTGTGCGCCCTCTTCCTCCTCCTCTTTTCCACCCCCCACCCACCCACCCACCCCTCTCGCTGCTTCCTCTACTACACCAGCTCGCCGGGCGACCCTGCTTACTGTACCCACATTAATGGCGGCTTCTTCCGAAGAGGACATAGACAGGAGACCCATCCGGAGAGTTCGGTCCAAGAGTGACACGCCTTACCTAGCCGAGGCCAGGATCTCCTTCAATCTCGAAGCAGGTGAGTGTCGCCTACCCCGCCTCCAGCGGAAAGCCCTTCGCCCTCCCTCCTCAAGCCCAAAGCGGCGGCTTTTTCTGCACTCCCCCGCCCTCTTTGTGTCTGCCGGGTTGGGGGGTGCGGTGTGTGTGTGGGGGGGGGGGGGGGAGAGGCGCTCTTGCTGCAGGAATGTGCCTCCCTGACACGTCCTGGCTGTCACACACAGACAGACACACACACACACAAACACACACGCGGCTGGCTTTTTTTCTCTCTCCTCCTCATCTAGATGCTGGTGTAGTACAAAGCACGCGCGCGCGCGGACACACACACACACACACACACACACACACACACACACACACACACACACACCAATGGAAAGGCGCCTGAGAAGTGCTTGACTGAAAGTCTGACATTTCCTGCCAGGATCTGGAGGCCGGTGGAAGTGATCTCAAACTTCATAGGGTGAAGAATCCCGCACCGGTGCTCCTGCCAGCTATACCTGGCAGGATCCAGCTTTCAGTCGCCCTAGTATTCCCCTAGTAGCCCTTTCTGAATGCTCCTCAACACACACGCACACCCCTCCTTCCTTCAGTTGACACACTTTCTCATACTCTCAAATTTCACCTTCTCCCTCAGGGCTCCCCCCCCCCCCCCATTTCCTCTTCAGGTCTTCCAAGGTCTGCATTCCCCTTCCTGTTCACAACCTGTTAGCTTTCCTGATTTCCTTTCAGTCCTGCTTGTATTTTCCAACTCAAACTTCCCCTGGAGCCCAGAAGGCTGGTTTGTGACCCCTATCATCTAAGGCAGGGGTCTGCAAAGTCGGCTCTTTTAAGACTGGTGGACTTAAACTCCCAGAGTTCTTAAAAGAACCGACTTTGCAGACCCCTGATCTAAGGCAGTGTTTCTCAACCTTGGCAACTTGAAGATGTCCGGACTTCAACTCAGCGAATGCTGGCTGGGGAATTCTGGGAGTTGAAGTCCGGACATCTTCAAATTGCCAAGGTTGAGAAGCCCTGATTTAAGGGGAAGGGGTTCAGCATGATCTCTCACATCTCAAGGTTCTCCAATTGGGAAGGGCTATTTTCCCTTCTCTTCCCGCCTTCCACTTTCTCCCAGTCACCTTCCTGGTGAAGAACCCCTTACTTTCTCATTTGGTTTTGCTAAGCTGGTCATCCTCTTACCACCACAGTATGGTATTTCAAATTGTTACTAATTTTTCCTGCAGTGGTTTGTACGATTGCTCGTGATTATCCTGTGCTGAAATCATATCACTCATGCTTTTATGAAACATGAAGTTTTACCTCTGTCCTTTTAAGTTCACATTAAAGATACAGGAGCAGAGCCAGTGAGATTTGACTCCGCTTTGGGCCAGTGGTCATGCTCTCCTCCACCCCTAACTCATTCTCCAGCCATTTTTTAAATTTCTTATATTCCTCTGGCCCACATTAATTTAGTTCACTGATTTCATTACCAATTTCTATTTGTTGTCTTTATATTTTTCTTTCTATTTAATACACATCGACTTTTCCTTCCATACCAGAAGCCCATCCAAGACTTTTGTCTGAAATGTGACCCTGGATCTTTCTGATGTACTTTAGTCCAGACCTGATTATCTGGTTCACAGTTTAGCCCTGGATGAGTCTAGTTCTTTCAAGGGAAAGAGTTTCCCCTTAATACTTGCATCCCAAGCTATGCCTTCCTCTGTTCCCTCCAATTGTCCTTTAATACTGCAGTTTTCAGTCCTAATTACCCTTTCCTGTCACCTGTTCTTTTCCCAGTTCTGAAAGATGACTAAAGAAAGGGAAATCCATGTTTCCATACTGGTTTGCTTTTTGAAAATGTTAGATGTACGTCTTTTTTGATAAAGAAGCCACAGAAACCCAGCATTCCATAACAATTGTTTAGCAAAACTCAATGATTTCCCTTAATTAAATGTATGGATACTGATATCTCAGCATATCTATCTGATGGAATGATGTTTCTCAACACCTTAAAACATTGATTGGACCAGAGCCAATGGTTTTATATTGAAACTTGGTGCACGCTGCTTCTGTATTTCCATGACCTCGCTCACATTTTGTATCAAGTAAGATGTGAAATATGAACATCTCTGCATATTCATTGGATCAGTTCATGTTCTGGACAACATTGGTCTTGTTGCATTGGCTTACTTATTGTCACTGGTTTACTTTAATAGCCCAGGAATTGAAAAATGTTTGGATTATTGAAGACACATACTGACGGCAAAAAAAGTCAGAGGATGAAAGATATTGTATAGCACAATGGGATGGGCATAAGATGTGTCACTGAAAAGGAGAAATTGCATGATTCCAAAATTGCTGAGTGCATGGTAAACAATTTTGTCATAAAAGTACTAGCTGAAGAAAAATAATCTTCCGCCATTACCTTACTTTATAATAAATAAAAAACAAATTCTACCATTCTACATGAAACTCAATAGATTCTTGCAAGTGGATTTAATTTTAACCAAAGAACAATCTGCACTGCCAACATTTCAGATTAACATATACATATGCATATATTTAGAAGGCATACATTTTTTTCTTCTGAATGTTAGGTTCTGTCATTGGTCTCATTTGGAAGAATCTGTATTCACAGGGGTATAAATTATCAATAGAAAACTAGAGGTTGTTTTCATTAACCCATCTTGTATTTCATAGAATCATAGAATCATTTGACGCCTGGAGTTTAAAAATATGGTATCAGTTGGTTGCTAAGCAATGTTTATATTAATGTGCAAACAGTCTTAAGAAATATGCTTGTAGTGGTCATAAAATGTAAAGCAAGGGTGCCTAGCCTGGATGAGGATAGTGATTTTATTAAGACTAACTATGAATAGAAGGGGTGTAGTGTGTGTCCTTTGGATCTAATATATATTTGGATGGTGGTAGAGGTTGTTTTTACTCACAATCCACAAGAATAATCCTGCTATTGTCATTAATATTTACACAGACTATTTGCATTTTTTAAAATACAAAATATTACTTGATGCTAAAACTACAGGTTTTTTTTATTATTATACTATGAAGATATTTGTAGAATAAAATGGCATTTTAAGTAAGTATCACTGAGTTTTGCCTTTGGGTAATGCGCTGCTCTTTATAGTTTCTCAATTGGAAAGTCAATTGGACAATTCTTCACATGCCAATAAGGTGTATAATAAAATATTGCAGTATGGAGTGTCCTGTTGATTTTCAAACAGTTTGCTACATCCGCCTCCAAGATGTTCCATTTCATCTCTTTCTCAATTTATTTTCTCCAATTTCCACTTCAGTAGTATTGTCTGACCATTCCGCCTTCTCTGAGATGGTTTTGGGGTTTTCTTCCTTTATGTGTTTTCCCACCCTGAAGATGTATATTTCTGCAAATCTGGAAATCATTCAGACCTGCTGAGGTTGGACTCCTGTATGTAGGGTGTGCCATTTTGGCTCTGGCTTATGAGCAGAGCCCGTAAGAGAAAGAGAACGGCAGGAACAGAGTTAGGAGATGCAGGCGCTGTCCATTTCAGCATAGTGCTGAAAATGATGACTGTATAAAACAACGAAAAGGTACTTTCCGGTAAATAATTATTTTTAAGGAGCTACGTATTTATGTACTGTGCTTTCATTTAGTCTTGCCTTTAAATGCACATGGAAGGAAGAAAAGAAATCATTTGTTTTTCAGTTTAACATTGCAAACAGAGCTAAAATAGTTCTGGAAGTATTAGAAAGGCTACCTCCCTTCCCACTTAATGCATTTATGATTACAGTCCTTGCCATTCAACTGCTGGTTGCATTGCTGTATTTGCCTTCAGCTGCTGCTTTTAGGATTCTGGAATCTGGTCATGGTTTTTGCTGTTAAGACAGCAGGTGAAATAAGCTGAATCATAGAACAGCCTTCGCTTATATTTGTATTTGTTCAGTTAAATAATCAAAAAATCCATATTCCATATTCCTTGGGAAATGACTGGGGACTAACAGTTTTGTTAGCTCTTCGAGCCAAAAGTTATTAGTATTATTTTAGTTACCTAAACATGTAAAGCCAAGCATGTAGTTTGGGAATAATCTGGATTTGCTTTTTCTCTCTCCAGATTAGTGCTGTAAGAGAGAGATTAACTGTCCTTCTAATCAAATTAGACTAATGATTGCATTGTTTCATTAGATATTGTTTCATTGTTACAGTATGTATGCATGTATGTATGTATGTATGTATGTATGTATGTATGTATGTATGTATATTGCATTGGTTTACATAGTTTGATGGCATACATAAAAGAAAAAAAACTTCCTTTGGTTCATTTCTTAGTGGCCTCAGGGGTACATTCATATAGTTTTCACTATCCAATCTAGACTAGCATCCTGATGCTCCCTAGAGGTCTTCCATTCAAATACTAACAAGGCCCATCCCAGTTGGATATATGATATGTGCCACTGGCTTTATGGGATTCTACAGCTCTTGAACTTCTACAGATTCCCCAAATTCTCATGCTGGTTTCTCTAAATTTGAAGAGAAAATCTTGTCCATCTGAAGATAGTTCTTCTTTACAGTTTTCTTTTAAAAAACCACACACACACAAACATACACACACAGCACAAGATATTTACTTTGGGCCAAAAAAAAAACCCTATCAAGTTATATACACACACTGGATTGTGTTTTTAGTGTTCCAAGATCTGTTGTCCAGTGTTGTTGCAAATTTGTAAGCCAAACCTTGGGAGGTTCTGTTCCATGTTCACAGAAACATTAGGATCCAGTGGGTCATTACAATACAGAAATGATTGGGAGCTCTGGTTCTTGTATCCTTAACTTCTCTGAGATGGCAGAGATGGTCTGCAGGAAAACTGTTCAGTTGAATGTGGTGACATTTCACATAATTGATAGTTCAGTTTCCAATTGTGCAGAGTATTGCAGCTCATTAAACAGAGTGCAGTTGTGATTTTGTACATCTACCCTATCAACACAGGAATGGAGGGAGCAGATCCAAAATGTGCATTTTAATCTCCCTTCAAAGTGTTGATATCTCAAACCCCCCACCCGTCTTTGCAAGGCCAGAAATATAGCTAACATTTATTGATCTTGATGGGAATTAGAAAAGATAAAACTTTATTACAGGCAGAAGCTAGAGTCTCAAGGGGAATTCTTTCCTGATCTTTTTTTTTAGGGTGATAGAAATGTGAGTTCCTTCTTTTGTTTTTAAAGAAATTATTTAAGGTACTCTTTGATAACACAAGCCTGTGTCAGCTTTCATTTACTCTGTGGCACAAAGATTGTAGTTCAGCAAATATTCTGAGATAAACTTTGGATTTTTAGTCATTATCTGTCAGACAAATGAGACAACTTTTAAGTGGTCCATGTGCCAAGATGCTTTGAGTTTTTTGTCAACCTCATTAGTGACTCTGTGCCTGTTAATCCTCAGCTAGGCATTCTAGTTTATGCCAGGAGGAACTCTATTCTTTTTAATATAAATGATCAAAATAATAACATGGAATCAAATCATTTAGATAAGAGTTATCAAATATTAATTGGCTCTGGATGAAACAAATGTAGAGGTAGGCCGATTTTGGTAATTTTAAATGAACCCTTAAACATTTCTGTACTCCCTGATCATTTAAGCTGGATTGGTCTTCTTATAAATTATTAATGCCTTATTAATTCAACTCTATAGCTCTTTCAAAAGAAATTTGAATAGATTTGTAAAAATAGGGGGTTTTTTTCTCACTAAATTATTAAACACCGGTGATTATTTTCCCAAATGTTTGTCTCTGACTTATTTTCGAAACTTACATATACAAGCCTTGGCAAAACATTCCCACATAAATTTCCATTGCAGATCATTTCACGATCTGTTCAGAAATTGTGAATGTTGGTTGTTTAAAATGTTCTCATATGCCTTCTGCTTTGAATAGGCTTGTAAATATCCATGTAATTGGTTTCCCTTGATAAATCCTTGGATTCTTAGAACTCATCTGGAAATGTGTAGACTTTGGAGCTCAACATGCATCTTTAAGAAGGATTACCTCCCCAAACCCCTTCCTTAAAATATTAGTTTAACAGAGTTTGTTTGAATTCTTACCTGAACAGGATATATATGCAGAATTTTTTTACTTTTTGCCATATATATTTAAAACAAATTATACATCATTGGTTCTTGTCTTTTCAAGAGAATGCCAAAACATTTTCAAAAGAAGAAACAGGTAAGGTGAGAGAGAGAGGGAGGGGGGGGGAGAGGGAAAGATATATATATAATTGTTCTACAACACCCTGTTAGGGCCCCAATTAAGGGAGGAAGCATACTGCTCTCCTTTTCTGCCTTTCGGCTCATCACCAGAGACCATCTAGCAGACCATCACCAGAGACCATCCAGCATAGCTGGCTGGAGAATTCTGGGAGTTGAAGTCCACAAGTCTTAAAGTTGCCAAGTTTGGGAATCCCTGATCTAGACAGAAAGCCATGAGTTCCGTTGTGTAATTTTTTTAATGTGTGTTAAAAAAATCTGTATTAAAAAAGTTACACAATGGAACTCATGGCTTTCTGTCTAGATGGTCTCTGATGATGAGCCAAAAAGCAGAAGAGGAAAGCAGTATGCTTCCTCCCTTAATTGGGGCCCTAACAGGGTGTTGTGGAACAATTATAGATACTTATCCTCCTGTCTCAGCTGATGCAATAAGATAACCTGTCTGGCTTAATGGCTAAGGCTCTTGCCTGACATGCAATACAGCCCCAGTTCGAATCCCAGTAAGGGTATGGCTAGCTGATGAGAGCTAAAAAGCTTGAAATAGATCTATACTAGTCTCCCTGATTTATTTATTGATCAGCTCATAAAACTAACACACACACACACACACACACACACACATATATATTACATATAGGTATTTTATTTTTGGAGCTACAAAGATGAAATAAAACTAAGTCCGATTGATGATCGCAGTGTAGGATACAGTTTAAATTAGCTTTTAAAAATATCTGAAATTTTGCTTCAGTCTCATAAGCATCTCTGATCTAGTTTACATTGAGGTTTTTCTTTTTCTTTCTTTATGGCAGCCACAACTTGCAGTATAACACTATTTATAGTACTTTTTTTTACTGCATCGGTCCTGCATGATTTGTCACTCAGCAAAATGAACTATGACTAGTAGCATTATATTGTGTCCTGACACTCTTGCTGCACTTTCCCTCCTTGTACATCTCTAGAGGTAACAGAAACCATATATTAATCCACAGGGTCCGCTTGGGTCTGACTGGTTGGTTGGCTGCTTTTGGCTGATGGAACCCACATTTCCAGACCCTCGCTGCATTTAATAATCTGCTTCAGGATGAGAAACAGTTTCATTGGAATGCAAAAGACTTAAGACTGACATAAAGTAACATCCCTCCAAGCAACTGGCCTAGTTATAACTTATCTAATATAAAGGAATGCCTCTGTCTTTCTAGAAAAGCAGACACTTTAGAGGCATTTTGGGTTTTACAATGTGCGTTTATGAATAGAATAGAATGATAGAGTGCAGAGCAGAGCAGAGCTGGAAGGGACCTTGAAGGTCTTCTAGTCCAAACTCTGCTCTGGTAGGAGATACTATAGCATTTCAGACAAGAGGCTATCCAGTCTCTTCTAAAAAACCTCCAGTGATGGCATGCCCATGATTTCTAAAGACAAGCTGTTCCACTGGTTAATTGTCCTTCCTGTTAGGAAGTCTCTCCTGAATTCCACTTTGTTTCTCTCTCTGATTAGTTTCCAACCATTTCTTGTTTCTTGTTCTACTCTCTGGAGCTTTGGATAATAATTTGACCCCCTTTTCTTTGTGGCAGCCCTTCAAATACTGGTATACTGCTATCATGTCACCCCTAATTCTTCATTTCTTTAGACTAGCCAAACATAAATCCTACAGCCTATCTAGGATATTGTTGTTGTTGCTGTTGTTCAGGTTAAGAGTAAAAAAGCTGTATATTTACATAATTGCACACATCAATTACAATATTTGGTGGTAGTGATCTGATTCAGTCTTGGTAATTGCTTCCAAACTTTTTTTAAAAAAAATCTATGCAGAGGTGGTATTCAGCAGGTTCTGACCAATTCTGGAGAACCAGTAGCAGAAATTTTGAATAGTTCAGAGAACTGGCAAATACCACCTCTGACTGGTCCCACCCCATCTATTCTCTGCCTCCCGAGTCCCAGCTGATCAGGAGGAAATGGGGATTTTGCAGTAACCTTCCCCTTGAGTAGGGAGGGAGTGGGGATTTTGCAGTATCCTTCCCCTGCCATGCCCACCAAGCCACATCCGCAGAACCGGTAGTAATCCCACCACTGAATCTATCATGTTGTGTACCCAAACTGTTGTGGGTGTCTTTTCTCACTTAAGTAGGGAGATCCTTGTGATTTTTTGATTCACATACACATACACCCAGAAATTAGAATGTGTTGATTTTCCAACTAACAAATTTTATTAAAATGTATACGTTTTTAGGAGATACAGCTCATTTTATCAGATCCATAAAATGACTAGACTGCTGTAGAATTTAAAAGAAAGTTTAGTTATGCAAATGCAGGTTGCACATGAATTAGATCACAAGGATCTTATCAATAAAGAAGTGCAACATTTTAAAAGCCCATTGCATTGTTGTTGTATTTTGAGATTGCCTGGAACTTTTTGATATACATGAACTTTGTTCAACGGTGTGGTGGTTTTTTTTTCCAAAAGGGCCACTCTGCTGTAGAGCTCCACTAGCCCTTAACTCCATTTCCCAAACTAGTTCCTCCAGCTTCGAAATTCCCCTTGTTGTTGCTGAGAATCCTGAGACTTCTAGACCAGAGGTCCCCAACCCCCAGGCCACGGACCGGTGCCGGTCCGTGGCTTGATAGGAACCGGGCCACAGTGAGCGGCACAACTCTTAGAAAGCGCTGGAGAGGAGGAGGAGGGGGCAGCCCCCTGGGCAGAGTGCGCGCCGAGGGCAGGAGAATGCAGGGGCGGCCGTGCGCACCGTTGGGGGCCCGAGAGGGGCGAGTGAGCCGACTCACCACCACCCCTGCACGTGCATGCACTGCCTGTTTCCCCTCCCCCCCGCTCCCACTCTAAAGCAGCCGAGCCATGGCCACCGGTCCGCGGAATTTTTTTAACATGAAATTGGTCCCTGTTGCCAAAAAGGTTGGGGACCCCTGTTCTAGACTCAACACTTCTGAAAGTACCAATTTAGGGAAGGAGGAATAAAATAATATTTATTTATTAAACAGGTTTATTTAGCTGCTTCACTGCCAGAAAATAACTCTAGATGGCAAGCAATAGCAATAGCACTTAGACTTATATACTACTTTACAGTGCTTTCCAGCCCCCTCTAAGCGGTTTACAGAGTCAGCATATTGTCCCTAACAATCTAGGGCCTCATTTTACCGAATTTAGAAGAAGGGAAGGCTGAGTCAGTCTTGAGCTTGGTGAGATTTGAACTGCCAAATTGTAGTCAGCTGGCAGTCAGCAGAAGTAGCCTGCAGTACTGCACTCTAACCAGTGTGCCACCATGGCTCAAGCAAGAATAAAAAGAATAGTTAAAAAAAGACCCCAAAATATTGAAAACAAAAAACCAATATTGATGCCCTGGTAAAACTCATATCCATAAATCAAACCTACCATGCCAGCTCCACCAATGCAAGTCATCCTCAATATATGACTACAATTGAGCCCAAAATTTCCATTGCTAAGCAAGACAGTTGTTAAGTTAGTTTTGCCCCGTTTTGTATTGCAAAAGTTTTATTGGTTTTTACAAATTTTTTCAGGTAGGGTAGGGTAAGGTGGAGTACAGAAATATTTTGAGAACTTTCACGTCGAGATCGTTGGCCCCTCCAGGGCTTCTTAATAAAACATTGGTGATACATTTTTCAATAATACTACAAGGTGAAAATAAATGCATACATCATAAATTCTAAGTACCATGCTGGCAGTCGTGTACAAACATCCAGATAAAAATTATACTGTATTAATAAAGATAAAAGTCATTTTTTTGATCTAAGTCTCTTAGCAATTGTGTCTTCTTGTTCTCCTTCCTGGCCCCCAGTGGGCGGGGCCGTGGCCCCCTCTGCCCCTCCCGGATCTTCCCCCAGGGTAGAGGAATGTTTTTTAAGAAAGGCTTCCGCCTCAGCCACTGTTTTAATCCTTACTCTTCCTCCTTCCCAGAACACCAACATCCCTTCTGGCATCGCCCACTTAAACCAAATCCCGTGTTTAAATAATTTTTTAGATAAGAAGGAATACTTCCTCCTCACCTCTCTAATCTTTTTTGGGATCTGCTTCAAGATAGCGACTTCCTTTTGTTGATGAATTAACGGACCTTCTCTCTGCACCTTCAAGATTCCCTCCCTAGTCGACCTTCTAACAAATTTAATATGTATCTCTCTGGGTACTTCATTTATCCTGGCATATGCTGAATTTATTCTGTAGACTAGGTCAATGTCCCCCCTGATCTCATCTTTAGGTTTGTGTAAATAGTCTGCTAAAATTGTACTCATGAGATCAGGAAGGCATTCACCAGATTCCTCAGAAATATTCTGAAATCTTAAAAAATATGACATCCTCTCATCCTCTAGACATATGATCAGACAAATCTCCAATTTCAGTATTAATATTTTTAAGTTCCCCCTTTGCCCCAGCCAGCCCCACTTCCAACTCCTCGGTCTTCTGTGTATTCTGCATCAATTTTTTCTGTGTCTCCAAAAGTTCAAGTTTAGAGCTGCAATGATCTTTTCTCAATTCTTTAATTTCCAACACCAAGGAGTGTAACACTGCTTCCATAGCTGTCATTCTTTCTTCCAATCCTGGATTTTCTGGTTGTTTTTTTGAAGCCATGGTGAGCTGTTAAAGTCAGTGCCACTAAGATGGCGTTTTTTGGGTGCGGCCGCTGGAGCAAGTCCAGGGAAAAAAGTTCAGAAAAGTTGTAGAAAGTTATAATATCCAGAGAGAGAGACACTTTCCACTATCAATTATTAAGACAAAGAAGGCACTCCAGGGAAGGAATCAATTAATCCAGAAAATCCTCCTTTAGTAGAGAGAGGCAGTCCAGGTCACAAAGAGATGTTGGTAATTTTTCCATAAAGAATAGTCGTTTAGGAACAAAGGGCAGCCATCTTCCACCACCCAATCTGGCAGCCAGCCGGAGAAAGTAGCAAAGGAAATTGTTTCAATAAAGCCGGACTTAGATACATTGTATAGAAACAAGCCGCGAAAGACTTTCACTTGTTCCGCAAAAGTCCGGATGCGAAATATCCGCTCCCTCGCGTTCGAGGAGCCATTTCTGCGCGCCACTGTTATAAATCCGAGGGGGGGTTTAGCAAACACCCCCCTCCACGTTTCTCTCGCTCAAAGCCGCCAGCAAAAAAGTTAAAGTCACTTACTCTCCACCTCGCAGCACAAGCCCTGGCAAAGCCATCCGACCCGAACGCTCCCGTTCTCTCCAAATCAATTATTTGTTGCCGCCCTCCATTGGCGAAGGGAACCAAGCCCCCCGCAGCATGTCTTCTTCCACCTAGACCGAAGACAAGGAATGTTCCCCAGCCGCCGCCAGGCTGAACAGGTCCAGGCAAGCCAGTCCTACGGAGGGTCCCCCCAAAAAAGGGGCACCCCGCCCCGTTTGGGGCAGAAAAAAGAACAAAACGGCAGACAAGTCCTAGGACTCGTCCATCGCCGCCAGAAGCCGGAACAGGAAGCCAGTTTTGCCCCGTTTTAATGACATTTCTTGCCACCATTTTTAAGTGAATCGCTTAAGTTCTTAACTTAGTAACATGGTTCTTAGTTGAATCCAGTTTCCCCATTGACTTTGCTAGTTAGAAGGTCACCAAATATGATCACGTGGCCCCACAATCATCATAAATACTGTATTTTTCGGAGTATAAGGTTTTGAACCAAGGTTTTGAAGAGGCAAATTAAAAAAAACGTTTTTGCACTCTGCAGACCTCCCAAAAATGGCCCATTTTTGACTAAAATGGACCCATGTTTTGCAAAACCAGGTCCATTTTTTGTCAAAAAAAGGGCATGCATAGCCTTTAGTTTGAGTTTGAGTTTGAGTTTGAGTTTATTGGTTTTTTATACCGCCCTACTCCCGAAGGACTCAGGGCAGTGTACAGCCAGAATAAAAACAAATATATAAAAGTTTAAAAAGTTTTTAAAAGACATATTAAACTTTGGCCTAAAAGTGAAAAAAAACCCAACCAACCCTGATTAAAATTAATAAAAAATTGAATTTAAAAATCATGTTTTATGCCAGCCCGGCTTGTTGGAAGAAAAAGGTTTTGAGACTGCAGTGGAAGGTGCATAAGTCAGGGATAGTTCTTAATTCCGGGGGCAATTCGTTCCAGAGGACAGGTGCTCCCACGGAGAAGGCTCTCCCCCTGGGTGTCGCCAGTCGACATTGTCTAGCCGACGGCACCATGAGGAGACCCTCTCTATGGGAGCGTACTGGCTGGTGGGAGGCTCTCGGTGGCAGAAGGCGATCTCATAAGTACCCAGGTCCTAAACCATGGAGCGCTTTAAAGATGGTAACCAACACCTTGAATCGCACCTGGAAAACCACCGGAAGCCAGTGCCGCTCGCACAGGAGGGGTGTTACATGGAAGCGTCGCCCCAATAATTACCTGTGCGGCCGCATTCTAGACCAGTTGAAGCCTCCAGGTGCTCTTCAAGGGGAGCCCCATGTAGAGAGCTTTGCAGTAGTCCAGACGGAAAGAGACAAGGGCATGAGTGACTGTGCGTAGGGCATCCAGGAAGGGACGCAACTGGTAAATCAGGCGAACCTGATAAAAAGCCCCCCTGGTGACAGCCATCATATTATCTGGGAGGCTTATAGAGTGCTCCTGGGGGCTACGGAGGGCAAAATTGAGCAAACAACAGCCCATTTTTCACCCATTTCTGCCCTCCCCAGCCCCCAGGGCTCCTTAAAGCTATGCATGGTCATTTTGATGAAGGGGGCAGGATTTTGGGAGGCAAAAAATGCTGTATTCAGTGTGTATGACGCACCCAGATTTTCAGCCTCTTTTTTTGAGGGAAAAAGGTGCGTCTTATACTCCAAAAAATACGGTACATGCTTGTGTCTGAATTTTGATCACATCACCATGCTCTGAGAAAACTTGTTTAAAACCTAAATTGAATTTAGCTAGTCCCTTCCCAAAGAACAAGGGTGTCTGTTTGCTCTAGAATATCTTAGAGGCATGCCTACATTATAATAAACATGATGAATGATAAAATGTAAACCATCAACTCTAATCCAATTGTTAGACTACTGTTATGCATAATTTATAATATAATGAACTTGTAGTTTGATAAAGAGAAGTCTGTTTAATTGTGCTTTTACTTAGCCAACCCTCTTGGTTACTTGTGCCTCTAACAATTATTGCCTTTGGCAATTGGATTGGGAAATTTATAATTGTTTGTTGAAGTTTTCCCAGTGGGGCCACATATAATTATTGCATAAATACAGACAAGTGGGAGTTTATTTTTGTAAACTTATTTTCAAGTTGGCTTAAATCGTATATAACAGAACTGAAAATCTGATGAAGAATGAGAATGATTCAGAAGTAACATCTCGGTATAATCTTGGTTTATACTGTACAATGGCAGAGAAATGAAATATAGCATGTCCTTTAGTAAAAACGACACTTTGGAATACAGTGTATCTTAGCAAGGCTAAAAATAAAGATAATGTTTGCCTTAATAGATGTTACAAATATTGATTCACTTCGAACTGATAATGTTCATCAGCTAGGGCCAATCCTGTGAGATTGGTTGAAACTGACAATCTGATACAATCTGGATATTTTTATATATCCCTTCTTCCTTTCCTATCCTTCCCTCATTGCCCCAATTATGAACAGTGCTTCGCTGATAATATTTTCTGTAGATAGGCTAGCTGAAATGGGAATGGTGGAATCAATGTTTAAATGTAGTTTGATTTTTTAATTAACAATCCACTCCCTGTATTGCGGCTCTCCTTCTGCATTGCTCGTTTATTCTTGGCCCCACTTGCTTTTAATTATAATTTAAAGAGGACAGAACCTAATTGATATTTTCACTGAAACACAGATTCATGAAGGAACAATATATGTACAGTAAGAAGCCTTCAGGGGCTTATAGACATATATAAACTATGGTTTATGATCTTCTGTTTGATAATCTGATTGAGTGGCTGTGTTACAGGTATGTTGCCCGCCCCCCGCCCCCCGAAGCTATGACTCAGCAGATCTGTTGTAAGAAGGCCTGATCTCTTCTCTGTTTTGTCATCTTATTGATCACTTTCATTTATAAAACTGCCTGTGCAAGGCCTTGGTTACTGTTCACAGCAGTGGTGGGTTACGGATCCCATTCCAACCAGTATGGTTGGAATGGGCCCGGTATCACCCATATGGGCGCGCGCATGCACCATACCTAACTGAGACGCTTCTGCAAGCCTCTGCAACACTCCAGCTGCTCGACGGACTGTTGTGCAGGTTCTGTACATGCTGTGCGCGGAAGGACCAAATGCTTAAAGCAGAGGTAAGGAACAAGGGCAAGCAGGTGGGCCCTCCGGAGCACTATAGCGGAATGGTATCCAGTGCTCTGGGCAGGCTCCCATATGCCCGTACTGGGGCATACCGCCTGCAACCCACCACTGGTTCACAGTCTTTTCAGAATTTAAGTTCCTGAATTAATTTCCCCAAATTCCTAAATATCCCCCAACATTCCATCGCTGCTCAAAATTAAGATGCTACCATTATAATGGAAGAGGGCTGAGACAAGTTACATGTATTATAATTTCAAATTTATTAGAGTTTTCTGGGCATCATTAGATGTATGATCTAACAATTTTAGATACAGTATGGACAAAGAGAAACCATTCCGCTTTTAGGCAATTCCACAGGAGGCTATTAAATGTCATGATGTACTTCTTTATTATGATTTATTTTCTTATTTTAATTTACCCAATAGAAATGCTCTGGGCCAGTGTGTGCTAAAATAAAATTAAGGAGGAAAAAGATATTCATGGAAAAATACAGGAATATTTCTGGTTTCTTTTATCAGTGATTGGTGATGAAAACTCTATGTATGTTTGTGTTTTTTAACAACAGAAAGGGATCCTAACATTCCATTGGAGGATGACCAATCTATATAAATAAAATGTAAAGTAGTTTGTACGAATCCTCTATTCTCAAAAACTACTGGACCGATTTACCTCAATTTTTCACACAATGTTCACAAGGACCTCCGATAATAGAATACCTACTCATTTTGTGCAAGATACACAAATGTAAAATGTACCCACTGATCATGTTTTGAACTCCCTGTAGCCCCGCCCATCAGACTGCTTTTCAACTGTCAGTGTTGGAAGAGGCCTCATATGGAGGCCTCTTAGGGCCAAAAAGGCACAGAGGATAGCAAACTCCCAGGTGGCCCATAGAGAGAGGGGGGGAGAGAAATACAGTTTAATAAAAGAAGGACTAGGGGAGACATGATAGCAACCTTCCAATATCTCAGGGGTTGCTCTAAAGAAGAGGGAGTCAAGCTATTCTCTAAGGCACCTGAGGGCAGAACAAGAAGCAATGGGTGGAAACTAATCAAGGAGAGAAGCAACTTAGAACTGAGGAGAAATTTCCTGACAGTTAGAACAATTAATCAGTGGAACAGAAGTTGCCTCCAGAAGTTGTGAATGCCACAACACTGCAAGTCTTTAAGAAGATGTTGGATAGGCATTTGTCTGAAACAGTATAGGGAGTGATGGCTAACCTTTTTTGGCTCACGTGCCAAAAGCAGGGTGAGTGCAGGGGCAATGTGCACAGGTGTGCCACATCCATAATGCTATGTGCATGACCCCCTGCATTTGGCATGCTTTTTACGTCCTCCCCAGGCTCCAGAGGCTTTATAGGAGCCTGGGGAGGGTGAAAACAGCCTTCCCCCACCTCCAGAGGGCAAAAAACAGCCTCAAAAGAAGGCCTAAATCAGCTTGCCAGGGCACACATACACACTGAAGCTGACAGGGCAATGCCTCGCATGCCCTAAGAAATGGTTCCGTGTGCCACCTGTGGCACCCATGCCATAGGTTCGCCATCATGGGTATAGGGCTTCCTGCCTAGGCAGGGAGTTGGACTAGATGACCTCCAAGGTCCCTTCCAACTCTGCTATTGTATTATTGCATTACAGTAGGTAGGTAGATAGAGGGATAGATAGAGAGTGAGAAATAAGGTAGGTAGGTAGGTAGGTAGATAGGGTGATAGAGAGGGAGAAATACAGTAGGTAGGTAGAGAGAGAAAGGAAGAAATATAGTAGGTAGGTAGGTAGGTTGATAGATAGATAGGGAGAAATACAGTAGGTAGGTAGGTAGGTGGATAGATAGATATGAGAAATACAGTAAGTAGGTAGGTAATAATAATAAATAATAATAATAATAATTACTATAATAAATATTATAAATAATAATAATAATAATAATAATAATTATTATTATTATTATTATTATTATTATTATTATTATTATTATTATTATTATTATTATTTACATTTATAAACCGCCCCCTCTCCCCAAAGGGACTCGGGGTGGTGAGGTAGGTAGGTAGATGGATAGATAGATAGGGAGAAATAAGGTATGTATGTATGTATGTAGGTAGGTAGGTAGATAGGGTGATAGATAGAGAGGGAGAAATACGGTAGGTAGGTAGGTAGGTAGGTAGGTAGGTAGGTAGGTAGGTAGGTAGGTAGGTAGGGGAATAGAGAGAGAGGGAGAAATACAGTAGGTAGGTAGGTAGAGGGATAGAGAGGGGGAAATACAGTAGGTAGGTAGGTAGAGGGATAGATAGAGAGG
This sequence comes from Rhabdophis nuchalis, assembly GCA_039707465.1. Lineage (NCBI taxonomy): Eukaryota > Metazoa > Chordata > Lepidosauria > Squamata > Natricidae > Rhabdophis > Rhabdophis nuchalis. Next base: position 151,800,380 of record CM077645.1, read on the forward strand.
GAGAAATACAGTAGGTAGGTAGGTTGGGGGTTATATGGTTGTTGTGTGTATGTGTGCAGGTGTAGATCTACGCACAGATTGGTTGGCCATTTAACCAGACTGGGCCACAGCAACGCGTGGCCGGGTATAGCTAGTAATAAATAAAAACAACCACATTCGAGGCCAAATTTTCTGTTGTTAAATTTGATAAGTGAATCACTAAATGAACTGTTGTAAGCCAAAGACAACCTGTAAATATTAATAGGGGTTTCTGTTCAGGTCTTGCAAATACGAGGATGCAAGTATACAGTAGAGGGGATAAGACCATCCATGCTGGCCTCTGCAGATCTTGGCTCTTTGGCAGCTCCTTCAAGTCCACAGAGGGCTGCAGGCTAATTAAGTTCTTCCTGTTGACTGGAATATTCATCATCTGGTGCTCTCCAGAGGTATTGGATACAATTCCCAAAATTCCTATCTTTTATGAGGGAGGGAGGGGGAAGGAGGGAGAGAGAGAGGATAGAGGGAGAAAGAGGATAAAGAGGATGGGAGAGGGAGGGAGGGGGAGAGAGGATAGAGAGGGGGAGAGGGAGGGAAGGAGAGAGGATAGAGAGAGGAAGGAAGAGAGAGGGAGGGAGAGGGGATGAAGAGGGAGGAAGGGGGAGGGGGAGGAAGAGGATAGAGAGAGGATGGGAGAGGGAGGGAGGGAGGGAGAGAGGAGAGAGAGAGGGAGGGGGAGAGAGAGAGGAGAGAGAGGAAGGAAGAGAGAGGGAGGAAGATAGGATGAAGAGGGAGGAAGGGGGAGAGTGGATAGAGAGAGGAAGGAAGAGAGAGGGAGAGGGAGGGAGAGGATAGGGAGGGAGGGAGAGAAATGATAGAGAGAGGGAGGGTGAGGATAGAGAGAGGGAGGGAGAGGATAGATGGAGGGAGGATAGAGAGAGGGAGAAAGAGAGAGAGGACAAAATCTGTAAATCATTCAACACAGCTAGGAGACGCAAGTTTAGAAAGAAAAAAATGTAAAGAAAGCAAAGATTTATTTTTTTTAAAAAAAACCGAATCATTTGTTAAAACTATTCTTGATGGTAGAATCATGACGTATGTCAGAATTATTTTACAGGAAGCTTTAAGATATTGGTTGGTTGGTTGGTTGATTGATTGATTGAACCTATCCCTACCTAAAACCACATTGCCAAAATACAGAAGCATCCAGGGAGTCATTAGGATTTTCAGTGGGCAAAAAAACCAAATGATACATTACATCTTTGGTAAGCTTATCTAACCTAATTTTAATCCCCAATAAGAGGAAAACTAAGTTTAAAATCCCCTCCTTAAAGGTGAGAGTATTATTCCTGTGCTGCTTGTGCTACAAGAAAAAAAGTGTTGTTAATTGTGCTGTTCCAACCTATGACAAAATTGCTTATTCGTTTAATTATATCAACTTGAAACAGTCCACATGAGCTGAAGAAGTTATCTTATGTCGGAGAGCTATGTGTCTGGAAGGTGTTTTGCATTTAGCAGATTCCAGTTTTAAACCTAGTAGTTTTATACTATAAACATTTTATATTATAGTTTTATACTATAATTTTTTTTAAAAAGGAGAGCAAACGATGTTGTATTTGGTCAGGAATAGATTGGATGAGTCCCTAATCAATGCCAGAGCTGAACTCATGCTTGGGGTTTAAGACAGTTGAGGATGGGACTTGTAGTGGCTTTCCTCCCAGAGACCTTTTGATTCCATCTTCACTCTTAAATTGCCCCCCCCCAAAAGGCCACCAAACATTAATCATGCCCTTTCCATGATATCACCATGTCATCATATGGCATCTGATGTCTTCAATGATGAAGAGGATAAATACACTTGACCTCCTTCCCTGATTGAGCAAAATTTGGTAAAGTCCTGTATTCTTATTAGACCACAGTATAATTTGAAGCCGGTTATAAAGCATCCTCTAACCAGGGGTGTCAAACTCAAGGCCCAGGGGCCAGATCCGGCCCACAGGATGCTTAGATCTGGCTCATGGGGCCGCCCTGGAAATAGTGAAGACTAGTCTGCGGTCCCTCTGCCAGCAAAAATGGAGCTTGCGACAGTTGTCCTCCTGAACTGTTTTCGCTGGCAGAGGGTTGCAGGAGGCTGTCGCAGCCAAAAATAGAGCTCAGGAACCCCCAACAAAAGTGACATCAAGCTGCCCATGCCTACCCAAGCCACGCCCATCCCTGCCTCCCAAGGTCAAACCCAACCCTGATGTAGCCCTCAATGAAATCGAGTTTGACACTCCTGCTCTATACCGTTTGTGCAAAGAGCTTCACGTCTATCACATAATGATACTGTCATATGCGATAGCTCCCTCAACCTGTTCTTTCCCAATTCATTGTCTCCGTTGCTTCTTTTTAGTTACTTTCCCAACCCGCACTTCACCTTGAGGAGAATTTTGTGCCCTTTCTCTGATAGGATGACAGAAATAAAGGAACTCAGTCAAACAGTGATGAAAGAAGGTGGCTTGAGGCACGAGTGTCAAACCTGCGGTGTCACGTTGCTGTCACGTGATGCTTTGCGGCATTTTCCCCGTTTCCACAGCTGGGGTTGGCGTGGCCTGTGCGTGATGCATTTGCCCTGTGGGCCACCAGTTTGACACCCTGGAAGCCTTAAGGGAAGACAAGGAGAAATTTCAGTGGATTCCCAGCAGCAGCAGCTAGAGAAGTTGGCTCATCTAAACTGTGAATGAAGCTGCAGTTTTGGGTCAATAAACTCTTGCCCTGAGCTCCCCCCCCCCATGTACCAAAATGCTCAATAATATTCTCACCAGACCTACCTTTGCTGTTTGTAAATGATTCCGGCTGGCTGCAAAGGTTAATCAGATGCTTTTATTGCCTTTCTGGCTTTGTATAGACTTTCAGGAGCAAATTTCCCTTGCATTAAGTGCAGAACCTCTTGCATTAAACTGTGAGTTGGCATAAACTAGCACTGAGGTCATGACTAAGGATTCTTTCTGGTCTTCCTTTAGCACAGTGTTTCTCAACCTTAGCAACTTGAAGATGTCAGGACTTCAACTCTCAGAATTCCCCAGCAAGCAAATGCTGGCTCAGAAATTCTGGGAGTTGAAATCTAGACATCTTCAAGTTGCCAAGGTTGAGAAACACTGCTTTAGCACAAGCTGACTGACTGTAAAGGTAAAGGTTCCCCTGGCACATATGTGCTAGTCATTCCTGACTCTAGGGGGCAGTGCTAATCTCCGTTTCAAAACCAGAGAGACAGCACTGTCCGAAGACGTCTCCGTGGTTATGTGGCCAGCATGACTAAACACCAAAGGCGCATGGAACACTTTATTTATTAATTGGTCTGATACTTTCCATTCATCTCCTGTGTTCATTTCTTTCTTGTGGGACACGAGGCAGAGAGAAAGCTTTAGATCTTGTGAGTTGGAAATATCAGAGCAGTGATTATGGCTTTTTCCCTCCATGGAACTGTTTACATTTGAAAGAGACTGGCAAAAAGGTTAAATAAAGTTGGGCCTTCTTTTGACGGATTGCATAAAAAGGTTTCCTGCTTCCTCCCCGCCTCGCCCCCTTCCAACTAGAAAATCCCTATAAACACTTTAAATTGCTAGATATGTGCAGTGTTTTGGTTTAATAAATAGCTAGATAAATAAATGTATAGCTGTGGGTTTAATAAATAATTAAGGCATGGTCCCTGAACCTAAAAGGCTTGGTAGAATCGGAAACAACAGACTCAACACACTCCTCGCTGCACAAATGTGCTGCTGTTATCCATGAGGGTTTTCAGGGTGGCAGTGTCTGTTTATTTTTCTTCCTGCTTCTTTAATTTTCCTTGCTGAACGCTAGGGAATTGGAAAATCAAAACCACCAATGTTCTTTCTTTTTAATCAAAGGCATTATTTTTGCCCCTTCTTGTAGAGCTGTTGTCTGGATATATTTATGTGAATCCATAAAATTCAGTTATTTCAGCTTTAACTGCCCTGTTCCTAGGGTTTAACTATTTCATTCTGGCTACAATGTCATTGGTGCTTTTACACATTTATGAAATCTATCTTGCCTGCCTGCCTGCCTGCCTGCCTGCCTGCCTGCCTGCCTGCCTGCCTGCCTGCCTGCCTGCCTGCCTGCCTGCCTGCCTGCCTGCCTGCCTATCTATCTATCTATCTATCTATCTATCTATCTATCTATCTATCTATCTATCTATCTATCTATCTATCTATCTATCCTTTCTTCCTTCCTTCTTTCTTTCCTTCTTTCCTTCTTTCTTTCTTTCTTTCTTTCTTTCCTTCCTTCCTTCCATCCATCCTTCTTTCTTTCTTTCTTTCTTTCTTTCTTTCTTTCTTTCTTTCTTTCTTTCTTTCTTTCTTTCTTTCTTTCTTTCTTTCATAGAAGGGCTTGTATCAGTCAGAGCAAGATAACTGGAATGCAACTGAAAGAACCTGATATTTAAGAATTAATCCCGGAAAACAGTCAAATATTCATTTGCTATTTTTGAAACATTCGCCTTAGGATTTATGGCCTTGACTTCTCTATCTCAGCCATGTGCATCCCAATGTCCCAGAGGTCAGTTAGCTCCCATAATCACAGCTGCCTTTGAGCATTTATTTATCAGCACAGATTTGCTGTCTCCACAAGAAAGTGAGAGCAATTTTCAGCTAAATATTGTGTGTATTGAGCTATGGAACCTACCATGGATAGCTGTGGTACCTATCATAGATAGAGAGATGCCAGGGCTGTCCGGAAGAACATAATCAATCAACCCCTTCAAAGTACTGAAATGCTTCTATAATACATTTGCTTTCAAATTTATGATCCCAAGGGAAAGGGAGACAAATATGTGTTTAAACCTCAAATTGTTTTATTTGTAAATTCTGAAAATTCATAAGAATTCATAGATATTTGCCAGTTGGAATTCTTTTGTTTCACTTAGGTTTGGCCCTTCCTTGATCATCTTGATAAGTTTCTTCCATGGAAGATTGTATTTTTGCTTTTACTTTATTTTGATATTTAAAAGGAGGTTTTTAAAAAAAAATGAGGTATAAGTTTTGTATTGTTCTTCTGTTGTAACCCCAAGGGATTACAACAGCAGTACAGATGTGCCTTTCAAGGAACAGCCAACAGCTAAATTGCTCACTCATGTTCCCAGGAGTTTTCATTGTTGAGACACAGAAGCGTAGCATTTTATCCTGATTTATCTGTGCATTCATAACAGCACGTGCATACAATATAAATATAACAAATGTACAGAGTGATTTATGTTCATGTGATCAAAACTAAACCTCTTCAGTTTCAGGCAAGCATGCATGTTATAGAACACCAGCAAACAAAGGAATTTTTAGGAGGCATTCTTGCTAAATTTGGCAATCATTTAATTTTTTCACAATTACATGTTGGACTGTAGACCATAATCACTACATCTTAATTATTCTTCCTCTGCCGACTGTGATACTTATTTGTCTTCCTTGGAAAAAAAATACAGTAAACAATCTGAAAAATGCTGAGTAATGCTGATTAAGTAATTGTTTAATTATTAGTAAATCACTGACTTACTAACAAAAATTTTGCGTGCACCAAACTGGCAGTAATGCCAGCAGCAACCCACCCCTGTCTCAAAGTCACTGACTAGATGCCTAGAATATTGAAGTAATCAGGTCTGTGTAGAGTTTAAGCTTGTTTGTGCCTATGTGGACGGATCTTTTGTTCAACTAAGAAATCTTTCAGATTGGTATTGATGCACCACATAGGAATCAATGCTGCACCAATTGTTCTCATAACGTTGTGTGTTTGAAGAACTAAATCATCGTTGTTGCAATTTTATTAAAGGTTTTAGATTGAACAATAAAAGATACACTATATTGCCAAAAGTATTCGCTCACCTGCCTTTACTCGCATATGAACTTGCAGTAAGTGACATCCCATTCCTAATCCATAGGGTTCAAGATGATGTCGGTCCACTGCGCACTGTTCTTGAGCTAAGCTGAAGTCCACATGAAGTTTGGAGCTCTGTAGCAATTGATTCTGCAGAACGTTGGCGACCTCTTCGCAGTATGCGCCTCAGCATCTGCTGACCCCGCTCCATCAGTTTATGTGGCCTACCACTTCGTGGCTGAGTTGCTGTCGTTCCCAAACACTTCCACGTTCTTATAATACAGCTGATAGTTGACTGTGGAATATTTAGGAGCGAGGAAATTTCACAACTGGATTTGTTGCACAGGTGGCATCCTATCACAGTTCCATGCTGAGCTCCTGAGAGTGATCCATTCTTTCACAAATGTTTGTAAGAACAGTCTGCATGCCTAGGTACTTGATTTTATACACCTGTGGCCATGGAAGCGATTGGAACACCTGATTGATTATTTGGATGGGTTGAGCAAATACTTTTGGCAATATAGTGTACGAACTAGAAGAAAAGAGTGGGCGGGGGGAATATAACAAGAAAAAAAATCGCTGACTTTCCATCCTCATTGTAGCCAGCATAAACAATCTCTTCGCTTCCTCTTAGCTAACAAATATAAAAACTCTTCCTCCCACAATCCATCTCTTCACAGTAAGCAAATCAAAGCAGGAATCTTACTTTTCAATCCAGTTACCACTGAAAGATCCAAATAAAACTCTAAGATTTTAATCAGCATGTATAAAACTCAACCTTCCACATCTCAATACTTAATTGTAACAGAATCTTATTTCAAAGGCCTAAAATGGTCACAATATCATAAAGTAAACAAATTAAACAAAACCCAACTTTGACATGGCGGAGAGCATTTCTTCTAAGACAAGTTCCAATGCCAATGTTCTAAATAACAACTTATCCCATTCGAATGGACATTCCATATCTCTACTCTGAGCAATAAGCACGTCCACATTTCACAGATCTATATACGGCTAAAACTGTTATGTCTGTTTGTAACCTTCAGAGGAGCAAAATTAGAAGGTATGGGCAACAAGTATTAAAGCAAGGTAACTCAAATGAGCTACCTCGCAGACTGCCGGGACCTATGGCTCCCATTGGAATGACATTTGAGGAAGTTGTGGCTGCCTGTGTGCCACCTAACCTTCCAACTATACTGCCCAGAAACTTGTGGATTACCTTGAGCAAGGGAAGGTGACGAGGTTACATCTCTGTCCTTTTTCCCACCTTCCTCTAGCCCTGCATCCAATCAGCTGGTGTCAAGGCCCAACAGGCATGAGGAGATTGGCCTCTTTGGAGCCAAAACTGAAACAGCAGTGGTTAGTGAAGGAAGGGCAAGGAAGTGATGCTTGCTAGGGAGGCAGGCCTAGCTGGAGGGAGCTAATGTTTGATGGATGGTGTTTCTTTCTACTTGGATCTTGGGAACGTGCCAGTATGGAGAGTTGGGTTGCAATTTTCCTTGTGGTCTTCATTTCCTTTTGTTCCTTCGCCCTCCAGCAAAGTGGCAGGCAGTTCTGTAGATCAGCCAAGGATGAGTGTCAAGGTTCAAAATTGCATCCAAAATTAAATCAGAGTCCAAGGCAAAGTATTGCTCAAAGTTCCAATTTATTCTGAAAGCTTCCCGGTTTTCTCCACCCAGTTGAAAGTTCAAGATCTTTCCCCCACGCCTACAAGTCCATCACATGGTCCAATCTTCCACTGCCATGCTGGCAGTTCCACCCATCCACTTCCGGTCAGGGGCAGAGGTGCAGAGACGAAGGATGACCTTGGCTTTCTAGAAAGGAATTTAATTTTGGCTACATAGCATTTAACTCTGTACAATCCCCCCCTCCCATTTTCCCACAATAGAAAAAGGCATAGTAGAATAATAGAAAGTGTGGCAGGCCAAAGAGTATGGCACAATATGGCTGCAGGCTGGACAATGAAGTGATTTATGATGCTCCCTGCCAGTTACCCATCCGCAAAGACACTTGGCAGGAAATTGGGGAAAACATTTTCCTCGCTTTTTGCCTACCTTTGGACATTTCGTTGTTATCCCGCCCCTCAGAAAAGCGGCAGACAGGTCAGCCTAGAAAAGGAGGAAGAACCTCTAGCTAAGATTCTGTGCCGTTCAGAGAATAACAAATCCCAGTCCTGGCTGGCCCTGCCCAGCCCACCCCTCCCCTCCCAGGAGTCCCCACGCATTTTGGATGCAGGTAAGTGCAAATCTTATAGTCATGGGGGACTTTAACCTGCCATCGGTGGGCGAATCATCTGGGGTAGCCCGGGAGTTCGTGGCTTCCATGACGGCCATGGACCTGACCCAACTAATTCAAGGCCCCACCCACGAGGGTGGACATACACCGGATCTCATCTTTGTCTCAGGCCAATGGAAGAGTGATCTGGGTATAGGGGATATAGTCATCACGCCCTTGTCATGGACAGACCACTCACTTCTCCGGCTCAACTTTCCAACCGCTGCCCCTCACCGCGGGGAGACGGAACCTGAGTCACCTATTTGGTTCCGCCCCAGGCGCCTGATGGACCCCGATGGGTTCCAAGTGGCGCTTGGGCCACTTCCTGTACTCCTGACCCGCGCCCCGATGGAGGACCTCGTGGCCGCATGGGACACTGCAACCACGGGAGCCTTGGATCAGGTCGCGCCCTTGCGGCCTCTCTTGCGGCAGCGAGCCACCCTGGCTCCTTGGTTCACCAAGGAGCTAAGGGTGATGAAGCGCCACAAGAGATGCCTAGAGAGAAGATGGAGGTCTACTCGATCTGAATCCGACCGAACACAGGTAAGAGCCCATTTACGGACTTACATTGTGGCGCTGAGAGTGGCCAAACGCCATCACTGTGCCACTCTCATAGCATCCGCAGATTACAGCCCTGCCGCCCTGTTTAGGGTGACCCGTTCCCTCCTTCAACAGAGGGTGCGGGAAGCCCCATTGCAGGGTAGAGCAGAGGAATTTGTGATTTATCTGCAGGAGAAAATCGCTCAGATACATAACGAGTTAGTCTCCATTGATGGTCCAGTGGGAGGCCACGAGGCAGATCTTTGTTGGGAGGAGTTTGACTCTGTTACTTCCGAGGATATGGACAGGTTACGTGGGCGACTGCGAGCCACCACATGTTTATTGGACCCGTGTCCTTCCTGGCTTGTACTGGCATCCTGGGAGGTGACACGAGGCTGGCTCCAAGAGGTTGTCAACGCTTCTCTAAGTGAGGGTTTCTTGCCTGCCTCCCTTAAAGAGGCCATGGTGAGGCCCCTCCTGAAGAAGCCCTCTTTGGACCCAGCTTTATTAGCCAACTATCGTCCCGTCTCCAACCTTCCCTTTTTGGCGAAGGTTGTTGAGAGTGTGGTGGCACAACAGTTTCCCCGTCACCTGGAGGAAATTGATTATCTAGACCCGCACGAGTCCGGCTTTCAGCCCGGGCACAGCACCGAGACGGCATTGGTCGCGTTGGTAGATGATCTCTGGAGGGCCAGAGATGGGGGTTGTTCCTCCATCCTGGTCCTATTAGACCTCTCAGCGGCTTTTGATACCATCGACCATGGTATCCTATTGCATCGGCGGGGGGGGAGGTTGGGGGTGGGAGGCACCGTTTTACGGTGGTTCTCCTCCTACCTCTCCGGTCGATCGCAATTTGTGTTGGCAGGAGAGCAGAGGTCGACCTCGAGACCCCTCACATGTGGGGTGCCCCAGGGGTCGGTCCTCTCGCCTCTCCTGTTTAACACATATATGAAGCCGCTGGGTGAGATCATCCGTGGTTTTGGGGTAGAGTATCACCTCTACGCTGATGATACACAGCTGTATATATCTACCCCAAACCACCCCAACGATGCCGTAGTGGTGATGTGCCAGTGCCTGGAAGCCGTGCGGATCTGGATGGGAAGTAACAGACTCGGACTCAACCCGGCCAAGACCGAGTGGCTGTGGTTTCCGGCCGCCCGATTCAACCAGTTGACTCCATCACTGGCCATAGGGGGCGAACACCTTGCCCCTGTGGATGGGGTGCGCAACTTGGGTGTCCTCCTGGATACCCGGCTGTCCATGGAAGATCAAGTGACAGCCGTGGCCAGGAGGGCGTTTTACCAGGTTCGCCTGGTACGCCAGTTGCGCCCCCTATTGGATCGGGATGCCCTTTGCACAGTCACTCATGCCCTCGTGACATCCCGACTGGACTATTGTAACTCTCTCTACATGGGGCTCCCCTTGAGGTGCACCCGAAGACTTCAGCTGGTCCAGAATGCAGCCGCGCGAGCAATAATGGGTACCGCAAGGTATACCCATGTAACACCTCTCTTGTGCGAGCTGCACTGGCTACCTGTCGTCTTTCGGGTGCGCTTCAAGATGCTAGTTCTCATCTTCAAAGCGCTCCATGGCTCGGGACTTAGCTATCTGCGGGATCGGATCCTGCCCCATACATCCTCCCGGCCGATTCGCTCCCACAGAGACTTTGTCAGCGGGCGACGCCCAGGGGAAGGGCCTTCTCTGTGGCGGGCCCAGCCCTCTGGAATGACCTTCCCCCCAATGTTAGAACAACTACGGACCTCCGCTCCTTCCGTCAGAAATTAAAAACACACTTTTTCTGCTTGGCCGGCCTAGGTTAGTCTCTACCTTAGGGATTAGGGAACATTAATTTTAAAAATGGGGATTTTAGTGCAGGGACAATTAGATTTAATCTGTTTTTACTTATTGTATTTATTTATGTATATATTTTATGTGTTTTAATGTTTTCCCTGTGCACCGCTCCGAGTCCCCCTGGGGAGAGGACGCGGTATATAAAATAATTATTATTATTATTATTATTATTATTATTATTATTATTATTATTATTATTATTATTATTATTATTATTATTAGCGCACACAGAGGCTCGGAGGGAGAAAAATGAGACTATCAGAAGTTCGGGAAGGCTGGAAATGGGCACATACAAATGGGGATTAACACCAATCAAGCAGTAAACAATACTCTGTAATCACTGGAAGAGCAGACAAGGAACGTGATTGTCTTATGATCCCCTGAAGAAGATTATATGGTTTAGAATGTCAACAGAGCACAGCAGATAGTGAAGGTGACTGAAAACGGAGAGGTTGGAATTGCACATGGTATTGAAATGTCCACGGTTGGTTGAAATCCTAATAAGCCAGAGAACAAAGAAGCTAAATGAAAATGTATGTGGTCCAGGCCCCCTCCTTACCCCCACCTAGCAGACATACACTATCCACGTATTCAGCAGAAATGAAAACTAGAAACAAATATGAAGACTGTTGTTCAGTGAATTCAAGGATTTCTTTTCTTTTCCCAGTGAAAAAGGTGTTCATTGAAAGAAGGCTGATACTTTGAAATTACAAATAGTGTCAGCTGAAAAATTTAAAGTTTTGTTTTGTTTTTAATTGAGCACTCTTTCCACTTTCTACTAGTGGGCTATTAAATTTTGGGTTGGCTTTGTGAACAAAATATTTGAGAAACTAGATGGGAGAATGAGATTTTGTTGGGTTTTATGGAAGTCTTGGTGGCTCTTGATACCCTTAACTACAATATTTTCATCGATCAACTGGTAGCCAAGGGCAATAAAATCTTTGAGCTGAGATTTTCTTTACAATCTTTATTATATTGTAAAATATTCTTAACAACTACTTGGATACAAGTTGGAATTCCTCATTTGTTAAATTTCTGTTTTTCTTAAAATCTCCAATGGTTATTTCATGCTTGTTGCTATTTTGTCATGTGATGTTTCCATTTGATAAATAAACCCTGTTTTTTCACTCTCAGTGAAATAGCTCTTGGGCAATTTGAATTTTCATAGAGATGTTATTAAGAATCTTGTTTTTTTAATTGTTAGGTGAAATTAGAGGCAGCAGCTAATTAATATGCTAAAAACTCCTTTTTTAAATTATCATTTTATTCAATTTTAATGTTTAATGAATTAAACCAAAGAATGAAGCTTATACGTATTTATTGTTATCCCGCCTTTATTTTATTTTTTTACAAATAACTCAAGGTGGCAAAATTATCTAGCACAACTTCCTCTTCCTATTTTCCCCACAACAGTCCTGTTGGGCCAATTGGTCCTGTTGGGCCAATTGCATGCAGTGGTGGCTTGCAAGTGGTACGCCCCGGTACGGGCATACCAGAGCCTGCCCAGAGCACCGGATACCGTTCCGGTATGATGCTCTAGAGCAGGGGTTCCCAAACCTGGCAACTTGAAGACTTGGGGACTTCAATTCCCAGAATTCTCCAGCCAGCAGAGCTGGCTGGAGAATTCTGGGAGTTGAAGTCCACAAGTCTTCAAGTTGCCAAGTTTGGAAACCTCTGCTCTAGAGGGTCCACCCACCTGCCCTTGCTCCTTACCTCTGGTTTAGGTTTTTGGCACCAAGTCGCCCATACGCACTGCGCGCATCCACGTGGACACCGCCGGACCCATTCCAACTCTACCGGTTGGAATGGAATCTGGAACCCACCACTGGTTGCATGCTACTTGTCCTTTTCTAATTGGGTCAGCCTTATATCACTGAGGAACAGACATTGGACAGCCTCATAGTTTTACAAAACTTTTGTTTCTCCTTGGTTCACCATATATCATAAAGCCATGGGTTGTTTAATCATACCTTGCTCAATGTATCCTAGTTAGCAACCATTGTCACCTTAGTGGTTCATCTTCTGTCAAATGGGACATCAGCTCAGGTCCTTCTGCGTTGAACATATGACTTTTTTCAAAAAGTTTGCATTTATTTTGCTTTTTAAAAAAAACTCTCGATAGCCCTTTCACCCAGTCTCAGCAGGATTTAAAGCTACTGTATCTGTGCTACAAAGATGGGAATGACCACCAGTTAGCAGAGTGAGATAAAGAAAACACTAGCATCTTGCCTGCGTCTAATGGTCAACTGGACTTTAGCATCACAGATATGGTAGTTTTATTTTTATTTTTATTTATTTTTTATTTTTTTCACATTTATAACCCACACCTTCTCCTAAAAAAGGACCCAGGGTGGCGCACAGGAAATTTAAAAAACTATATATATACATAAATATACATCTTAAAATATGCCTTATTATATGATTATTAAAAACATATTAAACTATAACCCTGTGCTAAAACATTTTAAAATTCCCCTAATTAAAATTTACAGCTAATAAAAGTCAGTATCGGGAGGTTATGCTAGGCCGGCTTGTTGAAATAGATGCGTTTTGAGACGCTGGCGGAAAAGGCAGAGGTCCGAGATGGTGCGTAATTCGGGGGGCAGGTCGTTCCAGAGGGTAGGGCCCACCACAGAGAAGGCCCTTCCCCTGGGTGTCGCCAACCGGCATTGCCCGGCCGATGGCACCCGGAGAAGACCCTCTCTATGGGAGCAGATCGGTCGAAGGGATGTATGGGGCAGGAAACGGTCTCGCATGTAGCTAGGCCCCGAGCCATGGAGTTTTAAATAAGTCAATGGACAGGTCCACCAGTCCTTGCAGGTTGTCCTCCACTTATAACCATTTGTTTAGTGAGCATTCAAAGTTGCAACTTATTGATTTATAACTGGTTTTCCCACTTGTAATTGTTGCAGCACTTGATCAAAATTCAGATGCTTGGCAACTGGCGAGTGTTTATGACAATTGCACTGTCCCAGGGTTGTGTGATTACCATTTGTAACCTTCCCAGCCAACTTCTGACAAGCCAAGTAAACAGGGGAAGCCAGGTTCGCTTAATGACTGCATGATTCACTTAACAACAATACAATACAATAGCAGAATTGGAAGGGACCTTGGAGGTCTTCTAGTCCAACGCCCTGCGTGGGCAGGAACCTTATACCATTTCAGACAAATGGCTATCCAACATCTTCTTAAAGACTTCCAGGGTTGGGGCATTCACAACTTCTGGAGGCAAGCTGTTCCAGAGGTTAATTGTTCTAACTGTCAGGAAATTTCTCCTCGGTTCTAAGTTGCTTCTCTCCTTGATTAGTTTCCACCCATTGCTTCTTGTCCTGCCCCCAGGTGCCTTGGAGAATAGTTTGACTCCCTCTTCTTTGTGGCACCCTCTGAGATGAGACAGCAGGGATTCACTTAACAATTGTGCACAAAAGGTCATAAAACTGGGCAAAGCTCGCTTAGCTGCCTTGCTTAGCAATGGAAATTTTGTCCTCCATTGTGTTTGTACGTCGAGGTCTTTCTGCATAGTTTTAACTCACCAAAGCTGAAATTCAGCAAAAAAAATAAATAAATGTATAATTGTCTATCTGAAACTCAGCCATATCAAAGATGAGAAATTTATGGCCTCTTTGATAATGCTGAACAATCACTCCCAGATCAGCCAGCAAGCATGGTCATTTGCTGGGGTTGCTGGAAATGCTAGTTCAGCAATATCTGAATAGCTCAATATTCTCCATCCTTGAGTCACAGCTAGCGAATTCTGGCATTTGGCTGATAGTTCTGTGCATATTTATTTAGGGTGAGTGCAGAATGAGCATTGCTTCAGATATTAACCACGCAAAAGATGCTGCTGCAAATCTAGCTTTAAATTTCTAAAGATGAACTTATTGGATAAGAAGTTTGATCGATGAAGGAAAAAGGTCTGTGAATGTTCTCAGCCATCCAGGTCATGGTTGTCTCTTGGAGACAATGAAGAAAAACAATCTCAGTCTGAATCTCACTTCTTCCATGAATGCATCAATTGTCCTGAGATAATCCATTCCATCTCACCATCCTGCCCGCTTCACTTCTTTTTATCTAATGGACGAACAGTAATGCCTATCATCTATCATTAGTAGGTGAAACCTCTGAGATGGCTCGGGAGTTCATGGCCTCCATGACGGCCATGAACCTGACCCAAGTAATTCATGGCCCCACTCACACCGGAGGCCACACGCTGGATCTTGTTTTTATCTCCGGCCAGTGGAGGAGTGATCTGGGATTAGGGGATTTAACGGTTACCCCCCTGTCATGGACAGATCACTCTCTCCTTCAACTAGACCTCCCAATCGCTGCACTCCACTGCGAGGAGGCAGAACCGGATATTCCACAATGGTTTCGCCCCAGGCTCCTGAAGGATCCAGAGAGGTTCCAGACAGAGCTTGGGCCAATACCCGGGACCCTGACCCATGACTGAGGACCTGGTGGCTGCCTGGAATAACGCAGCCACTGGGGCCCTGGACCGGGTCGCGCCCTTGCGGCTTCTCATGCATCGCCGAACTGCCTTGGCCCCTTGGTTTTCCGAGGAGCTGAGGCCATTGAAGCGACGCAAGAGATCCCTGGAGGGCATTTGGAGATCCACTCGCACCGAATCGGACCGAACACGCGCTAGGTCCCACTTGAGGACCTACCTCGTGGCGATAAGGGTGGCGAAACGTAATTATCTCGCCGCCCTTATCGCATCCGCAGATAACCACCCTGCCGCCCTATTTAGGGTGACCCACTCCCTTCTCCAACAGGAGCCGCGGGAAGCTCCTTTACAGGGCCGTGCAGAGGAGTTTGGACAATATCTGCTGGATAAAGTCACTCAGATCCGGAGCGAGTTGGTCTCCTATGAGGTGGGCCCGGGCGGGCAATCGGAGGCAGGTCTTGAGACCGTTTTATGGGAAGAATTTGACTTTGTGACTCCTGATGACATGGACAGGCTGTTGGGACGACTGAACGCTACCACATGTTTATTGGACCCGTGTCCCTCCTGGTTAGTACTGGCCTCCCAGGAGGTCACACGAGGCTGGCTCCAGGAGATAGTGAATGCCTCTTTGAGCGAGGGGTCTCTTCCGGCCACCTTGAAAGAGGCGGTGGTGAGACCCCTCCTCAAGAACCCTTCCCTGGACCCAGCATTGTTGGTTAATTACCGTCCAGTCTCCAACCATAGCTTTCTTGCTAAGGTTGTAGAGAGTGTGGTAGCTCAACAGTTCTCTTAGCGGCTTTTGATACCATCGACCATGGTATCCTCCTGCACCGGCTGGAGGGGTTGGGATTGAGAGGCACTGTATTGCAGTGGTTCTCTTCCTACCTCTCTGACCGGTCGTAGTGTGTACTGACAGGAGGGCAGAGATCGACCTCGAGGCCCCTTTTATGTGGGGTACCTCAGGGGTTGGTTCTCTCACCCCTCCTGTTTAACATCTACATGAAGCCGCTGGGTGAGATCATCCGTGGCTTTGGGATAGAATACCATCAGTACGCTGATGACACTCAGCTGTACATTTCTACCCCTGGCCACCCCAACGATGCCGTGGAAGTGCTGTCTCGGTGTCTGGAGGCCGTGCGGGTCTGGATGGGGAGGAACAAACTCAGACTCAACCCGTCCAAGACCGAGTGGCTGTGGTTTCCGGCATCTTGATATAGCCAGTTAACTCCATCGCTGGCTATCGGGGGCGAGTCATTGGCCCCCGCAGAAAGGGCTCGCAACTTGGGCGTCCTCCTGGATTCACGGCTGTCCTTGGATGACCATGTGACGGCCGTGGCCAGGGGAGCCTTCTATCAGGTTTACCTGATATGCCAGTTGCGCCCCTTTCTAGATCGGGATGCCCTATGCACGGTCACTCAAGCCCTTATTTCCCGCCTGGACTACTGTAACGCCCTCTACATGGGGCTCCCCTTGAGGTGCACCCGGAGACTCCAGCTAGTGCAGAATGCGGCCGCGCGGGGGATTCTGGGAGTTTCTTGTTATTCCCATGTAACACCTCTCCTGCGCGAGCTGCACTGGCTGCTTGTGGTCTTCCGGGTGCACTTCAAGGTGCTAGTCACCATCTTCAAAGCGCTCCATGGCATGGGTCCTGGTTACTTGAGAGACTGCCTCCTACCACATACCTCCCTTCGACCTGTCCACTCCCACAGAGTGGGCCTTCTCAGGGTGCCGTCAGCCGGTCAATGCCGGCTGGCGGCTCCCAGGGGAGGAGCCTTCTCTGTGGAGGGTCCGGCACTCTGGAACGACCTGCCACCCGATATCTGTACCATCACGGACCTACGGCTTTTCCGCCGGATGTTAAAAGCACATTTCTTTCATCTAGCCGGCCTGACATAGACTAAGGGAATAATTTTAAACTTTGGTATTTATTGGTTTTAAATTTATTTATCCAAATTTTAGCACAGATTTAATAATTTAATTGTTTTTTATATTTTGTATGTATGGTTGGGTTTTTATCTTTCTGTGCACCACCCTGAGTCCCTTTTAGGTGAAATAGGGCGGTATATAAATCGAATAAACTAAACTAAACTAAACTAATGGGTTCATAGATTACAGTAAACTATGACTTGTTTTAGCAGTAACTGAAATATATCACAATGACTAGATGCATAATCCAGGGTTTCCTGCAGAGGTGTGTTCGCTGACAGAAACCATAATTTGGATTTAATGTGATATGTGAACCCACTCACTGTTAAATACTTAGAACACTTATAAAGCTTACAGAACCATATAATGTTATTTTATCTAGAGTTTTGATAAAAAGTGACCCTTTATAATACTTAAGTTGGTTGTTTTAGTCCGTAATGTATATCATTTGGGCTACATGGCTTTTTCAGGAGAAATTTTTTAGTTTAGGCCAGGGATGTCCAAACTTGGGAACTTTAAGATTTGCTATGCTGGCTGGGGAATTCTGGGAGTTGAAGTCCACAAATCTTAAAGTTCCCAAGTTTGGACATCCCTGGTTTAGGCTCTTAGATGGTATAAAAGAAAGTCCACTATTGCAGCCCACATTTATTTTACTCCCACAACAATATGTTCACATGTTGTCTTTAAGGAGCCTTTTAAAAAACACTTTATAATGCTTTGGTAATAAGACCACACTGGGAATGTTGCATCCAGTTTTGGTCACCACTGGATGACCAAATTCTGAAAAGGAGTTCTGAGAAAAGCAACAAAGATGATTTGGGGGCTTGTGCCTAAAAGATACAAAGAACTGTTGCAGGAATTGAATATGTCTAGTTCAGGAGTCAGCAACCTTAAACACTCAAAGAGCCACAAAGGTCCTAAACAGAAGCCCCGGTTCAATTCTGGAGACGACCGGAAGTCTGGTTCCACCACCATAGACTCCTCCTAATGTGGTGTCCTTTTTCCTCTGCTAACCAGACGTCTGGTTCTGCCACCATACAGTCTCCTCCTAATGTGGTGTCCTTTTTCCTCTGCTGACCAGAAGTCCTGTTCCCCCACCATAGAGTCTCCTCCTAGCATGGCGTCCTTTTTCCTCTACCTGTCCTAACTGAAAGCCCTATGAATGGTGGAGCTGACTGGCGACAGGAAGCCACAGCAGAGGGATGAAAGAGCCACATGTGGCTCCAGAGCCACAGGTTGCTGACCCCTGGTCTAGTTTAATAAAGAGAAGGACTAGGGGTGACATGATAACAGTTTTCCAATATCTCAGGGGCTGCAACTAAGAAGAGGGAGTCAAGCTATTCTCCATGAACAGGGCAGGACAAGAAGCAGCAGATGGACTCAAGGACAGAAGTAACCTAGAACTAAGGAGAAATTTCCCGATAGTTAGGACAAATAATCAGAGGAATGACCTGCCTTCTGAAATTGTGGATGCTCCAACACTGAGGGTTTTAAAAAGAGGTTACACAACCATTTATCTGAAATGGTTTCAGATTTCCTGCTTGAGCAGGAGGCTGCACTAGAAAACCTCCAAGGTCCCTTCCAACTGGTGTTATTCTGTTAAAACCTCAGAGTTCTTCCTCTTAGTCTTCATAAATTCAATCAAGCATGTTGAATGTTCTAAATTGGCCTTCTTCTATCTGGTGGCAGCCACATACATCTTTTTTTTAAAAAGAAAATCCCATCATTTTTGGCCAATGACCGGCATGATGATATTTGTCTTCGGGTAGAATTGTAAAGCTTCAGTTTATAGAAGATCTATATTAATTGTTTTTGCCGATGGATGGACATATTATTTAGCTCATCATTGTATGACTACTATATTCTATATCCCTCTTTCCTCCAAGGAGTAAGGCAATGTACTTTAGATTGCTAATTTCTCCAGAGGAGAATTTCGTTCTTGGTTGCTGTTGCTTACGATATGAAGTGCCATTATTAGTGTTGCAAGAGTGTATTAATAACTAACAGTCTTTTAGATAATTAAAATATGTTGTGCCCATCTAAATCTGCTCCTCAAAGTATTATCAGGAAGGTATGTAAGAAAGTAAGCTATACTGGTCCATAAGGGAAAAATAAATCCATGTCCACCAAATATATTTTAGCATATGTTTTAACTTTTAAACTTTCCATCATGGAAAATGCTGCAAATCTCTAAGTATGTATACCAAGGGAGAGATACAGACTTAAATGAATTCATCTCTTCTAAACACCCTGCAGGTTTCAGGTAACTGGTTAGGTAAACAAAACATGTAAGATCTGATCCATCATTTAAAAAAAATATAAAAATAGTCTTTTTTCCAACTTGGCTCAAAACATTCGGCTTGTTACAAAGTAAGAAGAATCTGGCAGGGATTATTTTTATGAAGCTGGGTTCAATTATGTCTGGAACACTTAGTTACAAAATATAGAAACCACATTGGGCAGTGTTGCCTACTGGTTGGATGGAGAATGGCCATTCGAGTAAAATTCTGTCTTCAAGCAATAAGTCCTCCTCTTCCATTTATCAAAGCTTTGTTTCCTCGTGCATCTTAAATGTTTTTATGTGTCTTTTCTCTTGCCTCTTTCCAATATTGGCAACTTTAAATTAAATATACTGGCCAAAGGCCAACACCTGTGATCTAGATGTGACTGTGGCAGGTGTGAAACAGAGAGGGCACATAGTTCCTCACCACCCCCAGAGAAGAAATTGTTTTTGTCTATATTTGACAGGCCCAAGAGAACTTAGTACAGTGATAAGGTATTAAGTACCAAGTCGCTGCCAGCTGTCTGTTAGGTGGCTCTATAAGCAATTGCCGTACTGAATTTAAAATGAAAAAAACATGTACATCGAGTGGCATCAGTGAGTCACTCAGGAAGCCAATGACTCAATTCGGTTCTCTGAAATTCCACTGGAGGTATTAGTGACAAGCTCCCCACAGCGACTGCCTTTGCAGATTTCCCAGTAGCAGGGAGAAAACCAGATGAGGTGTCATTTCAAATGACATTTGCTGTGTCAGAAACAATAAGGGAACTCTCCATCGCTCTCCACAAAAAGACTCTTGCCTTATAATAAGTTTTCAGTCTTCCCTCTTGGCATCCTGAATAGGGAAGGCAGTGATTTTTCTAGAAAAAGAGCCTTCTTTCTATCAAGCTCTCCTTCTTTTAGCAAAGCTCTTTGACGGGAATTGAATCCCACAAGCCAACCAGGTGGATTTGAATGTTCCATTTCCCATTCCAAGATGGCTTTAGATTGGCATCCTTCGTCCATCCACCCCTCGCAGAAATCACTTCCCTGCTACTCGCATAGCCGCGGTCGTGCAAAGCGTGCAGGGAGCTGACGATTCCTTTGGCCTGAACTGTCATACCGAGCGAGCACCTCACTCTCTGATCGTCTGTCTGCTCAGATGAAAGCTCCACTCGACTCTTTAACAGCGGGGCTGTTTTGCCAGGACTTCAAGGCAGAGGTCTGGGGTTGCTGCATAGAGTGACAGGTGTTTCCCTTTGGTTTCTCCTGCAGGCCAAACGGCAGTTGGATGCTTGTGCAGGAGAAAGTTGAAGAGTTTGTTTGAAATCAGAGATAGCAGGCAGTTCCACTGAAGCACAAAATTATTTTACTGCAGCACTGGAGGCGATAAAGCAAGCCTATGGTGGAGCCCCTCTGTAGAGGCCTCTGCAGATTGCATTATGAACCGGTTTGGCAAAGTGGTGAAAGCATCTGGCTAGAAATCAGGAGATCGGGAGTTCTAATCCACTAGGATTCCAAGATCCCTCTCACAGTTGCTCAATGGTAGCAACTGTGAAAGGGATCTTGGAATCCTAGTGGACAACCGTTTAAATATGAGCCAGCAGTGTGCAGCAGCTGCCAAAAAACCCAACACAGTTCTAGGCTGCATAAATAGAGGGATAGAATCAAGATCACGTGAAGTGTTAATACCACTTTATAAGGCCTTGGTAAGGCCACACTTGGAATATGGCATTCAGTTTTGGTCACCACGATGTAGAAAAGCTGTGGAGACTCCAGAAAGAATGCAGAGAAGAGCAACCAAGATGATTAGGGGACTGGAGACTAAAACATATGAAGAACGGTTGCAGGAGCTGGGTATGTCTAGTGTAATAAAAAGAAGGACCAGGGGAGACATGATAGCAGTGTTCCAGTATCTCAGGGGTTGCCACAAAGAAGAGGGAGTCAAACTATTCTCCAAGGCACCTGAAAGTAGAATAAGAAGTAATGGGTGGAAACTAATCAAGGAGAGAAGCAACTTAGAACTGAGGAGAAATTTCCTGACAGTTGGAACAATCAATCAGTGGAACAAGTTGCCTCTGGAAGTTGTGAATGCCCCAACACTGCAAGTCTTTAAGAAGATGTTGGATAGCCATTTGTCTGAAACAGTATAGGGCTTCCTGCCTAGGCAGGGGGTTGGATTAGAAGACCTCCAAGGGCCCTTCCAACTCTGCTTTGTATTGTATTGTAATCCTGCCTTATTGAGAGGGGCAATCTTG
The DNA here is from genome assembly GCA_039707465.1 of Rhabdophis nuchalis. NCBI lineage: Eukaryota > Metazoa > Chordata > Lepidosauria > Squamata > Natricidae > Rhabdophis > Rhabdophis nuchalis. The sequence goes on from CM077645.1 coordinate 151,821,768, forward strand.
GGCCAGCCCTCTTTCAGCCCTAGAAAGGAGGCAATGGGAAACCACTTCTGGAATCTTGCCAAGAAAACTGTAGGGTTTGTCCATGCAGTCACCACAAGTCAAGATTGACTTGACAGCATGTTATCTCTCCCAGATAACAATATACTTATAATTGGTAATGAGCCCTGGTGGTGTAGTGGTTAGAGTGCAGTACTGCAGGCTACTTCTGCTGACTGCCAGCTGACTGCAATTTGGTAGTTCAAATCTCACCAGGCTCAAAGTTGACTTGGCCTTCCATCCTTCCAAGGTGGGTAAAATGTGGGCCCAGATTGTTGGGGGGCAATATGCTGACTCTGTAAACTGCGTAGGGAGGGCTTTAAAGCACCGTGAAGTGGTATATAAGTCTAAGTGCTATTGCTGTAATGGGAATAAGAAGTGTTTGATTGGGTTATGGCACATAGCAATAGCACTAGCAAAACGCTTAGAGTTATATACCACTTCACAGAGCTTTACATCCCTCTCTAAGCGGTTTAGAGAGGCAGCCTATAGCCCCAACAATCTAGGTCCTCATTTTAGCCACCTTGGAAGGATGGAAGACCGAGTCAAGCTTGAGCCTGGTGAGATTCGAACTCCTGGCAGTGAACAGTGAGTTAGCTTGCAATTCTACATTCTAGTCCCTGTGCCACCATGGCTCCTCATATTAACACCATCAGAACGTTGAAATAATGAGGATAAATATAATGGCACCCTTGAGCAAAAGGGTCTAAGAATGTATTTGTTAAAAATGTTACCTTTTCTTTAGTATTGTCGAATGCCCCTGCTTTCTGGCACTTCTGCTGCCTCTCTGTACTTCAGTTCATATCCCCTTGTGGGCATTTTATTTCCCCGGGAAAGTATATTATGTCTAACCTGATCCCACATCCTTATGTTTCCTTAGACGAGAGATCCTGCCATGTGAAAGTAGGCATCCAGTATAAGCAGAGGTGGGTTGCTCTCGGTTTGTCCGGTTTGGGCAAACCGGTAGTGGCTGTGGCAGGAGGCTGCGCCTGGAGGCTTCTGTGCATGCGCAAAAGCATTGAGCACGAGAGAGAGAGAGAGAGAGAGAGAGAGAGAGCACGAGCGAACCGGTAGCGCCAACCCACCTCTGAGTACAAGCCACAGAAATGTAATTTGCACAATGGCACGTGTGATGCCATTTGCACCCTTCTCCTTCAGCAGAGACTCATGTCAATGGATTTAGGATTTAGGATTTATTAAATTTTTAGACCGCCCTTCTCCCTTGCGGGACTCAGGGCAGTGTACAGGCAATAATAAGATCAATAATATAGAGCAGGGATCCTCAACCTTTTTTGCACCAGGGACCGGTTTCATTTTAAAGAAAGTTTTGCGGACCGGCTGAGTGGCGCAGCAGTCATGTGACCGGGTGGGCGTGGCCAACTTGGAAAATGTGAAACTCACTTAACAATGGTCTTGGCTAACAACCAAACTTTTGGGCTCAATTGTGGTCATAAGTTCTTTCTTTCTTTCTTTCTTTCTTTCTTTCTTTCTTTCTTTCTCTTTCTTTCTCTTTCTTTCTTTCTCTGTCTCTTTCTCTTTCTTTCCCTCTTTCTCTCTCTCTTTCTTACTTTCTTTCTCTTTCTTTCTTTCTCTTTCTTTCTCTCTTTCTTTCTCTTTCTTTCCCTCTTTCTTTCTCTCTCTTTCTCTTTCTTTCTCTTTCTTTCTCTTTCTTTCTCTTTCTTTCCCTCTTTCTCTCTTTCTTTGTCTCTCTTTATTTCTCTTTCTTTCTCTCTCTCTTTCTTTCCCTCTTTCTCTTTCTCTTTCTTTCTTTCTCCCTCTTTCTCTCTCTCTTTCTTTCTCTCTTTCTTTCTCTTTCTCTCTTTCTGTCTCTTTTTTTCTCTCTCCCTCTCTCTTTCTCTCTCTCTCTTTTTCTTTCTCTCTCTCTTTTCTCTCTCTCTTTCTTTCCTTTCTGTCTCTCTCTCTTTCTCTCTTTCTGTCTTTCTTTCTCTTTCTCTCTCTTTCTCTCTCTCTCCCACTTTCTTTTTCTTTCTTTCTCTTTTTTCTCTCTCTCTCTATCTCTGTCTCTCTCTCCTTTGTCACTCTATGTGTGTGTGTCTGTCTTGCATTCACACACTTAATCACTCGTTCTGTGTCTCTCTCTTTCTCTCCCTCCCTCCCTCTCTCTGTCTCTCTGTGTGTGTCTGTCACTCTCTGATTCCCCCCTCCCTCCCTGTCTCTCTCTGTGTCAGTGCCTCTCTGTGTCTGTCTGTCATCCCCCCCACCCCACGGAGCCTCCTCAGCCCAGCCCGCCGCGCTCACTCGCCTTAGCCTGCCCCGGCCGGCCAGCTGCCGCACTTGGTCGCTCGTTTGCTCACTCAGGCTCCTTCCAGGAGCTGAGAAGGCTCCGTGGGGGGGGGGAAGGAACGGCGTTCAGTGGGTGACCCATTGGATGCCAGTTCCCTCCCCCCGCCTGCGGAGCCTCCGCAGCCCCTGGAAGAAGATGCGTGGCCGGCATGCCGGCTGGGGAGGCTCCGCGGGGGGAGGGAGGAAGGGAATCGGCGGCCAGTAGGGAGGGCTGCTGTGGCGCCGCCCAGGAGTCTCACTGTCGACGAGGGTGGAGGAAGAGCCACACTCCAATGGCGCAAACAGCCACGCCTGCGCTCTCCCGTGCGCTCTGCCCAGGGGGCTGCCCCCTCCTCCCTCCTCCTCCTCTCCGGCCCTGCAGCCCGGTTCCTACCAAGCCATGGACCAGCACAGGTCCGCGGCCCGGGGGTTGGGGACCCCTGATATAGAGCATAAAATACAATTAAAAATATATTAAATAGATCGGCCTGCTCTAAATCCTGTTAAAAAACCCTTACTAAAACAATTTAAAAACTAAAACAATTTAAAAAACTATGCCAGGCTAAGTTTTTTAATGGGGCTAAGAATGAGGCAGTCTGGGAAACCAAAATGAAAGCTGGCAAGCACTGTGCTAGAGCAAACCGGGTAGGGCATTCAGGATCAGATCCCTCTTCTCTGTGACAACAAAGCAGACAAATGGAGCACAGCTTGAGAGAGCACAAATCTTCTAATTCCTTCAACTCCCCCCCCCCCACCCATCATCATCCTTGCCTCCAACTCATAGGGTGGTCTTTAGAAGAGGCAGGATCCCTTTCCTTTTAAGACAAGTCAGGTGATATTTTTCCTGCTGTCACACAACTCCTTTTGAAAGAAGAAGATGCAATTACTTTGTGACAGTGTCTATCAAAATAGTAGCTGCGTGGGCCTGAAGACCCCCTCCCAGAAGTTATAACTGCAGCTATACGAATGCCATGTTGAACATAAGTCCTTGGAATAGTTTCCTTGAGTCAGTCACACACAAAACAACTATGCAAGTGTTCAGGGGGATGTTTTGCAAAGTCACCCAAGCGCCCTTCCAAGCCTGCTATTTCGAGTGTCAAGTCAGTATCCCAAACGCTCAGTAGGCATAAATTCCAAAGAAAGCTTACAGCGACTGCATACAGCAGCTATTTTTTACTTTCCAAGAAAGCTTATGGGACCCATTTGAAGCACATAATGGCATCCCTGGAATTTATAAAAAAAAAAAAGTTGTCTGTAAGATGGCAATTTTTAAAATGACAAGGATCTTTTTAATATGAAAAGTGAAAGTGATGGGGAACGGTGGTCAGAGTGGTGGCTGCAGGCACGCTGACACTTCCAGTTAACCTGTTCGGGAAGTTTGATTTAGCAGAAACACACACACACACCCCTATCTCTAGCTCTATATATCTCTACCTCTACGTCAGGGGTGGGTTCCTGCCAGTTCTAATCTCTTCTATAGAAGAGGTTCCACAAATCTACAGTGCCGTTTAGAACCGGTTCCAGCTCCCCACCCCCCCACGCTCGTCCGCACATCATCCAGATGAAGAGCGAGAGGAGGAATTCTGGGAGTTGAAGTCCACAAGTCTTAAAGCTGCCAATTTTGAACACCCCTGGGGGTTTTTTTCTCTAAAGGGTAAGTGGTGCAAGGGTCTTGTAACGTGACAGCTTTAAAACTTGCATGCTTCAAATGCCAAAGTTTCTGAGCCAACATTTTGGTTGCTAAGCAAGAGCGTTGTTAAGTGAGTTTCACCACATTTTACAAGTTGGCCATGCCCACCCAGTTACATGGCTGGCAAGCCACTCCCACTCGGTCACATGGCTGGCAAGCCACTCCCACCAGGTCACATGGCTGCCAAGCCACTCCCATCTGGTCACATGGCTGGCAAGCTATTCCCACAAAGCAGGCCACACCTACAGAAGAGGTTCTAAAAAAATTTGAAACCCACCACTGCTCCACCTACCTACCTATCATCTACCTATCATCTATCTATCTATCTATCTATCTATCTATCTATCTATCTATCTATCTATCTATCCTTCCCCCCCTCTCTATGTATGTATGTATGTATATACACCATATACCCGTGATGACGAACCTATGGCATGTGTGGCACAGGTGGCATGCGGAGCCATTTGTCAGACACGCGAGGCGATGTCCTGACAGCTGAATTTGCCCTTTTTTGCATGCTTTTTTTACCCTCCCCAGGCTCCAGAGGCTTTATTGGAGCCTAGGGAGGGCGAAAAGAGCTTCCCCCCCCCCACGGAGGCCCTCCGGAGGCTTCATGAGTGTCCTTGAAGCCTTCGAGCATACAAAATGACGATCCGACAAAACCGGAAGTGACGTCCGATTTGCTTGGAGTTTCATTTTGAGTGCTCGGAGGCTTCAGGGAAGCCTCCTGAAGGTTGCTGAGGCCTCCAGAGGGCCTCCGGTGGGGGGGAGGCTGTTTTCGCCCTCCCCAGGCTCCTATAAAGTCTCTGGAGTCTGGGGAGAGCGAAAAGAGCATGCAAAAAATGGGGTCTCACCCTGTAGTGCGTACATGTGCTCTGGGTGTGTGTTGTGCATTGCATTATGGGTGCGGCACACCCACGCATGACCCCCCTGCAAGCCCCCCACTTATGGCACGCTAGCCAAAAAAGGTTCGCCATCACTGCCATATACCATATATCATCTATCATCTATGGCAGTGATGGCGAACCTATGGTACGGGCGCCACAGGTGGCATGCGGAACCATTTCTTAGAGCACGCGAGGTGTTGCCCTGTCAGCACTAGCGCACATGTGTGTGCTGGCCAGCTGATTTAGGCCTTCTTTTGAGACTGTTTTTCGCCATCTGGAGGTTTCAGGGAAGCTCCTGAAGCCTCTGGAGGTGGGGAGGGGAGGCTGGTTTCACCCTCCCCAGACTCCTAGAAAGCCTCTGGAGCCTGGGGAGGGCGAAAAAAGTGCACCAAAAGCAGGGGCTCACGCACATAACATTATGGATGTGGCACGCCCAAGCATGACCCCCCCTGCGTTCCCCCCGCTTTTGGCACGCGAGCCAAAAAAGATTAGCCATCACTGATCTATGGGATCTAGCTATCTATATTTTATTTATTTATTTTATTTTATTAAATTTATACCCCGCCCTTCTCCTTGTTAGGACCCAGGGCGGCGCACAGGCATTATTAAAACCACAAAATACAATATCAATTAAAATATATTAAATTACTAGACCCGTGCTAAAAACCCATGTTAAAACCATACCAAATTAATTTATTTTTAAAAAGTCAGAAGTAGGGGCTATCCTAGGCCGGCTTGTTGGAATAGATACATCTTAAGACGTTGGCGGAAGAGGCGGAGGTCCAAGATAGTGCGAAGGTCGGGGGGTAGGTCGTTCCAGAGGGCCGGGCCCGCCACAGAGAAGGCCCTTCCCCTGGGTGTCGCCAACCGGCATTGCCCCGCCGACGGCACCCGGAGAAGACCCTCTCTGTGGGAGCGGATCGGACGAAGGGATGTATGGGGCAGGAGGCGGTCTCGTATATAGCTAGGCCCCAAGCCATGGAGCGATTTAAAGATGGTCGTCAACACCTTGAAGCGCACTCGAAAGGCCACAGGCAGCCAGTGCAGCTCGCACAGGAGAGGTGTTACGTGGGTTTGCCTTGAGGCACCTATAATCACCCGCCCGGCCGCATTCTGTACTAACTGTAGCTTTCGAGTGCACCTCAAGGGGAGCCCCATGTAGAGAGCGTTGCAGTAATCCAGCCGGGACGTCACAAGCGCTTGAGTGACTGTGCGAAGGGCTCCCCGGTCCAGTAAGGGGCGCAACTGGTGTATCAGGCGTACCTGATAGAACGCCTCCCTGGCCACAGCCGCCACATGGTCCTCCATGGACAGCCGGGAATCCAGGAGGACGCCCAAGTTGCGCGCCCTCTCCACGGGGGCCAGTTGTTCGCCCCCAATGGCCAGTGTTGGACTTAACAGGCTGAACCGGGGTGCCGGAAACCACAGCCACTCGGTCTTGGATGGGTTGAGTTTGAGTTTGTTACTACCCATCCAGATCCGTACGGCCATCTGGATGTCTATCATCTACAGCAGGGATGTCCAAACTTGGGAACTTTAAGACTTGTGGACTTCAACTCCCAGAATTTCCCAGCCAGCTATGCTGGCTGGGGAATTCTGGGAGTTGAAGTCCACAAGTCTTAAAGTTCCCAAGTTTGGACATCCCTGATCTACAGTATCTAGCTACCATTCTCATCCATCCGTCCATCCATCCATCCATCCATCTATCAGATCTGAATATAGGGCTTGCCAACAATAATTATTTGGTTCTGTTTAGTTTCCAATTAGATTTCCTGCATCCATTCTCAAAGTCCAGACAGGTTAGGTAGGCATTACCAGCATACAGATCACTTCCTCATGCACCCACTGAAAAATATGGGATGAATGTTTCTTCAATGGAAGGGCAAAATAGTAAAAAGACAAACTTCAAAATCTTGAAAGACATTCATGAATGCCACGCCACAATGATCAGTCGTGAATCCATAATATTGATTCACTATGTTAAGTGATATAAGAATAATTTTGTTTATCGGATCAATGCTCAGATAACGTATCGATCAAGGGCCTTTGATTTCATAGGATCAAGCCACGATTTTACGAAACGAAAACAGACAAGGTGTAATATCCAATGACTGGGGAAAAATTACTGTACAGGTAATCCTCGACCTACGACTACTGTTATGTTCTCAGCCTACGCACAGACAGTCAGTCTGGGGAACCAAGGCTGACCCGGAGGTTTGTGAAACACTGTAACAGCCAGTCGCGTCTGATTGGCTGAGACACGGCTGGCTGGGCCAGACTTTCTGTCTGGCTCAGGTTTTTCCCGCTTTAGGGAAACCTATAAAAAGCTATCAAAGTGGGGAAGTCTCAGTTGCACTGATCTCTTGCTGTTCCTGTATATAGGTCTTGCTACTTGCAATAAACCTGTTTAATGAGTAGCCTGACTCGGACTGAATTCCTCCAAACTTAACAACTACAATTGAGCCCAAAATTTCTGCTGTTCAGTGAGACTTTTGTTAAGGGAGTTTTGCCCCATTTTACAACGTTTCTTGCCTCAGTTCTTAAGTGAATCACTGCAGTTGCTAAGTTAGTAACCTGGTTGTTAAGTGAACCTGACTTCCCCATTGGCTTTGCCTGTCAGAAGGTCACAAAAGGGGATCACATCACCTTGGGATGCAGCAATGGTCATAAGGATGAACCAGTTGCCAAGCATCTGAATTTTGATCACATGATCATGGGGATGCTGCAAAGGTTGTAGCTGTGAAACACGGTCATAAGTCACACTGTAACTTTGAACGGTCACTAAACAAACTATTGTAAGTCAAGGACTACCGGTATTGAAACATGTTTTTTAAAGTTACATGTATCGCTTCTCCATTTATTTGCTGGACTCGAGAACACCCAGTCCATAAATGGGCCTTGTTTCTTGATTTCGATATAAAAATTCCTGCTTATTTTGTCCTGTGTAAGATCTACCCTTTTCTGCCCAATTCAGCACTGTTAAGTTTTGTGGAAGAGTCTTGTAGCTTATCATCAATTTTATTTTGATTATTTATGTGTTCAATTTGTAAGTATTTGATGTATCATGGTTAGAGTATTCAGCATACTGTACAGGAAAATTGATGGGGCTCTTCTTACATTACCGATTGGCTTCCTCCTCCTGGTTGTGTGGCGAAGAACAGGGTTACTTTAACTATATTGGCAAGTTTGATTTTTTATTTTATTTTAATCATATTTATATCCCGCCCTTCTCCACGAAGGACCCAGGGCGGCGCACAGGAATTTAAAAACATACAAAACGATAAATACAAAATTTTAAAACATATTAAATTACAGTCCTATGCTAAAACCAAATTAAAATCCGCCATTTAAAAACTATCTAAAATAGCCCCGACGGGAGGTTAGGTTAGGCCGGCTTGCTGAAAGAGATGTGTCTTTAGACACTGGCGGAAGAGGCGGAGGTCCAAGATGGTATGTAATTCAGGGGGTAGGTCGTTCCAAAGGGCAGGGCCTGCCACAGAGAAGGCTCTTCCCCTGGGTGTCGCCAGTTGGCATCGCCCGCCCGACGGCACCCTGAGAAGGCCCTCTCTGTGGGAGCGGATCGGCCGAAGGGATGTCTCGCATATAACTAGGCCCCGAGCCATGGAGCGCTTTAAAGATGGTCGTCAGAGCCTTGAAGCGCACCCGAAAGGCCACAGGAAGCCAGTGCAGCTCACGCAGGATCGGTGTTATATGGGAGCATCTAGAGGCTCCCGTAATCACCTGCACGGCTGCATTCTGGACTAACTGTAGCTTTCGAGCGCGCCTCAAGGGAAGCCACATGTAGAGAGCATTACAGTAGTCGAGTCGGGATGTCACGACAGTAGTCTAAACAGTGCTAGTCAGTGTAGACCAGTGGTAGTCAACCTGGTCCCTACCGCCCACTAGAGGGGGTTCCAGCTTTCATGGTGGGCGGTAGGGGTTTTGTCCGATACTGAAGCAGTTTCCTTTTTTTAATTTAATTGACTTCCCTACTTTATAAATCACCATCACTGTGGAATAAGTGGGCGGTTAGAAATTTTTACTACCAACAGAGATACAAAAGTGGTCGGTAGGTATAAAAAGGTTGACTACCTCTGGTTTAGAGTCTACATGGCAAATATCTTTCTCTAGTGCTGACCCCTGGGATGTAAAATACAGAATATTTTATATAAATTGAAAAATGCTTTGATGAGAAATAATTGATACCGAGTGAATCAGATAAAATAAAAGAACAATATACGGCCATGGAGACATCCTCCAATTTCAGCCACTGATTTGAGCAGAAAATTAGGAAACCAAATGCAATTAACTAGATGACATGAGAAAGTCCTGTACTTCATCTGTGACTGCTTGCAAACCTAGATCTGATTAAATAAAACAGAGAGTAATTTTCAGCACTCTAGTTATGGAAAAGTGGGCGAGTGTTGAAAGTGAGAGAACAAGCTTCACTGGCAATTATGGAGTAGCACTAGCACTAGCACTTAGACTTATATACCGCTTTACAGTGCTTTACAGCTCTCTCTAAGCAGTTTACAGAGTCAGCATGTTGGCCACAACAATCTGGGTCCTCATTTTACCCACTTCAGAAAGATGGAAGGCTGAGTCAATTTGAGTTTGGTGAGACTCGAACTTCCAAATTGCAGGCAGCCAGCAGTCAGCAGAAGTAGCCTGCAGTACTGCACTCTAACCACTGTGCCACCACTCCAGTTTTGCTGTATTTGGGGAATCCAGTGTTGGGAACACCACAGAATCCAGGAGTGAAATCCAGCAGGTTCTGACAGGTTCTGGAGAACCAGTAGCGGACATTTAGAGTAGTTCGGAGAACTGGCAAACACCATCTCTATCTGGCCCCGGAGTAGGGTGAGAATGGAGATTTTGCAGTTTCCTTCCCCCAGGATTGTGGAGGAAATGGGGATTTTGCAGTATCCTTCCCCTGCCACACCCACCAAGCCACGCCCACAGAACCGGTAGTAAGAAAACCCACCACTGACAGAATCTGTATAGAAGTTTAACAACAAGTTCCAGAAAGAAGTATTCTCACACGTAGAGCAGAAGTTTTACAATTCCTCCTGAGCTCCAGTGGGCCAAGAATAATACGCTCAAAGGTTTAAGACAGGGCTATCCAACCTTGGGCAATTTCAAGATTTGTGGATTTCAACTCCCAGAATTCCCCAACCAGCCATGCTGACTGGGGAATTCTGGGAGTTGAAGTGCACAAACTATAAAGTTGCCAGAGTTGGACACCCCTGGCTTAAGAACAAAAAATAATGGCATCAATTCATAGACAGAATACTAGTCTGGGGCTGGCACAAAAGACCCATATGGAAATTGTCATTTGAGTCAGAACTGAAGAAGCTTCACGAATGAGAAGTGAAAGGTTTTTTGGGGGGAGCCAAGAAAGTCCAGTTGCCTTTCGAAAAGCACTTTTGGGACAACCATCATCTGGATGATTGAGAATCTCCATAGACATGAATTTCTTAACTGCAATGCTGCAAATGAAGAGAACTTAATCTGCCCCCAAATATCTCAGTATTATGCCTTTTTAATTATCCCCAATAATGCAAAAAGATTATATATATATAAAAAACCAGTCAATATGACAAATATATCTTTCTTGAAACTGTCACTTCACTTTGAATAAAATAAACCCAATGACAAATGCCGTTTAAAGAAAACAGATTGAGATCTTGTTAAAGAAACCTTAGGGGAGAAACCTCAGTGAGTAATTTTCCATTTTTAAAACAAATGACGTAAAAATCTCCATGCTGGCCCACAGATTTGTGTGGGATGATATCTTTAAGTTTTCTTACGGAAGTCAATTGGAAGTTTGCAAACTAGGAGAAGAAGTCCTACTTCTCCTGTGTCTGTCCAGTTCTTTTATAGTATGACTAACTGTACCCGGCCACGCGTTGCTGTGGCCCAGTCTGGTTAAATGGCCAACCAATCTGTGTGTAGATCTGCACCTGCACACACAAACACGTTCACACAACCACCGTATAAGCCCCAACCTACCTACCTACTGTATTTCTTCCTCTCTCACTCTACCTACCTACCTACTGTATTTCTCCCTCTCTCTCTCTCCCTCTACCTACCTACCATAATTTCTCCCTCCCTCTCTCTATCCCTCTACCTACCTACCTACCTACCTACCTACCTACCTACCTACCTACCGTATTTTCCCTATCTCTATCCCTCTACCTACCTACTGTATTTTCCCTCTCTCTCTATATATATATATCTACCTACCTATCTACCTACCTACATACATACATACCTACTCCCTCTCTCTATCCCTCTACCTACCTACCTACCTACCTACCTACCTACCTACCTACCTACCGTATTTTCCCTATCTCTATCCCTCTACCTACCTACTGTATTTTCCCTCTCTCTCTATATATATATATCTACCTACCTATCTACCTACCTACCTACATACATACCTACTGTATTTTTCCTGATTTCCTGATCATACTAGCAATCATGAGTTTATATTTTTAGAGAAACAACTCCATTTTCCTATTGTTAGAAGGAAAGACCTATCATTTCACCCATGCACCCAATCAACACAGTCTTTGTTGAGAGACTTCGTAATAATATCTTTGATTTCATATAGAAGTTTAACAGCACAGCCACTCAAACCTGGCAAATTGTTTTATGGGAAACTAGTAGAAAAAAACACATATGCGTAATTTGTTTAAAAACAGAAAAAAAGGAAATGGTTTACACAGAATTGGTAAGATTTATTCTATGTGCTTAGCTGCTAATGTGTAAATAACTAGCTGTTAACCCAGCATTGTCCAGGTATTTGTTTATCTCAGTCCTGTATTAGACATTCACAAATGTCTGGATCAAACATAATTTCTAATGTTGGATTTTCCCCTTTACCAGAGGGAGCCCCCTCTTGGAGTACAGTGAAGCCATTACCATGGCAACTCCACTGTGCTGTGAAGTAGAAGCCATTTTAAGGCAGTACAGTAGAAGCTATTTTAAGGCACAACAGGTTGTTATCTTAACAGAACACACACAAACATACACAGTACTGACACAATACTGTGGGGGTACTGTGTCTTACCCCCACAGTATTTGTTTCCAGAGGTAGGTAGGTAATCTGTGTACCAAGTTTGGTTGCAATTGCTCAAGGCGTTCCAGAGTTATGCTGGAACACACACACACAGAGAGACACAGCCATTTTTATATAGATAGATTTAGTTATAAAATTAGTAATGTAGTCATACTAATTCTACTCTTATAATTCACTGTGATTGAAACATTACAAAGTCCCCATAACTAATCAATTAATTAGGTGACTTCAGGAATATTATCCCTCCTTAAAGTAGTTCTACTTTTAATGCAGAATGGGATTGGCTTTAAATGTGTTTTCCTGACTTGGACTGAGAACAGCATTCTGCTAACATCTCATAGTTTGGGTTGATTCTTCAGCTCAATTTTCCAGTAGACTCACAGAGTGTCTCAGTTAGATTAAAATCTGTATTGCAAGGACTTCACGGAGAGTAGATGCTTGCCAGCATCAAGATGTTAGGGACTATATATTCTCCAGTTTAAAGAATCACTTGTTATGCCTACTCTGTTGAATACTTGGTACAGTACATTGTCCATAAAGATGAGTAGTTGTATGTTTATATGATGGCTGATCCCCAACCCTGGAACTATTACTTCTGGCCCTAAGCCTTACATTAAAAAGCAGATACTTTCCTGCCTGTCCTTTGACAAATAGGATAGGAACTAAGTGTCTTCTGTTAAACAAGACAGTTGGCCATTGATTCATCTGTCTGCGCTCTCTCTCTTTCTCTCTTTCTCTCTCTCTCCTCCCTCTCCCTCTCCCTCTCTCCATCCATCTGCCTACCTATCTTCCAATCAGTTAAATACCCAAAATATTTAATGATAAATGGGATATCTTACTTATATACCTTATACGGGTAGTCCTCGGCTTATGACCACAACTGGGCTCAGCATTTATGTTGCTAAGTGAAAAATTTGTTGAGTTTTGCCCCATTTTACGACTTTTCTTATCACATTTGTTAACCAAATCACTGCAGTTGTTAAATTAGTAACACGGTTGTTAAGTGAATCCAGTTTCCCTATTGATTTTGCATGTCAGAAGGTCGCCAAAAGTGATCACGTGACCCCCGGGGCACTTCAACCTGGACATGATCCGGGACACTGCAACCATCATAAATGTGAGTCAGTTGTCAAGCATCCGAATATAGATCGCATGACCATGGGATATGCTGCAATTGTCATAGGTCTGCAAAATGGTCACAAGTCACTTTTTTCAATGCCGTTGTAATTTTGAACAGTCACTAAATGAGCTGTTGTAAATTGAGGATTACCTGTATTGATTGCCAAAAGACTATAGTTAAATTAATCTGTTTACCACCTCAAAACAGTGTTTTTTTATGAAGTGTGCCTATTTTTCGACAGGAGATTTCTCTGTGGAGGATAAAAATCAGAGAAAGGGTTCCAATTACTCTATTTTCACACACACACACACCGTCTTAGAGTGACTGCTTCATGTTGTCGTGAATTGTTTCCACAAGATAGAAAAGTTTCAGGAGGATGACCCTGTAAAAGTTTCTATGAAGTCGTGATGTTAGGAGAATGACTCAGAGATCAGTTCATCTGATGAATAGTCTTGGAAGCTTGGCAGTAAGTAACACCTATTCAGTCTGTTTTCTTTTTTACATCCGATGACAGATTTAATGTATTATTAACATACCATAAATTTTAATGGCATGTAGGCTTTTTCGGTACCACCATGCACACGAACTCTTCCAGGTATGAAAAAAAAAATTCGCTAATGCGATTCAAAGTTTAAAGGTTTACTTATTTCACAGATACGCCTTCCGTTCTTCTAATGCATATAAAGAACACTATTTAGGATGATTTATAGGTATGCAAATTGGTCTCAACAACTCAGAGCTTTTTACCCCAACCCCCAAATCTATCTACTTTTCAACAAATTATTGAATGTGTCTCTTAGATTCCCAGATCTAGCCAGAATGCAAATGTCTCTTCTCTACCATTCAACGTCAGTAACTTTTTCTGGCCAGGTTCTTAACTTCTAATGGCTTTACTTTTTCTAGATTGCCAGTTCTTCTCTTACTCTCTAGCTTAGCCCCAAACAAGTGAACTTTTAAATTCTATACGTATTTATTTAGTGTTCACTTTACGTCCTATCTTTGCCTCAGGGGCTAAAAGTGGAGTAGATAGCACTGCCTTCTTTTCCTCATTCTGCCACCATTACTCTGGGAGGGAGGTTGGGCTGAGAGAAAACAAACAGAGCAGAGCTACCCAATGAATTTCTGCAGCTATGGATGGTCTAGACCAGGGATGTCCAAACTTGGGAACTTTAAGACTTGTGGACTTCAACTCCCAGAATTCCCCAGCCAGCATAGCTGGCTGGGGAATTCTGGGAGTTGAAGTCCACAAGTCTTAAAGTTCCCAAGTTTGGACATCCCTGGTCTAGAACCATGATGGTGAACCTATGGTATGCGTGCCACAGGTGGCACATGAAGCCATTTCTTAGGGCACGCGAGGCGTTGCCCTGTCAGCTCCAGTGCACATGTGCGTGTTGGCCAGCTGATTTTGGCCTTCATTTTTGGCCATTTTTCACCCTCCAGAGGCTTCCCTGAACAGACTTCCGGTTTGCACATTGGGTGAAAAATGCCCCACCACGCAAAATGGAAGTCAGAAAATGGGCCGTTTCTGGCCCTCCCCAGGCTCTTAGAATGCCGTGCACGCATGCGTGGGGCAGCAGGGGGGTTTCACGCATGCATGCACAGGGGAAACAGCACGTTACGTTATGGAGGTGGGCACGCGAGTGCGCGTAATAGTGCACATGCTCGTGCTTTTGGCACCCGAGGCAAAAAAGTTTCACCATCACTGGTGTAGAACCTGGGTCTTCTAGGTTCTAGTTTAACACTTTAGCCAGTTAACATCTAGCCCAACAAGAGAAAGAAGAGACATCAACAAAATTAATCAGGGAAATTAAATTTAACTGTTCCATACTTAAGAAAGAAAAATGGTATTTCACATTAACGGGAGACAATTAAACAATGGAAAGGAAGGAACGGAACGGGACAACTCATCACAGCCAATTCACCACAGCCAGCTCACCATGGCCAACTCACTACGAGACACCTTGTTGTGGGACAATTCAACAATTCAATTTAATTATATAAATAATTTTAAAAATATTTTAATTTTTTTCCCATTCCCATTTCATTTTGTCCCTTCTTTGGCATCCTTTCTTTAATGATTCTATTCCACTATTTCTTCAATATTAATATAAGTCTTCTCCTGCAGTGAGATGTCCCATGGCAAGTTGGCCACAGCGAGTTGTCATACGGGCCTCCATGGCAAAACATCAGAGCAGACAACCTTGTAAAGCGATGTTTCTCAGCCTTGGCAGCTTGGAAGATCTGTGGACTTCAACTCCCAGAATTCTCCAGCCAGCCGCACATTTTCAAGTTGCCACAGTTGAGAAACAGTCTTCTAAAGACCAGTCCAATTATTAGCTAGACAAAGCGAAGATCTCTAGGCTGGTTCAACAAAACAAGCAAGCTCCCACTTGTTGCTCTTGCACCCAAGGTAGCAGTAGAAGGGTCCCATTGGAGGAAGGAGAAAGTAGTGGCTCTTCTTTCCATCTTGGGGAACAGATTTTTTTTTGGGGGGGTGTCATTCTTGCCTTTGTTAAGTATCAACAAATTGCAAAACCTAGTTTCTTGAATCTGGTGAGAGCCAGCAGGGAACTTACACAGATCTCAATTAACCAATTTCATTGTAATTTTAGTACAATGTCAGTAAAAATTATTATTAGTATTATTATTATAACTGCCTACCCCCGTTTCCCTGAAAATAAGACCTCCCTGGATAATAAGCCCAATCGGTCTTTTGAGCACATGTGCTAAAATAAGCCCTCCCCCCAAAAATACTGCAACACAGCAATAGCCATGAGGTGACCATGCTTGCTGCCTCCTACACCTCAAAAATAACACCTCCCCAAAAATAAGGCCAAGTGCTTATTTCGGGGGTCAAAAGAAAATAAGACCGACTTATTTTCAGGGAAACACAGTAATACATATGAGAAAAGACAGCCCTATAGTGCAGTGGTGGGTTGCAGGAGGTACACCCTGGTACGGGTGTACCAGAGCCTGCCAGGAGCACCAGATACAGTTCCCGTTGGAACGGGATCTGGAACCCACCACTGCTATAGTATTTAATTTTTAAAAAGAATCCCTATGCTAACATGTTCATGAATTTACTTTCATTTTATTGATATATGAATTGTTTAGTTTAAGAGTCTATAAAATTTAGAAACGGGGTTTTTTAAAAAATAAAAATTGGATATTTTTCACTATAGTGGTGAAGCCCATGAACCAGTGATCTATATGCCTGTATTCTGGAGTTATCTCTCAATGGGCTTCTTCAAAGCCCTACTGTTACCCTTTCTTTTCCATTCAAATCCAGTGCCAGGTAACAATCATCAGTGCTAGTGAAACCAAGGCTCCTGACAGAGTTCCAAGTAACACACCCAACAAAAGAAGACTCCGAGGCCTGAAGTTCCTCAAAGTTCCATTTTATTAGAGATGTCATATTAGCACATCTGGGAAAACCCAAATCTGAGAGTTCTGGGTTTTCCCCACCCAAAAGAAAATAAAAAAGATCCATCCCCTACACCCGCATGTCCATCACACGGTCCAATCAATTCACCGACCCAACTGGAGACAACCCCCAGTCACTCTCATCCAGGTGCAGACCAAATACCCTTGACTCCCAGAGAAAGGAATGTGGTTCTAGCTAATCCTTCACCGTTCCTTGTAATCCCCCCTCCTGTTTCCCCAGGCACGAAATGTGGCAGCCCTGAAGCTCCAACAAAAAAGATGGCTTCCAGGGCTGACAGATCCCTAAATAAATACTGTCTCTAACAGGCATTTGTTCTTGGCAGTCATTTTCTGAGGAATAAACTAGGCTCAAATCATATGTCTAGTTAAATGAAAAGAAGGTTCAGAGGTGATACAATATTGAAGGAGCTGCCATAAAGAAGAGGGGGTCCACCTATTCTCCAAAGCACCCGAAGGTAGGACAAGAAGCAATGGACGGAAGCTAATAAAGGAGAGATCAACCTGGACCTAAGGAGAAATTTCCTGACAGTATAATTTATCAGTGGAATGACTTGTCTCCAAAAGTTGGATTGCTCCCACAGTGGAGGTTTTTAAGAAGAGATTGGGCAACCATTTGTCTGAGATGCTAGAGGGGTTTCCTGCTTGAGCAAGAGGTTGAACTAGAAGACCTCCAAGATCCCTTCTAACACTTTTATTTTGTTATATGCCAAAATCTATGCTCTAACACAGGGGTCCCCAACCCCCGGTCCGTGGACCGGTGCCGGTCCGTGGTTTGGTAGGAACCGGGCCGCAGGGCCGGAGAGGAGGAAGAGGGAGGAGGGGGCAGCCCCCTGGGCAGAGCACGCGGGAGAGCGCAGGCATGGCTGTTCGCGCCATTGGAGTGCGGCTCTTCCTCCACCCTCATTGACGGTGGGACTCCTGGGCGCCGCAGCAGCAGCCCTCCCTACCGGCCGCCGATTCTCCCCCCCCCCCACACACACACGGAGCCTTCTCAGCTCCTGGAAGGAGCCTGAGCGAGCGAACGAGTGACAAAGCATGGCAGGCGGGGCAGGCTAAGGCGAGTGAGCGCAGCGGGCCGGGCTGAGGAGGCTCCGCGGGGGGCAGGGGTTGGGCAGGGACGACGACAGACAGACAGAGAGAGGCACAGACACAGAGAGAGACAGGGAGGGAGGGAGGAATCAGAGAGTGACAGACACACACAGAGAGACAGAGAGAGGGAGGGAGGGAGAGAAAGAGAGAGACACAGAATGAGTGATTAAGTGTGTGAATGCGAGACAGACACACACACACACACACACAGTGACAGATGGGTGGACGAAGGAGAGCGGCAGAGATAGAAAGAAAAAGAGAAAGAAAAAAAAAGAAAGTGGAAGAGAGACAGAGAAAGAAAGAGAGAAAGAGAAAGAAAGAGAGAAAGAAAGAGAAAGAGAAAGAGGGAAAGAAAGAGAGAAAGAGAAATAAAGAGAGAGAAATAAAGAGAAAGAGGGAAAGAAAGAGAAAGAGAGAAAGAGAGAGAGAAAGAGGGAAAGAAAGAGAAAGAAAGAGAGAAAGAAAGAAAGAAAGAGAAAGAAAAAAAGAGAAAGAAAGAGAAAGAAAGAAAGAAAGAAAGAAAGAAAGAAAGAAAGAAAGAAAGAAAGAAAGAAAGAAAGAAAGAAAGAAAGAACTTATGACCACAATTGAGTCCAAAAGTTTGGTTGTTAACCAAGACCATTGTTAAGTGAGTTTCACATTTTCCAAGTTGGCCACGCCCACCCAGTCACATGACTGCTGAGCCACTCAGCCGGTCCGCAAAATTTTCTTTAAAATGAAACCGGTCCCTGGTGCAAAAAAGGTTGGGGACCCCTGCTCTAACAATTCTTTGGTTCTCCTCCTTCCCCACCCTCACTTATAAATATTTCAAGAAAGAGAGGATTTCACAGATCTGCAAGCGATGTGTTATGGCCCGCCAGTGGAACTGGCCGCAGAGTCAGACAGTGAGGAGGTTGGGAAGGAATATGGGCCAGTCCTGGAGGCTGGGGAAGGCTCGGACAAAGGCTCTGCATCAGAGGCAGAAATGGCAGTTCTTAGCTGCCTTCGGAGCTAGACAGCAGTGAGGCAGAGAAACAGCTGGAGCCTGTTCCCAGTGTACGCATGTGCAAAGCTGCCAGAAGAAAAGAACAGCTAAGAAATCGGGGTAGACTTGGGAGTAAGGCCACAGTTGGATGGTGAATGGCCCCTCCCATAGGAAATGAAACAGGAGCGAAAGTGGAATGGGCTTTTGCAGGAAACAATTCGTTTGTTTGTTTATTTATTGTTTGTTTGTTTCAGGAGTGTGAAGATCTGTCCATGAATCTCAGAGATTCTGTGTCAAGTCTTTCCTTGCATAGCGCTGCGTTTGGAAAATATTTATATGGCAACTTTCTAAGCTAGATAAGATCTGTGGTCATAAATTCACCTTTGAAAAATTGTTTACCGGGTCTTTACTGAATGTGAATGAGAGGAATTCACATTTGTTTAATAAAAAGGGTTTTATTGGGACCAGGAATCTGCTTTGTGCTTTTAGGGGAAGCCTAGGTCAGAACGCAATGATTGAGTAAGACTTTCTCTCTGTAACTGATCTTCTGCTCTGCCTGGTACCTATCACAACTATGAAAGATGGATTAGAAAAGCGAGAATAAAATCCAGATGTGAATGTGTGGCACATTTCTTGCAATTTTTATAACTGGTTAACAGAGGAGCAAAGGGTAGGATTATTTTTGGGTAGGCTAGATAGGAAAAGAAACCTTTTTGTATTTCAGTTCTAAATGGAGTGTACATAAATTACATTAACACATAATTGCTTGCAGCATTACAATAAAGCCTGAATCCCATTATTTTGGGTGATTTACACTTCCACTGGAAGCATTCTCTTCGGGCATAATTGTGACAGAAATTATAGCAGAAAGGCCCAGCAGCCTAAGAAGAAGTTGTTAATGAGTCTTTTTTTTATTCTCCAAAGAGAACATTGGATTATTTTGTTAATCAATATGCACCTCTGCCAAAATGAATAAAACCCAGTCATATATTCTTCCAAAACTGCTACAGCTATATTGCAGAAAGAATCAGGGAGAATGGCAAAATTTAAGGGATTTAGCCAGGTCCACTGATTTAAGGTACCTACTAATCAAACCATTATGTTAGCAGACGACAAAGGTATAATTTGCTTTGTATAATGTAGAAAAATATGCTTGTATACACCCATTCATTCTGGCACATTTAAGTCACATTTATTAAATGAAAAGAAACCTGTCCCTATACTTAGGACGTCCATTGAAATAATAGAATATAAGACAGCTTAATTTCAATCTTAAGAATTCAATGCGGACTTCTAAGTATGAATATATGATTGATAATAATATATCCGTTTCTAAGACGCCAAAGTTATGTGATACAGAAATATATTCTGTAGGATTGAAAAGTGAATGATTTATAAAATGCCAGTCTGATCTGCATTTATGCTTGTAAGCACAGTATATTTTGTGGTATATGTTACTGCTGTAAACTGATAGGGAATCTATGTCTGTCTGTCCGTCATCAATCTATTTTTTAAAGAAGGTCATTGCATTACTTCTGTTATTTAACTCTTGCATGAAAACTGAAACAACTTATTTGCAGCTGTTTGTAATGTACTGCATTACAGTTTTGGTCACCACGATGTAGAAAAGATGTGGAGACCCTAGAAAGTGTGCAGAGAAGAGAAACAAAGATGATTAGGGGACTGGAGGCTAAAACATATGAAGAACGGTTGCAGGAACTGGGTATGTCTAGTTTAATAAAAAGAAGGACTAGGGGAGACATGATAGCAGTGTTCCAATATCTCAGGGGTTGCCACAAAGAAGAGGGAGTCAAACTATTCTCCAAAGCACCTGAGGGCAGAACAAGAAGCAATGGGTGGAAACTAATCAAGGAGAGAAGCAACTTAGAACTGAGGAGAAATTTCTTGACAGTTAGAACAATTAATCAGTGGAACAGCTTGCCTCCAGAAGTTGTGAATGCCCCAACACTACAAGTCTTCAAGAAGATGTTGGATAGCCATTTGTCTGAAATGGTGTAGGGCTTCCTGCCTAGGCAGGGAGTTGGACTAGATGACCTCCAAGGTCCCTTCCAACTCTGCTATTGAATTGTATTATTGTATTGTAAAATTATATTTTTCCCTCAAAAAGACAAAGAACAGTCCAAAGCAAGCCGCTTGACCACTTTTTTCTGCTAAAGATCCTAAACATTTAAAGCAGAGGTTCCCAAACTTGGCAACTTTAAGACTTGTGGACTTCAACTCCCAGAAATCTCCAGCCAGCATAGCTTGTGGACTTCAACTCCCAGAAATCTCCAGCCAGCATAGCTTGTGGACTTCAACTCCCAGAAATCTCCAGCCAGCATAGCTGGCTGGAGAATTCTGGGAATTGAAGTCCACAAGTCTTAAAGTTGCCAAGTTTGGGAACCTCTGATTTAAAGGCTATTTAAATATTTATGTCTTCGAGTCAGTGTTGACTCCTGACAACTGCTTGGATGGGTTTATGTATAACAAATATATAAAACTGGTCAATCATGGACCGGTACATTTGAAAAACTGGAAGCAAATGGATCCAAACATTTGAAAAGACATGCATCAGATTTAATCATCTTAAATCTTTAATCACCTATGCCATTGCCATTTCATTGCTTGTAACGTGTGACCCAATGATTTGGAAACTTGACTTCATTCTTGTGGGTTGTGACAAACATTTATTCAGACATTAAATGGGCATTTCAAATTGTTCAAACTGACGTAGTCAATTCAAAAGTTAGTTCTATTCGTTTCAGTTGCGTCTATCTCTGTGTAGGAAAACAGCAACAGAATGAAGGTTTTGTTTTTGAATTCAGAGTACTGGAGCCTGACTTCAGTGTCAATGTCTTCAACATTTCCCAAATGAGATTAGGACTGCTGTTTCTTCAAATGTACCGTATTTATTCGAGTATAACGCGCACATGTGTATAACGCGCACCCCTAATTTTCAATTAAAAATCGGTATAAAATTTTGTTTCACTTTTTCTCGGCTCAGACCAAGCATTGTAAGTGACAAACGTTGTTGAACACGTGCGGCCATGATAAAAATCATTTATTGACAACGTAAACTATGAACACAATACCGAAATAAAATTACCGGTAACAATATTTATTTAAAAGCATGATCAACAACTTTGAGCTTGAATGAAGCGTCATATGCAGAACGTTTTTTCTTGATACCCTGAGTTGCCATCTAACGGGTACCAGTATATCAATAAAAATATGAAGAACACTGAATTGTGCAAAACAGCAAAACAGCAATGCTTACCGTAACGTATGGGCGAGGCGAGGAAAGGAAATGAAGAGGCGACCATACGTTACAGTGGATAATAAGAATTCTCACCCCCAGTTCGGGCCGCCCACTGTACGCGACGAGGGGACGTGTTTTTTTTCTTCGCCCTCACGTACAGTGAGCGGCTGCAGCCCGGAAAAGGCGCAGTGCGAACTCACAATTCGCCTGCGCCCTCAATGGACGTCACCCCACCCCAGACCTCGTTTATAACACGCACCCAAACTTTGATTTCTTTTTTTGGTAGAAAAGTTTGCGCGTTATACTCAAATAAATACGGTATGTATTTTTTGCTGACTGCACTGGGTTACTAAAATCACATTGCATTCATCTCACACACAGGCCCAAACTAGTTGTGGCTTTTTAAAAATGTAGATACCCTTGGCAGTATTTGTGGAACAGATGCCAGTGTGAATACCTGATTCATATTGGAACCCAGTGTGGTTCCTGGAGTTTTGATGCTTTCCCCAGTACTGCAAACTAGATTTCATTTGGAGGCAGAAAAAGTTCCTATTCCTTCCATCAGGATCAATTTTTTTGCTTATTTGCTTAGCTGAGGCTTCATTTTGAAAATGCAATAGCCTTACTGCAGGGGAACATTGGCAATTAAGTTTCCCTATTTTCAGCCACTTTTCTTTTTCACCCATAGGAGTTTCATTCCCAACATATAATAACCAATACAGGTAGTCCTTAACTTACAACCACAATTACCAGAACTTTTGTTGTTAAGTGATGTGGTTATTAAGAAAGGCACACCTGATTTTATGATTCATTTTTGGCCACAGATGTTAAGTGAATCACTATGGACGTTATGCAAATCGTTAAGCAAATCCAACTTTCCCCATTGACTTTGTTCATTGGAAGTCCTATGGGAAGACCTTGGGATCCTATTTTATTTATTTTTATTTTATTTATTCAATTTATATACCGCCCTATTTCACCTAAAAGGGACTCAGGGCGGTGCTCAGAAAGATAAAAACCCCATAATATACAAAATATAAAAAACAATTAAATTATTAAATCTGTGCCAAAATTTGAATAAATAATTAAAACCAATAAATATCGAATTATCCAATAAAATATTCTGCAGCCATTATAAATATATGCTGGTTGTCAAGTACCTGAATTTTTTTCAGAGATGCTACACCAGTCATAAAAACCACTTTTTTTTCCAGCCACATTGTGACTTTAAACACTCATTAAAGGAATATCCCCAAAAGTGCTTTTTCAGGAGGCAACTGGATTTTCTTGTTTTTTTTCTTTTGAAGATGTTTCGCTTCTCATCCAAGAAGCTTCTTCAGCTCTGATGGGATAGTTTGGAATGGTGTCAGTAGTGGGGAATCCTGTCAGAAGAAGCTTCTTGGATGAAAAACAAAATGTCTTCAAAAGAAAAAAACAAGAAAGTCCAGTTGCCTCCTGAAAAAGCACCTTTGGGACAACCATGACATGGAAGACTGAGAATCTCTACAGACTCATTAGATGAACCATTTTAAATTGGGGACTGCTTGTAGATGGATTAATCCTTTAAGCACTAATTAATCAGTATATCACTGAGGCTATGACCAAGCTCTTATCTGAGTGGTACAAAGTTTTTGCCTACATAGGGCCAGTTCCAGCATCCTCAGGTAAGATCTGAGGAAAACCTCTCTCTGCAACCTTGAAGTAGACTATCCCAAGATAAATGAGATTTGGCATAAGGCAAGTTTCTCCATTTTTCTAAGCATCCTAATACTCAAGATCACTAATTACCCTTGCTTAAACAGAGGGAAAAACTCACCTGATATGGATAGCAATAACAATAGCACTTAGACATATATACCACTTCACAGTGCTTTTCAGCCCTCCCTAAGTGGTTTACAGAGTCAGCCTCTTGCCCCCAACAATTTGGGTCCTCATTTTACCCACCTCGGAAGAATGGAAGGCTGAGTCACCCTTGAGCCTGGTGAGATTTGAATTGCCAAATTGCAGGCAGCCTACAGTACTGCATTCTAACCCTTGCCCCTCTGAGGCTCATGGGGTACTAAATAATAATGTTCACAACCTGCCCTACTAAACCGGAAAAAGATTCCTTCTCAGCATTTGAATTAATTCTGAAGTATAATTATTATGAACTCTTCATTTATCTGTTGTGAATGAAAACGTCTCTGGGCAAAGAATTTGGGCTAGTTCAAAATTGGCTCCAGACCAGTGGTGGGTGACCCTGGCGTCACCCACATGCGTGCATGCATCGTACTTGCCTGCGACGCTTCCACAAGCCTCCATGATGCTCCAGCTGCTCAGTGAAGCGTCACTCAGGGGACTCCAAAGGCGCCAGGTAAGGAATGAGGGTGGACGGGCAGGCCCTCCGGAGCACCGTATCGGAACGGTATCCGGTGCTCCAGGCAGGCTCCGGTATGCTAGTACCGGGGCATACTGTCTGCAACCCACCACTGCTCCAGACCCATCTGTTTCTATGATGTCAGCTCTTTTCAGAAGCCATCTCTTTTTTTGGGTTGATGAGTGAAATTAAAGCAAAACTTCCCTTTTGCAATGCTGGTTATTCTAGCTGGGTTATTTTCCCCAGTGCCTCTCCTACTGAACTACACTGAATGGGCTTAACCAAGGTAGAGACCCAGGTGAAATCTGGGTGTAATTGCTCGAGTGAAAAATCCCCAAAGCATGCTGCCAATTGCTTTGCACTCCATCTGAACTCTGGCCAGAGAGACATGGTTGCAAACAGGCAGATCAATCCTGAATATATATTTTTTTTCCAAAAGGGAGTTTTGGCTTGTTTAAGGCCGAGCTTCTTCTCCTCCCTTCTCCCATGATTGTAGCAGAATGCAGTTAGGATTAGAGCCTTGGGGGGGGGGGGGTTATTTGCCTACAACTGAAGACACCTCGAGGAGGGACACTGACTGCATATTTGTGTGTCTCATAACGATCACTTGGAGCCCTGGAGCACTTCCTGGCTTACGCTGAACTCAGCTTTTGCTGTCCGCTTGTTGAGATTGACAGCGGTGAAGGCAACAGCAGCCTTGCTTCAAGCTGCTCTAAAGAATTTGGTGAGCCAAAAATTATTGGATAAAAACATGGGTCTTGCATACACTGTGGATAAATGCAGGTCTACTGAAAAGGGAATAAAAGATGAATGTGTTAAGGGCTTAGTTTAGACACACACACACACACACACACACACACACGGTGGGTTCCTACCAGTTTGGACCAGTTCGGCCGAATCGGTAAGGGTCTGGTGGCCTGGGTTGCTAGAACCAGCAATGACCCAGGCAAGCCACACCCCCGAACTGTAGGCATCGCCATCTTGGTTTTTTGCTTCTGAGCATGCGCAGAACAATTTTTATTGCACTGCACATGTGTATGTCTGTGCACAGTGCATCTACGCAAAGTGCACACGTGTGGCACATCCATGCGAAGCGCACATGAACATGAGATGCATGTGCGCAGCGTACCCACAAGCAAACAAGCAGCGGTAGGAACCCACCCCTGATACATACACACACACACACCTTCTTTTTATAGGAGCAATTTGCTAGGTTGTGGAAGAGAGAGGGGCAAAATAAAATGGACAGGTATCACTTCAACCAATTATTTCTTGAAAAATAAATCTATTCTGCCTGGCTGTGTTTGGTCCATGGGTGAAGTCAGTTTTTAATTGAACTATAATATACATAACAATCTGGGGTTGTCTATCTAGCATTGCCTAGTTCAGGGGTGTCAAACTCACATCGTCACGTCATCACGTGAAGTATCGCAACTTTTCCCCCTTTCGCTAAAACAAGGGTGGGGGGTGGCCAGCTGTGAGTTTGGCAGTCATGGCCTAGTTTGATCCTCTTCTCTTTCCCCCACCCCTTCTGACAAATAGCAGTAAAGCAATCTAAGAAAATGATGCCTACCCATAAAGAGGAAAAAATGCACCAACAGGAGAGGTATATGATCAAGTGCAGATTTATTTTGTGCCAAAAAGCCCCTTTTCTTTTTGTTGGATTAATAAATAGCAATAAGACGTATATACCACTCCACAGAGTTTTATAGCCCCTCTCTAAGCGGTTTACATTGCCCCCAACAATTTGGGTCCTCATTTTACCAACCTTGGAAGGTTGGAAGGCTGAGTCAACCTTGAGCCGGTAGGATCGAACTGCTGACAGTGGAATGCAGAATCAGCCTGAAATACTGCATTGACACATTGCTGGGACAAGTATGTAGCGGAGAACATACAAGTATGTATGTTAACTGTGAAGTTCAGGGTCATCTATATCCATTTGCTGTTGTGAAAAAAGACTCTGAGAAATATTTGACAAAAATAACATATAATTGATTTGTTTGATTGTGTTTGTTTGTAAAGTTACTCTGGGCAGCATATAATAGGACCAGAAATTAAAACATTCTATAAAACCAATGAACATAAATAAAGCCTTTATTATTAAACCTTTTGATGCCCTGACTTTTGTTTTCTAAAGATATCAATTTTAAGAGGGCCCACATAACTTAGAGTTTCTAACCAATGTTGGCTGATCATAACAAACAAAGAATCTGGTTTTATCTGGTTAGAGCAGAGGTGGTATTCAGAAGGTTCTGAACAGTTCTGGAGAACCATTAGCAGAAATTTTGGGTAGTTTAGAGAACCAGTAAATACCATTTCTGACTGGCCCCGCCCCCATCTATCCTCTGCCTCCCAAGTCCCAGCTGATTGGGAGGAAATGGGGATTTTACAGTGTCCTTCCCCTGCTGTGCCCACCAAGCCACACTGACCAAACCATGCTATATCCACCAAGCCACACCTACAGAACCGGTTGTAAAAAAAATTTGAATCCCACCACTGGGATTCATAGCATGGCTTGGGTTAAAGGCCATTGGAAAAACCAAAGCTTATAAACTTGTTACCAAATTAATTACAGAAACATGTCCATAAAATTCCCTAGCCAATTAGAAGGAGAATTTATCCTTTTTTCAGAGTGGTATGTAAAATTGTAGCAATATTCTGGGGGTGGGAAAACAATGATTAATTCTTTCTCACCCATAGAAAATGAAGAGGAGGTGGGTTTTTTTTTAACTTCTGAAATATATTCATTTTAAAACTCAACTTCATTTTTCTGGAAAGAAAAGAAAAAAAAAGAGAAAGAAAAAAAAAAGAAAAGATTAATATATTCCAATAGCATTAATAGCACTAAATTGAAATAGGCATATCCTCCACAAATTCTCTTAAAAATACAGTGTAATCTTCTTATGCTTTTTCCATTAAATTTATCCAAGTATTAACATCTGAACCTTGACGGTGGAATAATTGAGATCTTCTGCCATCTCGTCCACCCATCTGAAATATCATGCCTGGCCTTTCACTGAATGTAATTTTCCCACCCAAGGATACATCAACCAAATAACTACAAATCAACAATCTTTATAATTCATGATATTTTATGCTAGATTTAGGGTTGGCCCAACAACTATATGGCAGAAAGATATCCAGCAGAAAAATATTTTAAGGGTAGTATTTGCATTCCTTGGTGCTATGTCTGTAAGAAAGATTTTTGCGTAATTTCTAATCCAGTGATTCTCAACCTTGAGGGCTTTCAGATGTGTAGACTTCAACTCCGAGAATTCTCCAGCCAGCATCACTTCCATTTCAACATCACTTCAGCTCTGGGAAGTTAAGTCCACACCTCTGAAAGCTGCCAAGGTTAAGAAATTCTGCTCTAATTGATTTTGAGATGAGTTAATGTATATGTTCCGATTTCGTAACCACTTTTATGCTTCATTACAGCTAAAAGAGCCAAATAGATGCTAGAGGTCAACAGATCCATTCCCATTTTTCCTCACTTTGGTGAGAGGTAATAGGATAGTGTCTCCTCTCACACAACAAATGTGCTTTGTTTCTTTTGTTACCTACACAAGAAAATAATTGGCCACTGGGATTTAGGAATTGATCTCATCCTTTTTGTGTGTGTGATCTTGACAGATGTTTTCTGCTGACTACCGGCAATCCTGCACTCTAACCACTGCACCATCACGACTCATAACAATAACATATCCTGTACCTTAATTTCCCCCCGTTTCTTAGAATTTCTTTGTAGAATCCAAAATAAAAATATAGAATAATGTCATCCACCATATTTTTCAGAGTATAAGACAAAATTTTTTCCCTCAAAAAAGAGGCTGAAAATCTGGGTGCATCTTATATACTGAATACATCATTTTTTTGCCTCCCGAAACCCCGCCCCCTTCACCAAAATGGCGGTGTATAGCCTTTAGGAGGCTTCCACAGTGCTCCTGGGGGCTGGGGAGGGCATAAATGAGTGAAAATGGGCTGTTTTTTGCTCAATTATGCCCCTCCCCAAGCCCTCAGGAGCACTCTATAAGCTTCCTAAAGGCTATGCATGCCCTTTTTGTTGACAAAAATGGTCCCATTTTTGCAAAAAACAATGGGCCATTTTTTGCTCATTTTGCCCCCCACCCACAGCACACTCTACAAACCACCTAAAGGCTCTTCATGCCCTTTTAAAAAAAACAAAAAAAAAACAAAAAACCAGGCCCGTTTTCACAAAAAAAGGACCATTTTGGGGAGGTCTGCAGAGTGCAAAAACTTTTTTTTAATTTGCCTCTTCAAAATTTTGGTGCGTCTTATACTCCAGTATTCTTTTTTTTTTTTTGTAAAATAATTTTTATTGGTTTTACAATTTTATAAGGATAAGGGTATATAGGGTTAAAATAGAAATTTTTTAGAGCTTCCATGTCAGAGATGGTGGTCATTTCCGATGTTACATGTAAAAGAATTTCAATAAAAAGTAAAAAGAAATACATACATATTGTATCTTAAATCCATGCATTCAATCATTTGTTTTGTTAACATCTAATACGGAATTACAGTTACATAAAAAAGAAAAAAATCACTTTAATGATCAGAGTCTCTTACTTTAATTCTTTTCTTCCCTCCCGCCAGTGGGCAGAGCCACAGCGCCTCCCGCTCCGTTATCTTAGTCTACCAGGATTAGGGGTTATTTTTTAAGAGAAGCTTCCGCCTCTGCCATTTATTTTAAATTTTATTCTATCCCCTTCCCGAAACAGCAACATTCCTTCAGGCATTAACCATTTGGAGCACCCCCCTTTTTTGCGCAATTTTTTAAAGAAGAGAAATACTTCTTGGGTTTTTCCGGGGGTCTGCTTCAAACTGGCAACTTCTTTTAGTTGATGCAACAAAAGCCTCTCTCTCTGTGCTCCCAGGATCCCATCCCTTGTTGACCTTCTTATCACCCATACATCCCTCAGACCGATACGCTCCCACAGAGAGGGCCTCCTCAGGGTGCCGTCGGCTGGACAATGCCGACTGGCGACACCCAGGGGAAGAGCCTTCTCTGTGGCGGGCCCTGCCCTTTGGAACGACCTACCCCCTGAACTCCGCACCATCTCCGACCTCCGCCTCTTCCGCAAGTGTCTGAAGACACACCTATTCCATCTAGCCGGCCTAGCGTAACCTCCATACTGATTATTAGATAGTTTTAAATTTGGGATTTTAATTCGGTTTTTAGCGCAGGGTTTATTTATTAGAATAAGTATTTTAAATTTTGATATATTTTATATATTTTGTATCTATTTTAACATCCCTGTGCGCCCCCCTGGGTCCATTTGGAGAAGGGCGGGGTATAAATTTAATAAATAAATAAATAATTTTTTTATCTATCTCTCTGGATGTATCATTTATTCTGGCATATGTTAAAGTTGTATATTCTTTACTTTTTTTGGTACATTCTGCTAAAGTTATTTTTATTAAATCTTTTAAATTATCTGAGTCAAAAGCATTATGAAACCTCAAAAAGCAAATTCTATTTTCAAAATCGAAAATAGACATATGACCAGCCCTGTCTGTAAATTATACTCCAGTATTCTTATACTTCAAAAAATATGGTATGTTTATTTAATGGAAGAAAACGTATACATTAATGGGAGAACGAAACTGACCCTTTTGTAACAAGCTTGATAAGCCTGGATACAAAATGCCGTACCTCCAAAACAGCCAACAAAACCAGTTTGCCATGAATAAGAGTCCTGCTGTGACATCCAAATACATTGGCCTGGATGGAATTACCTCTTGCAGAGGTAGAACAATTTAATGCCTTGGCACATAAAACTTGTGCTTGTTTTGTTTTTTTAAAGTAATTGCCTGTCATTGTGGTGACTCTACCCACTCAAGAACACATTCAATACATACAGAAATAATAATTCACAAAGCAAGAGTAGCAAGTAGGGTTTTAATTAATGTGTTGTGAGCAAACGGGAGCAAGCACTGCTAGAAGTTCTTATTAACTTTGGTCTACCTCTTTGTACTCTGGCGCCTAGTCTAAAAAAGGCACGTAGATGAATATTGATAATGCATATTGCACAATGTATTCAGTTTCTCCAAGTAAACAGCCAAAACTTACTTTCCAACACCCCCCCCTTTTTATATATATTATAATAATCTCTTCTGCCCTTCCCTGAATGAAAGAGAAAGCTTTTAGAGCAGGGAATAAACATAATGCAGCTATTAATTCTCTGCCCTCCATTTTCTAACCATTTAAAATACTTCAAAATTGCTTCATGGGGAGAAAAGAAAACCCAGAATGTGATCATCTGGTACAAAATAATAAATGGTGATTGCTCTTTTGGCTCAAAATACAGTTTGCCTAAAATCCATCCATCCAACTCATGCCTGTTTGCACAACTGATGGGGCAGTTCCTAAAACAGGCCCAGCGTTGACCTTGGGTTGGAAGAAGGTTGCAAGAACATAATCCAGAAAGCAGCAATGTGGG
Source organism: Rhabdophis nuchalis (assembly GCA_039707465.1). Lineage (NCBI taxonomy): Eukaryota > Metazoa > Chordata > Lepidosauria > Squamata > Natricidae > Rhabdophis > Rhabdophis nuchalis. Next base: position 151,852,441 of record CM077645.1, read on the forward strand.
TTCAAATGAGCAGAGAGGGTTTGAATGCAAAATACCACGGTGACAATCTGATTGACAACCTTGGAATGCTGCCGAGAATCTTGAGCGATGGTTCTTGATCAACGCCCACTTGTGTTCCTTGTGCTGTGCTTGTAAAAGGTAGCACACACAAGGGTGGATTTCAGTGGGAGGCTTCAAACTTAAATATTTCTCTAGTTTGCCAAGTTAGAGAACTTGGCATAGTATTTAGCAGTGCTGGATTTTGATAGGCAATGCCCTGATATTCAATTATTATAAATCTTTTTTTTTAATCAGAAGAATCCTTAAAAATGTAAGGTGGAGAAAAAGGTCAAGAAAGTTGTCAGCATTCTTCATCTTAACTACCTTAAAATACAATACAATTTGAGCAACATATGCCCTTTTTTGAAATTTTAGAAAATACCTTTATATCTCATAGGTCCATGAGGGCGAACCTATGGTACTTGTGCCCGAAGTGGCACACGGAGCCATGTCACCTGGCATGTGCAGCAGCACCTGCTCCTCTTCTGGATTTGTGGTGCGCATGCACACTTGACTATCAGCTAGCCTATGTGCATGTAGCAATGGTCTTCTGTTTTTCCGGCGTGAGCATGCGCACTGGCCAGCTGCATTGGTGCCCTGGAAACTGGAAATTCATTTTGTGGCTCGGACATGCCCTCTGGACAACTCCTCTTCCTGGTCGGAGCCCAGATGAGTGAGTGTGCATGCACAGTGTTCTCTTTTTGGCACTTGGTGCCGCCCACGCACATGCACATTCCAGTGATGGGTTTCTTTTCTTTTTTTTTACTACTGATTCACTTGTGCACACGTGCATGCACAGAAGCGTCCAAATGGATGGGCGGAGCCTCCTGCTGCCATCACTACCGGTTCGTCTGATCCGGGCCGAACCAGGAGCAGCCCACCTCTGGCACACTCCCTTTTCGGCACTCGGTGCTGAAAAGGTTTGCCATCACTGTCATAGGTTGACTACTTATCCATTGCCAAAAAGAAGAAATACGTTTATCAGGAGGAGCAAACGGAAGCCATTTCTTCATGCTATGTTATGGATGGCTGCAGATTCAACAATAATTATTCAGCATACTTTGACATAGTGACTAATGGGACATACCTTTCTCTGCTGTGGCCTAGAGGTGGAATTCTCGCCTCCCAATCAGGAGGTTGTGAGTTCAATCCTAGGCACAGGCAGATGTAGGGTCTCCTGCTTGGGCAGGGGGTTGGACTAGATGACCTGCAAGGTCCCTTCCAACTCTGTTAATCTGTAATCTGATGGCTACTTCATTCTAGTCTAAAGCATGCTCAAGCCATTTTCAAAATATGAAATGAAAGATTCAGAAAGAGGCACTTCAGGAGACAGTTTCAGGCCATAAAAATGGAGCTAATCTGGGAATGCTTTGCAATAAAGAATCAGAAAATACAATTTAAATTATAAGAATATAATACTGCATCCATAAACTTCCATAAGGATTCAGATGCACTTACAAATATGTGAGAGTTTTTCTCTCAATTCTTTTGTGCTTGTGCTTTTTCGTGTTTTTAACATTATGTTTTGGGTTTTGGATTCCCAAATTCCTTATGATCATGTTTTGTGCAAGTGAAAGAAGGGGCAAATTTTGCATTGAATTGCTAATAAACAACTGTCCAGAAAGATTGAATTATGTCCAGATTTATCAGCTTTTAATCTACTTCTGCAGAATGGCCTATCGGTTAATATTGCTGCGATGTGAGATGATTTAATTCCCATCACTATGTTCTCTGTAACTGACAACTTGACTGTTTTGTAACCATTACATTACACATAGAAGTCTGTTAATTTGCTCCCAAACAATTCTCTACACCAGGCGTTGGGAATGTGACCTGTGATCAGCCCTTTTGTGACTTGTGAACTTCAGCTCCCAGAATTCCTGAGCCAGACTCTCTTCTGAACCTTGAACTGACTCGGGGCCTAGCTATATACGAGACCGCCTCCTGCCCCATACATCCCTTCGTCCGCTCCGCTCCCACAGAGAGGGTCTTCTCCGGGTGCCGTCAGCGGGGCAATGCCGGTTGGCGACACCCAGGGGAAGGGCCCTCTGGAACGACCCCCCCGACCTTCGCACTATCTCGGACCTCCGCCTCTTCCGCCAACGTCTTAAGACGTATCTATTCCAACAAGCCGGCCTAGGATAGCCCCTACTTCTGACTTTTTAAAAATAAATTAATTTGGTATGGTTTTAACATGGGTTTTTAGCCCGGGTCTAGTAATTTAATATATTTTAATTGATATTGTATTTTGTGGTTTTAATAATGCCTGTGCGCCGCCCTGGGTCCTAACAAGGAGAAGGGCGGGGTATAAATTTAATAAAATAAAATAAAATAAATAAACTTTGCCATTTGTAGGTATGAGAAGAGAAATAAATGGTGCCTGAGGGGGTTGTATGTTTGTTACTGCAAGCCTCTGTAGGAATTAAAATAGCCTTTTCTACTTTGCAATTGTATCATTTGCTTCCATTAAAAAAAAAAACCTTCAGTAATTTTCTACCAGGTGCTTTCCGTTGGCCTGAATAAAATAGAACATTACAAAAAAGAATACCAATATTTATTCATTGAAAAATGAGTTTGTAAAAAGAGATCATAGGTACTGATAATATTTATGCCCTCGCTTAATCCTAATTTATTCTTGAATTATCTTTAGGAATGTTAACGTTCACTGAACAAGATCAGAACGTATGATTGCAAGGTTTTCTGGCTACTAAGATTTTTTTTTAAATCCCCTTGGTTCTGATCCATTTACTTTTCAGTCAATTTCTTTCTACAGAATCCATTTGGTCTATGGATTGGGTACCCACTAGATGTTTCGGATCAACCCCACAAATTGGTCTTATTGGATATTTATCTCATCTGAAAGGCCCAAAGGCATCAGGAAGATTTCTGGAATAACAATTAAAAGTGAATTTTAATTACCTTTTCAGTATTAACACTAGCACCTCTTGACATGAAGTAGCTACCAATGTCAACACAGAGAAGTACATAGAAAATAGATTATTTTTAAATGACTTAATAAAGTCCTTTGTCCCACTTGTCTCTTACCTACAATAACAAATCAAGTTTGCCAAGGCTAATTATTATTATTATTATTGTTTAATTTTATATACCGCGTCCTCTCCCCTAGGGGACTCGGAGCGGTGCACAGGGAAAACTAAAACACATAAAATATATACATCAATAAATACAAAAGATAAAAATCAATTAAACTACTTATCCCTGCGCTAAAATACCCATTAAAACTAACAACCCTAAAAAACCCCAAGGAAGAGACTACCCTAGGCCGGCCAAGCAGAAAAAGTGTGTTTTTAATTTTTGACGGAAGGAGCGGAGGTCCGTAGTTGTTCTAATGTCGGGGGGAAGGTCGTTCCAGAGGGCTGGGCCCGCCACAGAGAAGGCCCTTCCCCTGGGCGTCGCCCACTGACAGTCTAGTGGACGGCACCCGGAGAAGTCCCTCTCTGTGGGAGCGAATCGGCCGTGAGGATGTATGGGGCAGGATCCGATCCCGCAGATAGCTAGGTCCCGAGCCATGGAGCGCTTTAAAGATGACAACTAGCACCTTGAAGCGCACCCGAAAGACGACAGGCAGCCAGTGCAGCTCGCGCAAGAGAGGTGTTATGTGGGTATACCTTGCGGTCCCCATTATAGCTCGCGCGGCTGCATTCTGGACCAGCTGAAGCAAGAATTTAAGGTCGTGTTATAAGACTGTGATTCACTGAGGGGGGCATCTAAGGTTACAGATACCTTACTTCGTGCTACCCAAGTTCCCAGCTTTACTGATCTTATATATCTTTTAATTAAATCATAATAATGGATAAGTGACATGCATATTATTCTACTTGTTGCAATATACCAAGTGATTGACTATTGCAAAGTGTAGCCATCATGTATTGAAATATTGGCACTTCCTGACTACAAATAGTCCTCAACTTACAACTGTTTTAGTGACCATTCAAAGTTATGACAGCACTGGAAAAAGCGACTTATGATTGTTTTTCACACTTACAACCATTGCACGGGATCAAAACTTGGGTGCCTAGCAACTGGCATGTATTTATGACAGTTGAACTGTCCAATGTGGTCATGTGATCATCATTTATAACCTTCTCAGCTGGCTTCCACCAAGCAAAGTCAATGGGGAAGCCAGATTTGCTTAACAGCTGCGGGATTCACTTAATAGCTGCAGCGATTTGCTTAACGACCATGGCAAAAAAGTTGTATACAACTCACTTTACAACGGTCTTGCTTAGCAATGAGAATTTCGGGTTCAGTTGTGGTTGTTAGGTCGAGGGCTACCTGTGTTTGTTGGTTGCTGGGCACATTGTAAGAAGATGGTGTTGACCTTTAATTTCCTAATGAACTTAAGGTCTGACTATCTGAGGGATCACCTCTTTTACTGTGAACCTTCCCAGTCCATTAAATTAGAAGAAGATTCTTTCAAGTTGGCCCCTGATGTTGGAATCTCTACTATCGGGCCCACAGGAAAAATGCCCTTTTTGTTGAGTGATTCTCAGACAATGAAATGTGATTTCCATGGAGATAGATTTGGTCTTTTACTCTTTCAGTATTTAGAAATATGGCAAAGATGCACCTCCTTTTCCAGCTGTTTCATTGCCATTTCATGGTCCAAGATTGAATGATTGATTAAAATGTTGGTTTTGATTTTAACTATATCGGTTTGATTGTTAGGTTTCATAGGCTGTATTTTCGTTTATTGTTCTAAGATGCCTTATGGCAGGGGTGTCCAAACTTGGGAACTTGAAGACTTGTGGACTTCAACTCCCAGAATTCCCCAGCCAGCCATGCTGGCTGAGGAATTCTGGGAGTTGAAGTCCACAAGTCTTCAAGTTCCCAAATTTGGACACCCCTGCCTTATGGGCTGGTAGAAACAGAAGACAGGGATACAGAAAAAGTCAGCGATAAAGATAAATTAAAAATAAAAAGATGCCACATGGATTGTTATAAAATAGAAACAGTATACTGCTTCAGTCCAGTAGTTTTGTTGGAAAAACTAATTTGTCTTAGAAAACGATTTTCTAAGCTCGCCTCAACATCATCTTGGGATTCCTATCTGCTCACCAATTTCAAAACTACAGTATTGGGCAGGCCTGTCACAAGATTTTCCAAAGCACCAGAAGGCAAAAAAACAACAACAATGAATAGAAACTAACCAAGGAAAGAAGCAACCTGAAATTAAGGTGAAACTTCCTAACAGTGAGAACAATTAACCAGTGGCACAGCTTGCCTTCAGAAGTTGTGGGTGCTTCATCTCTGGAGATTTTTAAGAAGAATCTGGACAGCTACTTGAAATGGTCTCCTGTTTGAGCAGGGGCTTGAATTAGAAGACCTCCAAAGTGGCTTCCAGCTCTATTTTGATTGAAGAGAACTATAGTATGCCAAACTGTATTTTCCCATAGTGGAATTCCATCCACCATCTGTTTACAGAACATGGTGGATGGGAATATAGACAATTCAGAAGATTGTCTGATTAAGGAAGCCAAAATGTGAAAGAATCTTTCATTCAATGAAATAAAACAAAAGGGCAGACGCATTATGTTTTAATAATAAAATAGCAGCCCAAATGTAATTAGTAATTGCGATACATGCAGCCAGCAGTTACATACACTGAGTGGGTAATTAAAATAACAAAACATTTTGAAACAATATATGCTCAAATCTGTAATTAACATCCAACTACTCTTAAAAGAAAAGCTAACTAAGGTTCTCTCCCAGATACACACATGAGGGGGGTGGAAATTGAATACACTGAAGCCTTTTCCACTTGGTCAATCAGAGCATAGCAAGTTTCATGTTATATTCTATGCCATGTGGCCCTAAGGTCTTCTTGAGAAAAAAATTAATTTAATTTGGAACTGATGTTGGGGGTAGCAGGGCGAGAATTTTATGAGCACTGTGTATGCAATTTTAAAATTCTTCTTTAAAAATTGAATATGTGAAAGATATCCCGTTTCTCCAAAAATAAAACTTCCACAGATAATAAGCCCAATCGGGCTTTTGAATGCATGTGCTAAAATAAGCCCTCCCTGAAAATATTGCAACACAGCAGCAGCCATGAGGTGACCACACTCGCCACCTCCTGTACCTCAAAAATAATAAGGCCTCCCCAAAAATAAGGCCAATTGCTTATTCCGGGGATCAAAAGAAAATAAGACCCTATCTTATTTTCGGGGAAGCATGGTAGTTCATTTTTTATTCCTTCTAACCTACAAAATGTTGAAAGGAAATGATGTCCCTCAGTAAAATAAGCCTCCAGAAGATAACTGGACCAACTTTGGTGCAAGGAGCAATCAGCAAAAGAAAAGATGGGAGTTCAAATATGAGTCAGATCAGGCCCGAGGTTGCAGGGCAAAAAAATTCCTCCAGCATATCCCCAGGTGTAAAGTGGTTCAGCATCTACTTAGAATTTCAGTAGCTAAAAAATATTTCTGTTATATCCCACCTGTATTATTTTTACAAATAACTCAAGGTGGCAATCATATCTAATGCTCCTTCCTCCTCCTATTTTCCCCAGAACAAAACCCTGTGAGGTGGGGTAGTCATAAATATGAGTCATCTGAATTTTGCCCATCTGACCTTGGGGATGCTTCAACGAGTCAGTTGCCAAGCCTCTGAATTTTGATCACATGACCATGTATGTGATATTGCAATGGTAATAAGTGTGAAAATGGTTGTACGTCACCTTTCAGTGCCACTGTAACTTTGAGTGGTCAGTAAATGAACTGTTGCAAGTCAAGGATTACGTATAATATCAAAGCAGGAGAAAGGTCTGACAGAAAGGTCCTCGGGGAGTGAGTTGTGTGACTGTCAATTTATCAAAGTTATATCCATAAAAGACAGTATAAGAGCTCACACCATGCACCAGTAGACCTGCTCAATAGCATCATAGGGGTGCCAAGATATGACTTTGCCTAGGGCAGTGATGGCAAAAGGGAGCATTTCGTGCTCACATGTGCTCATCTGGGCTGTGACCAGGAAGAGGAGCTGCCAAGGGGGCAGCCACATGCTGGAAAATGTACTTCTGGTTTTTGGTATGTGCCTACACGCCAGCCAGCAAGTCTTCCGGTTACTGCCATGCATGCACACACACCAATCAGCTGAGAGACCAGCTCTTCCGGTTTCCGGCACTGCCGCACGCACAAAGGCCAGTTGACTGTCATGTGCGCATGTGCACCAGAAACCCGGAAGAGGAATGGGCAACACCACGCATGCCAGGCAACATGGCTCTGTAGGCCACTTTTGGCACGCGTGCCATAGGTTTGCCATCACGGGCCTAGGGCACCAAAATGACTGGGCCTGCTTTTAGTCACCTAACAACTAAGCTAAATGTCAGAATCTTATTTTGAGTTCACGAGGATGTTGCTGAAAATTTCTTTTCCTTTCCAAAAGGAGATTGAAAGCCTTCTTCTTTCCTCCAGTCAAAGAAGAAAGTTTGAAAAATATGCAGAAAAAGGTTCAGTCAAGTATTCATTGGATCAAATTATGTCCTCTGCAAAAATGCATAGATATTTTTTTATAAAAAGACTGCAGCCACGTAAGCAAAGAGGGGTGCATGGCTGATTAAGATAGATAATTAAATTGTCTCCTAATTACAAAATTTGCAGATTCATTTTACAATAGCAATTTATTTTTCTGATGATGATGTCCATAGCCTTTGCATAGATAATGAGCTTTACTCCTTTTTTTGTAAATTAAGCCTGAAAATACTCTAATTAGAGCAAGTAAATTCTGGTGTTTAAAACTGCATTTTGCTAGTTTTAAATTATATTTATGTCGTGTGTGCAAACATAATTACAATGGCATTTGCAAAGCTCATAGGCCATTACTACAGTTAATAAAAGATGTATTATATGATTGGTAACAATTACCAGCACATGATAGCTGGCAAAACATAAGGTGCATTTTGTATGCTACATTTTTAGTGTGAGGATTATACATTTTAATTGTAGTATTTTATTGTCTTATTTCAGTGTCCGTTTTTTCAAATTGTACATGCTATGTTCTAGCCTCAACAAATTTAGTAAGTGCATATCTAGAGAAAGGCTGGTATATATTTTATGTCCTGACATCCACTCTGCAATTAAAATATTATATCAGTAGTGGTTTGTCTATTTTTATACATCTCCCTTTCCTCTTTGCATAGACCTAAATACGCTTACAATATACTTACAACTTGCCATCCATAGTAAAAAGAACTTCACATGCATTATATTTATGGCTGCCGAAGAACAAGTGGAAGCTTCTAAGAAACTGAAAACTCAGCTTGGTGGTAACAGTGAATCTTAAAATGCCTTTTAGGATCTCAGTTAAGAAAGCTAACTTTTGTTTATTGGGACATATATTTTTTTAAATCACCAAGAAACAATTGAAAATTGGGTTTTGTATATAGCCAATATAATGGAGATATGGGACTTTATAAGTCCAAGTCTGAAAATTCAGATACATATCTTAACATCATAACATTCATAGCAAGCCTTGATGACATCAAAATGACAATATGTCATCATTCATAATGATGAAATTATCTTGCAAAGGCATGAATATATATATGTATATTCATGCCTATACATATACATACGACATCAGATGCAAGTATGTAAGTCATGTCATTTCCATGGTGATTTCATCATATGAAGCCATCCTTTTCTCCCCCTGTAGATGCTCATGTTCATCATGTATTTGCACAAAACCTGAGTTTTACATGCTGTTACTTAGATTAATGGTGTAAGATGACAGGGGATGAAAGAAAGTTTTGTCAGTAAGGGGCCTGTGAATTCCCTGGGTCCATTGATGTCAAACTTTTCTATGATAAGCATAATTTTATCACTGCTTCATCTCCACAATCTTATTTAGATTTGCTTTGCTTTGTGATTGAATTTCTATTAAAAATTTTAGACTTCGTAACAACTAGATATAATGAACTTTGTTAGAACCCAACTCCATCACATGTATTTATGAGTGGACACCTGCTTAGTTAGACCTAAGGAGATGCTTAGTAGATCTAAAACTACTTTCAGTCATGAAAACTCACCGGAAGATAATGAGCCATTCATTATTTCTTAGTTCAGCCTGTTAGGGAACTATGAAGAGCAAATCCATTCCTTCATCTCTGTCCCTCAAGTATTGGAAGACTGCTATCATGCTTCCCTTGGCTTTCTATTCTTTAGGTTAAACATGCTCACTTCCTTTAATCATTATTCATAGGATTTAGCGCCTAAGCCCCTCAACATCTTAATTGCTCTTCTCTGCATTCAGTTTCTCAGTGTCCTTCTGCATGAGGGCACAGTTTTTCAGGTACAATCTGACCACAATACTGCAGAAGGGAACTATCACATTTGATGATCTCTACATTATATTTCTGTTTATGTACTTCAAGTTTAAACCTGGACAAGGGAAATGCACAATTGTTAGGAAAGTGCAGGAGAGTTGTCAGAACAGGAAGGGAGTCTCTTCTCTTCTATTCGTAGTAATAATATCAAAAATTATATTCTGGGATTTGAGAATGGTTGAAGGCAGTATTCTTAAGAAATAGCTAAACTCTTATTTTCTTCTTCAGATGTGTTATATCTGATTTGTTATTTGCTATAATATAATGTGTCTTGGATCAATTCTCCCCAAATTAGAATAATTTTTTTTTTTATGATTCAGTCATTCTGTGCTCCTACTTTAAAAACACTTTATAATTCAGCTTTGTCTTAAGTCATTTCATGCTATTTCAGAAACATGCAGTTGGTATAATCCCTTTTTTTAATTAACAGGTTGCTTATTTTGTTCTGCAACCCTGCAGGAAAGATGATAAATATTTTTGCATGAAGGAAGATTTGAAAAAGGACTCTCTGTCATCTGAGTACACATGTTTTTCCCTCTGGGATAGTAATTATTTCCTAAGCAGAAAACAGCTAATTTAATTCAAAATCCTGCTTGCCTTCCCTATCCAATCAAATTACATTTCTGGTGGGCTATAACTCATGCGACTCAGGCTGCTGAAAAAAGATACATGCCTCCATTACAGGGTGAATAAATGTAATATTTCATGTTAGTCCCAAAGAGAAAAATAGCAAGAAAGAAGGGTTGGCATTATTATTACACTGAACATTCTCAAAGCAGGGGAATGATTTCAAAGCATTTGCAGAAATCATTTTAAAACCGGGAAAGGAGATTTACTACTGGTGGGGCAGAAAATTCCAATTATTCTGTCAAAGAAGAGCATGAAAGAAAGAATTCCAAAACCAGAATTAATCTTTATTACTACCAATATTGCATGACAAGAAAATGTTTCCAAACACAGTGGTAGTCTCCAAAAAGTCATTCCTGAATCCCAGGGTTTGGAAAGGTTTGACTGTGATTCAGAGGTGGGTTGCTCCTGGTTCGTTAACGGCGGCCACAGGAGGCTCTGCCCACCTGCCTGGACACTGCAGAGGCATCACATGTGCATGAGCCAACTGGTAGTAAAAAAAATGGAAACCCACTACTGCTGGGATTGCATATGTTGCCCTCCAAATATTTCCTGCAGGCCACTCCAGGTGGCATTTATGCTTTTCTCATTGTGTGAAACACAAGAACATTCCAAAACAAAGCAAAGTGCTGCTGGAACAGAGTCTGAAAATAATGGCAAAGGTTGGTGGACATTTGTCGACCCATAGGCAGGTAGTTAAGAAATGGCATTTTGTAATTTGGGGTGGGTGGTTTGAGATCTTAAGGAAGATTTGCCTTTTTGGACAGCCCTGTTTTCAATGCCATGTTTGTTTAGACACATACAAATAAAGATACTCATATCACTTAAAGGTAGGGCTTAGACTTCAAACTCCAAGTTCAATTCTACTTTCTCAATTATTGAAAGTAATTTACCACCGATTTCCCCTTCCTTTCTTCCTCCCTCCCTCTGCATGATAGCTCTGTTGTGGGCACCTGCAATTTCTTTACTCTCACTCCACAACATCTCAAATGCAAGAATATCAGAGATGCTGGGATGGAAGAATGGTGCTGAGGGTGGGAACTGTTTATGCAACCTCTGTCAACAAAGAATAAAGAACTAGTGTTAAAGAAGAGGTGTATATATCACCCTGCTCTGAACTGGAATTCTTTCTTCTTTGACAGAATAATTGGAATTTTCTGCCCCACCAGTAGTAAATCTCCTTTCCTGGTTTTAAAATGGTACTTTGGGGTACCATTGGGTAATTCTTAACTTCTCAAAAGCAAAAGATAATCTTTTTATTTTCTTTTTCCAATCTGCCTTTCATTTATATTGCATTGAATATACTGTTAATAATTACATTTTACAATTACCAAGGCATGGAAATTTCTGCTAATGGGTTGTCAACTAAAAACCACCAATGTAGCATCTGATTAATAGCGTAAAATGGAAGGTGAAGAATATAAGAAAGCTGTCACATATGCAGATGTGGATGTGAGAATGTTTCTTTGTGGGATTTTTAATTGCAGAAAGTGTCATTGTTGTTGGTCCACATTCAAGTGCTCAGTCAGCTGTTTGTGCAAGTCAGTTCTCAGTTTCACATTCACTCATTTATTTTTCAGTTAAAGTGGAAGCTAAGGCATAAGCATCATAAAAACCCCTCTGGGAAAGAGAATAAAATTTTAATTAATTTTAAAATAAGGAAGATTAGTCACTGTGGGTGGACAACATCCATTCATTTCACAATGCCTTGTATAGAAAGGAAATAATCTGAAGTGCTTTGTTGGTAGATTACATCTTCAAGGGACGTTACCAGAAAAATTAGACTCTGATTTCCTACAAGTTTGGAAACAAACAAAAATTCCAATTAATCCACTGAAACTTAGAGGAAAAATGTAAAACTCCCATTATCCACTCTCAGTTGCCAGCTGTAATCCTGGTGCACCCAAATTACCCTTTTTGTGATTGAATATAGGGAGTACCGGTAGCCTTTGACTTATGACCACAATTGAGCCCAAAATTTCTGATGCTAAGCAAGACAGTTGTTAAGTGAATTTTGCTCCATTTTACAATTTTTCTTGCCCCAGTTGTTAAGTGAATCATTGCAATGGTTAAGTTAGTAACACAGTTGTTCATTGAATCTGACTTCTCCGTTGGCTTTGCTAGTCTGAAGATCACAAAAGGTGATCACATAACCCCAGAAACATTGCAACCATTGTAAATATGAGTCATCTGAATTTTGACCACGTCATCGTGGGGATACTGTAACAGTTTAAAGTGTGAAAAATGGTCATAAGGTAGGTTGCTATCACCCATTTTTTTCAAAATGTATTTATTATTCAATTCCTATAGCTGCCCAACTCAATCAAGTGACTCTACCCTTTATTTATTCTTTCCAGTCTTCCTACTCAACATCGTTCATATAGCTACAATTATCCTGTGCTTGAAATATGATGCTAAATATGGTGCTAAATATGATGCTAAACATAAGGACGCATTAAAATAGCAGGTTGGTTGGGACTGCTATTTTGAGAAGAACATTTGTCATATTCTTTCCTCTCCCACCAAGAGAACTTTGTAGCCTTCTCCATAAAAATGTTAAAAACTTGTTCCTTAGCTTATATTTTTATGACACATTAGTCATGGATATTAATTTTGATGTGAAGGAGAGATGGGTACAGTTGGTAAATCAATCTAGTGAGGGCATTTGGGTTAATACCAAGGGTAGTATTCACTTACTTTCCCTACCAGTTTGCAAATGTGAGCGTGTCGACACATGTGCTCAGTTTTCCACACATGTGTTTTGATCACGTGCACGGCTTGCACGCATGCAAGTGCCTTTAAAACTTGCCTAAATAGGATGGCATAGAGCTGGGGTGGGTGGATGCACCCGTGATTTCCACTACCAGTATGGGCGAACTGGTCCTAACAGGCTGAATACCACCTCTGGTTAATACATGTGAATACAACCCCAAGAACTTTGCCTGAACTACAAAGGAACAGGTGGTATACTTTCTACCAATTATACATACAGAGGTTGACTGAATTGGCAGTTGAATCTTATAGTATTTGAAGATTGTTGAGAAGGCAGCATTTTCCATCCTATTTGTGGCCAGTAACCTAGTTTACATTTGGTCTTATGGCAGCCATATTATTTTTCTGCCAACAGAAGATAATGATCAGGTAGGTTGCTATCAAACTCCTTCCACGTGAGTTGATATTTGATGTAATCATCTTAAGTTTTGTAATGTTAAGGCAGATATAATATCATTTTTCCCTGCTTCTTCAGGTTTTAATTATAGTAATGGTAATTGAGGTTTTTGGATAGTCTATGAACAGAATGTTTTCGGTTGATCTACTATCACATTAATAGTTCCTTGTCGGAAGCACCAAAGTGGTGAAAAGATTTGCTGATGACATCACTGTTGCTGGGGAACGCCCAGATCATTCTCTGTTATATCAAGGTTGGCATTTATGAACAAATTACTTCATTGGGTAGAATTTGTAGATGGAACACATGCAACCATTTAGATTAAGTACTGTTTTTGTCTTGTGTCTAAGGATAACAATTAGACATAGGACAGTTTTTTCTTTACTCGTGCCATCAATCTTCTGAGCTAATTCCCACAGAACTGACTTGTGTCTAAGGATATTTACCCATGTACTGTAAAATGGCTGTATTACGATTATCCTTCTCATCTTTTCTACTACTTTCTCCTATTAGTAACTTATGATTATATTACTTTGTTGTTTGTATGTACCTCGAGAGCTTATGCACTGGAGACAAATTCCTCGTGTGTCCAATCACATTTGGCCAATAAAACTATTCTGTGCTGTGCTGTGCTGTTCTACCCTACCCTACCCTACCCTTCCTTACCCTTCCTTACCCTATTCCTCTGAAAACAAATTTGTATGAGGTAGAAATTCATTTTCTATCGAAGTATAGCCAGCCGAACAAACAGGTTTAAAGATAGTTTCTATCCTTGGGCTGTCAGACTTTTAAATACAACCACAATCACTCCATGCACATGCTAGTTTTTTTCCCTTTTTCTTTATTTTTTCATTTCTGCTATAATTTTGCACTAGTGATGTTAAAACCAATTTTGTTGTAGTTAAGTACAATGACAATAAAGACTATACTTATACTTATTTTTATTCTGGTTATCTATCAGAATTCTGTATCTTCTTGTTTTATATCCATTTTCCTCAATCTGGCACCCTCCAGATCGAATTAGATGGCATTTTTTTGACTCTCCAGCCATGTCTGGGAAAATTGATCTCTTTGATGAGGACACATAATCATTTCTGATAAAATAGGATTCCCTTGTACTTTGGTCTTTTTGTTCCCTATTTTTAACCTCTGTTCTGAATGTATATATTTAGATCAATTTCAGTAGCGAATGTATTTTCACACCTACCAATACTGAGAGATTAAAGCAAATTCAATCAGGAGTGCCAAGAATTGAAATCTTGGCCTTTTTATACATGGATACAAAAGTTTCTAATAAGTCCAAAATACCATTGCATGCCATTAAAATGAATTTATTAAATAAAAACATTGTAAAATAGAACTACTTATTTTTGCCATTTCATTTGGGCCACTTACTGGCTTGTGGTTTCATTAAACAGGAAACCAATATTGGATCTGGTGCTTGTTGAAAAAGAACATAAAATCGTTGATGAATCCTGCCAAGTTTCAGATGATCAAGTTCAAGGAACAGCTATGCCTAAACATTCTGCCAAGAAATAAAATTGATATTGGAGGTTCTCAACAGAAAAAAAACAACCCACATTTTGTTTTCAATTTGGCATGTGTCATCCGCTCATAAAAAGCTATAATTCTGGCGATTTTAGCTCCATTTCAGATTACCTCTAGTGAAAAGCAGCCTGAAAGTGCATTTAAATATTTGAACTATTGTTTATTCAATCAATGAGCAGCAAGGTTTGAAAAATACAACACCAAAGAAAAATCAAATTAATGAGAAAAATTGATTTGATGAAATAAAACACTAGCACACCACAGATAAAATAACAGGTATCCACCTTGGAAGTGCAGGCTAGACAGTGCTGTCTCTGTGTCCTGTTATTCCAAGGGAAAGTGCTCTGAAGCAAGGGTCTCCAACCTTGGCAACTTTAAGCCTGGCAAGGCTTCATCGCTCTCTCTCTCTCCCTCTCCCCCCCTTTATATAGCTTATAGCTCCACCAACACACATGGTGACTCATTATGATAACGTATATCTATAAGGATAAAGAGAAGAGATTATAATTTTGTACAGAACCCTTTCCCTAGGCATATGGCTATTTTACATTATTATGATAAATAAAAGTAGAATTTATAAAATGTAAAAATAATAAAACTCTGGCATTTTATTGAGGGAAGGGTACAACGTTCTTCATCTGTTACTTGACAGCCTCAGGGAATTTCATTATTTTTCATTTGTTTGTCTTGGTCTTCGTTTGGAGGTTTAAAGGCTGTTAGCTGCCATATTGAGTTGGCTTCTTTATTGTAAGCTCTCAGGAAGCACTGTACTGTTAAATGTGGGGCTATAAACAGCATAAATCAGTAAACCAATCAATCAATATTGACCTTAGATGTTATAATTTCACACCTGCCACTCCTACTCAAATTCATTCCTATGTCTTTGTGCTGGATTTCAGTGCTATTTGATCCTGGTTAGTAAGCTACTACTGCCTATAGAAAATGTCTGCATTTTTAACCATAATGAAAAAAGATATATATATATAATTTTTTTTTTAGATATGTGTGTTAGTTTTATGAGCTGATCAATAAATTTAAATTTGAGAGACTAAGATAGATCTATTTCGAGCTTATTAGCTCTCATCAGTTGGCCACACCCCACTGGGATTCGAACCGGGGCTGTAGTACATCCAAGGCAGAAGCCTAGCACTACAGCCTAAAAAAAATTTACACAACGTAATTTCAAGGTTCTCTGTCTAGATGGTCTCTGGTGATGAGCCGACAGGCAGAGAGGGAAACAGCATGTCTCCTCCCTTAATGGGGCCCTTACAGGAAGTTGTGAAAAACAATTATCTATACTAAATACTCCTGGATTAGCTGATGAAATGGGTAGAACCGATTAGGCTGGAGTGCTAGGCTTCTGCCTTGGATTCATTACAGCTCCGGTTCGAATCCCAGTGGGGTGTGGCCAACTGATGAGAGCTAATAAGCTCGAAATAGATCTATCTTGGTCTCTCAAATTTAAATTTATTGATCAGCTCATAAAAACTAACATATATATATATATATATATGTATGTTTTAGTTTTATGAGCTGATCAATATACATATACATATACATATATCTCAAAGGACCATTGTCTATTTAGTAAGTTATGATATCTACTTTGGATGATAATGTGAAATGGAACAACAGAAATGATGTGAATACAAATCTTTCCAAGCACTAGACCAGGCTCTAAGGGTCCATCAGTTAAAGGGCATTAAAGCAGAGCTGGTATTCAGCCCGAAACGGTAGTGGAAATCATGGATGGCCATGCTCACCTGCCCTGGCTCTATGCCATCCTATATAGGCACGTTTTCAAACTGTGTGCATTCGTGCAAACTGCACACCTATCAAAGCGCATGCACGGAAGGCTGAGCACATGCACACGTGCTCACATTTGCAAACCAATAGGGAAAGTAAGTGAAAACCACCCCTGCAGTAAAGAATATTATTACATAATTTTGAATTACAGTTGCTTTTACTTCGATAACTAGGCTGTTTCTATTTGTGTGGCTAGGTTAACATTTAAAAAGTAATTTAATTGTTTTATGTCAGCCACTTAATATTGGAACAAAGTAAATGGTTCCTTCATTTCAGTATTGTGGTGGGTATTCCCTCTGTTTTGCTTCATTTTAAGCATCCCTCTTTATTCTGCTGAAGACATAATCAAAATTCTTCAAAGCATTTTCCTCCCTTCCCTCCATATTATCTTAACCTGCCTGCTTTTGCTTTGCAGCCTTAAGGTAAAAACTTGCAAAGTTGTCAATGGACCAGATAATAGGTTTATTTGGGATTAAACACTGGATATGGCAAGTATCTTTTTTTTTTATTGGTAGATGCTTTAGTAAATTAAAAGAAAGCCATCGTCTACTGTTTGGGGACTCATTTGTTGTAATCTGCCAAAAACTGTCTCTTTCCTTAGACCCCCCACCCCACCCCTTGCTCAAAGTGTCCCAGGCTAACTTCCAGTCCTCTGGAGCTGACTTTTACCTTCAGACAATGCAGAATTTCACTCTCCCATCCTTCTCTTGATAATTTTTAATTGTTTTCTATTGGAATAGTTAATAGAACTATTGAGAGTTATAGTCATCATTACACTCTTCAGATTTCACCCGAACTTGTCGATCAGAAAGGTCAGCAGTTCGGTAGTTTGATCCCTTGCCCTGTGTAACGGAGTGAGCTCCCGTTACTTGTCCCAGCTTCTGCCAACCTAGCAGTTCTAAAGCATATAAAGATGCAAGTAGATAAAATAGGAACCACCTTTGGCGGGAAGGTAGCAGCGTTCCGTGCGCCTTTGGCGTTTAGTCATGCCAGCCACATGACCACAGAAACGTCTTTGGACAGTGCTGGCTCTTAGGCTTTGAAATGAAGATGAGCACCGTAGAATTGGGAACAACTAGCACATATGTGCGAGGGGAGTCTTTAACTTTTTATAGTACAATATTAACCAGGATCGAGATAATGGCCTTTTGCTTCTCTCTTTACATTTTTCATGTCAGGGGGGGAAATGTTATACAAGTTTGGAGAGCCAGTTTTTGCCTATTGGTTAAGGCACCAAGCTAGAAACCAGGAGGCTGTGAATTCCAGTCTTGCCTTAGGCATGAAAGCCAGCTGGGTGGCTTTGGGCTAGTTACTCTATCTCAGTCCAACCCAAGGTTGTTGTTGTGGAGAAAATTGGAGGAAGAAGGAGTATTAGGTATGTTTGCTGCCTTGAGTTATTTATAAAAATAGTAAAAGTGGAATACAAATAAAAAATTTTTTTAAAGTCTAGGTAGTTTGTACCTATCAGATTTCTATTGTAGAATGGTATTATCCTTGCTGTATATTAATGTACTTAATTGGCTGGTTTCTTCTAATGACCTACCAGTCAACTTAGTAGGCATCAGAAATTTAAGAATTAAAGCGGGAACTCAAATGGTAGGTGTTGTTCTCTTATTTTGAAATTACAATACTTACCTGTATTTTGTAACTTGGGAAGGAACTCTTCCATAAGCAGGTGATTCAAGGATACTTTTAACAACGTAAGCTAGCCTGCTTGAGGAAATACATTAGAAGCCTAGTTCACATGAGCCACAGATTTTGGACACTTGAGATTGCAGCCTCAGGAATGAGGGTGTGCAGAGGTGGGAGTCACATACTGTAACAACCGGTTCACCCAGCACCGGAAATGTGAGCACGCTCCTTCAGCGCATGCATGCGGCTTCAAAAACCGCAGCAATTCACTTGTACGCCTTCCATGCATGCGTGCAGCGTGAAAAACAGAGCGATATAGGATGGGATTGCACCTGGGTGGATGGGCAGGCCCACCCATAGGTCGCAACTACAGGTTCACCCAAAGTGGTCCGAACCGGCGGCAGCCCACCACTTTGGGTGGTGATGGCCAATTGGCCACTTAAGGATTATGGTTGCGGTGGATGGCTAGGTGGACCCAAGCTAATGACTATTGACAATTTGAGAAATTCAACTAGGGTGAGCAGGGCTCAGGCGCATTCTGTGTTTCTCCAAACCATCTGTCTGCGTTACAGTCATAGTAATTATTACTATTTAATCTGCAGTTCGCTGCCTGGCTGTCCTTGTTTAAATTTGAGCTCCATCTTGTGGCCATGCTAATAACTGCAAATTGAACTGTTAAAGTTCAGATTTTTAAAAATTAATTTAAACCGAGAGAGAGAGAGAGAGAGCTTGTTCGATAAGCATAGAAATCCTCATCCCGTTTTCTCTTCCACGTGCAGAGTAAATACATGAAGAAAGAGGAAAATTGTTCTGCTTGGTCTCATTGACATTCTCTGCCTGCCTCCTAACACTGCTGGCACTTATACGGTGAAGATCGACTCTTTCCTATTGATGTTTGATGATTTATTTTTTATTCTGTTCACATCTTTAAGCAACCCAGCTTGATTTGCATTCCTCATGCCAATATGTGGATTATCTTTCAGTTATCTTTCAGGTTTCACACTTTCCCAAGTGTTGCAATATGACAAAAAGCAAAGGCGCATTTTGGGAAGTACAATGGTTCATTGTCATCCCAAATCCTGCCTCTCTGACTTTGCTTCCTTGTGAGTAAATTAGGGTTGTACAAGTAGATACAGCAAGAATATTGACTGGAAATGAACACTCTGATCATACTGCAGCAGCTTTAGGTTACCTTCACGGGTTCCCAGTTCATCCCCAATCTCAAGTTAAGTTAAAAAGTAAAGCCTCTCACAATTTGGAATCACAGTTTGACTCTTTTCCTGTACTTCTTTGTCTATGTATCCTAGTCCATAAAGCCAACATGGGCTTTGTTCCATGTATTGTTTGCAAAGCCTGCTGTGCAGGGGTGGGCTTCAATAATTTCAGCAACGGGTTTTCTGCTTGGTTGCTGGGTGTGTGTGACCATGGTGGGCATGGCCTAATCAGCGTCCTGCACCATGGGGGGAGGGCATTCCCTCCCCCGGTCTCCAGAGACGTTCCTCAAGCCTCTGGAAAGGCAAAAACTGCCTTCCCCAGGCT
This sequence comes from Rhabdophis nuchalis, assembly GCA_039707465.1. Lineage (NCBI taxonomy): Eukaryota > Metazoa > Chordata > Lepidosauria > Squamata > Natricidae > Rhabdophis > Rhabdophis nuchalis. Next base: position 151,872,147 of record CM077645.1, read on the forward strand.
CTGGAGGCCCCGGACCCATTTCTAGCCTCCCCGAACTTCCAGTAGGCCTGTTTTTTGCCCTCTCTGAACCTCCATGTGTGCTCTGCACTTACCTGCATCCAAAATGGGCCGTGTGGGGACTCTTGAGAAGGGTGGGTGGGGCGGGACCAGCCAGGAGTGTGATTTGGAGGTGTTGGGGATGTCTCCGTTGGGAGACAGAAAGTTGTGCAGTGGAATGTGCAGCTAGAAAAACATTGCTAGTAAACACACAAATAGTATCTCAGACACTTTTAGTAAAAAAAAAAGTAGCTTTACTTGTGTTGTAAAACTAAACTACTTCTTCGCAAGCAGTGATAGTAGATATTGAGTCAATCAAAGCCCTTAACAAATAAACAATTGCTTATAGTCGCAATTCACGATTCTTCCTTCTAACAGTCAGTCACGGTCGAGCAATCAGGGAGCAATGAAGTAGAGAGCAATCAGCAGAGAGAGAGAATGCTCTCTCCTGACTTCCTCTTATTGCCGAGATAATTACAGTTTCTAATTGCATTCAAACATCTTAAAGCAACAAAGACCATTTGTCATCATGGTATTATATATTGCCTACCCAATTCTAGGAGTCTACTCCTAACAGGAGGGATCTCCTAAATGCACAAAATCTTAGCTGGAGGTTTTCCCAAACCCCTGCAAACATCCAGCAGCCTTCCCCTGCTGCTGTGGTCTTGCTAGTTTTGACAGGGCTAACTTGTGCCAACTTGATCAGTTATAAAAAATATGGCACACCTTGTAGGTTGCTCAGTTTCCCCATAGAGTATCACCACTCACACTTTGGGAAACTCTGGAATGAGGAAATCCTTGAAGGCATGAGACAAGGGACCTTGCCTGCTTCCCTGTGATCAATGGCTACCTGGGAACAGATCTCCATGGTAGACATCTGTCTCTGGAGTGCTTTACCCCAGCAGGCTTGTCACTTTCTACCTTTCTGTATCAAATGTTTTTTAAATAAATAGTCTGCCATTATTCTTGTCCTGGATTGTTATTTGGGTTTTAAAATAATATTATATTGTGCTTTTGATATGTTGTAAGCCGTACTGTGAAAACTCACTTTGGAAGGCCAACATACCAATAAGGCAAAATAAAACATATAGTTCACTAATACTGGAAGTAGATGTTCTATGCAATAATAAATCCATATTTATTGACTGAGATAGTCCTCTTTGCTGGATCCACTAATTCCCAGTCACTCTTACTGGTGGCATTTCAATTTGGAGTCAAAATCATCCACATTCATGTCTCCTAATCAGGAAAATGTCCCTGCTACCTTCTGTGTATTCCACAGACACATTATTCTGTATTCTGGCTGAGCTCAAGGGAAATATTGATTAGCGAAATGTGGATTAAATAGCATTTATATCAGCAGTATTCCATTACTGCTAGCATCGGCATATGCACTGGGTTGCTTGGCTGCCCTTATGCCAATTAGGAAGCAGCTCATCCTCCCTGTGCCAAGCCAATTTCAAAGGAATGTGAAAAGAGGGAAATCTTGCCAAGTTTGCCAAAGAGTATTTTAACAGCAGAATCATGAAGGATATTTGAGTAGAAAACCACTCCCCCATCCCAGAGATCTGGGGCATCCCAAGTAGGTTTGAATGTGCTGTTTCACCATCCAAAATGAATTTAAACTGCTAGCCTTCAGTGAATGTTGAGATAGAGTCAACTTTGTATATAAAACAAACAAGGAGAAGCAATTTTTTGCATTTGCACTATTGGCACTTTTTGAAGCAATCCCTAAAAAGGTTCCCTTTCAATGTGCATGGACAACTTCCGAAATCCCCAGCTATTCTAGTCAATGCTACGATTACCAGAGTTGTGATCCCAAAGTGTTGGAGGGCTACTGGCTTAGAGAAAGTTATGAGTCCCTCAAAGTAGAATCCTGATAATGTAGACCACTTGACCATACAGGTTTCTTAGCAACAGAATAGGTGTAATGCCTTCGACCAAGATTTTTTACCACTTCCCAGTCTAGCTTATACTTCTGGGATACCACAGTAGTCTTTCATTCAAGTAGTAACCAAGCCTCACTCCTTGAAGGCCAGTTAAGATTAGCCAGGAGCCACCCGCTGAGATATAAGTAGACCTATTTGTTTATTAAATTTCAGTGGATCTAATTTTCTAGAATATGTGGAATTTCTTCTGTAGTCAAAGTCTGAAATGAGCTTAGAATTTCTAATAAACTAGGACTGGGTATTTAGTACTTTGCATTGATTACAAATGCCACAAAAGCTTGAACCTACCTATAATGGTTCTATCCCTCTATATCTATCTGCCTGCCTGCCTGCCTACCTCCTACCTACCTACCTACCTACCTACCTACCTACCTATCTACCTACCTACCTACCTACCTACCTACCTATTGCATCTTGATTAGTTTTAGTCTTCCTACATTTGCTGCAAGTTTCTAGCCCCCCAGGGAGAGCTTAACACTAAAGAGAAGCATTAGTGGAAGAAAATATATTTCCACTCCTTTAGCACATGTGTAGTCTCTGTACCTCCATGATTAATTAGGTTATAGTACAACTTCCGTAAGATAAGCCAGGAAGCTTTTTTTTTGCTGAATGAAAAACTCAAGCTGGGATTCAATGGCTTTGGAAGAGGGAAGGAGTAGATTTAGTTTCTACATTTTAATGCAGCAACTCATGACATCTGCTGTACAATCCCTCTTCAAATTTTTCTCATAACAAAGAACCCTGTGACATAGATTAGGCCAGGGGTCTGCAAAGTTGACTCTTTTAAGACTGGTGGACTTCAACTCCCAGAATTCCCCAGCCAGCATGGCTGGCTGGGGAATTCTGGGAGTTGAAGTCCACCAGTCTTAAAAGAGCCAACTTTGCAGACCCCTGGATTAGGCCAAAAAAGACACCCTCAAAGTCACCAAGAGTCTTTAGGGGCTGACTAGAATCTGGATCTTAACCCCTTCACCAAAATGGCTTTCCTAGCCCTATTCAAGTGTTACACTTAAATACAAGAACTTCAAACTGTAAAGTATCCTTGTACACCCAGACTGAATATTTGTAAAAATCCAATTGCTTCTTCAGAGAGTTTCAAGTTAGCATCCAGGATGGAAAAAGTACTGAGCATCTGGATCAATTTAGTAGCTCTATCTCTTAATGTCCTACCTTGAAGCGCACCTGGAAAGCCACAGGCAGCCAGTGCAGCTCGCGCAGGAGCGGTTTAACGTGGCAGAACCTGGAGGCTCCCAGGACTGGCCGCGCGGCCGCATTCTGGACTAATTGTAGTCTTCGGGTGCACCTCAAGGGAAGCCCCATGTAGAGAGCGTTACAATAGTCTAGTCAGGATGTCACGCAACTGGCGTACCAGGCGAACCTGGTAAAACGCCCCCCTGGCCATGGCCATCACTTGATCTTCCATGGACAGCCGGGTATCCAGGAGGACGCCCAAGTTGCGTGCCCTATCCACCGGGGCTGCCACAGAGAAGGTTCTCCCCCTGGGGGTTGCAAGCCAACATTGTTTAGCCGACGGCACCCTGAGGAGGCCTCTCTGTGGGAGCGAACTGGTCGGTGGGAGCTATTTGGTAGCAGGAGGCGGTCTTGAAGATAACCAGGTCCCTTGCCATGGAGCGCTTTAAAGGTGGTTACTAATACCTTGAAGCACACCCGGAAAGCCACAGGCAGCCAGTGCAGCTCGCGCAGGAGAGGTGTCACGTGGGAGCATCTAGAAGCTCCCAGAATCCCCCGCGCGGCCGCATTCTGAACTAACTGGAGCCTCCGGGTGCACCTCAAGGGAAGCCCCATGTAGAGAGCGTTGCAATAGTCCAGACGGGAGATGAGGAGGGTTTGAGTGACCGGTCATAGAGCGTCACGATCCAGAAAGGTGCGCAACTGGCATATCAGACGAACCTGATAAAAAGCCCCCCTGGCCAAGGCTGTCATATGATCTTCTAAAGACAGCTGCGAGTCCAGGAGGACACCCAAGTTGCGAGCCCTCTCTGTAGGGGCCAATGACTCGCCCCCAATAGCCAGAGATGGCACCAACTGGCTATATCGTGATGCCAGAAGCCACAGCCACTCGGTCTTGGAGAGGTTGAGTCGGAGCCTGTTTCTCCCCATCTAGACTCGCACGGCCTCCAGACACCAGGACATCACTTCCACGGCATCATTGGGGTGGTCTGGGGTAGAGATGTACAGCTGAGTATCGTCAGCATACTGGTGGAACTCTACCCCGAAACCATGGATGATCTCACCCAACGGCTTCATATAAATGTTGAACAGGAGAGGCGAGAGGACCGACCCCTGTGGGGTCCTGTCCACAAGTGAAGCACCTCGGCGTTGACCTTTGCCCTCCTGCCAACACAAATTGCAACCGGTTGGAGAGGTAGGAGGAGAACCACCATAACACGGTGCCCCCCACACCCAGCCCCTCCAGCCGGCGCAGCATGATACCATGGTCGATGGTATCAAAAGCTGCTGAGAGATCTAACAGGACCAGGATAGAGGAGCAACCCCTATCCTGAGCCCTCCAGAGATCATCCACCAACGCGACCAATGCCGTCTCTGTGCTGTACCCAGGCCGGAAGCTGGACTGGCGCGAATCCAGATAGACAGTTTCCTCCAGGTGCTGAGGGAGCTGCCGCGCCACCACACTCTCAACAACCTTCGCAAGAAATCGAAGGTTGGAGACAGGACGATAGTTGGCCAACACAGCCAGGTCTAGGGAGGGCTTATTGAGGAGGGGCCTCACCACCGCCTCTTTCAAGGCGGGCGGCAGAATCACTTAAAGAAGCATTGACAATTCCCTGGAGCCAGCCTTGTGTAACCTCCCGGGAGGCCAGTACCAACCAGGAGGGGCACGGGTCCAATAAACATGTGGTGGCATTCAGCCGCCCCAGCATCCTGTCCATGTCCTCAGGAGTCACAGGATCGAACTCTTCCCAGATAGCAGACTCAAGACCTGCCTCCGTCGGCCCGTCTGAATTAGTCCAATCGGAGGCCAACCCATCCCGGATCTGATCGATTTTATCATGCAGATAACACCCAAACTCCTCCGCACAACCCTGCAAGGGGGCATCCGCGCCCTCTAGTGAAGAAGGGAGCAGGTCACCCTAAACAGAGCGGCAGGCCGGTTATCTGCAGATGCGATAAGAGCAGAGAAATAATTACGCTTTACCGCTCCTATCACCACTAGGTAGGTCTTCAAGTGCGACCGTACCAGTGTCCGGTCAGACTCGGAGCAGGTGGCCCTCCAACCGCTCTCTAGGCATCTCTTCTGATGCTTCATCACCCTCAGCTCCTCAGAAAACCAGGGAGCCAAGGTGGTTCGGCGCCGGGTGAGAGGTCACAAAGGCACGACTTGGTCCAGGGCCCCCATGACCGCACTATTCCAAGCGGCCACTAGGTCCTCAGTCAGGTCGCGGGTCAGGGTCTCAGGTATTGGCCCAAGCTCCATCTGGAACTTCTCAGGGTCCATCAGGCGCCTGGGGCAGAACCATCTCACCACTTCCGGTTCTGCCTCCCCACAGTGGGATGCAGCGGTTGGAAAGCCCAGCCGAAGGAGAGAGTGATCTGACCATGACAGGGGTTCAATGGCTATTTCCCCTAAACCCAGATCACTCAAACACTGGCCGGAGACAAAAACTAAGTCCAGCGTGTGTCCTCCAGTGTGGGTGGGGTCATTAGATTTTAGATTTTATTCAATTTGTATCCCGCCCTTCTCCAAAAGGACCCAGTCATGAACTAACTGGGTCAGGTACATGGCCGTCATGGAGGCCATGAACTCCCGCGCCATCTCAGATGCCTCGCCTATCGATGGCAGGTTGAAATCTCCCATGACTAGCAGCCTGGGGGTATCAACCGCCATCTCGGCTATCACATTGAGAAGCTCGGGTAGGGCTGCTGATACGTAGCGGGGAGCCAGGTACACAATCAGCAAGCCCAACTGCCTCCCATGACCCCACTTCACACATAGAGACTCACAGCCGGCTGTCTGCGGCACAGTGGTCTCCCTCGGGTCCAGACCCTCCTTTATGACAACCGCCTTCCTTACAATGCTTTGTTTTGCAACTGTTTTGAGAACAGAAGCAAAAATGGGACTGTGGGCCATAAAATAGCACCCACAATGGTAGCTATTTGTATCAAAAGCAAATTTAGGGGGAAATTTTAGTGTTTCATTGTAGAATGTTATGATTTTATGATCATCAGTTACATTATCAAATGAGCATAATAATATTCTTTGTGGCATATCAAAATTGTTTGAATAAATGTCAAACTATTTTGAAGTAAATTTGACAGTTTCATTGTATAGTACTTCATTTCCCCCCGCCCCTAAACAATGATGTTCCAGTTGAGTGCATGTATGTGGTGAAAATATAGTATCTTATTACCTCTCTTAATTTAAGCTTTGAAATTGTAGTGCATTTATAAAACACAAGAGGGCAATAAAATAATAAGAAGGAAGTTTCCAATGTAATAAGACACTATTCCCTGTAGCTTTCTTTAACAGGAATTCATCTAGACGAATGGCTCTTTCTGCTATCAATCAAAAGATACCATGGAGGTTTTCCATCTTAATGAACTGTTTTTATTAAAAACAGGAAAATGCACACTGGGAAATAGGGGAAAACATCACAAACAAAAGGATACTTCGTTGAAATAAGATTTGGGTGCATAGAGAATCTATTAGCAAACCCTCATTCTGGACCACAACTGTTTTAATTTTCAACCAAAAAAAATTGTTGCCATTTGTTAAAAGGAATTGGACAGGGTTAAAAGGCTTTTGATTTCTTGTTAGAAAACTGCTGTAAACCAGCAGGAGTCTGATAATAAAAAGTAGCATCAATTTGCACTTTCAAAAATAACCACAATTAATATTATTTACTCAAGAATGTAGTGTGGGCACCTAACTTCTTTCAACCAAGATTAGTTAATGCCAGTATTTTCTAGCCTTATCTTGGTCTACAGTCTGCTGCCTTGTGATGTTTTTTCCTTCCCTTTTTCCTTCCTTCCTTCCTTCCTTCCTTCCTTCCTTCCTTCCTTCCTTCCTTCCTTCCTGTTTTTTAATGTTTGTTCTTTTAGCATCCTTGTGACCAATATACCTTAAATTGCATGCACTGCAAATAATATGGATTATTTCATTATTTTACTATTAATACAATGCCACATTTATTTTTCCCCTGAAAAAGTACGCATTGCTTTTTTATGCACATAAAAAAAGTTATTTTTATGTTTTGTAGGATTTTGATGTATGCTTGACTTTTTAGCTTTTATTTATTTATGGATGAATGAATCCCTGGCCAAAGGATTAGCAATCAGGCAAGATAATCACTTCTTAGCCCCTGGACTACAATTACATGTATTATCAAGCGTGAAGCAAAATATTTTACAAATTATAGTCTTATTTCAAAAAATGTAAGTATCAATCCACAATCTGCATCTGAGCATGTACCATAAGTAGCCAATAGGTCTAAATACTTACCTGTATCAGCACAGGTGGTCTAGAGGCAATGCTAATACTGTCATTGTTATAATCCTGTGTTGTGATGCCCCATAACAACCTCAATTCATATTCCAAATGAGAAGAATGTCAGGATAAGAGATTTCTCTTGTGAGATGCATGTTAGGCATTTCTGATATATTATTTATCGATTTCTGGGATTTATGTCCATCTTACTGCCAACAGATGGAACCAAAGGGGCTTAACAAATGAACAATAACAATGTACCTTAAACACAATTACTACATAATTTAAAACAGGCAAAAGAGCACTGTGACAGAAAGTTTATTTTAGTCCCTCCAATCTAGCATTTTAATAACATTTTTTCATAGTTTCCACAAATGTGGGAAATTTATTGAAACTTTATGGTATGAATGCTATCCCCAAGTTAAAGTTCAAAATATTGGGTATTCAGCTAAGGAGAAGATTTTATTTGTTTACTGCAATAAAGCGGTTTAGGATGCTCGATCATGGACATTCGGGGGCTATCTTCAGACATCAAAGTTCACTAAGTGGCTTTAAACCAGTGTTTCTCAACCTTAGTCACTTTAAGATATGTGGATTTCAACTCCCTGCTGGGTGGGGAATTGTGGGAATTGAAGTCCACATGTCTTAAAATGGCCACGGTTGAGAAACACTGGCGTAGACGTATCACACTCTCTCAGTTCAACCTATTTCACAGGGCTTAAATTGTAGGAAACATCAAAGAAGAAAATGTTATGAATGTCACCTTGAGCTCTGGAGGAAAAATGGATAATAAATAAATGAATAAGAACATTTGTTTGGGTTGTTCGTGTGTAATTCAAATACATTTCATTGGGTGCTCATTGCAGTATGTTGCCAGTAATGCTAAGAAACCTAATTTTATTTGTACAAACATTTGAGCACGGCCTTCCTGTAGCTGGGGGTTTTCCAGATGTGTTGCACTTCAAATCCTATAATATGTGGTTGACTAGTGATCATAAGAATTATCTACAGCACATAGAGCAGTGATGGCGAACCTATGGCACGGGTGCCATAGGTGGCACGCGGAACCATTTATTAGGGCACGCGAGGCGTTGCCCTGTCAGCGCCAGCGTACTTGTGAGTGCTGGCCAGTTGATTAGGCCTTCTTTTGAGGCCATTTTTGGCTTTCTGGAGGTTTCAGGGAAGCTCCTGAAGCCTCTGGAGGTGGGGAGGGGAGGCTGTTTTCACCCTCCCCAGGCTCCTAGAAAGCCTCTGGAGCCTGGGGAAGGCGAAAAAAGCACACAAAAAGCAGGGGGTCACGCACATAGCATTATGGGTATGGCACACTCACGCACAACCCTCTGTGCTCCCCTTCTTTTGGCACGCGAGCCAAAAAAGGTTAGCCATCACTGACATAGAGAATGTAGCATATTGGAGAACATTGGGGAAGAAATGGCAAACTGAAGATGACTATAAAAGCAGAACAACAGAATCAAGAGTCAGTGAGAGACCAACTCTTTGTAATTCCTTTTCTTGAGCATTTGTGGACTTGAGATCACCCACAATTGCTCCATACGGTTGTTCCTCAAGAAGAGATCACCAAATTTTGATCTCTGGTGGGTTAACAGCTCTGGGAGATGAGGGATTGTCATTGTTGTTCAAACCATGGTTGGCGTTTATGGAGATTCTCAATCATCCAGGTTATGCTTGTCCCAAAGGTGCTGTTTCCAAAAGGCAACTGGACTTTTTTGTTTTTATTTTCTTTGAAAAGGAAAGTTAGAAGTGAAGAATCTTCTTGGATAAGAAGCAAAATATTTTCTGAAAGTGATTAGAAAAGGAAGTATGTACGCTTATTGAAGGGAGGAAGGTAGCATTAGTATCAACCCCAGTGTTTTCTTGAATAAAACCACAATACATTCTGTAACATTTCTGCAATGATTTTATTCTAATTTGCACAAAAAATGTTCTGAAGTGATCTCTCAGGCCTATGTAATGGTTTAATTATCTGGAAACAACATTTTGGGTACTAATTATAGAATTGTACTATATCTGCAATTACATTTGTTGTTCTTGACTATTAGAATACATGTTGTCATCATAATACAGTTTTGTCTTTATTTGCATATGTGAGCTTTAGAATCTATAATTGTAATAGGTGGGATTGTCGTCTGGGGCCTATTTCTATGATTAGCATTAATTGAACAATATAGTAATTTAGCATTCTGATTTGAATACGTTTTAAACAAAAACCACAAAGCTGCTTATTGATATTTTTGTAACTGTGTTTAGCAATTAAATATAAATAGGGCTTGATACTATGATAGGATATCCTTGTGTTATGCGCAGACCAAATCTAAATCGGATGAAACAAGGAAAGGGCAGAATCAGTCCTTGGAGAGATTCATGGGCTACATCAGGGGTCTCCAACCTTTGCAACTTTAAGTCTGAAGGACTTCAGCTCCCAGAATTCTCTGGGAGCTGAAGTCCTTCAGACTTAAAGCTGGCTGGAGAAGTCTGGGAGCTGAAGTCCTTCAGACTTAAAGTTGCAAAGGTTGGAGACCCCTGGGCTACATGACAGCAGATAAATTCAGACTGAATCCTGACAGGAGGGATTATTGTTGGTGGTTAATTCAGAGGTTTGAAAGGACATAGTCTGGGGCAAGATTTTGCAAAGTGGTTTGAAAGAAAACTTTATCAAGCTTGTAAAGGCCAGTTGAGGCATCTTTATTTGAAACAAAACAGACATTTTCTGGAATGTTTGCTACGAATATGAGGGCATCTGTATGAGGTTCAAAGGGCAACTTCGAGCATTTTAAACTCCTGGTAATCCAGTTCCACACTAAAGCCATTCAATAGTCCCATATGACAAGCCAATATCCGTGGCCCAAAGGTGACAAGACATTGTCCACAATATTGCCATTCTTACTGAAGAAGTAATCCAAGTTTATGAAAAATGAACGTGCTGCAGTCAGTAAACAGAGCATAGGCCAGTGATGGCAAACCTTTATAGGCTCGTGTGCCATAAGGCGGGGAGCGCAGGGGGGTTGTGCGCTGGCATGCTGTACCCATGATGCAATTCCATACCCCCCCCCCCCCAGTGCGCATGTGTGCATGACAGAAACTGCCCCCCATTTTTTACATTCTTTTTTTGCCCTCCCCATGCTCCAGAGGCTTTATAGGAGCCTGGGGAGGGTGAAAACAGCACCCCCCGGAGGCCCTCCAGAGGCTTCAGGAACTTCCCTGAAGGCTCCGAAGGACTAAAAATGGCGCTACGAGCAAACCAGAACTGGCCTCTCGGAGGTTGGGGGACTTTTTTTGCCCGCCCTGGGCTCCTATAAAGCCTGGGGAGGGCAAAAAATGGCTTTAAAAATGGCTGAATCACCTGGCAGGCGAGCGCATGGGCGCTAGCCAGCTGACGGGGCAACACCTCGCATGCCATGCCAAATGGCTCTGCGTGCCACCTGTGGCACGTGTGCCATAAATTCGCCATCACTGGCCTAGGCTGATCAAAAGATGCTCCATCCAAATATTCACCACAGTTACGATCTGTTCTTGCACGACATTCTCCATGGTGGTCCTACACATTCCAAGATCTGAGGGAAAAAATGTCCGGTCATTAAGTAGGTCAATACCTGGCTATTCCAGCAAGCCAGATAGCGCCTAGATAACAGCTCCACTCTAGTTTGGGACAAGATCTAGCAAGATGGTTACATGTCATACAGACCTATTTATAAAGGCTAACGATGAAAATCTATACAGGGAACCATTACCCAATAATTATTGGAAGAAAAATAGCAGCAGCAGCTCATTTTGATTAAATAAACAAAGCACAGATCTTTACCCAGGCTGCCATCTTCTCTTGATACCGCGGCTGTAGCTGGTATAGATACTAGTTTTGGTTCTGTTTTTAATTTTTGTCTTTGGTAAAGATGTAAAACAACATGTTACTCTCAGATGAAGAACAATCTAAAAATATAACAACAGCAACAATCCGGAGCATGTTACCCTAATGAAAAGCACAGAGAGCACATCTAGAATTATTGAAATATGAAAACCATTGAAATTTTGAAACAGTGAATCTCCTCAAGAATGGGGCTCGGAATATCTCTTCTGCAGCTTTCTTAAAGATAAGCCTATGTTAATTCAAGGGAGGGGAGGATAGCTATTGTATCAATAAATCAGAGAGCTGTCTACAATAAACATGATATTTTATGCTCACAGGAAATGAGTGTGTGGATTTAAAATTCTATGTTAGCTCAGCCGGTTCCATAAATAATATTAATGCATCATTTGGATGTTGTGTTTGCCATTTTACATTTCTTGAATTTATCTGCCTCGGGCTCATTTGGATAATCTGACTAATTAAATGATGAATTCATGACTGCCCCCCAGAATAATTGTACATATCTATGGATAGCCCTCAGCGGGCTTCTCCTTCTTCTGTACCTTTGCTAGGCTAAGGGCAAGGGTTGTGTTTTAAAAGATGATGCTATTGCAGGTTATATAATAAATAATGCTGGAGGTCAGAATGAGGAAAGGTCTGACTCAGAGTGGCTGGGCATTATTTCACCACATGACAACTCCCTGAACTCCACTTATGCAAGAACACGCTGGCATTCGGAAGATTAGGCACCAAGCCATTCATAAAATATTGTTTTATAATTGAGCCTCTGCCATTTGTATTTCTTAAATTCTTAAAGCTACTTAAAACGGGAGCAAATCCCTGACTGAACATTCCTTTGAGATTTTACTCCAGTGTTCCCCGTTTAGAAAATAAACTTGGGGCAAGATTGTTGAAGCGGGTTAAAACTACGGTTTCTGAGATGGCTTCAGTAGAGCTTGTTTCCAGTAAGGATGTGCGGATAACAATGGTCCTACCTTTTCTAAGCCAAAAGCCTGGCCAGGGTCCACAGTCAAAGGAGCACATAGGGTCAGAACATACACATAAGTAGGACTAAAGCAAAAACTATTTTGCTTTATTCCTGCTTATTTCTGTGTGCTCCTTTGACTGTGGACCATGGTGGGATTCCAAATCTTTTCCTACTGGTTCCATGAAAGAGAGAGAGAGAGTGCAGTCTGAACAAAGAGGCTGTGGTGGGGGAAGAAGCAGGGCTAGGGCCAGGGCCGCTGAAGCAGGGAAATGGGGCGATGCGTACGACTGGAGAAGAGAGGGTGGGGCACCGAGCAGGCAGCAGCTCCGGGGCAAGGCCAGAGCTAGGGAATGGCGCAATCCCCAACCCAGCTGAGGTGGGAAGTGGCACCCTTAGGGGAAATGGCACATCCCTGGGGTCTCAGCCCCCAACACAAGGCAAAGGGAGAGTAGGCAGCATGCCTATTTACCTTTGGTGAGCTGAGCAGAGTGGGTGAGGCATGGAGGTGACTGGCGAGGTGAGTAGCTGGACCGCATGGTGAAGCGAAGGCAACATATATAGGGCTGGGATGGGCAGGGTAAGTGAGCATTGAGTGAGCATCGGGCAGGGGTCTCTCTCTCTCTTTTTCTCTCTCCCTCCCCCCCCTCTCTCACACACACACACATGTTCAGCTTGACCTTTTTTAGAGTTTAACACAGATTTCAAGAACCAGAAGGTTTGTATGTGCTTGCATGCACAGGTGAGCGTGCATATGGATAGGTGTGTTTAAAGGGTTTTTTCATTGATGTGAAAGTTTAATTCCTGTGATTGTCTATCTATTAATTCTTCTTCAATGATTTTTTGTTCATTCAAAAAAATGGATGACTCCCAAAGAAAGGAAATCAGTCAAGAATTTTCATGATCCGTGAAATTCCTTAAATGAAGCAGCAGGATTGCATAATGAATACCTTATCCAGAATCATTGGTGGAATTACAGAGGGCTAATTTTAGGAGCCTAAAATTGGTATCTCAAGCTGCAACCCATCTGTATTAAATGCAGCATTTCTATTGGTAATTTACAGGCATTAATCTGTCTATTATTCCAGCCTAAATACTTTATTATTCATTTAAATTAGATACTTAAGTGGTCAAAAGACTGGGTTTTTTTTTTCCAATCTTTAAGAAGAGCTCTGACTTTTTCTTTCTTTCTAATGGGTTGCCTAAGTGCTTTGCTTTTAATATTTGCATTTGATTTCAGTTTAATTATTTCACCTTTATTAATTGAAAAGTGGGTCTCATTTGGATAGTATTGATGGTGTATTCACTTTGTATGCTATTTTTACCAGTGGATGACATGTTTTTATATGAATGGAATATATATAGTAAATATATAGAAATATATTTACAGATAATTGAAGACTAAATGGGGTTGATAGATTTAAAAACAGTTACTGCCCTAGATCTTGGAGATCTGCTAGTCTAGATTGATCAGCTCACCTCTAACTGGTCCTTTCAAATGTGTTGAGTTGTCAGACTAGTTATGGATTATGGGAACTGTAAAACCACAGTTCTGAAATGCAAATGCTGAAATAATAATAATAATAATAATAATAATAATAATAATAATAATAATAATAATAATAATAATAATAATAATAATAATAATAATAATAATAATAATAATAATAATCTTTATTGTCATTGTAAAAATTACAATGAAATTGGTTTTAACTTCACTGGTGCAAAATTATAACAGAAACAAAAAAAGAGAGAAAAGAAAAAAGAAAAAGCTAGCATGTACATGGAGTGATTGCGGTTGAATTTAAAAGTCTCACAGCCCGTGGATAGAAGCTACCTTTAAATCTGTTTGTTCGGCTGGCTATACTTTGATATCTTCTGCCTGATGGTAGAAGGGCAAAGAGATACCAACCAGATATCATATTATTGTGCTGGATTATTAATCAAATAATTTGGCATTTAATGAAAAAACATATTAAATGCCCCATTAAATTGAGTGTAATATATCCATTTTAAAAAGTCCATCCTTTGTCAATGACTGATCTAAATCCTGGACCTTCAAATAAATACATCTGTGCTTGTAAGCAATGGCAGGACTGCCAAGAGTGCAAATTTAAGCATTTGGGGGATCAAATCTCTAAATGTATACTTGATATTTGAATTTAATGACTGTAAGATACCATCAATGAGTATGGCGTTTAGCATCTGCTGGGCATGGCTCTTGGCTACGTCATATCGCATCTGACTGCTGTGCAGCTTAGAAAAAGAGTGACAGTTTTATATGCTATTCAGCAGCAAGCTTCAACTAGAGATAGGCTTTGGCTGCCAAAGAAATAAAAAAAATCGTGTTCTCGGTATTCAGCATTTGGATCGAGCAGCCGGGATGTAAATGCTGAAACGCAAGTAATATAAATGATGCAATTAAGCATACTTTTATTGCTGGCAGTTCCATTATTTTGATGTCTTCTCTCTGGCTCGTTGCCTCTGGTGATTATAACCTTTAATCAATAGTTAACAAACACCTTAGTAGTGGGGAGTCCAATCTTGTCAACTTTGAGACTTGTGGACTTCAACTCTCCGAATTCCTCAGCCAGCATATTTTTCCAGAGTATGAATTGGTATCCATATCATACAGGTAGTCCTTGACAGCCAATCACAATTGAGCCCAACATTTATGTTGCTAAGTGAAATATTTGTGAAATGAATTTTGCCCCATTTTACATCTTTTCTTGCCACAGTTGTTAAGTGAATCGTTGCAGTTGTTAAGTTAGCAACCAGGTTATTAGGTAAATCTGGCTTTCCCATTGACTTTGCTTGTCCAAAGGTTGCAAAATGATGGCCCCCGGGACATAACAGCCATCATAAATATGAACCAGGTGTCAAGCACCCAAATTTTCATCATGTGACCCTGGAGATGCTGCAGTTCATAAGTGTGGAAAAACGGTCATAAGTCACTTTTTTCAGTGCTGTTGTAACTTTGAATGATCACTAAATAAACTGTTGTAAATCAAGGATTACCTGCATTTTCCAATCTCTAGGATACAATTTTGTTTCCATATTTCTCGCTATGGAATCCCCTTCCCCCTTTTCTCAAGGTTTAATCAATTGCACAGCTACTTCAAATGTCCCTGTACTTTGTCTATCTTCTGCCCTTGGGGTGGCTCTGTGACGAGACCTCCACAAACTGGAGGCCAAATCTATGTTAACAGGGTAAGAATCCATGGAGGGCAATTGCAGGTTGAGACTATGGACTCTACTCTGACATGATTTTCCAGAATGAAGCCTTCTAGAACCTCATTTTTCCTTGCCTTTCTTCCTCTTCCTCAAAAGCGATCCTATAACATTCCCTGAAAAAAGTTAGAACTCCCCAAGTTCTAAGCCTGTTAATAACTACTGTAATGCTCTCTACATGGGGCTCCCCTTGAGGTGCACCCGAAAGCTGCAGCTAGTCCAGAACGCAGCCGCGCGGGTGATTACGGGAGTGCCTAGACACTCCCACATAACACCTATCCTGCGCGAGCTGCACTGGCTTCCTGTGGTCTTTCGGGTGCGCTTCAAGGTTTTAATGACCATCTTTAAAGCGCTCCATGGCTCGGGGCCTAGTTATATGCGAGACCGCCTCCTGCCCCATACATCCCTCAGACCGATACGCTCCCACAGAGAGGGCCTCCTCAGGGTGCCGTCAGCTGGACAATGCTGACTGGCGACACCCAGGGGAAGAGCCTTCTCTGTGGCGGGCCCTGCCCTTTGGAACGACCTACCCCCTGAACTCCGCACCATCTCCGACCTCCGCCTCTTCCGCAAGTGTCTGAAGACACACCTATTCCATCTAGCTGGCCTAGTGTAACCCCCATTACTGACTCCTAGATAGTTTTAAATTTGGGTTTTTTAAATTCGGTTTTTAGCGCAGGGTCTATTAGAATAAGTTTTTTAAATTTTTATATGTTTTATATGTGTTTTAAAATCCCTGTGCGCCGCCCTGGGTCCGTTTGGAGAAGGGTGGGGTATAAATTTAATAAAATAAAATAAAATAAAAAAATAATTCTTTTCATCAGAGACCTATAAAAAGAAGATTCATCAGCACTTGCAATAGAGATCTCTTCTTGGCCATGGCTCTCTATGTGTGGGGTATGGTTGTCACTATGCTCCAATAGAATACTCTCATGGGAATGCATAGTCCTATATCTTGTATTTTCTCATCCCACTCTTCACTCCCTTAGATGTTTGGGTTTGAGAGACAGGCAGGTAATCTGGAACTCTCTACATATATCCAGAAGAGAAGGAGGACATGAAAACAGTGGTGAATCTGGAAAAAATGGCAGCAATATGAGGAATCTATCTGTCAGTGACAAGGAGATAGTCCTGAGGGCTTAAGAGTTGCCCATTCAGACCAGCTGTGGCTCCGATTCTGACCTTGAGAGGAATTAATGGATGAAAATCTACTGTGAAAGGAATGGTGTTATGTTCCCACATGTAGGAGATGACCAGGCTAAGCCTGAGGGAGGGGTCAAGCACATCATCAGTCTTGAATCCCTATGTGCCTACAAGAGATCTAAATCAAGTCCACCTTGAATTCTGTTGACCCTTATCTACTACTAATTTGCTTTGACTGTTGGTAGCTCAGATTCTTGTAGAAAGTGTTAGCATGCAATAAACCTGTCCTCATTTGACTCCTGATTTCCTGTGCTTGACATTATTATCTTCTTTCCTGTTGTGGAAAAGATGTTTGGGTTAGGGCAGATAAGCCTTACCTAACCAGATATTCTCCGGTTACAATTGACATGATGTTCCATTTTAGGCTGTGAGGTCTGTGGAGATAGTTTGGATTCTTGCTGCAAATACAATTCTGAAGACATGAAAGATATGATCCATGACATCCTGAAGACAGCATGTTGGGATAGACTGCAATAAATTATCCTTTATTCTTTCCTCTTCCACCTACTTCTTGCTATATCTTGAGTAACATGAGTTCCAACTTAAATAAAAATGAGGATTAAAGAATTAGAGGATTTGCAGATCTATGGCTGTCATTTTTTGCTTGATATTGGGAACATTAAAGGAGAAAATGTGATGTATGTCAGTTTACTGCTGTGTGTGTGTGTGTGTGTGTGTGTGTGTGTGTGTACAGTTCTTGAACCATTTCAGACTTTTCTCACCCTTGGCCCAGATTACAACAAGGTCAACGATGGATCACCGCCAGCTGAATGATTTATAGTGAGCTCCTTTATGGAGAATGATGTTCCCAAAAAAGGATATGGAGACCAACAGTAATCGATTGATTTAAGTGGAGAACCCATCAAGCCAACTGAATAGAGAAATCCATTAGCCAGATAAAATGGATAAAAGGACACTAATTAATAAAAGAACACTGTATAAATAAAATACTGCAGAGAGTTTGCTAGAGGCTTTAATATTTTATGAGCTACAAAAATCTGTCAGATGAAATAGAGCACTAAGTGATGAGATGAATGTATTTTGGGCATATTTAAATATTTTCTCATGATGAAGCTGTAGGAGGGAGGGGGGATCTTGCATCCATTTTCAGTCAGCAAAGATGATTGCTACCATACTCTGAATCCTAGAGAATTAAATTTTTAAAAAGGCTGACATGGTGGAGAAGAAAGAGGCATGGACTAAATTCTGGGAGAGCTAGCTTTCAATTTCTTATTAATTCATGCCAGTAATATTTCTTTCAAGCAAATCTACCAATATAGCTGTAATGTGGTATGATATTTAAAATGTATGCAATCCCAAGCATTTAAGCAAAAGGGCAGGGAAAGGTGATAAATAACAATGTAGTTAGTGGTGCAGTGTTTCAGTCATGATATTTCTTTTGAGGAGGATTCTGGCTGCGGCTTCTGCTTGAAGTTCATCTTTCTGGTTAAGAGGTTTCTCCTAGAACAAGGGTGTCAAGCTGAAGGCCCAGGGGCTGGATCTGGCCCATGGGGTGCTTAGATCTGGCCCGCGAGGGCCACCCTAGAAACAGCAAAAGGCTCTACCAGGCTCCGTTTTTGCCTGTGATAGTCTCCTGCTGCCCTCTGCTAGTGAAGGGCGGCAGGAAGCCTTTACGGCTGAAAACTGAGCTTGGGAGCCCATTTTCTCTGGCACCACGGGCATCTCTGACATGAGTGATGTCAAGCTGGCCACACCCATCCTGGCCATGCCCACCCTGCCCCCTGAAGTCAAATACAACTCCGATGAGGCTCTCAATGATATCAAGTTTGACACCCCTGTCCTAGAAGGATTGTACTTTTGTCATATTTAGAGAAGTGATTATGTTCTTTGGTTCTTAATTGGATTGATTATAATGGGTAAGATTATATTGGCTCTACCCAATTTACGTATCTGTTTAACCCAAGTTATGGATGCGGAGAATTGCATTCTGCTCAGTATCAGTTGATTGGCGCTGATCCTGAAGCCGTAGTTTGATGAAGCCACAGTATCCTATGTGAGCCTGGTCCAGTCATGGGTTTCAAATTTTTTAGAACCTACTCTGTGGGTGTGGCCTATTTTGTGGGCGTGGCTTGGCAGTCATGTGACAGGGTGGGAGTGGCCACCTTTTAAAATGTGGTGAAACTCATTTAACAACGCTCTTGCTTAGCAACCAAAATTTTGGACTCAATTGTGATGATAAATTCTTTCTTTCTTTCTTTCTTTCTTTCTTTCTTTCTTTCTTTCTTTCTTTCTTTCTTTCCTTCCTTCCTTCCTTTCCTTCCCTTTCCTTTCCTTCCCGTTGGGTCACTGGCAGCGGCGGGGCAAATTTACTTCCAGGTACGCCGGTGGAACCCCCTCTCACCGGTTCTCTAAATTTCACCAACCGGCTCTCGCGAGTAGGTGCGAGCCTGCAGAAACCCACCACTGGCCTGGTCATACTTTTAGTTCTTTGGAGAAGTGAAGCCAGACTTTTGAATGTGGGGAAACTTTGCAAGCACCTTCTCAATTTCTAAAACACGGTGTCTCTTGGTAGTATGTAGTTAGGCCTTCTTAGAGTTCTCAGAGTAATTTTAAAGGGTGGTGAAGAGGAGGCCAACAGACACAAAGAAAAAACCTAGAATTAAGGGGGGGGGGAATTCCTGTCAGTGAGAATAATTAAATCAGCCAAATTGTTTTCCTTCAGCTGAACTTCTATAAAGCAGCAAGGTTTCAAGCTTCAAGAATTCTTCATCAGGTGAATTAGTTAGAAAAAGAACCCGCAGGACTAAAAAATGGCTGACCTTGGCAAGATGTCTGACATATCTCTGCTACTGAAAGATAATGGATATATGAACTGAATCTTAGCAGAAAAAAATAGTTGAAATTGTAATAAGATTTCTCTTAATTTTGCCTGAAAGAAGAAGAAACAAGCCAACATTTGGAGCTCTTCATATTTGAAAATATGAATTTCAGCTCTTTGTCAGAACAGTTTCCATCCCATCAAAATATACACTCGTGCTTTTGCTGGGATTTACAATTTACTTTCCAGGACACATTCTGTAGAGTGTAAAGGAGATGGCCTTGATAGAAAAGTGCAAGAACTGACTGAAATGTTCTTTACGTACAGAGAAACAAAATAAGTAATGGAAAAACTAAAGAAAATGCTTCCCTGATTCACTGGAGTATAAGAAGAAGGGGACTTGTATTATTTTGTGATTATGGTATATCTCAATAAAGTATATAGTTAGTCCTCCTGCAGAGTTGATTTTCTGGTCTGGTCCCCTTACTGGGGCTGACACGTTCTATTCTGACCTAGGCTTCACAAAATCAGATGCCTGACTCCTTGTCCCGACAAAAACCCCTCTTTATTAAGCTAATGTGAATTCCTCTCATTCTCATCCAGCAAAGTCCCGGCAAAAAGTCTTTCAAGGGTGAATTTGCAACCACTGACCTTATCAGGCTTGGACAGCTACCAGATCAATATCTTCCAAATGCAATCCTGTACAAGAAAATACTTGGCAAGGAGTCTCTGAGAGTCACGAACAGATCTTCACACTAATTAAATGAACTAATTGTCTTCTGCAAACTCCACTCCCCTTTTGCTCCTCTTTATGGGAGGGGCCTTCACCGTCCACCTGTGCCTTTACTCCCGAGTTGGCCCTTGTTCCTTAACTATTCCCTTCTCCTGGCAGCTCTGCACATGTGTACATCGGGAGCAGGCTCCAGCTGTTCTTCTGCCCCACTGATCTCTGACTCCGAAGGCAGCTAATACCTGTCGGACGGCCCTGGTCCTATCTCTGCCTCTGATGCAGAGCCCTCATCAGAGCCTTCCCCAGACTCCAGGACTGGCCCATGTTCCTCCCCAACCTCCTCACTATCTGAGTCTGCCACCAGCTCCACTGGCCACTGGCGGGCCACAACACTTTCCTGCCACAGATGTTAAGTGAATCCCTGCAGTGGTTAAGTTAGTAATACGGTTGTAAAGTGAACCTGGATTCCCCATTGACTTTGCTTGTCCGAAGTTTGCAAAAGGTGATCAGATGAGCCCCGGACACTGCAACCGTCATAAATATGAACCAGTTGGCAAGCATCCAAATTTTGATGATGTGACCACAGGGATGCTACAACAATCACAATCCACAGGCTGCTGGCAGACCACAACACATTCAGTCTTGTTTTGCTGAATTTCAAAATGTATACAATGGCATAGATTCCACCCAAATGGAATCGCGTTTGAGCTGCACAGGTTCTTAGAATTAACTCTCCGGTCCCTCCAGGCAAGGTGACAACCTGGTCTTCTGTCCCCAAAATGGCAGTGTTAGCTAATGGTATTGTCTTCAGGGTTTCCTGTACATTGACTTTCTCATTTGCAGCCGGTTCAGGTTTTTTTTTAAAAGGTTTCCGGATGTGAGCTTGTTTTTAATCTTACAATCATGGACGTGTATAGATTTGATTTGATTTTATTTTGATTTTATTGGATTTATATACCGCGCCACTCTCCCGGAAGGGACTTGGGGCGGTGCACAGGAAATTAAAACTCGAAAAAGACAATACAAAGAATAAATACATCATAAAATCAATAAAATCCTATTAAATTAGATAATACCTGTGCTAAAATCAATTTAAAACCCCTTATTCGCTTAATTTAATTTAAAATCAGTCGATGATATAGTCTCGGAAGTTAGGCCAGGCCAGCTAGGTGAAAGAAGTGAGTCTTTAGGTGTTGTCGGAAGAGGTGCAGGTCCGTGATGTTTCTAAGATCAGGGGGTAGCTCGTTCCAGAGGGCAGGGCCCGCCACAGAGAAGGCTCTTCCCCTGGGCGTTGTGAGCCGGCATTGCCCGGCCGTAGGCACCCGGAGAAGGCCCTCTCTGTGGGAGCGGATCGGTCGAAGGGATGTGTGGGGTAGGAGGCGGTCTCGCAAATAACTAGGACCCGTGCCATAGAGCCATCACCTTCCTCCCTTGTAAACCTTTTAAAGTTTTCCTACTACTTTGGCTTGTGGGTTTGAATTGAAGCAGGGCATAGGTAGAAAATGAATATAATGGAGGTTTCCCGAAATAGAGTATTTTTTTGAAAGCAACTGTTTGCTTTTCCTTGAATGTACATTCCGATGTTGGTTTGATTGGATTTTGCTTTCCTAGCTGTGGCTTCCAGATTATATGCACACAAACACACACACACACACACACACACACACACACACACCCTCTCCCCACATCAACCTTAGCAGCATTGAATTATATAATTGTGCTGCTTGGAGTCATGTGACTGTCTGAGTAATTCCCTGCAGAAGGAGACAAACTGCATATTAAAAAGCAGAACAAATTGTGTTTTAAAACCCCCAACTCCCTCCTCCGCCCCCCCCCCAAAAAAGAGCTTGCAGTTTCCATGTGAATATATCTGAAGGATTTGAGTGCTGAAAGTGCCACATGGTGATTTGAACTATCCTGGTGCTGGATGGGGCAATTAGGCAAAGGAAATAGGCTAGACCTGTGATTTGCTCATCTTACCTGCCACGAAATGAATTGCTCCTCAAAGATCCCATCCCGGAGTTAGGAACTGTTGACTGGTAGAGGTAAGTGCATCTCATTCTTTATTCCTTAAAGACTGTCACTGCATGGTGATTTTTCCAGGGACTGTGTGCAGTGCAGGGATGTGTGTGTGTGTGTGAGAGAGAGGGGGGTGGGAGGGAGGGGGGGGAGAGAGAGAGCGGGACAGAGAGGCAGAGTCAGACAGACAGACACAGAGACAGACAGAGAAAGACAGGCAAGCAAGCAAGCAGAGAGATAGACAGGCAAACAGAAAAGAAAGAGGGACTGCCTTAGCTAGTAGTCTGGTGATAGGAAGGAAAGAAGGAAGGAAGGGAGATGGGAAGAAAAAGGAAAAGGAGAGAGGGAGGGATAAAATGAGAGGGAGGGAGGGGATAGAAATGAGAAGGGAGGGAGGGAAGAAGGGGAGGGAAGGGGAGGGAGGGAGGGAGGGAGGGAGGAAGGAAGGAAGGAAGGAAGGAATGAGAAAGAGGGAGGCAGGGAAAGAAAGAGAGGAAGGAAGGAGATGGAAATGAGAAGAAGGGAGGCAGAGAAGGAAGGAAGGGCAGGGAGGAAGGAAGGAGACAGAAATGAGAAGGGAGATGGAAGGAAGGAAGGAAGGGGAAGGAAGGAAGGAGATGGGAATGAGAAGAAGGGAAATGGAAGGAAGGAAGGAAGGAAGGAAGGAAGGAAGGAAGGAAGGAAGGAAGGAAGGAAGGAAGGAAGGAGATGGGAATGAGATGAAGGGAGATGAAAGGAAGGAAGGGGAAGAAAGGAAGGAAAGAAGGAAGGAGATGGGAATAAGAAGAAGGGAGAAGGAAGGAAGGAAGGAAGGAAGGAAGGAAGGAAGGGAGGGAGGGAGGAAGGAAGGAGATGGGAATGAGAAAGAGGGAGGCAGGGAAAGAATGAGAGGGAGGGGTAAGGAATGTGATTGAAATGAGAAGAAGGGAGACGGAAGAAAGGAAGGGGAAGGAAGGAAGGAGATGGGAATGAGAAGGAGGGGGGCAGGGAAGGAAAGAAGGAAGGGGGGAAGGAAGGAGATGGGAATGAGAAAAGGGGAGGCATAGGTGGAGGGAGGGAGGGTGGATAGATGGATGGATGGAAGGAAGGAAGGAAGGAATTGAAAGTCAGTCAACGTCTTCCACAACCCTGCTTCAATGCTGCAGTAATTTAAGAGGTTTGGATTACTCAGATTTCTTTTGGGTCCCTTTGCTGTAAATTAGCATTTAAATCAGGACCTCACTTCCCTCCTTTCTCCCCCCTACCAGTTGAACCTAAAATAAGGGAATGTCTGTCACTCTGACTGTACTATGGATGGAGAGAGAAACTGTAGGTGTTTTTTTCCAGAACTGAGACTTAAAGGGACTTGTTTATTTTTAGGCGGCACAGCTGTTGGCGGAGAGAATGTAAAGTAAGCTCTGGAGACTCAGAACAGATAGGTAGACAGGACTGAGATGGTAAAGCATGCACATCTTCCTTGTTCTGCGGGTGAACGTCCCTTCTAATTCACGCTCACTTCAAGTACAAATGTTGTGTTAAAGTTTAAGAAGGCTTCTTGTCAGATTGTCTGAAAGAGTATGTGGCTTGAAGGTACCGTGTTTCCCCGAAAATAAGACAGGGTCTTATTTTCTTTTGACCCCAAAACAAGTGCTCGGTCTTATTTTTGGAGAGGTCTTATTATTTATGAGGTACAGGAGGCGTTGAGCGTGGTCACCTCATGGCTCCTGCTGTGTTGCAATATTTTTGGGGAGGGCTTATTTTATTGCATGTGCTTAAAAGTGCAATTGGGCTTATTAGGTAATTGCCTTACTAGGCAATGCCAGCGGGCGACGCCCAGGGGAAGGGCCTTCTCTGTGGAGGGCCCAACTCTCTGGAACGACTTACCCCCCGAACTGAGAACGATCTCCGCTCCTTCCGCCAGAACCTTAAAACTTATTTTTTCCAACAGGCCGGCCTGGCCTAACTTACATCACCTAGCCCACAGTCTGCAGTTAAATTGTTTTAAATTGGTTTTAGGGATATTGTTTTAATGTATTTAAATTTTTAGCACAGGGATATTAATTTAATTCGGTTTTGTATTTTGTATATTGTTGTTTATATATGTTTTTTAAATTGCCTGTGCACCGCCCCGAGTCCCTTTTGGGAAAGGGTGCGGTATATAAATCAAATAAACTATAAACTATTATCTGGGGAGGTCTTATTTTCAGGGAAACAGGGTAGCAATTGTCTATACTCTATACTTCTCCAATACAGCAAGCATGAGCAAACAGGGATCAGAACCTGAAAGGCTAAGGCAGACAAACCAGGAGTGTGTAACCAAAATTGAAATAGGTGATACAGGTAGTCCTCTACATATAACCACAATTTGGCCCAAAATTTATGTTGCTAAGCAAGACAGCTGGTAAGTGTGGCTTGTCCCATTTTACAACCTTTCTGTTCTGACCTAGGCTTCACAAAATCAGACTCCTTGTCCCGACAAAACCCCTTTTTATTAAGCTAATGTGAATTCCTCTCATTCACATCCAGCAAAATCCCGGCAAACAGTCTTTCAAGGGTGAATTTACAACCACAGACTTTATCAGGCTTGGAGAGCTGCCAGGCTGATATCTTCCAAAGGCAACGCTATACAAGAAAATACTTGGCAAGGAGTCTCTGAGAGTCACGAACAAATCTTCACACTAATTAAATGAAGTAATTGTCTCCTGCAAACTCCACTCCCCTTTCTCTCCTCTTTATTCCCTATGGGAAGGGCCGTTCACCTGTGCCTTTACTACCAAGTCGGCCCTTGTTCCTTAACTGTTCCCTTCTCCTAGCAGCTCTGCACATGTGTACATCGGAAACAGGCTCCAGCTGTTCTTCTGCCCCACTGATCTCCGACTCCAAAGGCAGATGATAACTGTCGGACAGCCCTGGCCTCCGATGCAGAGCCCCAAACTCCAGGACTGGCCCATGTTCCTCCCCAACCTCCTCACTGTCTGAGTCTGCCACCAGCTCCACCGGCCACTGGCGGGCCACAACACTTTCCTGGCACAGATGTTAAGTGAATCACTGCAGTGGTTAAGTTAGTAACACAGTTGTAAAATGAACCTGGATTCCCCATTGACTTTGCTTGTCCGAAGTTTGCAAAAGGTGATCAGATGAGCCCGGGACACTGCAACCGTCATAAATATGAACCAGTTGGCAAGCATCCGAATTTTGATGATGTGACCACGGGGATGCTGCAACAATCACAATTGCGAAAAATGGTTTTTCAGTGCCATTGTAACCTTGAACGGTCACTAAATGAATGGCTGTAAGTCAAGGACTATACTTGATTCAGGTATGTGGGTATAGATGCAAGGAAGGTCTCATAGTACTCAGCCAATATATTATTGGTTCTTGCTACTGTATGCACTTCCTATGAGAAAGCAACAGAGATAGATGGGTATTGCTATGTGGTTTCTGAGTGTGTATCTAGGAGCATGGTACAGGCTAGGCATAGAGTTCCCCATAGCTATAAAGTTTGTCAGTGCTGATATATTTCCAGCACCATGGCTTGGCTAGCAATCACAGTTCTGTTTTAATGCCTTACTCAAGGTTTTCATCTGATAATAACCGTTTGTGCAAATAGGCATTTCCTGAGAAACTGTAGCGCAAGAAGATTAGGGGTATATGAGAAATAGAGAGAGCTTTGAAGAAGCAGAGCAAAAGCAGTTATGTAAACATCAGCTTAGCCAAGAAAGAGAAGAGAGAATGAGAGAGAAACTCAAGATGGCCCTATTTTGATTCTCTTTGGTTGTAAGAGAGAGGAAAGGAATTCAGGCTTTATAGAGGAGGGAGGGAGGAAGTAGGGAAGGGAGAAAGGGGATGGGAATGAGAAGAAGGGAGGGAGGGAGGGAAGGCAGGCAGGAAGGCAGAAAGGAAGGAAGGAAGGAAGGAAGGAAGGAAGGAAAGAAGGAAAGAAGGAAAGAAGGAAAGAAGGAAAGAAGGAAAGAAGGAAAGAAGGAAGGAAGGATTCTGCAACCAGAATCCTTGCAACCAGAAAGCATAATTCCAATAATTTTTCTGTGGCCTGTTTCCTGATTTGTTCCATCTTAAAGGGCTGACAGTGGAAGAAAGAGAGAATGGAGGATATTTTCATGAAACTCTCAAGGCACTAAAAATTGATTGTGGTAGTTGTAATCTGTCAAGCAAATTCCAAATATTGTTCTAAGAATCAGCTAGGTGCTTGCCTTTCTTAAATAATGTAGAGGAAGCTTGGGGAGAATGGCTTCAGGAATTGTTTCTATTCCTGGCTATCAGAGCCATTTGGATTCTTTTGTGTACCTAGCAATGTAATGTGCCTACCTCTACCTCTATTCTACCTACCTGCTGTATTCATCTCTCTCGTCTATCCCTCTACCTACCTACCTACCTAGTGTATTTCTTCCTCTCTCTATATTCCTCTACCTAATGACCTATCCCTCCCCAGACCCCCCCCCAGTCAACTTCCTCCAGGGCCCACTCCCTCCCTCCCTTGAGCCTAACGGCAGCAGGCACCTTGTACCTTCACAGGAGGCAGCGCCTGGTTTCTCCTGGGGGTGGGTGGGGGGAAGTTTCCGCCTCCAGGCCTGCTCGCTGCTGCTGCTGTCGTCGTCCCTGCAGCTCCTGGCGCTTCTACCACCCTCCCCCCAATCAGCCTCCTCCAGGCCTCCCTCCCTCCCTTGAGGCCAACAACAGCAGGCACCTGGTAGCTTCGCCTCCCGGCGCTTCTACCGCTGCCACCGCCGCCGCTCCGGCAGCCTCGCCCTCTGCCTCCTACTGGCCCACCAATCTCTTCTCGCCGGTGCTGCCACCACAGTGAGGTTGGAGGGTGAGGCTGCTGCACTGGCAGCGACAGTAGAAGCGCCAGGAGGCAAAGCTACCAGGTGTCTGCTGGCTTTGGCCTCGAGGGAGGGAGGGAGGCCTGGAGGAGATTGACTGTGGTGCAGGGCGTTAGAAGCGCCAGGAGCTGCAGGGACAATGATGGCAGGAAAGCCGGACGCTTCTGATCCTGGGGGGGGGGGGTGTAAGGAGAGAGGCTGCAGGCTTACACAGCTAAGATTGGACTGGGACAGGGAGGCGCATGCGTCATGCGTTGCTTTCCGCGTTGCCCCTGGCAATGCGCCTTCTCAAGGCCGGTCAGTCGTGCGCGCAGGGAGTTTTTGCCATTACGTGTGCGTGATGCAGTAGCCTGGTGGGAGGAGCTACAGGGAGGTGAAAACCTCACAAGTGAGTACATTTTACGTTTGTGTACCTTGCACATGACACACATGTGCTAGCCACAAAAAAGGTACGTATTATATCATCAGAACTCCTTGGGAACATTGTGTCAAAATTTGGTGTCGATCGGTCCAGTAGTTTCTGAGATTAGCGGCTTTGCACACACTATTTTACATTTTTATTTATATAGATAATTTTCTCTAGCAACTCACCAAATATGTAGTTTACTCATAGTAGATCTGGGGCTAAACATTTTTCTTCATTCACTTCCACACTAACAGGGATGAAACTAAAGGACAACAACAAGAACAACAATACTATATAGGTACAACATCATTTATGCCTTTGTATAGGCATTTGTTCCTACTTAAATCAGCCGAGCAAGTGCTTTCAATATAATACAATGATGTGTACTGTTTTTGATAAACCTTAGTATTTTGCTACTGGTTTCGAATGGAAAAACGAAGTAACCACTCTAGAGAACAAATGCCTTTCCCAACTCCCAGTTCTAAATTTAAATTATGCCTTTGTGAGAAGGGCTAAGAGATAGCTTGCCAGCATGTAATTCATACTAATGAAACCTTTATTATTATACGTAGTGGTTTTATGCGGATATATTTGTCTCTCCCAAGGCCAGTGGGATTTAACTGGTCAAAGAATCCCTAAATGATACCTGTTCAGGCTTTTCACAACATACTTTTACTGTTGAGCAGTTGTTTTGTAACTGGAATACTTTCCCTTGTTTTGGAAACCTTCCGTCCTGCAAAACTCTCTAAATTACAGGGGTTCACAAACAAGATTAAGCAGCAATAGAAAATAGGCATGATATTTATACGCCAGGGACTGTTGCTGTGGGGAAAAACTGGAGGTGGGAATGTTCTGTAATTGCCTTC
Source organism: Rhabdophis nuchalis (assembly GCA_039707465.1). Lineage (NCBI taxonomy): Eukaryota > Metazoa > Chordata > Lepidosauria > Squamata > Natricidae > Rhabdophis > Rhabdophis nuchalis. The sequence goes on from CM077645.1 coordinate 151,900,500, forward strand.
AACTCCTGAAGGAAAAGTAAGGTATAAATGGATGCACACATGACTAAATATCTAAGCATTTCTTGGGGGGGGGGGGGAATGTAAGAGCAGGTTGAACTGTTTTAGGAATAGAAACCTCTTCAGTATGAGTGTGTGTGTGTGTGTGTGTGTACACCAGTGGTGGGTTTCAAAATTTTTTAGAACCTCTTCTGTAGGTGTGGCCTGCTTTGTGGGGGTGGCTTGCCAGCCATGTGACTGGGTGGGAGTGACTTGCTGGCCATGTGACTGGGCGGGAGTGGCTTGCCGGCCATGTGACTGGGTGGGCATGGCCAACTTCTAAAATGTGGTGAAACTCACTTAACAACGCTCTTGCTTAGGAACCAAAATGTTGGCTCAGAAACTGGCATTTGAAGCACGCAAGTCTTAAAGCTGTCAAGTTACAAGACCCTTACACCATCCTGATGATGTGCGGACAGGCGGGGGAGTGAGCTGGAACCAGTTCTAAACGGCACTGTAAATTTGTGGAACCTCTTCTATAGAAAAGGTTAGAACTGGCAGGAACCCACCCCTGGTGTACACATATACAACTCTTATTGTGTTTATGTTTTTCTGTTTTGTACCTTCAATTTAGCCCAAATGGTTCATCATTGTTAAGGGTACAAAACACCCCCGTTGGGAAATAAAAGCGGAATAGTGCAATACACCGGACAGCAAGAGATACTGTACGTTGCTTAAAGCACACAATAACTATCAAACACTGATAGTAGAAAAAATAAATAGTCTTTACTCTTGTAGTAACTAAAATACTTCTTCCAAACAGTGATACTAACTCCTCCAACAATAAACAGTCTTTCACCAAAACACAGTTATCTTACAGTAAAAACAATGATACTTCTTCCGTCTTCAGCTCCTCCTCAGTGGCAATCAGGAAGCAAAGGAAAGCAAAAGGGAATGAACTGTGTTCCCAGCTGCCTTTTTATGATTGAGCTGGGAAGCACAGCCAATCAGATTCCACATAGTCCTTAAAGTTACATATACTCTTTAAGAATCCTGGCTTATATATATTGTCAACCCAACATCAGGATGATTACAATACAATACAATAGCAGAGTTGGAAGGGACCCTGTAGGTCTTCTAGTCCAACCCCCTGCGTGGGCAGGAACCTTATACCATTTCAGACAAATGGCTATCTAACATCTTTTTAAAGACTTCCAGGGTTGGGGCATTCACAACTTCTGGAGGCAAGCTGTTCCAGAGGTTAATTGTTCTAACTGTCAGGAAATTTCTCCTTAGTTCTAAGTTGCTTCTCTCCTTGATTAGTTTCCACCCATTGCTTCTTGTCCTGCCCCCAGGTGCCTTGGAGAATAGTTTGACTCCCTCTTCTTTGTGGCACCCTCTGAGATATCAGAACACTGCTATCATGTCTCCCCTGGTCCTTCTCTTCATCAAACTAGACATACCCAGCTCCTGCAACCGTTCTTCATATGTTTTAGATTATCCTAACAATATATTACAACAATTTTTGAGTCAAGTTACCTATCATCTGCTAATTTAAAGAATGCATAAAAGATCCGGGACAAATTATTCCTGTGGAATTGAAATTTTCACAATGTTCACACCAGTTTTATTTGCAAAGCTGAGTCCATTGTAGTCTTCTTCCCTGCAGTCCTTGTGTTCATGGGATTGTGATTTCTTTTTTTTCTTTTTGTATATTTTTTATTTTATTTTTAAATATTTATCAACATCAATACATGAACAGTGTGGCATCTGGGTATCATTCATTTTGATACAAACAACAATAATAAAATTAATAATACTATTAGTAGTAGTAATATAAAGAAATAAATATTTATTTAAACAAAATATTTTTTGTAATCTTAATGTTTATTTATTTATTTATTTTTATTATTAAATTTGTATTGTTGCCTCTCAGCCCGTGGCAACTCAAGGCAGCTTACTGAATATAAAAACCACATTTTAAACAATAAACTAATTTTTTTTAAAATCAAACAAAATTAATATAATAATAAAATCATAATAAAATCATTCCCCACCCTGCCGACAGCAGATCACACAAGCCATTTAATGGGCTCCATCCCATTCTGGCTTCCCAAGGCTCAGTTAATACATATGTTTGTATTAAAATATAATCCTTCATTATTTAGTTGGTCAGAATTTCAGGGTGCCATTCTAATGCCAATCACAATATTATTTGAGCATACATAGTAATACATCTTTCCTCCTGGATGCCCGGCTGTCCATGGAAGATCAAGTGACAGCCGTGGCCAGGAGGGCGTTTTACCAGGTTCGCCTGGTTCGCCAATTGCGCCCCCTATTGGATCGGGACGCCCTTCGCACAGTCACTCATGCGCTCGTGACATCCCGACTGGACTATTGTAACTCTCTCTACATGGGGCTCCCCTTGAGGTGCACCCGAAGGCTTCAGCTAGTCCAGAATGCAGCCGCGCGAGCAATTATGGGAACCGCCAGGTTCACCCATGTAACACCGCTCTTGCGCGAGCTGCACTGGCTACCTGTCGTCTTTCGGATACGCTTCAAGGTGTTAATTATCATCTTTAAAGCGCTCCATGGCTCGGGACCTAGCTACCTGCGGGATCGGATCCTGCCTCATACATCCTCACGGCCGATTCGCTCCCACAGAGAGGGACTTCTCTGGGTGCCGTCCACTAGACACTGTCAGCGGGCGACACCCAGGGGAAGGGCTATCTCTGTGGCGGGCCCGGCTCTCTGGAATGACCTTCCCCCCGATATTAGGACGACCACGGACCTCCGCTCCTTCCGTCTTAAATTAAAAACTCATCTTTTCTGTCTGGCCGGCCTAGGATAGTCTCTCTGTCTTTGGGGTTTTACTGGGTAGTTTTAGTATAGTTTAGTTTTAATGGGAAATTTTAGCGCAGGTTAGGTTTAATTTGTTTTAAGAAATGTTTGTATGTATTCATTGTTTTTATTCTACCTGTGCACCGCCCCGAGTCCCCATGGGGAGAGGGAGCGGTTTATAAGTATTAAAATTATTATTATTATTATTATTATTATTATTATTATTATTATTATTATTATTATCTTTCAAGCTCTAGTCTTTCCATCTGTTTAGTGCTTTTACTCTATTATATAAAAATGTGCATAGTGATATTTCTATTCTACCTATTTTTTATTTCTACCTCTATTCAAGCTTCTAGTCAGGCCACCATTGCTAGTCCCAACACCATATTATTTAAACATACATAATACCATCTTTCAACCTCTAATCTTTCGGTCTAGCTATTGCTTTTATTCCATTATATAAAAATGTGTATTCTTATTTCTACCTCTATTCTAGCTTTTAGTCAAGCCACCATTATATTAAAAAGCATTTTCTTTCTATCCATCATCTCCTGCCTGTTTTAATACTTCAATTCTTATTCATTTTTTGGCTTGCCTCCCATATTCTTTTGTGATTTCAGGGATGTTCCCTGCCATCTTCCACAATAAAACTCGATGGGGAAGCCAGCAAGAAATTGGAAATCACTCTTGTTCTCACTGCTTTGTTAGCCATCCATGATCATTCTGTTTATCACTTTAGATAAATAAATATTGATTATTATTTAAGTGTGTTGGCCACTACAATTATTTTTCTACATACAATCTACAATTATGAAATAGACTTTTCTTGGATGATAACAGGACTATCCAGCATTGGGGTAAAAAAGTATGGTCAGTCTAAAATGTAATGATATTGTAATTGTGTTCACCAAACAGCATTCCTTTTTTCTCAATGGATGATTCAACAGATCAAATTCTGTCTAATGGGACATAGAAATAACATTGATGAACAGGAGGAAGAGCTGCAACCAGGGTAAAGGACAATTTTTTAAAAAAAATCTGGGGCAGAAATGTAATTTGAATAAACATTCTCATGAAGTTAAAAGAAGAGGAGCAGGAAATACGTTCAGACTGACAAGATTCTGTTACTTTAACCTTATAATAAAGTAGTGTTAATATTTATATCTCTGATATCCTAATCTGATCTATCTTGAAGGGCTGACAATCTGAGGAAATATCACAGCAGTCACATATTCCCATATTAGTTTTGAAACATGTCTATGATTCTTGAAGGTGGTTCATAGTTAGATAAATAGGGTTGTACATGCATTCCATAGATGGAAGGACATGTACCATTCATTCCCCCCACCATCCAATCACAACTGATGAAGCTTCTTGGATCAGAAGCAAAACATCGTCTTCTTCCTCAAGAAAAAGCAGTCCAGTTATCTTTTCAAAAAGCACCCTTGGAACAGTTATGATCTGGATGACCGTGAATCTCCATAGACATACTTCTTCATAGTTCTACCCTTGGAGGGGCATTGTTAGCATAAAGGAGAAAAGAATGCCTTCCATAATTTGATTACTTCATCAGTGTCTTAGCAGAATGGCCTGGGACCAGGGGTGGGATTCAGCTGGCTCAGACCGGTTTGGGTGAACCGGTAGCTCCAACGATCAGCTAGGGAGCGAATTGGTTCGCTCTGACGATCAGTTAGGCCTGCCTGCCCGCCCCTGCACTTTACTTATCTATATCCTCTCAGCTGATTCGCGCAACAGAGCAGATTGCCATACCTCAGCTGTGTTACTCCTCAGAAGTAACATGGAAGGTAAGTTTTGTTAAAACTGGGCACGTGCACGGCGTGAGCGTAAGGCGCGGGTGCATGTGGAGTGTGCACGCGCAAAGGAAGCACACAGTCACCAAACTGGTTGTTAAACCAGCAGGATCCCACCACTGCATGGTTCTCCCAACTATGGGAGAAGCAAGTTTGGCTGTGTGAACTTCTGTGGTGAAAGTTCTAGCCACCGATATACATTTCAAGGGAGAGCTACATTATTCAAGCTAGAGCATAGTTTGATGCTTTATTACCTTGAAAGTTCTGTTTCCTTTCAAACCGTCTTGCCATGCTTTGTTTTGAAAAAGTACAGGCCATCTTAAGATTGTCTCATCAAAACATTACTTCATTTTAATCAGAAAACAAACAAATGTGGAATGCCTCAAAACTTGAAAACTGAAGCTTTGCAGACATGACAGGATTATTTCTGTTTACATTTTTCCATTCCTACATAGGAGAGAAGTATGAACACATACAATCCTATAAAGGAGAAGTACTGGACCTTTTTCCCCCAAAAACTTTCTGATGCTCTATTTTTCCAAAAGGATCTGCTGCTGTTGGTTTTGGCACATTGGTGTCTGTGGAGATTCTCAGTAATCCGGATAATAGTTGTCTCAAAGGTGCTTTTTTTCTTCAAAAGGCAACCAGATTGTTTTTTTTCCGTGAGGAAAAAGATGAAAACATTTCACTTCTCATCCAAGAAGCTTCATAAGTTTTGATGGCAGGAGGATGGAAGGATAGGTACAGACAGTTGAGAGTGGATGGAGGGGGGATGGAAGGATAGATTCTGATAGGATAATAAAGGGGGATGGAAGGTTTTGGATGGAAGGATGACTGCAAAGAAATACAATCCTTCCATTTCACACACACCCTATCCCAGTGATGGCTAACCTTTTTTGGCTCGCGTGCCAAAAGCGGGAGGAGTGCAGGGGGCATGCCACACCCATAATGCTATGTGCGCGACCCCCTACTTTTGGCACGCTTTTTTCACCCTCCCCAGGCTCCAGAGACTTTCTAGGAGCCTGGGAAGGGTGAAAACAGCCTTCCCCCACCTCCAGAGGCTTCAGGAGCTTCCCTGAAGCCTCCAGAGGGTGAAAAATGACCTCAAAAGAAGGCCTAAATCAGCTGGCCAGAGCACACATACGCGCTGGAGCTGACAGGGCAATGCCTCGCGTGCCCTAAGAAATGGCTTCGCGTGCCACCTGTGGCACCCGTGTCATAGGTTCGCCATCACTGCCCTATCCTATCAAAACCTATCCTTTCATCCCCCCCCCACCATCCACTCTCAACTGTCAGTATCTATCCTTCCATCTTCCCACCATCAGAACTGATGAAGCTTCTTAGATGAGAAGCGAAACATTTTCTTCTTCTTCCTTAAGGAAAAGAATCACCAATAATAATGGTCCATTTACTTTTGACTGATTCAGACAACCTACACTCAAGTCATTACATGGCTGACATCAAAAACATTTCTGCCCTCCTTCTATTATAATGATTCAGGTGGCATCTATAAAGTACACTTCCAGCTCTTCAGAATTCAATACATGTAATATGATAAAACAAGCATTTGCAGATTTATAGAACTCTGCTTCACCTAATGGAAATTACCTATCACTTTACTTAATCAATTGCTAGGTAACATTAAAGTGTATTTAATAATATGAAACATAGTTATGCTGTGATCATATACAAGCAGAGGACAACAGAAATCTTATTAGATTAACATTTCCTCATTTTTTTTTTGACCAGGTAACTTTCCTTAGTAGACAGCGAAGTATTGCAGTGATTTTATCAGTTAAATTAACAGACATTTAATTCGGGGGGGGGGGGTGCTTTAGTGCAGGCATGAGATTATGAAACAATTGAAACATTGCACAATCTTCAGAGCCAGTGTATTAAATGTAATAGGTTTATGGGCACTACAGCCTCATGGAATAATCTCCATGTTTTGAAATTTTCCTATTGTGGCAAAGAGGATACATACCATTGTTGTTCTTGCATTAAAAGCACCTATTATGATAATAGTATCTAGTGGGAATTTGTCCTCTAGAGCATCCATTGTATTTTTTTTTAGTGTAGCTCAGAAATTCTAAATTTGAAATGTAACACCTCTGGGAGCCATATAATCATTTAATAATATTAAAAGATAAATGTAAAGATTCCCTTTGCACATATATGCTAGTCGTTCCCAACTCTAGAAGGAGGTGTTGATCTCCGTTTCAAAGCCAAAGAGCCAGCGCTGTCCAAAGATGTCTCCATGGTCATGTGGCTGGCATGACTAAATGCCAAAGACGCACGGAACGCTGCTACCTTCCCACGAAAGGTGGTCCCTATTTTTCTATTTGCCTTTTTACATGCTTTTGAACTGCTGGGTTGGCAGAAGCTGGGACAAGTAACAGGAGCTCACTCTGTTATACGGCACTAGGGATTCGAATCGCCGAACTGCCAAGCTTTCTGATCGTCAAGCTCAGTGTCTTAGCCACTGAGCCACCGCATCCCTATAATTGGGGCAATCTTATTTGTTTTCCTAAATATCTCTATACGAAAAGAGGAATTACAGTCCAGGTTTATTTGCACTGCCTCCAGATACCACTTCACATTTAACAAGATAGCCAAGTCCTCCCAAAAGAAGGCCCATAGAATGTAATTTCCTTTCTGGAATAACCCAGGATCTAAAACCAGATAAATAATTTGTATTGGTTTTCACAGAATCCACGTTTCTAACAAATATACTAAGTTGGATAATTTTAGCAACTCTAGGGAATCCGTGTCAGTCGTTTGAACATTCCATCCTATTAAATTCCAAATCAAGATGAATGAATTATTTACAGATGCTGGACTTAATTGACATGCTCAGTCCTTATTGCTGTTTACAAAACCAGAATGACACAACTCATTTATAGCTTGCGCCCTTATTAGCATCATTTTGAGTAGGTAGCTGATGGGTAGGTTTGTTTTTATTTAGTCTTTGACTACCTGGACTGGAAGCTAAAACATACGATGAACTGTTGCAGGAACTGGGCATGGTTGGTCTACTGAAGAGAGGGGCTGGAGGTAACATATATAGCAGTGCTCCAATATTTGAGGGGCTGCCACAGAGAGGAAAGGGTCAAGCTATTGTCTAAAGTACTTGAAGGCCATACAAGGAATAACAGATGGAAACTGATCAAGGAAAGATTCAACGTGGAAATAAGGAGAAATTTCCTGACAGGTAGAGCAACCAACCAATGGAACAGCTTGCCTTCAGAAGTTGTGGGAGCTTTATCATTGGAAGCTTTCAAGGAGAGACTGGACTGCCATCTGTCAGAAATGGTGTAGGATCTGCTTGGGTAGGGGATTGGACTAGATGACCTACAAGGTCTCTTCCAATTCTGTATCTACCTTTAATTTCATGTATTGGGGAAGAATCAGCCATTGGATCTGGGCATGGTGTTGTTTCATTTGAGATATTTAGTGTTACCCCTTTTGTTTGCTTATTAATTCCAAAGGACAAGTTTGGATCTTCTCCCTGATGGATATCATTGGATCTTGAAAAATTAAATGCAAATGAATGTAACGGCGCCGGATCTCTATGGCAAGGGGATCAGATGATTTCCTGTCCTTTGGAAAACAACGTACATTGTTTTCTTAAAAGAGGAATCTGAATCTATTTCTCTGTTGAGATTGTAAAGTCTTATATTATCTTCTTGAAGAGGAAGTTCATTAAATTTTTGGCTGCTTTGTTCCATATTGCAGGACATTTTACTTTCATTTTCCTTCCCTTCTTTTACATTTGTCACTGTCTTGTCTCCTTTTCAGATTGTTTAAGGTTAGGAGGGAAAATGAAGTTATAGATAGTGACCTTTCCTATTTTTTAACCAACTCTTCTCTAAATCAGGAAAAAAATAACTATGATACAGTTTTGCTTCATAAGAAGCAAGTTGTTAAAAGTATTTCTTAGCTCAATTCCTTCAGGTAAGAAATTCCTGTCTACTTTTGGATTGTATAAATTACATCTATCTAGAGGGGTTACAGAAATACTCTTAAAATATCTAATTACTCCAAGCCCTGAAGGAGGTATTTAAATTCATAAACCATGTGTGCATTATTATTAAGTTACCAGAGCTCTTGCAGTCGCACCATTATAATACAAGCTTTTCACTTTTAAAATATCATGTGAAAGAAGGCTAAATGGGGTGAAAGTTTGACAAAGATCCACAAAATGCTATCTTTGTTCCATCTATGAGAGGAAATTGACAAATGCCAGCCTAATATTTGTTAGGGTTTGTTGCAAGTAGCACCTTCTGCATGGAACTTTTCTCTTAATCCTCAAAAGAATAGAGTTTGCTGAGCTATTTGCTAGATGATTTTGTTCAACAATAATGTCTCAACAGCTACTGGACGTTGCTGGATTAGAAGACCTGCATTGGTCATTTCAATCTTGTCAGAGGCCTTACTTCCTTCATTGGGTACTTTATTTGCTTCCACCTTTTCTTGGGTGGCTTTTTGGTTGCTCTGTTGTTTCTTTTGGCAGCTATTCCAAAAAGTTTAAATAGATTACTGTACTTCCGTTTAGAAGCCCAATTGGCAATAGCAATGCTCTTCCAGTTCTTACTTTCCCATTCTTGATTTTGCGCTTCTGCTTTCTTTTTCCTTTTCTTTTTTCTTCTCTTGGTTTTTTCCTGGGGCTTTATTTTGTTTTCTCTCTTCTTGTTTGTAAAATGAGTCTGGGTTTGGGAACGAATACGCATTAGTGAATTATCATCAAATGCGGTGTTTTTCTGTGATCCAACCTTATTTGAGACTAATTTAATAAGGGACAGCAGCAGATCATTTGAAGTAGATAGAAATTCCTTCAGAAGTAATAAATCAGATGACCACTCCATGATAAATTCGTTAAAAGCCTCATGTTGTTCTCCTAAGGCTTCTGTAATCTTTTGCAAACAGAAATCCCCTGAATCCCTCAAACAATTTACTGCATTTGCCAATAAGGAGTCCCAACCCATGTGGCTTGAAGTGGTTCAAGTTGCCTTAGTAAGGAACTCTGTTGTTACAGATTGGGTTCTTAATATACATGGTGGCACCATAAGTATGATATTGTCGGACTTCCTTCCGGTTGGCTGGAGGCGACGGTCGGGTCTTGTACTCGTCCACCGCTTGGTTGCTTCTGCGGCCCCCCCGGGGGCAGGGGGCTCTTGTAAAGAGCCCCCGCTGTACGGGTGGCTTGCGGGGAATCCCCCCATCCCGACGGCGGTCGGGGGGGTGGCCCCCGCTTCGACCTAGGCGCAGAAGAACGAGTCGCAGGGGGGTCGTCCCCTTCGCCGATGGAGAGCCGGAACAGCTATCTTGTTTAAAGAAGGACTGAAACGCCGGGGTTGAAGGCAACACCGAGGCTCCTGGCTGCAAAGTGGATCGTGAGTGATTTTGCTTTAATGCTCTCAACTTTAAGTTTGAAAGAAGAAGGAGGGGGGAGTTTGTGAAAAATACCCTTGGAAAGGAAAAAAAGCGGCATTTAGAAATGCTCCCCAGGCTTGGGGAGGCAGAGGAATCAACATCCGATTTTTTTTAAACCATAGTGAAAGTCTTTCCTTTACAATCTCTGGATACTTTGTATTGAAGTCTGGCAACAACTGAAATGATTTTCACTAACTCTCGGCGGCTTCCAGGAAGGCGGGGGAAGATGGCGTTCCTTTGGTCTCAGGAGACATACTTTTCTTGGAAAATTGCTGACACTCCCTTGTGTTCGGGACTGTTCTTCTCTTTTTATTAATGGATGAACATAATTGATTAATTGGACCTTTCCCTGATGTGCCTTCTTTGTTTTTGTTTTTATCTGATTGCCTTTAAGAACTTGTTTTCTCTCTGGATTATAACCAAACGGAATTTTGAATTTGGACATTGGCTTTTGCTCTCTCCTTGCCTCATGGACTGCCTCTCCAACAGATCCATATTAGTGACAAGGACTTAAAACTTTCATTATGGCTTCAAAAAAGAAGCTACATCAACCTAAGATTACTTCAATGTTACCCAAAGAAACAGAGGTGGAAGCTACACAGTTATCAGCAATAGAGGAAACTCTACAAAACATTATGAAAGAAATTAAAGAAATCTGGAAAGACAATGTCAGTTCAAAATTAGAACTTTTGGAGACACAGAAAGCACTAATGGAAAATAAACAAAGAATTGATGGACTGGAGGGGGGGATGGGTGGGATAAGGGAAGAGCTAAAAAATTCTCACAATGAAATAGTGGATTTGGCTGGTCATATGTCTAGGATGGATTTTGAAAGGATGTCTTACTTTTTAAGATTTCAGAACGTTCCTGAATCAAGCACTGAGGATTTGAAAGATTTAATGTGTACGATATTAGCAGATTATACAAAAAAGAGTAAAGAAGATATTTGGGGGGACATCGATCTGATTTATAGAATTAATTCAGCATATGCCAGGATAAATGAAGTACCCAGAGAGATACATATAAAATTTGTAAGAAGGTCAACAAGGGAGGGGATCCTGAGAGCACAGAGAGACGGTCCTTTAATTTATCAACAGAATGAGATTTCAATCTTGAAACAGATCCAGAAAAAGATTAGAGAGATAAGGAGGAAATATTCCTTCTTATCAAAAAGATTATTCAAAAAGGGGGTGTGGTTCAAGTGGGTGATGCCCGAGGGAATGTTGGTGTTCTGGGAGGGGGGAAGAGTAAGAATTAAAACAATTGCAGAGGCGGAAGCCTTTCTTAAAAAACACTCTTCAATCCTGGAGGACGAAAATGGGGGAGCGGAGGGGGCCACGGCTCCGCCCACTGGAGGTCAGGGACAGGAAGATACAATTGCCAAAAGACTTAGATCTCACAAGTGACTTTATTTCTGTATAGTACAACTCTTATTTGGATGTTTACAAATGATTGATTGCATAGATTTTAAAATGAAATATTTGTATCTCTTTCCACTTTGTAGAAACAATGAAAAATTTATTGTATTATCTATTTTTTTTTATGAAGCCTCGGAGGGGGCCGACACCTCCGACATAGAGGTTCTCAAAATGTCTTTGTAATTCCTTATATTCCCTTATCCTATTTTTATAAAATTTGTAAAACCCAATAAAACTTTTTCAAAAGTAAAGTAAGTATGATATTGTCCCTGTGTTTTCCATAGTCTTAGAGTTTAACTTCTCTCAACAATAGCTATTTCTTCAACAATATTTGGAGTGTCAGAAGTCCTCTAATCTAGGATGTTGGTAATATTTGTCCAGGAGTAATAAGGACCTAAAAACCATTCCTGTAGCTATGTTGTTTTTGTTTCCATTTTCTTTTGAGTCGCTATCCTAGTCACCAGACTTTATTAAGATTACAACCCTGTAGCAAAAGATGGTAATCTTGACCGTTATTGAGATTTAATGTACACATCAATATTTTCAAGCAATGGACATAACCTCTTTTGTTTAAAGCCATCTCTAGTGATGGCCATTGTTTTAGCATCTGAGCCTTTCCTTCATCAGTTTTGTTTGTACCTACAGAAATACCTACAGAAACTCTACAAAGAGAGGGCTGTTACTTTAAAAATTCAGATTGAAATTGCAGAGTCTCTCTTTGTAAGTTTAGAATAGAATAGAATAGAATAGAATAGAATAGAATAGAATAGAATAGAATAGAATAGCAGAATTGGGAGGGACCTTGGAGGTCTTCTAGTCCAACCTTTGGCAGAAAAACCTATACATTTCAGACAAATATTATCCAATCTCTCCTTAAAAACTTCCAGTGCTGGAGCATTTACAACTTCTGGATGTAAATTGTTCCACTGCGGCAGTGGTGGGTTTCTGCAGGCTCGCACCTACTTGCGAGAGCCGGTTGGTGAAATTTAGAGAACCGGTGAGAGGGGGTTCCACCGGCGTACCTGGAAGTAAATCTGGCCCGCCGCTGCCAGTGATCCAACGGGAAGGAAAGGAAAGGAAAGGAAAGGAAAGGAAAGGAAAGGAAGGAAGAAAGAAAGAAAGAAAGAAAGAAAGAAAGAAAGAAAGAAAGAAAGAAAGAAAGAAAGAAAGAAAGAAAGAAAGAAAGAAAGAAAGAAAGAAAGAAAGAAAGAAAGAAAGAATTTATCATCACAATTGAGTCCAAAATTTTGGTTGCTAAGCAAGAGCATTGTTAAATGAGTTTCACCACATTTTAAAAGGTGGCCACTCCCACCCTGTCACATGACTGCCAAGCGATGCCCACAAAATAGGCCACACCTACAGTAGGTTCTAAAAAATTTGAAACCCACCACTGCACTGCGGCTGTATAAATAGCTGTCAGACAGAGATTTGAGTTGAGTTGTAGTTAACTATTGTTAATATAATAAGAGTTGCAACAGCATGGTCTCCAGACTCTTCATTTTGGTTCGCCGCCCTGGGTCCTAACAACGAGAAGGGCGGGGTATAAATTTAATAAAATAAATAAATAAATAAATAAATAAATAAATAAGAATATAAAAGATTAATTGTTCTAACTGTCAGGAAATTTCTCCTTAGTTCTAGGTTGCTTTTCTCCTTGATTTTTCCACCCTTCAACAGAGGCCGCGGGAAGCCCCTTTACAGGGCAGAGCAATTTGGAGAGTATCTGCAGAATAAAATCGCTCAGATTTGGAGCGAGTTGCCCCCCACAGATAGTAGTCTAGAGGGATTATCCGATGCAGGCCTTGAGACAATTTCATGGGAGGATTTTGACTTTGTTACTGCCGATGATATGGACAGGTTGTCGAGGAGACTCAAGGCCACCACATGTTTATTGGACCCGTGTCCCTCCTGGCCTGTAGTGGCATCCTGGGAGGTTACACGAGGCTGGCTCCAGGATATAGTGAACGCTTCTTTGAAAGAGGCGGTGGTGAGACCCCTCCTCAAGAAGCCTTCCCTGAACCCAGCATTATTGGTAAATTACCGTCCGGTCTCCAACCTCCACTTTTTAGCGAAGGTTGTAGAGAGTATGGTGGCACAGCAGTTTCGCCCTGGGTCCTAACAAGGAGAAGGGCGGGGTATAAATTTAATAAAATAAATAAATAAATAAATAAATAAGAATATAAAAGATTAATTGTTCTAACTGTCAGGAAATTTCTCCTTAGTTCTAGGTTGCTTTTCTCCTTGATTTTTCCACCCATTGTTTCTTGTCTTACCCTGAGGTGCTTTGGAGAATAGCTTGACTCCCTCTTCTTTGTGGCAGCCCCTGAGATATTGAAACACTGCTATCATGTCTCCCCTAGTCCTTCTGTTCATCAAACTAGTTTGATGTAACTAATTAGTAGCTTAGATAGCAAAGTTCGTTATGTACAATTGTAATCTTCAACAGAGTTTTATAGGCCACGCATTGTTGTATAGGCTTCAAGAATGTTGTAAACTAGGCTTATTCCAGGAGTTTCAGATCATTTACAAGGCCTTCTATTTCTTTTATTCTGTCATCCCTTTGAGCAACTTAAGATAAAGTTTCATAAATAATTAGCTTTAGCGATTATGCTCTGAGAGGGGGTAGACATAATAAAATTTAAGACTCAAAAGCTCACATAAACTCTGACTGACTCATTCTCCACATCTCTTGGGAGTCCCTCGAGTCTGATAAATCATCTGATAAATAAGTATGTAAAATATCTCCACCCGAAACCATATGTTGCCTTTGTGGATTTTGGGGCAGCTTTTTGATTCAACTGATAGAAACAAACTACGGATTAATCTAAATCAGCTGAATTTGGGTAGAAGATTATTTGTTTTGATCATGGCTTTACATACCAATAATCAAATGCACATTAGGTTCACCCCAGCAAGACAACTGATAGACGATATCAAGACTTTTAAAGAGGTATGGATATGTGCTTTCACATTTGCTATTTATTAATGATATTTTTTCCAACCTTGAATAGAGATTTTCTTTTTCCAGTTAAAGCAAGAAATAGGAAATTGTCAGTATTACTTTATGCAGGTAACTTACTGCTTATTTCCCATTTTCAGATAGGCTTGAGCAGATCGTTAAGAGCCTTGGGTAGATTTAGATTTAGATTTAGATTTTATTCGATTTGTATCCCGCCCTTCTCCAAAAGGACCCAGGGTGGCGCACAGGAATTTAAAATAACATACAAAGTAATACAAAATACAAAAATTTAAAAACCTATTAAATATCAAAACCTGCGCTAAAACCAATTAAAATCCCCCATTTTAAAACTATCTAATACTCGTCACAGCGGAGGCTATGTTAGGCCGGCTTGATGAAACAGGTGTGTTTTTAAACACTGGCGGAAGAGGCGGAGGTCGGTGATGGTACGGAGTTCAGGGGGTAGCTATTACTCCTTAAATTGTCTAACTTTGATTCTGGAAAAATCAACGGTAGTGGTAAGGAGAATTGGGGAGTGTAACAGAAACTTGGCATCCTTTCTAATGCTTTTACTCTCAGACCCAAAAAATAAAATCTGGCAAAGCTTTGGCAGGAATAATAAAGTTCTGGCATACAAATTGTAGTCAACTAATTTCTCCAATCCTAATTCTTCTAAAAACTACACTAGTTCTTTATTTTCCATATGCAGTATTGTTATGGGGAATTTCTACCCCTCGTGGTGTCGAATTATTTCAGAAGAAATCCCTCAAAAAGATTTTAGGTGTAGCTCAGGGGTGGGCAAACTTTGCAACTTTAAGTCTGAAGGACTTCAGCTCCCAGACTTCTCCAGCCATGAATTCTGGGAGCTGAAGTCCTTCAGACTTAAAGTTGCAAAGTTTGCCCGCCCCTGGTGTAGCTAATGGTAGTCCTATTCCAAGGCTGTCATATTTGCGGCCTGCAGGCCAGATGCATCACATCCTGACCACGCCCATGCCTGTTTTAATGAAGGGGGGGGAGTCGCAATATGTCACATGACAATGCCATGATGATGTGAATTTGACACCCCTATCTTATTCCCTTTCTCTAAACAAAAGCTGGTAGATACCCAATTAAAGCTAGAATAATTGTAAGAACATTTAATTATTGGGCTAGACACTCTCACTATCCGATCCTCAACTTGGCAAGTGGGACAAATGAATTTCTCCACTTCCTCTTGCTCCAGTTGGTTTACATTTTTATCCAATCACAGGCATACCTTTGGGTTTTTTCCCCCAGAATTCTTTTTAGATTCAGATAATGCAAACAATAAGCTATTATCTAAAAACAGAATGCTAAATGTCTATGCCCAATGAAATTTGATCAAATTATCACAAAATAAAATTGCCCTTTTGTACACTCATAATAAAACCAAAATTGAATGCAGATATTATCTGAGATGTGTTGTAGTGCCATTCCTCTAAGGCAGGGGTCTCCAACCTTTGCAACTTTAAGTTGGCTGGAGAAGTCTGGGAGCTGAAGTCCTTCAGACTTATAGTTGCAAAGGTTGGAGACCCCTGCTCTAAGGGGTCTAGGCCAACTTGCCATGGCCATCTCACTGCAGAACAAGAGTTAACACTGATATCAAAGCAGTGGTGGGTTTCTGCAGGCTCGCACCTACTCGCGAGAGCCGGTTGGTGAAATTTAGAGAACCGGTGAGAGGGGGTTCCACTGGCGTACCTGGAAGTAAATCTGGCCCGCCGCTGCCAGTGACCCAACGGGAAGGAAAGGAAAGGAAGGAAGAAAGGAAAGGAAGAAAGGAAGGAAGGAAGAAAGAAAGAAAGAAAGAAAGAAAGAAAGAAAGAAAGAAAGAAAGAAAGAAAGAAAGAATTTATCATCACAATTGAGTCCAAAGGTTTGGTTGCTAAGCAAGAGCGTTGTTAAATGAGTTTCACCACATTTTAAAAGGTGGCCACTCCCACCCTGTCACATGACTGCCAAGCCACGCCCACAAAATAGGCCACACCTACAGAGTAGGTTCTAAAAAAATGTGAAACCCACCCCTGTATCAAAGAAATGGTGGAAAAAAATAATTAAAGAAAAGATGCAAAGGAAGGGACAAAATGAAATGTGAACAACAAAGATTAAAATGTTTTTGAAATTATTTTAAACACTTACATTGAATTGTTGAATTGTCCCACACTGAGTTGGCCCACGCTGAGTTGGCCATGGCAAGTTGGCTGTGGCAAGATGTCCCCTTCTGCTTTCTACGGAGCACATGCAACATTATGGTTCCAGCAAATGGCTGGAACAACTAGAGAAGTCCAATTTCTCAATATCCCAAATAATATGTGCTTCTGCCCTTGTTCTAAGGAAATTATAAAAGATTTTATCCATTATTTATTGTACTGTCCTACTTCCACTTTAGCATATGGAAAATTTCTGGAACCCCTGTTGATAAAGAAAATCATTTTGGCCTGATTCATATAAAATTGAGTATCTAGGGAATATTCAAGGAGATACTGCTGTAGTAATTAGCGAGCTTTGCACTGGCTGCTGCGAAACAGAGGAAATATTTTGTCACAATCTAATGTTTTCTAATGCTATATTTGCTGAAAGCACAATGCTTCAATATTTTTACTGTTTTTTTGTACACTTTGATATATATTTTCTAATGCCATTTTGTTCCACTTTTGTGCAGGTTTCTCTTTTTTATGACTGACAGTCAATAAATAAATTGATTGACTGATAGTAGACCCCGGCAGTAGTGGGTTCCTACCGGTTTGGACCAGTTCAGCCAAACCAGTAGTGATTTGATGGCCTGAGTCTCTGGAACCAACAGGGACCCAGGCCTGTCCCACCCCCAAACCGGTTCTCCGGGTGGCGCTATAGGCGGCACCATCTTGCTTTTTGCTTCTACACATGCACAGAACAATTTTTATTGTACTGCGCATGTCCATGTGGCGCATTCATGAGCAAACTGGCAGTATTCACTGCCGGAACCCATCCCTGGACAACAGGTATGCTGTAAAGAGATATCTCAATTTCAGAAAAAGATCTTGTCTTCTGAAAAATTTTTTGGAAGAAATGCTTCTGAAATTTGAAGAGAAAATACAACCAGAAAAAGAGCAGTGTGGGGTGGGGGAAATAAATGAGCAAAAAGAAAGTAGAGATTTATTTATTTATTTATTTATTTATTTTATTTATTTAATTTGTATACCGCCCTCTCTCCCGTAGGGACTCAGGGTGGTGCACAGGGATAATAAAAGGTATATCTAAATACAATGGATAAATTTAAAATTAAAATTAAATTAAGTAAACTTAAACTTGAATTAAAATAAATAATTAAGAAACCCTATTAAATGATGATAAAAACAAACTATGCCAGGCCGGCCGCATGAATAAAGTAAGTTTTCAATGCTCGGCGGAAGAGGCGAAGGTCCGTGGTAGTGCGAAGGTCGGGGGGCAGGTCGTTCCAGAGGGCTGGGCTCGCTACAGAGAATGCCCTTCCCCTGGGAGCCGCCAGTCGGCATTGTCCAGCAGATGGCACCCTGAGGAGGCCCTCCCCCTGGGAGCGGACAGGTCTGATGGGGTTATGTGGGAGGAGGCGGTTCTGCAAGTAACCAGGACCCATGCCATGGAGTGCTTTGAAGATGGTTACCAAAACCTTGAAGCGCACCCGGAAAGCCACAGGCAGCCAGTGCAGCTCGCGCAAGAGAGGTGTTATGTGGGAGTGTCTTGGTGCTCCCAAGATCCCCCGCGCGGCCGCATTCTGCACTATATACCAACCCTATGATTCTATAATTTGATTTTCTGCAACATATTTTTAAATCTCCTGTTTAGCTTGACCATTTTTTTGATTTCCTGTTCTGGGTTATTTGGAGAAGTGAAACACTACGCTGAGTAACTTAAAGCCTATGATTAGGAACTTAAAAATGTGTTTCTCAGTTAAAACGCTGACAAAGCAAAATAAGAAAACTGACTACCGACAGCTGAAAGCAAAAATATCCGCAAGAAGATAATTCGACTTTTCCGGGTCCAAACCCTGAACTCACTTATGTTATCAATAATTTGGACCTAATCTTATTGAAAGTGGGATAGTGGAGGGCATAGTGCATAATGTTCTCCACCTGACTGGCACCACAACGACAGTGATTCTATTCAATAGGGCCATTACAAAAACTCTCCTTAAGGTGTGCCAAAGGAATGTAAATGTTTTTTCTTATTGGGGTGATGTTAACAATAATCAGATACTGGGAGTGGCTTTTATGGTTTTTACAGTGGTGAAAACAGGAAGAAACGGTTGATGTCTGTACTCTGGTAGCATATTCATTGATGCCTCTTTTAAAATAATCTATAATATGTGTTACATCCCTATAACAGTTATAATGGTTTCCACCAAGGTCCTCTGTTCAGGCAGGAACAGAGGTTTAATCTGATTGGCTGACAGTCTGACAGCTCCCTATAAAAGGGCTGCTGTCAGACAGAACCTTGCTGTTTGTACATAGTTGATCTGTGCTAATAAAGAGCTGTTGCTTCTAAGACCTAGTCCAGTGATGGCTAACCTTTTTTGGCTCGCGTGGCAAAAGTGGGGGGAGCACAGGGAGGTCATGTGTCGGCGTGCCACACCCATAATGCTATGTGCACGACCCCCTGCTTTTGGCCTGCTTTTTTCGCCCTCCACAGGCTCCAGAGGTTTTCTAGGAGTCCACAAGTCTTAAAGTTGCCAAGTTTGGGAACCTCTGATTTAGAGGTTAGTTGCTGAACGTGTAAGAATGGTGGGTGGAGTAAAGCATGTCCGAGAATAAATGGAATGCTTAGCAAACGATTAGAAAATGAACAGAGACTAAGAAAAGGATCTGTGATGTCCCCTTACTTGCGTAATATATTTATGGCTAAATATCAGTTGTGGGTTTGAACATTTTTTAGAACCTCTTCTGTAGGTGTGGCCTGTTTTGTGGGAATGGCTTGCCGGCCATGTGACCAGGTGGGAGTGGCTTGCCAGCCATGTGACCGGGTGGGAGTGGCTTGGCAGTCATGTGACTGGGTGGGTGTGGCCAACTTGTAAAATGTGGTGAAACTCACTTAACGCTCTTGCTTAGCAACCAAAATGTTGGCTCAGAAACTCTGGCATTTGAAGCATGCAAGTCTTAAAGCTGTCAGGTTACAAGACCCTTGCACCCCTAACCCTTTAGAGAGAAAAAAACCCAGGGGTGTTCAAACTTGACAGCTTTAAGACTTGTGGATTTCAAGTCCCAGAATTCCTCCTCTCGCTCTTCATCTTGATGATGTGCGGGCGGACGGGGGGAGGGAGCTGGAACCAGTTTTAAATGGCACTGTAGATTTGTGGAACCTCTTCTATAGAAGAGGTTAGAACTGGCAGGAACCCACCCCTGATAAATATATAAGAGATACTTGGTGTGGCTTCAAAGATGTGCTAGTTATGGGATATACTACAACTCAATTTATGCTGTTGAAAAGAACAGTCATTATTTTGGAGATATTTCCTTATATAAACAGAGAAACAGAATGACCATGTGCAGGTTAAAAAAATCCATTTGAATGGGAGCATTTTCCAGTTTCCTCATGACTTTCTTTGGGGGCAGCTTGTAAGGAATGTCAAAAAAACTTCCTTTTTTGCTGCCTTCTCTTCCCTCCCTCCGTCCCTCCCTCCCTCCCTCTTTCATTCCTGTCCATCGTCTTTTCCTTCCTTGCTTCCTTCCCTGCCTCCCTCCTCTTCCTTGCTTCCTTCTTTTCCCTCCATTCCTTACTTTTCCCTCCTTTCTTCCTCCTTCCTCTCCTACCTTCCCTTCCAACTACCTTCTATCACATCTATCCTCTGCAGCAACAAAAAACGAATCCATCCCCTCCTCTAAAGTTTGTTTTCCGACAGTTATTGGAAGACTGTTGTCTTATAACTGCCTCAGCCCTCTCTTCTGTAAGGTAAATATACCCAGATCCTTTAATAATTATATAGTGAGGTTTCCAAACACGTTACCATCATGCTAACCATCATCTGAATTGTCTCCTTTTTGAACCATGTTGCCCAGTACTCTTAAGGGGGTCAAGGCAGATATGCAGATCTGATCTAATGTTCTAAATATATGTATATATTTTTGCTCTTGGAAGTGATCGTTGTATTGACAGAATCCATATAAGGGACATATGTTCATTGCATGATTTTAAGTTGGATATATCTATATAAATAAAAATGTAACAAGAATTTGTTCAAAACCGTTAATCTCCGAAAGCACTGCACTGATTGCTTCCAAATTTTCACACAACGTTCCTTTCAATTACGGCACCAATGATAGATAGATATATGTATATATTGTGTAGATGTCACACCTGTGTCAGGTACATGCAACGGAAATGTAAAAAATTGTAAAAAAGGTAGATACGTGGATACAGAGAGAGCAGTGGGCCACAGGTATTATGTCATCCTTTATGATATAAAATACTCTGTCCATAAGATTCGAGGAGAAATACAGTAGGTAGGTAGGTAGGTAGGCAGCTGTAGGGATAGAGAGAGGGAGGGAGAAATGCAGTAGGTAGGTAGGTAGAGGGATAGAGAGAGGGAGAAATATAGTAGGTAGGTAGGTTGGGGGTTGTATGGTGGTTGTGTGTACATGTTTGTGTGTGCAGGTGTAGCTCTACACACAGTTTGGTTGGCCATTTAACCAGACTGGGCCACAGCAACGCGTGGCTGGGAACGGCTAGTTGTAAATATATTGTAAAAATGGCAGCCAAATATCCTTCACTCGGCTATCTTTGGGGCAGAGTGGGGTGGATAATATTTTCATTTCTCTAATAACAATTGCAGGGATTTTAAGCGCTAGATGTGATGGCTGCGACAAAATATGATAACGTGAAAGCACTTCACTATTCATCCAACCATTTCGTTCACCCCTTTTTCAGAATATTCCATACCATTTTTCAACCTTATTTTTTTTCTTTCTGCAGCTGTTTTGGAAGAGGGTGTTACATAAAAGGTTGCTGTAATTTGTCTATCTGGATGGCTGGTTTTATTGCTTCTTTCATCTTGCACATGTCTATACTAGGTCTATCACTTAGGAACATTTCCTATTTATTTATTTAGTATATAGAGAGATTATTCCGTTGCTTAGTTTTGACAACTTTCAAACACATCTGTCCTTGCCTGCCGCAGTCCTTTGCAGACTATCTTGTTAGACATTAAACTCTCTTTATTTACTTATTTTGAGCAAAATTAGTTTGGATGAGGGAGGACAGCTAGGACAGCGGATCTGAAAGAGAAAATTAATCACAACCCATTGACATCCATTAAAAAGCAACCTCTTTTGAAATCCCGATTCAATTACTTGTTCTATAAAGGGTAACTTTCAGTTTGACAAAACCCCAGAGGTTAAATGTGATGAAGCATGCAAGGAAAGAAAGGAAAATGAGAAACCTCATCCTACGCAGACGACAAGATTGTGTAATACAGTATTGTTAATTATTATGACAATATATTTCTTTTGACTTTGTATTTATAACATTAGCATTAGCCTTTTGTTTCTCTCTGTTATACATTGTGTGGGTGTCTCTGATTATTTAAAATACACAGGCAGCTCTACTTTTTTCCCGTTCTGCGAGCAACCATATACTTTGCAGTTGCCAAATCACCGCATCTAATTACAACAGGTGCTGGGGGACCTGACTGTGAATCAGAAATGTGGGTCCATGCTGTGTTTGGCATTGTGATATCTCCTAAAACAGGAGGCTCCAACCTTTGCAACTTTAAGTCTGAAGGACTTCAGCTCCCAGAATTCTGCATAATAGCTACATGCGAGACCGCCTCCTGCCCCATACATCCCTTCGACCGATCCGCTCCCATAGAGAGGGCCTTCTCCGGGTGCCGTCGGCCGGGCAATGCCGGTTGGCGACACCCAGGGGAAGGGCCTTCTCTGTGGCGGGCCCTACCCTCTGGAACGACCTACCCCCGAATTACGCACCATCTTGGACCTCCGCCTTTTCCGCCAGCATCTCAAAACACATCTATTTCAACAAGCCGGCCTAGCATAACCTCCCGATACGGACTTTTATTAGCTGTAAATTTTAATTAGGGGAATTTTAAAATGTTTTAGCACAGGGTTATAGTTTAATAGGTTTTTAATAATCGTATAATAAGACATATTTTAAGATGTATATTTATGTATATATATAGTTTTTTTTATTTCCTGTGCGCCGCCCTGGGTCCTTTTTTAGGAGAATGTGCGGGTTATAAATGTGAAATAAAGAAATAAAGACTTAAAGTTACAAAGGTTGGAGACCCCTGTCCTAAAAGACTGTGGAGAACCAGGTGATCAAGTTTAACGTGGGAGATCTGGATTCATAGCTCTGCAGCATCCTTACCCGTATTACTCTGAAAGTGATAGCAGAACATTTTTTTTTAAAAAAATGATGTAACTCATTGGCAATCATCCCAGGGATTAGTTGTGACAAAAGCAGTTTTCTGTCTTCCAGCAGCCAGACAGCAGAGAAGAGGAAAGTTGTGATATTTATTTATTTATTTATTTATTTATTTATTTATTTATTTATTTATTTATTTATTTATTTATTTTTCAGATTTATATACCGCCCTATTCTCCCTGGTGGGACTCAGGGCGGTGCACAGAAAGAATAAAAACACCCACAGCAAACAATCACAATATAAAATAGAATTAAATAATCAAGTCAGTCTGATAGACTGAGGGAGGGAGGGAAAGGAGGGAGGGAGGGAGTCTGTTATCATACCTTGCAATCAGAAAGCATAATTCAAATAGTTTTTCTGGGATCTGTTTCCTGATTTCTCCCATCTTTCACGAAACTCTAAAATTCTAAAAAGCTCTAAAATTCCAAAAATTCTAAAAAAAAAACCTCCAACTCTAAAAAGCTAAAAATGTATCTCCCCATGCAGGCCCTCAAATATCCAATCAAATACAAAAAAGATGTTTTCAGAACGATTTCAAGTATGGGTTGGAATGCAGATGCAGTTCGTTCTCAGTCGTCTGACCTTGAAGTTGCATCTCCAGCCCCTGAATACTTCCCCCATCCCATCCAGTCTCTCCGGAGTTTATGGCAGACTGGCATCAAACGATAGCAGAGTGCAGGCACAAGGTAGCAGTTCTCACACAGGGGTTGTTCCAGCAGAATATTGTTTATGTTCTTATGTTAAAAGAAGCAACTATTTCATACTAGAGAGTCTCCTGCTTAGGGCTTAATTCACTAGGCTTATTCTTTCTTAGTTTCAGACAAGAAGCTACAATCATATTCTATATTCACATATTATGTGCATTCCAACGTCCAGATTGTTTCATTTGAGTACTATGTTTTTTTTCCCCTTTCAGCAAACCACAAGATAATCTGAATGGTTTTAAATGAACAATTGTTCCTTTTCCTAATTACTAGTCCATTATGAAATCTGATGGTTTTAAACTAAGGACTCTAGCAATGTGATTTGTTGGCTTCCCACTCAACTGAAGCATTGACAATTCCTTTTGAAACATCTGGCCCCAGACCAGCCACATACACTGTGTTGCAGATATATTTCTTATTTTCTGCAGTGCAGACTAAAATGTGGGCTGACTTACATGTGGATTTGCATCGAACCAACGTAAGTGCTGAGCTCTATGATCATCTGCTCATCGTTTTTAGTTCTATGAGGCCATACTAGATGCGATCTAAATAAGATTCAAATTACTTATTCAGAGCGCTTCAAAGGAGTTGATTAAAAAAAACCAAACCCAAACATAATGATTAGCTTTGTGAACTGAGTTACGATTGTGACTTATCAAATTCTGAACAATCAGCTGCAATCTTGATGTGCTTGAAAACATGTGCAACATTTGTAAGGCTGGGTGCCATACAAAAATGAATATTTACATTGTTTTATTAAGAATTAAATATCTATGTATTGGCCTTTATATCCAATTTCATTTCAAAGGCTCAGCTAAGGGAAGGGAGGGAAAGTTGGCTTTGGTGTCAAACCTTTGCAAATTTTACTTCTCACGTACTTACTTCTAAACTCTATTCTTGGGCTTTAAAAGGCAGAATAAGAGAATAGATTTTATAGCATTCTTCGACTTTTGCTTAAATTACTAAATACTAACTAGCCTCCACTATTTTCGAAGCACTCATTCCTCTTCGTGCGTCATTGTACTTTATAAGATCCAGATGCTAGGTTCAATGCCTATATTTAAAATTTCAAAATATATACCTTGCAAGCTAATGTCTTTTTGTGTACAGTTAAACTATTTAACGAATAAACACCTGAAATATATGGGTAGGTAGGCATGCATCCATGTATGTATGTGTATGTAAGCAATTGTTCTTGCATCTGTAGTATTTCTTAAATAACCTGGTCCATAGACCTTGAAAATTGATAAATCCCTAAGAATTATTCAAGTGGAAATGTAATTATAATGTTGGCAGGTAAGGGAGGAAGATGGAATGAGAGGGGGAGGAGCATTTGAAGGACTTTGGATCAGTTAGGGGAGAAATTAGCATCCTAAGTTTCATCAGGTCTCATTTTGCCCTGTGGAATACCTGATGCCTCCCTGCAAATAGACCCCTATCCTGCTTAATTTTGGGTTATGGTCTTTCTCTTTCCTGATTTAGGTGTTATGCTAATAGAAGCTGGCCATTCTTGAGAAGAGATCTGAGCTAATATTCTTTATTAAGCATCAGATATATGAACTGATGTATCAGATAAATATACTAATATGTCAATATTGTTGTTAGTTGTGAAGTCATGACCAACCCATCACGACCTCATGGACAACATCCCTCCAGGCCTTCCTGTCTTCTACCATCCTCTGGAGTCCATTTAAGCTCACGCCTATTGCTTCAGTGACTCCATCCAGCCACCTCATTCTCTGTCGTCCCCTTCTTCTTTTAATATGTCAATAATCCTCCAAAACTCATCCATTTCACATTGGAAACAGGTGTTGTTGTTTTTAAACTGACTTTTTAAAAATTGCAATATTTAAAAGCCCCTATCCTTCCTTCTTCACATTTTATCAGCCTTAGCAGGCAGGAAATACGACCAGATAAGCTTATTCTATTTTATTATAGAAGAGCCATGGTGGCACAGTGGCTAGAATGAAGTACTGCAGGCTACTTCTGCTGACTGCCGGCTGACCGCAATTTGGCAGTTCAAATCTCACAAGGCTGAAGGTTGTCAGCCTTCCCTCCTTCCAAGGCAGGTAAAATGAGGGCCCGGATTGTTGGGGGCAATATGCTGACTCTGTAAACCTCTTAGAGAGAGCTGTAAAGCACTGTGAAGTGGTGTATAAGTCTAAATGCTATTGCTATTGTAAAACTACATTAAACAGAATCTTGCAAGTCTGAAAATACAGTTCACGCGTTACCCTGTTTACCGCCTGAGAAACTAGTGAGGGTGACTTTTGAGCCTCTTGAGCCCACCCACTATCTAGCTGCAGGCTGTCTGACGTTCCCTAGGCAACAACATCACTTTGCCCCACCTCCCAAGGCCTTTCCCACATGACATGTTTTTATCACCATATATTTCATGAAGAGCTACAATTTCAAAGTAAAATGTCTTAATATACAATCCTAAAAGGATACTGCATCGTCTGTACAGAAGTATTTTCCATGAAACGTAATCACATTTACCTTCATCTAATTTTATTTGGTGATCTTATCAAACTTATGCAAGTGACTATCTAACAAATACGACCCGTGGTTTTGGGGTAGAATACCACCTGTACGCTGATGACACCCAGCTGTACATATCTACCCCAAACCACCCCAACGATGCCGTAGCGGTGATGTGCCAGTGCCTGGAAGCCGTGCGGATCTGGATGGGAAGTAACGGACTTAGGCTCAACCCGACCAAGACCGAGTGGCTGTGGTTTCCGGCTGCCCGATTCAACCAGCTCTCTCCAACGCTGGCCATAGGGGGCGAACATCTTGCCCCTGTGGATGGGGCGCGCAACTTGGGTGTCCTCCTGGATACCCGGCTGTCCATGGAAGATCAAGTGACAGCCGTGGCCAGGAGGGCGTTTTACCAGGTTCGCCTGGTACGCCGGTTGCGCCCCCTATTGGATCGGGATGCCCTTCGCACAGTCACTCATGCTCTCGTGACATCCCGACTGGATTATTGCAACTCTCTCTACATGGGGCTCCCCTTGAGGTGTACCTGGAGGCTTCAGTTGGTCCAGAATGCAGCCGCGCGAGCAATTATGGGCACGTCTAGGTTTGCCCACGTAACACCGCTCTTGCGCGAGCTGCACTGGCTACCTGTCGTCTTCCGCGTGCGCTTCAAGGTGTTAATTACCATCTTCAAAGCGCTCCATGGCTCGGGACCTAGCTACCTGCGGGATCGGATCCTGCCCCATACATCCTCACGGCCGATTCGCTCCCACAGAGAGGGACTTCTCCGGGTGCCGTCCACTAGACTCTGTCAGCGGGCGACGCCCAGGGGAAGGGCCTTCTCTGTGGCGGGCCCAGCCCTCTGGAACGACCTTCCCCCCGATATCAGGACAACCACGGACCTCCGCTCCTTCCGCTTAAAATTAAAGACGCACTTTTTTCGTCTGGCCGGCCTTGGGTAGTCTCTTTTTAGGTTAGGGGTTTTTAGGGGTAATTTTTAGTTTAGTTTATGGGTTTTAGCGCAGGATCAATTTAATCTATTTTTAACTTTGTATTTTGTATTTGTCTGTGGTTCTATTTGTATTTTTAATTGCCTGTGCCCCGCCTCGAGTCCCCTTGGGGAGAGAGAGCGGGATATAAAATTAAATTATTATTATTATTATTATAATAACAATTTTACCCACCCAGCATGCTTCAGATACGTTGGGATCACAGCTCTTGGAATGCTGGGATTAGCCCATTTGTGGATTGGGGAAGGCTGATTTAGAGAAACGAAGTCTCGGTTGAGGGACAAGCAGTCTTTCGGGTATCAGGACTGAAGTACAATTAATTTTAGGCAAAAGAAAAAACAAAGGCAGGAAAACAAACAAGATTGGCGCAGGATGCAAGATTACTGGTCCCAAAGGGGCAGATTCAGGAAGGCATAATTTGCTTTAAGACATTTGGTGCAGTTAATTCAATCCAAAACAAATTGAGGCAGTTGATATTTCCTCCTTTGTGAAACTAGTTTCAGATGTGCCTTGTATCAAATCAACATCAATACAACGTATGTTCTCCTTCTGCCCAGAACCTTAAGGTTATACAATTCTCTCTCTTTTTTTTTCTTGCAACAGTCCTGTATGAGCTACATGAAATGAAAGAAATAGACACATGGAAGATTATGCTAAAAACAGGGTACTGCCCTAAAATATAATTATGGGTTTGAACACCAGTCTCCATAGTCTATACCGTGCTAGTAATTTTTACATGAACCCCTTAAAACACACTATTTAGATAAAATTTACCCACCCCTGATATTTAAAAAAAAGGGTTTAAAATCAGTGTGGCACAATAGTTAAAGTCCTGGACCAGGATCAGGGAGACCTAGGGACTCTGTCCTGGACTTGTGATCTATGGGGGATGGGGGAATCCCTTAAAAGATTAAAATTTTGTCTCTGGATCTATATTTGTTTCATTGCCCATGAGATTGATATTATTAGAGCAGTTACATAGATAATTTAATTGTATTTTTTGGGGAATACTATACTTCAGTACAAAAAACATACCTGCTTCTGTTTATCTAGATTTTCCTAGCTTCTCCTTTTTATAGCAGACTTCATTGGCCCAGCTAGCTAGAAATTGTGGGACCATCAGTGAGCGTGTCTAGTGAATGGAATAGTAGATGTAAAAAGCTACTTTGTATAAAATCAGAATCAAAGCCTACTTGTTTAGCAGCAAATCAAGATGGCTTTTGATGCATTTGAGGGGCATTCAGCTTCCATTGAATCAACGTCCTTAAAGAATTACTCAAACATTGAAAGAGATGGATGGATGGATGGATGGATGGATGGATGGATGGATGGATGGATGGATGGGTGGGTGGGTGGGTGGGTGGGTGGGTGGTAGGTGATAGGTGATAGATGATTGGATGGATGGATGGATGGATGAATGGATGGATGGATGGATAGGTGGTAGGTGATAGGTGATAGAGGATAGATGATTGGTGATAGATGATTGGATGGATGGATGGCATTGGTAACAATGTCAGTATGAAAGTGCCCATTGTTTGACATTTTGACCATTTCGTTTTAAGAGTGCAGAGCACCAGCCCAGAGAAGGTTTGGTTGGGTTGTGTGGCTTCACAGACCTTCTGTCTACCCACAACTTCATAGATTTCCTGTTGTCTTAGCTTTACAACTGGTATGTGGGGAGGGGGGAGAAAAGTCTGTATTTTCCCAACAGAACAATTGGGTGATGTTTCACTGTGATCGCCATTTTTCTTTTAATTATGGTAGATTATACTTGATTGTTTGCTGTGTTTCTCTACAAAGTCTGTCCCTATTCCAGACAGCACTCACATTCTCAGCCAGTATAGCCACTGCTATGAAAGTCAGATATATCTGGTGATTACCAGGTATGTGTAGCTACTCTATCTGCTATCTTGGGGCGGGGGGGGGGGGAATTCTAAGTTTTTTATTTTATTTTTTTATTTTTTTTACAAACATATCAATGCATGAACAGTGTCATGCATTCTAATACAAATAAAACTAATAGCATCAATCACAGTTATTACTTTCAACCAACATTGACATATATATTTCTAATAGTCATACATATTTATATAAAGTTGCAATCTGTCATTATTCAATTATTCCATGTTTTCTCTTATTATTGCTCTTATTTTATTATATACAAGTGTATACACTAATATTCCCCTTTTCTCTTATTTCTATCTCTTATTCTAACTTTTAATCATCCTTTGTTAAAAAAAACATTTTCTTTCTATCCAGCTTCTAATCATACCACCTACCTACAAAAAAGAGAGAGAGAGAGAAAAAGCAAAGCAAATCAAAACAACACCAAAAATGAAAAATCATCTATCCATCATCTCTTGCCCGTTTCAACACTTTAATTGTTATGGGTTTTTTTCGTTTTGACTTGTCTCCCATATTCCTCTCTAAGATCTTGTCTCCCATATTCCTCTCTAAGATCTCTTTCTTCATCTACTTCTTGGCAGTTCAATCTGAGTATTTGCTATCTGCTATCTGAACAAAGAGGAAAGTGTATGGCTATGTTTTAATTTTTGTTTGCTTGATTTGGCTGTCTTAGCCTTTATAACTCATTACAACTTCATTATCAGGCATGATTTTTCACATTTCTTTCTCATTTTCTACCAGTTCCTTCAGTTCCTTGGCCTGTTTCTTCAGATGGGAGCATCCCTTAGTGTTCCGTATTGCTTTCTCACGCTATCTTTAAGCTTAGTTTCCTTAGAGCAGTGCTTCTCAAATAGTGGGGCGGGCCCCCCAGGGGGGGCGCGAGGCTCCGTAAAGGGGGGCGCGTTTGACCTCGGCAAAGGATTTAGTTTTTTTTTAAATTTCTAATGCACTTTAAATCTTTTCTGCTACAGTTAATAAAGCTATTCTTTGTTGTAAATTGATCCACATTTATTTCTTTTTTTATTCTCTTATACGTTAATAAGGATACAGTGTTATGCAGAGGTGTACTTATAACAATTTTATAGACAAATGATACTATTTACAGTCGCGCGGGGGGCGCGAAATGTTTTCTTCTTCCTAGGGGGGCATGACAGAAAATAATTGAGAAGCACTGCCTTAGAGTGACCCAGTGACATCTCGTCTTAAGCCAGGTGGGAGGGCAATGCTTCTTCTTCAGCCAGCTGTCTAGATTTGACAGATTTGGATAAAAGTTTTGTTTAAACTTTACTGAGCTTTTCATTGGCTTTTAGTGAAGGGGGTGTGTGGAATCCAACAGATTTTTGTAAAGGGTGATAAGTATAGTTTTTCCAGGTCAATGGCCCTATGGAAAAAGGGATGATGGGAGAAAAAGGAGGGTATTCATCCTCAGATTAGCAGTCTAAACTGATTCAGTGAATCTGCTCTTCTTTGGGTTGACCCTTGACAATTTTGTCCAGAGGGGAGGATCCAAGGGCAGATAGTGCCTGCCCTGCTCTCAGTCAGACTCTGCCAACTGTGGTTAGTGGGTATCATTGTTAAAGCAGGACAGCTATAGCGTCTCATATTTTCAAACACTAAATATTTTTAAACGGTATAAAAAATGAAAACTAAAACAATTTAAAAGGTAAACTGAAATTTGATTTATTGAAAACAAACATCAGAAGGGCCTTTGATTGTCTTATCTTGGGTGTCAGTTGGTATAGGGACCCGAGAATTTCCTTCTCAATCTTTCACTGTATTCTCAAATTTTGAGATAATTGTTGGACACGTTTGAAGCCTACATTTGGATCTATCAACTGAAATTGGGGAGTTATGATCCAGTTAGGGTTGCAATCTAGGAGACGGGATTAAAATATTTAGAACTTTGCCACCTATGACTGTCTTTTATGCATAGTTCATTTCAAAGCCGATAAAACTTTTTTAAAAAAAGAAAACCTGTCTTTTTAAATTCTGTTTTTAAATTCAAACTGATGTACCTCATGACATCAGAAGCACAAGTGGACCAGGGGTGGGTTCTGGCTGGCTTTACTGCTGATTTGCTTGCGCGCACACTTTGCATGTGCATGCTGGAAGCACTCTGCGTGCACATGCGCAGTTCAATTAAAATCGTTCTGCGAATGCGCAGAACTAAACAAGATGGTGGCGGTGGTGGCGGCAACTGAGGAACTTGTTCAGGGGCATGGCAGGCTTGGGCCGCTGCCGGTTCTAGCGACCCAGGCCACCATATCACTACCAGTTCAGTCGAACCGGGCCAAAACGGTGGAAACCCACCTTTGAAGTGGGCCCTAAATGACTGTCCCTAGCATGGATCTTTTCTCCAAATAGCTTTTCTAGATGGATATGTAGCAACAGGGGGGAAAAATCCCCTGTGTATTTGAAAGAGTGAAAAAAAAATGATGGGCTGGCGCCTAAGGGGAAACTCCCCCACCCACCCATTTAGACAACCTGAGTGGTTACCATGGACACTAGGCAATTTGAAAATGACATACCCCCAGAGACTGGGAGGCATACAGAGAGCAGCTGTAAAGATATGGAGCATAGATGCCTAAAGCTAGGCTCTTAAAAACTGAGCACAACATGGCAAGGTAACTTTGGGTATGTACGCTTGTTCACACATTGTGGTATGTCATGGATACATAGATAAAGCACAAGGACAGGTTCTAACAGGCTAAGCCAAACTAACCACTTGGTGGTTTAACACAGCAGGTGTTCTCAGGAACTAGAGAACTTTTATCTATAAATTGTTAATTTGCAGGATTTTAAATGGTTTTTTTAGCACAGGATTTATAATTTAATATGTTTTTAATAATGTATATTGTTCTTTTGTTATGGTTTTAATAATGCCTGTGCGCCGCCCTGGGTCCTAACAAGGAGAAGGGCGGGGTATAAATTCGAAAAATAAAAAAAATAAAATAAAGACTATGAATACCAGCATTTTCTGTGACTTAGTAATTTCTTAGCTGTCTCCCCCACACAAAAAAATATAGCAGGAACACTTAGACTTATATATCACTTGAGAGTGCTTTACAGCCCTCTCTAGGTGGTTCACGATGCCATGGCAACGCAAGATCTCTTGAATTATCTTAATACCTTGTTGGTATGAACACACACCAACCTTTATAGATGTCTATGGAGATTCTCAGTTATCCAGGTCATGGTTGTCCCAAAGGTGCTTTTTTTCAAGAGGCAACTGGACTTTGTTTTTTTTCTTTTGAAGACATTTCGTTTCTCATCCAAGAAGCTGAAGAAGCTTCTTGCATAAGAAGTGAAACGTCTCCAAAGAAAAACAAAGTCTAGCGGCCTCTTGAAAAAGGACCTTTGGGACCATCTTTATACAGCATTTCTTTTATACTGCCCCCTTTTAGTTTTTCCTCCTATATTTCTATCACCAAAGTAGCTGAGGTTCGTAAAGAG
The DNA here is from genome assembly GCA_039707465.1 of Rhabdophis nuchalis. Classification (NCBI taxonomy): domain Eukaryota; kingdom Metazoa; phylum Chordata; class Lepidosauria; order Squamata; family Natricidae; genus Rhabdophis; species Rhabdophis nuchalis. The sequence goes on from CM077645.1 coordinate 151,932,898, forward strand.
ATTGGGGAGGGGCAGATACTGAAGCCTCGGTTGCTTTTCACAGGGAGAGGAATTAAAGAGTTCTTTGCCCGAGGCATGCTGTGTGTAGTAATAAATCAAAAAGTAAGGAGTATCGCTTGGCACCATCACCTTTTTTGATTCATGTTATAAGCTCTGCTGGTTAGGATTTCCCATCTATGCGGAGAGCGTGGCTTTTAAGCGTAATTTAATTCCGATTTTTAAGCCTCCACAAAGGTTTGTTTTTCAGATTTTTCAGATTTTTAAGCCTCCACAAAGGTTTATTTTTCGAGACATTAAATCATCTATTTGTTTTTCCTTGTCGCCCTTTAGTTCTCCGCTTAGAACCTAGACTAGGGGTCTGCAAAGTTGGCTCTTTTAAGACTGGTGGACTTCAACTCCCAGAATTCCCCAGCCATTCTGGGAGTTGAAGTCCACCAGTCTTAAAAGAGCCAACTTTGCAGACCCCTGACCTAGAACAACAGAATTGGATGGGATCTTGAAAGTCATCTAGTCCAACTCCCTGCCCAAGCAGGAGAGTCTGTACCATTGCAGACAAGTAGCTGAGTCCAGTCTCTTCTTGAAAACCTCCAGTGATGGGGCACCCACAACTTTGGAAGGCAAGCTGTTGCCCTGGTAGATTGTCCTCACTGTTAGGAAATTTATCCTTAGTTCTAGGTTGCTTCTCTCCTTTGATGAGTTTCCATCCTTTGGTTCTTGTCTTGCCTTTCTCGTGCTTTGGTAAATAGTTTGCTCCCTACTTTGTGATACCCCTCAAAACTTTCAGGACAGTTTCAGTTTCCCTTAAAAGAGAAAAAGAGAAATAGGAAAGGAAGGAAGGAAGGGAAAGAAAGAAAGAAAGAAAGAAAGAAAGAAAGAAAGAAAGAAAGAAAGAAAGAAAGAAAGAAAGAAAGAAAGAAAGAAAGAAAGAAAGAAAGAAAAAGACAAATCAAGTCCCTGAATCCCAGGGGCAGAAATAGAATACTAAACCATGTTTTTCTATTATTAAACTAGCCGTTCCCAGCCACGCGTTGCTGTGGCCAGGTCTGGTTAAATGGCCAACCAATCTGTGTGAAGAGCTACACCTGCACACACAAACACAACCACCATACAACCCCCAACCTACCTACCTACTATATTTCTCCCTCTCTCTATCCCTCTACCTACCTACCTACCTACCTACCTACCTACCTACCTACCTACCTACTGTATTTCTCCTCGAAACTTATGGACAGAGTATTTTATGTCATAAAGGATGACATAATACCTGTGGCCCACTGCTCTCTCTGTATCCATCTAACTACCTTTTTTACAATTTTTTACATTTCCGTTGCATGTACCTGACACAGGTGTGACATCTACACAATCTATATATATATATCATTGGTGTCATACTTGAAAGGAACATTGTGTGAAAATTTGGAAGCAATCAGTGCAGTGCTTTCGGAGATTAGCGGTTTTGAACAAACTCTTGTTACATTTTTATTTATATAGATGGCCTCAATGGGTGGCAGCACCTTGCTTTGGCTCTGAAGCTGAACTGGGCCACGTCTCCATTAACCCAGAGATAAGAACTTCCCAGGAACTCCAAGCTTGTGTGTGAAGTGGGAAATGTCCTCTGTGAGGACCCATCCCTGAAGCCCTGGCAAAGCAAGCTCAACTTGAGGGAGTACTTTTTATGGTTCAGTGGGTTGAGGCTTTTCCTAGAGTTGCAAGAGAAGCGTTTGCCTTGTGCTTCCGAGTCAGGAGTGGGATCAGAAAAACAGATCTGTGGGCCTTGCCAAGGCAGAAGCTGGGGTAGCAAACAGAGTTGTGGCCGGGCAGGGGTGTGAGACTGAACAGCTCTGCTTAAAGACAGGAGGACCAGAGAAGTCACCCATAGATAAGGCTTGCTTTCTTCCTCTCCTTCCCTCCCTCCCTCCCTCCCTCGCTGCCTTTCCCTCACCATCCTCTCCTCCCTCCCCTTTTAATCCTAGTGTGTATTGAGGGGATGAGACTGAATGTGGCAGAGAGACGCTAGGGAGAGATAGAGAGAGACGCACATACACACAGAGAAAGAGGGGAACAAACGCGCGCATGGCGGACTCCACGCACCCCAGGCGGTCCCGGGTGTTGTCTTGCTCGTCCTCTTCTGGCCGCAGAGGTGGCTATTCTCCAGACAGGGCTGAGGCAAAGCCCAAAAAGCGAGCTTTCTATCTGGTGCGAATGAAGCCCCTGAAGGAGCCGGTGATCAACAACAACAACAACGTGTCTTTCGTGATCCACTGTCACATAGGCAAGGAGATCAAGCACATATGCAGCAACTGCAGTTGCGGGAAAGAAGCCCATGACGGTGAGTGGGACGATGCTCTTAGTCGCGAGCAAGGAAGAGAGGAGAGAGAAAGAGAGAGGGGGGGGGGGAGAGAGAGAGAGAATCTTTTTTGGTGGGGTTGGGCGGTTAGTGTCCATCTCCCAATTCTGGAAAGCTGCGCTTGCTGCTCCAAAGGAGGAAAGGAAAAAAGCAGGCAGGGATTCAACGCCTCCACTGGCCGTTTGGCATGACAGGCAGAGCAGAAAATAAATAAAGAAATAATAACGCCCGCCCGCCTTTCTTTCTTTCTTTCTTTCTTTCTTTCTTTCTTTCTTTCTTTCTTTCTTTCTTTCTTTCTTTCTTTCTTTCTTTCTTTCTTTCTTTCTTTCACTCTCCCTCCTTCCCCTCCTTCTTTCCTTCCTTCCTTCCTTCTTATCTTCTTCCTTTCTTCTTTCCTATATTCTTCCTTCCTTCCTTCCTCCCTCTTCTTTCCTTCCTTCCTTCCTATCTTCTTCCTTCCTTCCTTCCTTCCTTCTTTTCCTTGTTTTCTCCCTCCCTCCTTCCTTCTTTCCTTCCTTCCTTCGTTCCTGTCTTCTTCCTTCCTTCCTTCCTTCCTTCTTTCCTCCCTCCTTCCTTCCTTCCTTCCTTTCTTTCTTTCTTTCTTTCTTTCTTTCTTTCTTTCTTTCTTTCTTTCTTTCTTTCTTTCTTTCTTTCTTTCTTTCTGTCTTTCTCTTGCCCCGGTCCGTAGCGTTCCCGGGGAATGAATCCGTAATGGCTTTGGGGGAGGGGGGTCCGTGTTTGTTTTAATCGCCACGGTTTGTTTGTGTGTCCCCCCCCCCCCCCCCACCCAGCCGTGGCACATCAACTTTTTCCTCTGCCGCTCCTCCTCTTTGCAAACCTGCCGCATTCCGAGTTCGGCTAAATTAATTCGGAGGGTTTAGGAGCCTGTTTTTGTGGGATGGACGTCGCGCGATGTTCCGTCTGTAAAAATTAACTGGCTTGGTTCTCCGCGCGCGCCGAGAGGAGGAGAGTTTAACTGGCGACGCTCTTCGTGGGGTGAATCCAGCTGCACCTTGAGTCAGGCTGCGTGGTCAACCGCTTCCCTGGCTCTCTTTGTGATCCACAGGGCAATACTCAAAGGGGGCTTCAGGTAGAAGTCGGTGGAATTGAAAGGGCTTTTCACAGATCCGCCCAGCCCTTCTGCGTGTTTGTCAGAGGCGAAGAAAATGTTTCAGAGGAAGGGTTAAAAAAAAAAAATGTTCTCATTTTATCTTAGTCAGCAGCTGAAAGAGAAAGGGGAAAGTGTCAAGAGGCATAAGCAAAAGCCAAGCAAAAATATGTTGGAGGTGTTATCAGCCACATCCTATTAAATAGGTTTCATCCTCCTGGGCTGTGTGGCGGGGAGGAATGTACCGAGGTGCTATATTTTAGTGCAAACATATAAATCTACTTGTGGTAGGAGCAGTTCAGAGGAATATACCAGGCAGTGTTCATTCCAGGCAGTGTTCATTCACTGAAGGTCAACTAAAGGTTTTAAACTGCAAATTAGAAGAAGATAGCAATTAGAAGAAGATGGGTCTCTCACAGCTGTTTGTTATCTGAGTTGCCACTGTTTTATTTCTCTATTATTATTATTATTATTTTAAATACATTGTGCATTTTGAATAGTCATCCTAGCTGGAAGAATTAAATAAATAGTACCTGTATCTCAAGTCAGGTAGTACCCAAAGCAGTGCAGCAATTAAACAATTGCGATGTGCAGTTCCTCCCCACCGTTCTCCCTTTCACAAATGTAAACTTACTAGTATAATTAGAATTACACACAATTACACACAAACAGGCTGAACTGAGATTGCACGAAGCAGCAGGACAGCTTTTTACTACCAATTTTTTTTTCAGTGCAACTGGGACTAAGAAATAAAATTCACTCGAATTTTGTCCCTGCCTTTGTTATCCTTCTCTCCCTTCCCATCCTTTCTGTGTATTATCTACGTCAGCAAAGTTTACTAGAAGTTAAAGCAAGGAATTTGCAAAGCAAGGGCAGTGTGTTGCCTTATGATTTTAGTGTGCTTTGTGGATTTCCCAAAACTGGGTTATGCCACTTATTTAACACTAAAAACACTGTAGAGTTATGGTAATAATGATACAAACTTGTTGATTAATAGAAACATTTGCTTTCTGTAAAACACATATATTATGCCTAGTATTTGTAATGTAGATGCTTGCATGCTGTGGATTCCTTTGTGTCCTGGGGTTGATTTCCTGGGGTCCTGTTATTGGGGTCTGTAAGATATCTGGCAAATGTAAAATCCTGTGATAAGATCTGAAATCTTCTCACCATGTGTGATGGGCAATTAAGCAAACAGAGAAGGGAAAAGATAACAAACCTTTTGAGCCAAAAAGGATGCAAATCTGAGTTAAGATATATGATCCAAGTTTTACAATGTTAGGTTATATGACTTAAGGTTTGACTTGAAGTTTACAATGTTGATTAGAATGATTTAGAATAGCTAGAGTAATTAGAATTCGAAGAAGAAAGATCCTTTTGAAGATCCAACATCTTTTCGTGTATAAGAAAGGACACTGCACCCTTGAGTTTAGGGGTGGAGGAGTAGTGGAGTAGTTGAGGAGTTGAGTTTTGTAGATCTTTCCCACCATGTCCCTTGTACATGGGTTTGGGATTTCTTACCTAGAACTTTAACTTTGATCAAAGAATAAAGTCTGTTTTCTCTGTTATTCAAGCCTCAGTTTGAGTCTCTTGTTTGGCTCATTGTGACTTGAACGTTTTCTAAGGGTCCCAATGTATTTTCAAAACCTTACAACACTAAAACAGGCTTCGATTTAATTCATCTTTAGATGGCAGTGTATTTACATTAGCATCTTTGATCTCAAAATGTATCAAGGCTGACAGAAGGGGGAAAAAATTACAAAAATCATCTAGATTTTTGCAGCTTGAATATGGTAGGCCTGATGCCTATCTACAAAAAGCAAATGATCTTGTTAAAATACGTTTCTAATGTTGAAACATTGTAACAAGATTGGTGGACCTATACAAGTAAGACCTCTTCTGCAGAGGTTTTAAGTTGACACTCAGTTGTTAAGTACCGTGTATGAAGTTAAAAAAAGAAGTAAATGACCCAACGTGTAATAGTAGCAAAGGCAACAGAAGGAAAAACTTGAGGTGACTTCTAATTTAGAAGTCAATTTCACTTCTTCTTTTTTTCCCCCTTCTAATGCTGCTTTTTTGAGAGTGACACCGTTATGATCAGTTAGAATCTTCTTCGCTGAAAGCGTCTTGAAAGACAATTGAAAATTAGTAATAAGCTCATGTGCAGATTCCATTCGTTTCAGTGAGACTGGCATTACAGAAGGTCTCAGTGGGTTATGCCCATTGTTCATAATGTATGTGTGTGTGTGTGTTTCCATTCAATTATGTCTGATTCTCTAAAACTACCTCGACAAGTCTCTGCAGTTTTCTTTTGCAAGGTTTTTCAGAAATGCTTTGCTATCATCTCCTTCCTAAGGCTGAGAAAGAGAGCGATGCACTCAAGGTCACCCAATTGGCTTTGTGTCCAAGGAGAGACTAGAACTCACAGTCTCCTGGTTTCTAGTGCAGTGCCTTAACAGTCATACTACACTGTCTCTCTACAGCACCATATAGCTATCTCACAGCAAAACAATGCTCATTTTGTGGAGTCCATCACTAATGTAGCACATAAACCTTCATGTAGGCCAGGAGTAATCAGAAGCTGATGAGTCTCTTTTGGTAGCCCCCAGAGATATCTTTGAATATCTTTTGTTGAAAGCTAGCAAAGTAGTTCTCACCATCTTGAGAGGGAAAAATTGAAAACTGGAGTCTGCACATCCCAGTGTAAAAACAAAGAGAAATGGCTAAATTCTCCCAGTCTTTCCCTTCCTGTTTCATCCTTACTTATCAGAAACCTATCTCTGCCTTGGACATTATAGTATCTTCCTCAGAAGAAAAAAGGCAAGAACTTGAAAATGATTTTGCCCAAGGAGCAAGCTTTCATTTTCCCATTTGCTGTTCTTGGAAGGAAGACATATTGGATTTCTTTTTAAGAATAAGTCTCAAGTCTCTGAGATCTGTTTACAAAAGACACAAATCGCTTTTGTTTCCCCAAAAGGAAATGCATTTTATACCGGGTGACATTGATTGAGTAACATTTACATATGCCAAATGCAGAAATGAAGCCTATGATATCAATAAATGTGAGATTTCTCTCATACCACAGTCCGCTGCTCAATTTATTATCGTGCTGGAAACAATGGATCAAGAATTTGAGCATTTCTGCTCTCTATATTCATCATTCTTTCTTTCAAATTGTACTTGAGCTGAACAATTCTTCAAATAGAACAGGAACTTAAGGCTCTGGGGCGTAAATTAAGCCACTTCATCTAGCTCATTGGGCTCTAAGCTCCTAACCCCAAAGCCCACTCTGCCAACACACATCCAAAGGCTTTTGCAAATGTTACACTGTGGCTTGGTTCCTTTAGGATAAGTATTCTGTGATCAAGCTGAAGAAAGAGGGTGGAAGTTTGTTCTCCGAGCTTGTGGGTTGGTTTCTGAATATTTCATTACCAAGCTTGGTAACATCTTCTACTAAGTTTAGGGGATGTCAGTGTCAGCGTTCTTCTCTTTATAAGAGCTACATGTGGTCAGTAGGTCTTGTGATGGGGAGGTTAGGGTTATACACTATGGCATAAATGAAATTGGTCTGAAATCTTCTCAGCAGTAATGTTTCAAGATTTGGTAGGCAGCACTGTAGCAGCCTAACCAAAAGTCTCAAAATCCCCAGATTATAATTCAGATACATTCTTACCCTGGATCAAATATTCAAAGGGAGAAAGGGTGCAATTTTTCCGTGCTACACAGATAAAAAAGTTTAAGAGGGTGTTGTACCAACATAGGGATATTAGAGATGGGGCAAGTGCGTTATAGTATGTTTATACATTAAAAAATGAGCTCCCACTGAAGAGTCTTGGTCACCTCCTCACATAGAAGTTGGTTTCTTAAAACAAGCATTCTGTTGACATAATGGATGATTTTGAAAGATCAGTTGTAGTAGTCCTTTAAGGGGGTCTGAGTAGATGAGGGTAAAAGAAGGACCAGAAATGTTTGTATAGACTACCATCTAGCACCTCCAAAAGATCATCCACATAGAATTTAGTTTTCAGTCTGATCAAGATTCCATTCTCGCATGCAAGAATCTTATTTATTTATTTTTATTTTATTAAATTTATACCCCGCCCTTCTCCAAAAGGACCCAGGGCGGCGCACAGGAATTTAAAATACAATACAAAATCAAGTAAAAATTTAAAAAAACTTATTTGATACCCATCCTGCGCTAAAAACAAATTTAAATCCCCAAATTTAAAACTGTCTAAAATAGTCATTTGTGGAGGTTACGCTAGGCCGGCTAAATGGAACAAATGTGTCTTTAAACACTGGCAGAAGAGGATGCTACAGCAAGAAACAGTAAACTCTTAGGTAAACACCTTCTAGCTATTCATTCCTATTAACACATTGCTTTTAGCTATTATCCCAAGCAACTCCGGGAAAAGAAAAGATTGAAATGCTCATTAGGCATAGCATTTGATGACTGGTCTGGTGAGATCTAAACCAAATCAAATGTTTGGGTTTTCATAGAAGTGAAAGAGATCTCAAAAGAGATAGATAACTAATAGTTATTATAGAGAGAGTTTTGGTGCAGTAGTATTTGGTCCCTTACCACATTCTCCTCTTGATCGGATGGAAGGATAGGATAGGATAGGATAGGATAGGATAGGATAGGATAGGATAGGATAGGATAGGATAGAATAACCGAACCATGTTTTTATCTGTCTGTTAAGACATGATCTCTGACAGTATTTCATGGATTACAGTTTGTGTTTACATAGCAACCACCTAGCAAGGAGACTATAAGGACATCTATCTCCAGTCTAGTACCTGCTTGGATTACAATGCCTATCATTCTCAGACAACTTGGCTTTTCATTTTCTTTGACCATGTTGGCGGAATGTGAACAGGGCAGTAGTCCAATCTATCTGGAGAAGATACTGGACTTGTACAGTCTCATGCAAAGGATTCTCCATATTGTTTGAATACTTCTTCCCCTTTTTTCCAATACAGAATCTCCGTAACTGTGAAATAGCCAAGGAACTGGGGCTATCACTTATCCTGTGCTTTCTGACAGATAGGCCACAGTCAGTAAGGATGGGATCTCACCACTCTTCTACTCTGATATTAAGCACAGGAGCCCCCCAGGGTTGTGTGCTAAGCCCCTTCCTTTATTATTTGTACACACATGACTGTACCCCATTGGATAACATGAATGCAATTATTAATTTTGCGAATGACATGACAGTGGTGGGGCTCATTAATAAGAACAACGAGTCTGCTTATAGAAAGGAAGTACAAGAGCTGAGATTGTGGTGTAAATAAAATAATCTTACACTCAACACCAAAAAAACCTAAAGAACTTATAATTGACTTCAGGAAGAAGAGAGGTGTACATTTACCATTGAACATAAATGGCGAGGAGGTGGAGAGGATTGGTAGTTTTAAATTTCTGGGAATGTATATCTCAGAGGACCTCTCATGGACCATGAATGCTAACATGTTTGTGAAGAAGGCACAGAAGAGGCTGTACTTCCTAAGAATGCTAAGGAAGGTAAATCTATCTCAGCATTTACTTCTGTCCTACCATCCCAGCAGTATTGAGAGTGTCCTGACATACAGCATTCTTGCATGATATTTATTTATTTATTTATTTATTTTTCATATTTATATCCCACTCCCATCTCACAACAAGGGACTCGGGGCGGCGAACATAGAATTAAATCAATAAATACAAAATACAAATACATAGATGTTAGATGCCTGTGTTGTAACCGTTTTTAAAACCCTCGTTTATAATTGGCGGTGTTGGGGTTACGCAAGGCCGGCTAGTTGAAAGAAGTGAGTCTTAAGACATTTGCGGAAGAGGCAGAGGTCAGGAATGGTGCAGATTTCAGGGGGCAGGTCATTCCAAAGGGCCGGCCCTGCCACAGAGAAGGCCCTCCCCCTGGGCGCCGCCAGTCGACATTGCCCGACCGACGGCACCCTGAGGAGGCCCTCTCTGTGGGAGCGTGTCGGTCCCAGGGATGTATGGGGCAGGAGACGGTCTTGCAGATAGCTAGGTCCCGAGCCATGGAGCGTTTTGAAGATGGTCGTTAGGACCTTGAAGCGCACCCGAAAGACCACAGGAAGCCAGTGGAGCTCGCGTAGGACAGGTGTTATATGGGAGTGTTTAGGCGCTCCCGTAATTATCCGCGCAGCCGCGTTCTGGACTAACTGTAGTCTTCGGGTGCACTTCAAGGGAAGCCCCATGTAGAGAGCATGGGAGTATGGGAGCAGCTCTGCAACAGACAAGAAAGCTCTACAGAGAATCATTAAAACTGCCCAGAATATCATCGGGCTCCAGATCACATCTTCACATCTCGCTCTTTGAGAAAGTTGCATAACATTCTCAGAGATTCTTCCCATCCTGCTTACAATCTTTATAGACTGTTGCCTTCTGGCAGAAGATACAGAACAGTTAAAACTAGGACCACACGTCTTCTGAATAGCTTTTATCCCAGAGCTATAATTGCATTCAACAATGAACTAAAGGATCACCATCAGTGAGCTATTGGACAGCATTACTTGGTCTGTTGTGTGGATGTTTGGGTGGTTTAGGGGCAGGGATTTTTTGGTGGGTGGGGGGTGTTTGGGGATTGTTATGGATGTTGGGCCTGGGCTCTGGGTGTTATGTGAATTTTGTTGTATGTGTAAACTGTGTATATACGTACAATGACAATAAAGTAAAGTAAAGTAAGCAACCTAGATGTGTGGGAGGTCTTTGAGCCAGGGGATTCATGTGCGACCGAATTAATGCAATTGTTACTAGTTGATGGTGTTGATTGTGAAGGATTGTGTTGCTTTTGATGGTGAAGTTGTGCTGCTGGCGAAGTGCAGCAGGAAAACCCTTGAGCTTTGGCTAATCACAAAGGACAATGCCTTTCTCCTTTAGAAAGAGAGGTTTTCAATTCCCATCTGGATATTAAGACTTTTGACTCAGCTGTACCAGTAAAAAGGGAGGGGGAAGAATTCTTTGCTGTTAAATGAAACATTTTCTGTTAAATAAATTAGGTATTTATTTTGTTATGATTAAAAGTAATGATTGAATCAAATCACTCTTTTCCAGGGAGGTTATAAACCCAGGAGTTTATGTTTTTCCATTACTAATTGGAATACAACTCCAGAAACCTTAGCAGTCTTTCCTAACCAATTCTAATATGAACATTACAGAGGCAGCTATTAATTCATTGAAATAATTTAAGTCCATATTTACTCAAAGCTGTCTCGGTACAAGCTTTAATATATCCTGAATAGTGGTAGGCAGGCAGTGGAGACACACTTATTGTAGCATGGAAAACAAAGGAGATCTGTAGCACCATTGATTTCATGGCAATAGGTAGGAAGAAAGGGGAATAATAAAAACAAAGTTGTGTGATATGAGATTATGATTTCCAAGAGAAATTTGTACAAACCTGGAGATCTTGTTCTGATTGAGGTGATGTGCAGGTAATCCTCGACTTACAACAGTTTATTTAGTGACCGTTCAAAGTTACCATGGCACTGAAAAAAGTGAGTTATGACTGTTTTTCACACTTATGACCTTTGTAGCATCCCCGTGATCATGTAATAAAAATTCAAATGCTTGGCATCTTTTACTTATGACTTATGCTGTGTCCCAAGGTCATCTGATCCCCTTTTGCAACCTTCTGACAAGCAACATCAATGGGAAGCCAGATTCACTTAATGACTGTGTTACTAATGTATCAACTGTGGTGATTCACTTAACAACTGTGGCAAGAAAGGCTGTAAAATGGGGAAAAACTCAATAAATGTCTCACTTAACAACAGAAATGTTGGGCTCAATTATGGTCGTAAGTCGAGGTCTACCTGTATTCATGTCTAAGCCCTACTGCTTCAGATTCGGATGGATACCTAGATCTCCTATATTTGAATAACAATTTTTAAAAGGCCACTTTTATTGTTTGTTTGTTTGTTTGTTTGTTTGTTTGTTTGTTTCTTCAATCTACTTGGCTGCTTATCTCAGCAAGTGACTCTAGGTGGCAAACAATCTTAAACTAAATGAAAAACAATTCTCACCATAAATAGAAAAATAAAAATATACAGCAGCCAAGGCAGAAGATTTTACTTGGACAGAAAGTAGTATAGAGAACATCAGAAGGCTCCAAGTAACTTACAAAGTCTGTAAAGCATTTAAGACATGCTTCCTTGACATTTATTTTCCTATGTGTAGGGACTATTTTACATAAAGAAATATTGGATTCTATGATTCTTTGCCTGCAGTTTGAAATACCTCGGCCAAAATGAAACATTGAATAATGTCATAGACTGACATTATAAGTGTCAGCTAGGGAAGGAAATCTGTTGCACAGCCAGAAATCTTCCACCCTAGGATATTTAGGAAAGAAAATTGGGATATATATTGTTCTTCTCTGTTTGGAATATCACTGTGCTTGAATTAACTGCAAAAAATATAATGAAATTGGACTATTGATCTTGTACACTACCAGTTACAAATGTGTTGTGCTGGAATTGTATGATTTCAAACAAAACAAATCCTGAATCTAAGACCAGGGAATATAACACTAATGGCAAGTGGAATTGTTTGCTTAGTGCTTTAGGCTTTCTGAATCCTAAGAGAACTTGGGAGGGCCCTTGGGTAGAAGTTAACTATATTGTTGCCAAATCCCATGAGTTTTACATTGTTTGTATTTTCTCCTACCTTACAGCCATCTGCTTAGTTAATATGTGTAGATCTAAGATATATTGGTTTAATGCTTTCTAAGATTTCTTAGATTGACCGTCACCCCATGATTCCCTCCAGATGTGTTACTTCACAGTTCTAATATTCCCCAACTACCATGACCATGGTCTATCTGGAGATCACCATGCCGTGAAAGACTATTCATAGATCCACTGGCAGAGCCCTTCATTATTAGGTTGTGTTCTTTGAATACTGCCTTGAATCACTTGGCAACTGGGTGGCCTTAGAAAATAGAATTAAGAACAATAGCATTCATGCTGTATGGAAGACAAAGTAATCAGTAAACATGATCTAAATGCATTACTATAAATCCTTTGTTCCACATATCCAGTGTTTCAAATGATCATATCACTTTCCCTTGAATAATACTGTAAATCTGGGGTCTCCAAACTTGGCAATTTTACAACTTGTGGACTTCAACTCCCAGCATTCTTCAGCTAGCCATGTTGCCTGGCCAGCTAAGGAATTCTTGGAGTTGAGGTCCACATGTCTTAAAGTTGCTAATTTTAGATGCCCCTGTTGAGAACTATGGACTTTTTCCTCCACTCCCTCAATTAAACACCTTGTTGCTTTTTCCCCTCCTCAATGATTTATTTATTTATATTTATGTTGTTGTACATACTTTATATGCTTCCCTAGTCATAATTCTGGATAGCTCACAAGTAGTAGATAAAAGTCATAAAATATAAAGCCATGTAAAAACATTACAAGTTAATTTATTAGCACAAGATAGAGCAGGATCATAATCTTCCAGCTAGGCTCCATAAGCCGGGTTGAAGAGGAGAGTCTCCACCACTTTCCTACAGAATAACCAGAAAAGTCCTCACTTTAAGTGGGAAGCAATTCCACAGCATTGGGGCATTCATGGGAAGAGCCTGCTGCCACAACCCTGCCCATCTAATCACTTGGAGAAGGGAATCCAGATCTGAAGACAGGAAGGAAGATGGTCTTGATGGAGATCATTCTAGATCTGTTGCCAAGGAAGCAAGAGGTAAAACATATTTGAGGTGCATAACCGACAGATAACATTAGGAAATGAATCAGACAGACAGCTTTCTAATTCACTAAACTATAAATAGCAGTGCTGGCTCGTTGGCTTTGAAACAGAGATGAGCACCACCCCCTAGAGTTGGGAACAACTAGCACATATGTGCAAAGGGAACCTTTACCTTATAAATAGCTGGAGGAAGTATCACATTATCGGACATGCAAGATTCTATTATTATAGCCACTCTTAAATAAAAGTAGTTTTAGCTATTCTGTGGTGTTTATTTTTTGGTTTATTTTACCTAATGGGACTGATAATACTCACCTACCGGTAGGTAGAAAATATAAAACTCTGATTGCAGAAAATGGAACCACAGATATTAAGGACCCCAACCATTAAGGGTTGTATAATTAGCAATCAACACTTTGAATTATGTCTAGTAACCAATATAGTTCATACAGTTGGATGTTTATTTTACTGAAGTGCCTGCCCATCAGTTCTAGTTTCTGAATACTTTTAAAAACTCCAACCATGAGGTAATGAGGGTATGAATGCTCAGGGGTGACATATATAGCAGTGTTGAGAAGCTGTGACAGAGTGGAGGGTGTCAACCTATTTTCCAAAGCCCTGAAGGCCAGACAGGGAATAATGGATGGAAACTGAACAAGGAGAGATTCAACCTAGAAATAAGGAGAAACTTTCGGACAGTGAGAGCAACCAACCAATGGAACAGCTTGCCTTTGGAGCTTCATCACTGGAAGCTTTCAGTGGGAGCTTCATCACTGTGGGAGCTTCATCACTGGAAGCTTTCAAGAAGAGACTGGACTACCATCTGTCAGAAATGGTGTAGAGTCTCCTGCTTGGGCAGGGGGTTGGACTAGATGATCTACAAGGTCCTTCCAACTCTGTTAATCTGATATCTGTTATTATCTGTTGAAGAACAGTTGTAACTGGTAACCAGACTAAGCTGGATGATCCCCAGGCTGTGGTCTCCGTCTATTACTCTAGAATCCAAGAGTACCCCAAGTTGTTTGTTTGTTTCTTAAATGCATTTGCAGCCTATCTCGCTATGAGGCTGCTCTAGGCAGCTATGCACCTACTCCTTCTAGGAGAATGCCACCTCATTGAGAGAGACACTTAGACCTAACCAGTGTTCAGTGATTTGGGGGTAAACAGACATTTTATCTTGCAGGAATTTCATTTGGGCTTGCTTCTTCCCACTCAGTTCTTTATAGGCTCTGGACACCACGCATAATGAAACAAGCAAAATGTTTAAAAGTTATGATATTTATGTAGTTACTTACCGAGCACATCTAAATTATATTAAAATAACCCAAAATAGCTTTACAATCCACAAGGCATGTCACAATTTTTGAGCACTCATTATGTTTGGAAATTGAAAGCTGGAAAATTTGATATACCCTAAAATTCCACGTAAGGACTTTCATAACATCTGCTTTTGCAGGGGTGAAATGCACAGCTGGATTTGTGACTAGCTCATGAGCTCTACTAGCAATTCCACATAAATATTAAATAACATGGTGGAGCCTTGAACCAGGAATGGCCATGAGCTTAGTTTCTTGTGTCCTCCTCAGTTGGACTTGCCCGTTTAAGAAGCAGCAGAATCAATATAATGTGATGACTCCAGCCCTTGAAAGTGGTTCAAAAGAATACCACATTACTTAACAATTGCAGTGATTCAGTTAACAACTGTGGCAAAAGTCACTTAACAGACGTCTCGCTTAACAACAGAAATTTGGGGCTCAATTGTAGTCGTAAATCAAGGACTACATTCTGCTTACTGGGTTGAAGTCTGAGATTCTTTGCTTTAATATAATTTCCTAATTCAAATGAATAGAATGGCATGTTTTAATTGGCACAAATTGTTCTTATTATGCTAGTAAGGAAATAAAAACAGTTACTGAAAATTTGCTGCACTAGCACCAAAGAAAACCAATGTTCAAATAGTCATTTGACTATGAAGCTTAATGGCTGACTTCGTACCATTTTTTTCAGTCTAAAACCCACACAGTTGTAATGAGAGTTAACTATATGCTGCACTAACCTCTCAGAAGAAAGGCAGGTAAAATGTAGTTGTTTGTCTGGATGGGAAGAAACGGACTCAGGCTCAACCCGACCAAGACCGAGTGGCTGTGGTTTCCGGCTGCCCGATTCAACCAGCTGACTCCATCGCTGGCCATAGGGGGCGAACATCTTGCCCCTGTGGATGGGGCGCGCAACTTGGGTGTCCTCCTGGATGCCCGTCTGTCCATGGAAGATCAAGTGACAGCCGTGGCCAGGAGGGCGTTTTACCAGGTTCGCCTAGTTCGCCAGTTGCGCCCCCTATTGGATCGGGACGCCCTTCGCACAGTCACTCATGCTCTCGTGACATCCCGACTGGACTATTGTAACTCTCTCTACATGGGGCTCCCCTTGAGGTGCACCCGGAGACTTCAGCCGGTCCAGAATGCAGCCGCGCGAGCAATTATGGGAACCTCAAGGTTTACCCACGTAACACCACTCTTGCGCAAGCTGCACTGGCTGCCTGTCATCTTCCGGGTGCACTTCAAGGTGCTAGTCATCATCTTTAAAGCGCTCCATGGCTCGGGACCCAGCTATCTGCGGGATCGGATCCTGCCTCACACATCCTCACGGCCGATTCGCTCCCACAGAGAGGGACTTCTCCGGGTGCCGTCCACTAGACTTTGTCAGCGGGCGATGCCCAGGGGAAGGGCTCTCTCTGTGGCAGGCCCAGCCCTCTGGAACGACCTTCCCCCCGACATTAGAACAACTACGGACCTCCACTCCTTCCGTCTAAAATTAAAAACACACCTTTTCTGCTTGGCCGGCCTAGGGTAGTCTCTCTTTCTATGGGGTTTTTTAGTAAATTTAATTGGGAATTTTAGTGAACGTTAATTGGGAATTTTAGCACAGGAATAATGTTTAATTTGCCTTTTAATTATGTATGTATATTTGTATATGTATATTTATTGTCTTTTATTTTCCCTGTGCACCGCTCCGAGTCCCCTGGGGGAGAGGGAGCGGTCTACAAATTAAAGTTTATTATTATTATTATTATTGTCATCAAGAATATCGGCATAATTTTTGGCAGTCTATTTTACATTCTTTTTTTTTTGCCATTCATAAGCCTGCTATTAATGTAAATAAGCAGCCTTTAGAAATTGCTTTTGTAAATAGCTCATGAAATGAATTGAAGTCCAGAGCTGTTCAGTCTTATTCTGGACCATTTTGCCTCCAGATTTTTATAACATTACTATGACTGTCTTTAAGGACATCCGGCTTTCCTGATGCATGTGGGCAGTATTGCCTGAAGTAGGATGAATAAATATTCTGTTTCTGTTCCTGCCTTCTGTGCATAGTGCAAAATGAATATTATTTTTAAAAGTTAAGCGAACAGAAAGCTGTGGCTGTTTCTTTTGTCCTTGAAAATAAAGTTTGCATTTTTTTAAAAAAATCATTCTTGTCCAGTATGATGTGAAGATGTAAAGATCAGCTGAATCATGTTTATATATTGCAAACAGTGAAATTGGAAATAAGCATGTAATACAGTAAGTTTATTCTTGTGGCTGCAGATTGGGACAACATAGCCAGAAACAAAAAGCAAAGGAAAATAAAGTGTGACAATAAAAAATGCATTGTGCATCAAAGAAATTTCTTGGAAAACTCAAACACAATAAAAACTGAAAAACTTGGAAAATAAACTATATGGCCAATTGAAGGAGTTTCTCTTTAACATAGAGAAGTCCCAATTTCAGTCTAAAATTTGAAACCTTCTTTTGATGTCTAATGTCCTAGACCAGGGGTCCCCAACCTTTTTTGCACCAGGGACTAGTTTCATTTAAAAAAACATTCTGCGGACCAGCTGGCATAGAGGAGGGGGGGGAACAGGTGGTGCATGCGCATGTGCATGTGCATGCAGGGGGGAGGGGGAACAGGTGGCGCATGCGCACGGGGGGAGTCGACTCACTCGGCCCTCTAGAGCGTCCAACGGCGCAAATGGCCGCGCTTGCGCTCTCCCACATCCGGTGCATGCTCTGCTGAGGGGGCTGCCCCCTCCTCCCTCCTCCTCCTCTCTGGCCCTGTGGCCCAGTTCCTATCAAGCCACGGACCGGCACCGGTCTGCGGCCCGGGGGTTGGGGACCCCTGTCCTTGACAACCAGTGCCAAACAGTATAAAGAATAAATAAATTATAAAGAATAGTGTTTAGTGTGCAAACACTATTCTAAAACCTTCCCAAAATGTGACAGCTACACTTCTACAGTTGTGCATTTTTGGAATGCTATTATGCATCTGCTTAGTCTTTTCCCCCCAATTAAGGCTCACCATTAATGGCACAACTTCCTTTGCTTTTCAACAAAGCATCCAGAAGAAGAGAAGAACTGCTATGTATGGCCCTATCACTGAAGTCATAGGGCTTGTTAGCCTTATGCTTTATACCTTAACTCAGGGATAGTCAACCTTTTTCTACCTACCGCCCACTTTTGTATCTCTGTTAGTAGTAAAATTTTCTAACCGCCCACCGGTTCCACAGTAATGGTGATTTATAAAGTAGGGAAGTCAATTAAATTTTAAAAAAGGAAAGTGCTTCAGTATTGGACAAAACTCTTAATGCCCACCATGAAAGCTGGAACACCCACTAGTGGGTGGTAGGGAACACTGCCTTAACTCATAAATAAAAAAGCAAGTCTTAAGCTGACTATACTCAGCACTTTTTAGTTGAATAAAGACAGTTTCACATAGTGGGCGATTGATTGGCACGCTAAATAGAGTGTTACTCAATTACCCAATGCTGCATATTGCATAGCAGTAAACTATAGTTTTGACAATTGGATAAAAATAATTAGCTCTTCAGTCTGTCTAAGATATGTTTTTATTTTTGTTTTGTGAGTTGTGTACCCAGAGCTATAAGCTAGACTTGGAAGTAAAAACATACTTTGGAAAAAGACAATGGCAAACCATTGACTTATTTTTGCCAAGAAACCTATATGGTCGGGTATAGGCAATCATTAGAAACCAGTTTGACTTTATGGAAGTTGATTTTCATCTCATCCTCTGTGAAAAAGCCCCCCTTTCAAAATACTAGATTTGTAATGGTGGGGTGTGTGTGTGTGTGTGTGTCTATATTCTGAAGGCCAGACTGCCATCTGTCAAAAATGGTGTAGGGCCGTGATGACGAACCTATTGCACGGACGCCACAGGTGACACACGGAGCCATTTGTCAGGGCACACAAGGCCCTGTCAGCTGCGCAGTGCACATGCATGCACTGGCCAACTGACTTCAGCCTTCTTCTGACGCCATTTTTCACCTTCTGGAGGCTTCTATAAAGCCTCTGGAGCCTGGAGAGGGCGAAAAAAACATGCTAAAAACAGAGGGGAGCACCGGTCATGCGTGCATGCAGGCTGGGGTCATGCACATAGCATTATGTGTGTGGCACGCCCACGAACAACCCCCCTGCACTCCCCTTGCTTTTGGCAAGTGAGCCAAAAAAAGCTTCGCCATCACTGGTGTAGGGTCCCCTGCTTGGACAGGGAAAGGGGGTGGACTAGATGACCTACAAGGTCCCTTCCAACTCTGTTATTCTGTAATGAATCTTCACAAACATTTAGAAATTCTGTGCTCCTTTACACAAGTAATATCTAGGAAATATGGTGGAAACATCTATTCCACGGTGAGAAATAAATCATAAGTAAAACTATCATGTTAAATTAAGCTATGTTTGGTTTTGCCTTGGCAATAATAGATGATAAACATATAATATAGCTGAGCACTGGGTGTGAATCCAGTCATAATGAGAAAGCACACTTTCTTTACTCTCTTGCTAATGTTGCTCTTCCCCAAGAGAGGCAAAGTTACACCACCACCAGCAAAGCGTGGAGATGGCATTTTTCTGTGTATGAGAATATGCATTTGAAGGTGGGGAGAAGATGGTAGGGGGCTTATTGGACACTAGAATAACTGTGCAAAGGAAAAGATTCTCAGCATAGATTGGAAAGTGGAGATCACTGATGTTTGAATAAGGGGAAATAAACATATAGATATCAGAGCCTTCTTCCAGAGCTTACATTCACTGAGTTTTTTTTAAAGCAAACTCAAACTCGCCGCCCTGGGTCCTCTGTGGAGAAGGGCGGGATATAAATTTAAATAAAATAAAATAAAATAAATCAATGAATCTTGAAGCTCTGGAAGAAGGATGCTGAATGGATAATCTTTCAATGCTGCAATATCATATTTGAGTCACATCTTTTGCATTAGCAGTCCTTAGTTCTATTAAACATGGGACCAAGTTCTCTCACCCGTATAGTAGTATATTTAATGAAGTGTTAAGGTAGTAGATTCAATGCAAGTTGAAAATGCAACATGATGCCACCACAACTAGACAGAGACAGTTTTTTCCTCATGCCATTGTTCTGCTGAACACTGAAATTTGCACAGTTCTGTCTTGCGTCTAATTATATGATTATAGTAATCTATATTATCCATGTAGTATGGCTATATTATTTTTATCCTTCTCATCTGTTCCACTGTCTTCTCTATTGGTATCATTATTATGATTATTATCCTTTGTTATTATGACTATTAATTTGTTGTTTTGAATATACACTGAGAGCTTATGCACCATAGACAAATTCCTAATCATACTTGACCAATAAAATATACTACTCTATTCTAAAGTCAGGCTTAGCAGACTTTTATGACTTTCTGGGAAAAGGACTCGGCAGCCAAAAGGGGGAAAAAAAAAATTAATCCAGTTTTCAGCACATGAAGGCCATCCTCCACAAAATGGAACTGGTACTCTTGTGTTGGAAGAAATATCCATCTGGTTCAATTCCAAGTGGGAAGCAAGACACTGGAAACACGGAGCTGATTAGACAGATGGTTTAATGGAGCAGAACCATCAAGCACATGGTCCTGGTGCAGCTGACCACAGGGAATTGAGATAGAGAGATATTTATACCCTCTCTTGGGCTTTGCACTTGAACTTCCTGTTCCTGTGAAAGAATATGTATTATATTGGTTGTTGTAGCGGTCACAGCTAACTTTGTAGGCTGAGCCAAAGACTTGGTTGAAGCTTGCTGGGTGATGCAATGTCCCCAGTGATTGTGCCATGGGGTGAGCTCTGCTGCTAGATTACTTCTATAGTTACTTCTACTGCTAGATTACTTCTATAGTTACTTCTATTATGTCCTGGAGAGTCATGTCTTAATCCCATCACCCTGGAGCTGGAGGTCTTTTGTGTTGTAGATAAGCTGGCCCAGTCTTTCTTAATGGTCACCAAATATCTGCTGGGGGCAAGGAGCTGCTGTCTGTCTTTAAAACATGTTTCTTCTTTCATCATCCAAAGAAATATAGTATTCTGCCTTTTTAATATTTCACAAGATATTTCATTCTTCTATGAGGTGGGGGGTACTTAACTTTCTACACTTCTACAGTTATCTTTAGATATCTATGGAGATTCTCAATCATCCAGATCATGGTTCCTTTTCCAAATGACAGATGAATTTTCTTGATTTTTGCCTTGGAAGTGTTTCACTTCTCATCCAACGAGATAAATATCTTCAAGGAAAAAAACTAAGGAAGTTCAGTTGCCTTTTGGAAGAGCACCTTGGATATCTTTAGATAGTTCTACAGATTAGAATTGTACTTTGTGGACTGCTGTGGTTGGATCAGTGGTGGGTTTCAAATTTTTTAGAACCTACTCTGTAGGTGTGGCCTATTTTGTGGGTGTGGCTTGGCAGTCATGTGACAGGGTGGGAGTGGCCACCTTTTAAAATGTGGTGAAACTCATTTAACAACGCTCTTGCTTAGCAACCAAAATTTTGGACTCAATTGTGATGGTAAATTCTTTCTTTCTTTCTTTCTTTCTTTCTTTCTTTCTTTCTTTCTTTCTTTCTTTCTTTCTTTCCTTCCTTCCTTCCTTTCCTTTCCTTCCCGTTGGGGCACTGGCAGCGGCGGGCCAGATTTACTTCCAGGTATGCCGGTGGAACCCCCTCTCACCGGTTCTCTAAATTTCACCAACCGGCTCTCGCGAGTAGGTGCGAGCCTGCAGAAACCCACCACTGGGTTGGATGCTATGATGATTAACAAATCCAATGCATCTTTCAGTTTGCAATGCATAGTGAGAAGTTCAGGAGGAATACTGGTATCTATTTCAAAAGAATTGATGGTCTCAATGAAGTTGTTTGGTACCCTATTGTTGTTTAGACCAGGGGTCTCCAACCTTTGCAACTTTAAGTCTGAAGGACTTCAGCTCCCAGACATCTCCAGCCAGCTTTGCTGAAGGACTTTGCTGAAGCTTTGCTGGCTGGAGAAGTCTGGGAGCTGAAGTCCTTCAGACTTAAAGTTGCAAAGGTTGGAGACCCCTGGTTTAGACCATAAGCAAGCCTAGCATAGACTCATTTATGGGAGAGAAAGGAGCTGCCTAACTGAGTACTATGGGTAAAGCTTAATTACTAACTAGTTTGTTTGCCTGTGAATAGTTTGGCCATAGTTGGATTAGGACAATGCAAGTTAGGCCTCCCTTTAATTAATATCTTTCATTAATTTGAAAACTGCTACAGCTTCAAGTACTGGCAGATGTTTACATTGTAATTCTTTCCGGTCTCTAATAATGCTGCATAGTAACAGCTGGATAATTGGTCAGTTGAGAGAATATGTGAATTTAAAATGTATAGCAGTACATCTCCAAGTTTTCCATTTGAATCTTCAGAGATACCACCTGGTAAGAAAACAGCCCTCAGCAAGAGGGACCTATGATGTAACTGTAAGTAGGGCAACCATATATGGGATCCCCATCTGCCTATAATTCATCTGTTCCAACCAGGGCTCACCTCTCATAGAACCAGCTATGACTTGAAAGCTATATAGGCAAAAGTACGGGGAGTAATTTTGCTTCTTGATGCAATAACAATAGCAATAGCATAGTTGGAAGGGACCTTGGAGGTCTTCTAGTCCAACCCCCTGCCTAGGCAGGAAGTCCTATACCGTTTCAGACAAATGGCTATCCAACATCTTCTTAATATTGAAAAAGTTTTATTGGTTTTTACAATTTTCGAAAAGGGTAGGGTAAGGGATATAGAAACATATTAAGAACTTTCGCGTCGGGATCATTGGCCCTTCTAGGGCTTCATAATAAAACATTAAAAAAAAACATTTTTCCAAAAGTACTACAAGGTGAAAATAAGTACAAAATTCCTAAATTCTCCATTCTATGCTAGCAGTCACGTACAAACATCCAGACATAAGGTTAAGCAATATTAATAATAATTTTTTAAAAAAGCAAAGTTATTTTTTCGATCTAAGTCTCTTGGCAATTGTATCTTCTTTTTCTCCTCCCTGGCCCCCAGCGGGCGGGGCCGTGGCCCCCTCCGTCCCCCCTGGATCTTCCCCCAGGATAGAGGAATGTTTTTTAAGAAAGGCTTCCGCCTCAGCAACTGTTTTAATCCTCACTCTTCCTTCATCCCAGAAGACCAACATCCCTTCCGGCATCACCCACTTGAACCAAATCCCGTGGTCATACAATTTTTTGGATAAGAAGGAAAATTTCCTTCTCACCTCCCTAATCTTTTTTGGGATCTGCCTCAAGATGGTGACTTCCTTTTGTTGGTAAATCAACGGCCCCCCTCTCTGTGCCTTCAAAATTCCCTCTCTAGTTGACCTTCTAACAAATTTAATATGTATCTCTCTGGGTACTTCATTTATCCTGGCATATGCTGAATTTATTCTGTAGACTAGGTCAATATCCCCCCTGATCTCATCTTTAGGTTTCTGTATCCAACATCTTCTTAAAGACTTGCAGTGTTGGGACATTCGCAACTTCTGGAGGCAAGCTGTTCCACTGACTAATTGTTCTAACTGCCTTGCTAATCCTTTTTCTAACTAAATGTTTCAGCATTAAACTCTCACAAACTGGTCTTGGTGATGGGGTAGTCAAGAATTTGCATAGTGAGAGAGCTCCAAACTATACCCTGAGAAAAGATACTTTTTTCACACTTACGACTCTTGCATGTCACATGATCAGAATTCAGGTGCTTGGCAACTGGTTCATATTTATGACAGCTGCATAGGGTCCTAAGGTTGTGTGATCAGCTCCTGTGATCTTCTGACCAGCAAAATCTTCTGATCTTCTGACCAGCTCCTGTGATTTTCTGACCAGCTTCAAGGTGTTGATTACCATCTTTAAAGCGCTCCATGGCACGGGTCCTAGCTACTTGCGAGACCACCTCCTACCTCATACATCCCTCCGACTGATTCGCTTCCACAGAGAGGGCCTTCTCTGGGTGCCGTCAGCCGGGCAATGCTGACTGGCGACGCCCAGGGGAAGGGCCTTCTCTGTGGCGGGCCCCACCCTTTGGAACGACCTATCCCCTGAGCTCAGGATCATCACGGACCTCCGCCTCTTCTGCCAATGTCTAAAGACACACTTCTTCCATCTAGCTGGCCTGGCCTAATTTTCCGAGACTATTTTATTGACTGTTTTAAATTAATTCAAAGTTTTAATAAGTGGGTTTTAAATTGATTTTAGCACAGGGTATTTAATTTAATAGGCAATCCAAGGCACCTGGGGGCAGGACAAGAAGCAATGGGTGGAAACTAATCAAGAAGAGAAGCAACTTAGAACTAAGGAGAAATTTCCTGACAGTTAGAACAATTAACCTCTGGAACAGCTTGCCTCCAGAAGTTGTGAATGCCCCAACCCTGGAAGTCTTTAAAAAGATGTTAGATAGCCATTTGTCTGAAATGGTATAAGGTTCCTGCCCACGCAGGGGGTTGGACTAGAAGACCTACAAGGTCCCTTCCAACTCTGCTATTGTATTGTATTGTATTGTAATAGGATTTTATATTGATTAATTACGATGTATTTATTTTTAATATATATTTGTATCCGTGTTCTTAATCTCCTGTGCACAGCCCCGAGTCCCCTTATGGGAGAGGGCTGCGGTATATAAGTTAAATAAAATCAATGGAAAAATCCAGATTCACTTAACAACCAAGTTACTAACTTAGCAAATGCAATGATTCACTTAACAACTGTGGCAAGAAAAGTCATAAAAGCAGGGCAGACTCACTTAACAAATGTTTCGCTCAGCAGCATAAATTTTGGGCTCAGTTGTTGTAACTCAAGGACTACCTGTACCTGTTTGTTTTTTTTATTATGACCCTTTTCAAATGTTTGTAAGAATGTATAAAATTAAACATGGGGGAGAGGAGGATAAATACAGTATCCTTTTCTCCAAATGTTACCCTCCACCCTTAGAGAATAAATGCAGTGAAGTATTTCCATTCAGAGAAGCTCTCCCTAGTGAGTTTGCACATTACAACCAGGCAGAGAGGTTATAGCATCCCCCCCTCCCACCCCCAGGAGTCCCAAACAGATATTCTTTAATTAGCAACCACAATTAGGATCGTCAGCTCTATTGTTGGTATAAAGTTTGATGCAAGGTGGTTGGGAAGCAGCAGTTCCCAGACCAGGGATTACCACCATGTAAATATACTAGGGTTTGACTTCAAGACCATCAAATGTACAAACATCCACTGATTCAGAGAGTGTAGGAGGAAAAAGCTGTGAGTTTAAGCCTCTGCAAGTATAATTATCTGTTATCCTTTTGCACTAGCAAGTCACCTTTTGAGTATAGTTTCACTCTTTACTTCAAGGAAGATTCTAATCTAACCAAGCTGTGCCTGAGAATTTTCAGACAAACAAAATCAAACAGCTGAACTTAAACTATTAAGTGTCAGGAGATCTGTGATTTATTGCCAAGAACAGGCCAGGGAGCCTGGCAGGGTTGATGAATATAATCTTTGCGTGTCTAGAACTTCTTTAGAATTTTGTATGATGTTCTAACACATGGTAAGCCCAATTAACTGACAGAAACCCTGCTCAAAGGTTTCCATGGGGCATTAAGAAAAGAGCTTTCCAGATCTCTCCCTTTTACAGTAGAATAATTGGAGTTCTTCAGGTTATATCTCCAGTTCCAAATGAAAAGATAATCAAAGGTCAATGGAAAAAGCTTTTGATTGAGTTGCAACATCTGGTCTTTTTGCATCTCAAACTAAGTCCAGAAAAGGTTTGTTTTGTCTTCTTGAGGTACTGCTGCCAATCTGAATAATAATAATAATAATAATAATAATTTATTTTTATATACCGCGTCCTCTCCCCAAGGGGACTCGGAGCGGTGCACAGGGAAAAATTAAAACACATTAAATATATATACAAAAATAGATATAGTAAAGTAAAAACAAATTAAATTTAATTGTCCCTGCACTAAAATCCCCCTATTAAAACTAATGTTCCCTAAACCCTAAAAAGGTAGAGACTAACCTAGGCCGGCCAAGCAGAAAAAGTACGTTTTTAATTTCTGACGGAAGGAGCGGAGGTCCGTAGTTGTTCTAATGTCGGGGGGAAGGTCGTTCCAGAGGGCTGGGCCCGCCACAGAGAAGGCCCTTCCCCTGGGCGTCGCCCGCTGACAAAGTCTAGTGGACGGCACCCGGAGAAGTTCCTCTCTGTGGGAGCGAATCGGCCGTGAGGATGTATGGGGCAGGATCCGATCCCGCAGATAGCTAGGTCCCGAGCCATGGAGCGCTTTAAAGATGAGAACTAGCACCTTGAAGCGCACCCGAAAGATGACAGGTAGCCAGTGCAGCTCGCGCAAGAGAGGTGTTATATGGGGATACCTTGCGGTCCCCATTATTGCTCGCGCGGCTGCATTCTGGATAGAATCTCCCATCTCCTTCTGCTGTGCCTCAGATATGTGGGGATTCTAGTTCTAATCCCAAAACATCTGGTGAGTAGCTAGTTAGACAAGCTAATCAAATTAAAAAGACTAATCTGACTAGCAGGCTAAAATGATTTCCCAGGTTCTACTAATTCACGTTTTAAACATCTCCCCCCTCCAAAAAATAGGCCATCTGACAGGAACATCTCTGCAGTAGGTAAGAAAGTAAAAACGAAAGCTACTGTCTGTGATTGAATCCCCCCTTTTAACATGTGTCAAGTATGCAACACATGTTAAAAAAAAGAGCAAAGCTCCAGTTGCATAGTTAACAAATGGCATCTTAACTTTTTGGATATTCCTCCATGGATACCCCTGTTTGGAACCACTGATCCAATACTTTTATGTCAGCCTTTGGAAGGTGTACCCAGGGTGCATTCTAGCAGCAAGGAGCAAAAATTCTACTGAGAGTATTTTTCAGCAAAGACAATAGGAATTACAAATAGTATGTTAATGCAGTCATATTTCAGATGTAGTTCAGAAGGATCTATGTTGCATTTTCTATATTTTGATTCCCTGATTATCACTTACGGCACGTTTATATTTTTGAAACATGTTTCAAAAATGTGGATTGGTAACGCCACCCCCAGAACCCATCAGAGAAAATAAACAAGCAAAGGCAACAACGGAAAGAGGAGAGACGAGGCGGGAAAGGAAGAAAGGGTAAAGTAGAGAAAGTAAGGGTGGGGAATTAAGAGTAGGAGAGAGGATAAGAAAGAAGAGAGGAGAGAAAGAGAGAGGAAAGAGGGGGGAAAGGGAGAAGAGAGGAAAAACGAGAGGAGGAAACAAGAAGGCAGAGAAGGGAGCTTGAGAAAGTAGGAGTGAGGCTGTTGCAAAATAAGTTGGAGACACGGGTTGGCAAGAAAGCGATCCAAACTGTATCATATAGTATATATGTAAGAATGTGTATAGAGATTAATGATGAATAGATAAATTTTAAATAGTATTTATAAGAATGTATATCAATGAATGTTTTTGAAATGGGAAAAACAATAATAATAAAAAATGTGGATTGGTGAAACAATATCCCTTTTCAGAATTCAGGATGCTTATTTTTCAGAAAGGCATAGTTGTCAGTGTTGAAATTGTAGACTTTAATCATACTTTCCACAAGTTGACCAAGTTAGAAGTATTATTACCATTACCACTGTATGCTTTGATCCTTTTAAAACCTTGCATTCTGTACTTTCCAATTCTTTGCTAAGGAAACTGATTTAGAAATACAGTGATTACCTCTCCTTTAAAGTAATAGGTTTTTTTCATTCTAAAAAAAGTAAAAGTACTATTAAATCTCAAATACTCATCTGGATTGGCCAATATTTGGAAATTGTTTGGCTGGTATTATGTTAGATTTTGGTGAAAGTTTGATTTCTAAAATGAAGTTACTTGTAAAATATTCATACCTCATGTAAAATTGCCTTATTTAAGCTCAAGGCTAGGTAAACAGATATAAAGATATATAAAGGTTTGGGGTTTAACTAGGTACGGTAAAGTTCCCCTTGTACATGTGTGCTAGTCATTCCCAACTCTAGGGGGTGGTGCTCATACCGGTTTCAAAGCCGAAGAGCCAGCCCTGTCTGAGGACGTCTCCGTAGTCATGTGGCCAGCATGACTAAACGCCGAAGATGTATGGAACACTGTTACCTTCCCACCAAAGGTGGTTCCTATTTTTCTACTTCCATTTTTACATGCTTTCAAACTGCTAGGTTGGCAGAAGCTGGGACAAGTAATGGGAGCTCACTGTGTTATGTGACACTAGGGATTTGATCCACTGAACTGCCAACCTTTATTCATCGATAAGCTCAACGTCTTAGTCACGGAGCCATCGCATCCCTTGGGGTTTAACTGGATTGCCATAAATCTTCCAACAGAAATTAAGGTAGAGATAAAAGCAGGCTATTAAGAGACCCAAAAAGGCTTGAAAAGATAAAGGACAGAATTTTTGCTGTGTAAATTCTGCCAGTACCTTAAGGCTGCTTAATGGAAACAACTGAAGGCAGAAAATCTGGGTCATCCAAGAACAGTCCATGGGTCAAGAAATGGAGAAAAGCTCTTCTAAAAGTAGAGAGAAGTTTCATTTACAGAACAAGCAGAGGAATTCACCAGAGCATCAGAGCATGAAGTGGAAAACTAGGGTTTTTTTTTTTAAGTGTTTCAAGAGCTACAAGCAATTTTTGTTAACATTCTTATATAATCAGAGTTTTTGGCTTTAGCTATTTAGAACATGATGATATGCTCTCCTCTTGAAGAATTGTGATCATCTTTACTATTCAGCACGCTTTACTAGAAAGATGACTTAGGTTATGGCACTTTCAATAAAGTCAAATCCTCACTCTTTGTTATCAAATTAGCAGCCAGTTGTACTGAATCTGACTTAGCCCTCAGAAATGGCTAACATTCTGTAGCTTTTCAGCTACAAGCTGAAAATCTCTAGAGCAGGGGTTGCTGGCTGGAGAATTCTGGGAGCTGAAGTCCTTCAGACTTAAAGTTGCAATGGTTGGAGACCCCTGCCCTATAGTCTCCTAGAATCAGAGGAATCCAGAATAAAATCCTGGCTCAAGCATCTCCTCCAGATGTGTTGATAATTTTAAGAGCAACTGGAATGCCACACTGGAAAAGTAGATCAGGGTGAGAAAGAAATTCCTGAAGAGAACTATACTTGTTAGTCAGGGGTGAAATCAACTTACCTTCGCTACTGGTTCGCAAATGTGAGCGCACGGTGCGCGCATGCACAGAGTTTCAAAAACAGAACAGGATGATGCCCGGGTGGGTGGGCGGAGACTCCCATCACCACTACTGGTTCACCCGAACCGGATAGAACCAGCTCAATTGCACCACTGTTGTTAGTGCAGTTATTTTCATTTACTGTGCCCAATGTAACCTGTTGAAAGTGGAGGTTCTACAACTGTGTGAACTTCTTCAGTTTTAATAAACTGGGGGTAGGGGAACTTATGGAATGTCTACCTTTTCATCAAAGAGTTGCATTCCTTCCAGCCTAATTCCATGAGTGCTCAAATCTCTGGATAACATTTTCTTAAGAGTTCAAACTACCCAGAGTTAATGATATGTAAATCTGATGGTATTAGTGAGAAAGATGGACATGTTTAATCTAGTCCACTTAAATAATTGTTTGACATATTGTATAGAAAAATTAGGGCTACCAGATTTGGGCTGTAAAAATGCGGACAACTGGTAGATACAACTATTGACTAACTGGGATTTGTAACGCACAACTGGTTTCCCTAGGGAGCCTTAGAAGAGGCTGAAAGACTTTTATAGTTCACTTATTACAATTTATTCAGTAATATACCATCAATCCTACAAGACTCAGAAAAATTAGCTGTGCTGTACATCACCGTAAATAACTGATAAAATATTTGCACTATTCTCACTATCCTCAGTAAGAGTGATGATAAAGATAATGTAATTTAAACATTACATAACAGTTCTACATTATGTATCACAAAGTGATTAAAGGAATGCCTTGAGGAAGCTCACCAGGCAATAGTTATGTTTGTCCTCTAAGGAATTAAGTATTTTCCATTTGCTTTGAATCCTTCTGCATTTGCACAACTTCAGATTATGCCTTTTCTTCGATTGTCACTGCACTCAGTTGCTCATGCACTGGTTAGTCAATCTCGCGCTTGGACTGTTGCAATGCAATGCTCACTACAGCATGGCTACCCTTGAGAGCATTTGGAAGCTACAGCTGGCACAAAATACAGCAGTGCAAACAGTCTTAGAGGCCCCTAGGGTGGCCTATGTTACACCACTGTTGTGTGAATGGCACTGGTTGCTGGTTTGCTTCCAATTCAAGCTGTGGTGGGTTGCAGACGGTATGCCCCAGTACGGGCGTACTGGTGCCTGCCGGGAGCACTGGGTTCCATTCTGGTATGGTACTCTGGGCTCCCCCCTCCATCCTCCTTACCTGTATTTGAGCTCTTTGGTACTTCTGTGCACGCATATGGCACCTGCACAATACTCCGCCGAGCAGCTGGAGCATCATGGAGGCGTTGCAGGAGGTAAGGACGCACCCAGCCCCTTTGCACCATACCAGTTGAACCTACCACTGAATTCAAGGGTTTTGTTATCAACTTTAAAGCTCTTTATGACATGGGTACAGGTTACCTGTCTCACCCCAATTGGATTGGTCTGTCCCACTCACTCTGGCAGAAAGAGACATGGTCTCCATCCCAGCAGCCGAGGAACTGCAGCTGGCAGGGTCCAGGAGAAGAGACTTTTCTGTCATGGCTCCCACTCCTTGAAATATGAGACCCATCGCCACCCTCTTGGCCTTCCAAAAGAGTCTGAGAACCTGGCACTGCTAACTGACTTGGCAATGGGAGGAAAATTTGAAGCTGGCTAATAGATTAGTCGATTATACCAATTACATCCATTCATTATCTTTCCAATGACTGATCTTTCTATAGATTGTGGGGATAAAAAAATATGGAAGTTTCACATTGGGAAATGCTATAAATGTGCCATTATTCAAAAGACAATCCCTCTTTCTCAGCAGTACCTACTCCAATATGCTTGCCGTTCATTTCAGCCCCGTGACGTGAACATTTTCCCATAAAACATGGGAAAACATATTTCTGAATGAAATTTTAATATTAAAAAATACTAGCAGGACATCCCTCTTATGCTGTTCACATTAAACCTCTGGTGTGAATTGTTCAGAATGCTGTGGGGGGGGGGAGTTCTTTTTCTTTTGGTAACAGATTCTGCTTATTAGAGTTCACTCTTTTCTTTGGCAGTAGCTATACAATTAATGTCGCCTCCTTAAAATTGAGGGGGAGAAGAAACCGCTGAGCCACTGAGAGAGAGAAAGTATAATGGCTGCCATAATTGCCATCCGCTGACTAACTGAGTACAAGCAAGGTGGGGTTACGGACATGATATACTTTGATGGTTTTTTATTATAGAATTAGACAAATGGGGATTCATATAGCATCATTCTGAACTGCTTTAGAGCAATTTTGTTTCATTCTCAGTTTTTTGCTCAGCTAAATCTAACAAAATGAAATTCAACTGTGAAAAAAGTAAGGTTCTACATTTAGGCAAGAAAAACAAAATGCACAGGTACAGTATAGGTGGTACCTTGCTCAATAGTAGCAACTGTGAGAGGGATCTTGGAATCCTAGTGGACAACCATTTAAATATGAGCCAGCAGTGTGCAGCAGCTACCAAAAAAGCCAACACAGTTCTAGGCTGCATAAACAGGGGGATAGAATCTAGATCACGTGAAGTGTTAATGCCACTGTATAGTGCCTTGGTAAGGCCACACTTGGAATACGGCATTCAGTTTTGGTCGCCACGATGTAGAAAAGACGTGGAGACTCTGGAAAGAGTGCAGAGAAGAGCAACCAAGATGATTAGGGGACTGGAGACTAAAACATATGAAGAACGGTTGCAGGAGCTGGGTATGTCTAGTTTGATGAAGAGAAGGACCAGGGGAGACATGATAGCAGTGTTCCGATATCTCAGAGGGTGCCACAAAGAAGAGGGAGTCAAACTATTCTCCAAGGCACCTGGGGGCAGGACAAGAAGCAATGGGTGGAAACTAATCAAGGAGAGAAGCAACTTGGAACTAAGGAGAAATTTCCTGACAGTTAGAACAATTAACCTCTGGAACAGCTTGCCTCCAGAAGTTGTGAATGCCCCAACCCTGGAAGTCTTTAAGAAGATGTTAAGATAGCCATTTGTCTGAAATGGTATAAGGTTCCTGCCCACGCAGGGGTTGGACTAGAAGACCTACAAGGTCCCTTCCAACTCTGCTATTGTATTGTATTGTATTGTATTGTATTGTATTGTATTGTAAATGGTTGTAATGGATTCACTTCTATTCAGAATAACAATGAATATCATTGTTGATGATGGGGGAGGGATTGTGTGAAAGGGGCTTAATGCTTTTTTTTTTTAATGTCCTTCCTTTAAGTATAAGGTTGGTTCCAGATTTAGCCCTATGGAAATCTGTTACTTATGATTCATATAAGTGCAAAGTGTTCTTCAACACTTCAAGAAAACTAAATAAAATGTGGAGTAAAAATAAAACGGAATAAGAGAAGAGATAATTACTGCTTTCCGATTCTCCTAACCCTTGCAAGTCAACTATTTAAACTATGTGGCCATATTTTCCTGTCATTCCTACAGCAGAGGCTTCATCTTGAGGGTTTAAGCATCACCATTGATTCAGTTAAATTAAACAATTAGTTGTGGTGCTCTTAATTTGGAAGAGAAAGAAATGGATGTGGAAGGGAAAAAAGGTGAGATTCACCTAGGGCAGTGATGGCGAACCTTTTTTGGCTTGCCTGCCAAAAGCAGGGGAAACGCAAGGGGGGTTGTGCACGGGCATGCCACACCCATAATGCTATGGCACGACCACAGTGTGCATGCGTGCAAAACCAGCGCTTCCACCACCCCCATTTTGGCATGCTTTTTTCACCCTCCCCAGGCTCCAGAGGCTTTATAGGAGCCTGGGGAGGGCGAAAACAAATCCCCTGCCCCCCCGGAGGCCCCCCAGAGGCTTCAGGAGCTTCCCTGAAGCCTCCAGAGTGTGAAAAACCAGCTCTATGGGCAAACTGGAAGTTCAGGAACGGACTTCCGGTTTGCTCGTAGGGCCGTTTTAGCCTTCCAGAGGCTTCAGGGAAGCTCCTGAAGCCTCCGGAGAGCGAAAAATGGCCTCAAAAGAAGGCTGAAGTCAGCTGGCCAGCGCACGTAAGCATCTGAATTTTGATCATATGACAATGGAAAGGCGGCAATGATTGTATGTGTGAAAAACGGTCTTAAATCACCTTTTCAGTGCCGTTGTAACGTCTAATGGTCACTAATGACTGGTTGTAAGTTGAAGTAAGTTCAATACTACATGTATTAAGAAAGGAATCCTTGTAGGGGCACAAAAACTGCATCTTCCACTTCTCCTTAAAGAAACTGGATTCCCAGTCACTAACCAGCATAATTCTTGGAAAATGCATGTTACAGGAGTAGCAGGCAATGTCTTGAGTTCTAGTTCAGCTCTAGGTTGTGTCGTCCAGATCTCTTCTAGTCCCCCCCTGTATTTTTAAAGATGCATAAGATAAACAGGAAACAAACTGCCTCAAAAATCATCTTAAGCTTCCTTCATCATCCAGAAGGGAAAGTTCTATCTGACATCTGTGGGATCCTCTTCCTGGATTATTGGTGACTGTTTGTTGCAAAGGGCTAGAAATTAATGTGGTGGTACTTATTTGGTAGCACTTTCCAAATCACATAGCCTCCGCTGTGACTAATCTTAGATAGTTTTAAATGGGGGATTTTAATTGGTTTTAGCGCAGGTTATGCTATTTAATAGATTTTTAAATTTATATGTTTTGTACTATTTTTGTATGTTGTTTTTAAATTCCTGTGCGCCGCCCTGGGTCCTTGTTGGAGAAGGGCGGGATATAAATAGAATAAAATAAATTAAAAAGAAATAAATTGGGCTTCAACATGGGCCTAGCTATATGCGAGACCGTCTCCTGCCCCATACATCCCTTCGACCGATCCGCTCCCATAGAGAGGGCCTTCTCCGGGTGCCGTGGGCCAGGCAATGTCGATTGGCGGCACCCAGGGGAAGGGCCTTCTCTGTGGCGGGCCCTAGCCTCTGGAACGACCTGCCCCCCGAATTACGCACCATCTCAGACCTCCGCCTCTTCCGCCAGCGTCTTAAAATGCACCTATTTCAACAAGCCCACCTAGCATAACCTCCCGTTTCTGACTGTTATTAGCTGTAAATTTTAATTAGGGGGGTTTTAAATGGTTTTAGCACAGGGTATGGGTTTAATAGGTTTTAATAATGGTATTTTGTATATTTATATTGTTTTTTAAATTTTCCTGTGCGCCGCCCTGGGTCCTTTTTTAGGAGAAGGTGCGGGTTATAAATTCGATAAAATAAATAAATAAAATAAATGGATAAATATTGCCCATCTGTTTTACTAAGATGGCCTTCTTCTCTTTTCTTCTTTTCCTTTCCTTTGTGACAACCCAGCTGAGGAAGTGGAGAGACTGGCTGCAATGCGTTCGGACTCATTGGTTCCAGGGACACACACACCTCCCATAAGGAGGAGAAGCAAGTTTGCCAATCTAGGAAGACTTTTCAAGCCATGGAAATGGAGGAAGAAGAAGAGTGAAAAGTTCAAGCACACATCAGCAGGTGAGTTGTAAGCCGCTTTTCAGTACAGAATTGGATTAATACTTGTTTTTGTTTTGTCCCCAAAGTGAAATAAATGGCTATTCTACCATTGTCTCAACAGTTATAAACTGTTTGAGTGGTTGGTATGCTAGTTCTATAGTTATTTATAGAATAGCAGCAGCTTAAGTAGAAACAGAAAAGAACAAGACAAAACCAGAAGGCCTTAACACTTTTCCCTCTACTGCACGGGTGTCAATTTCGCTGTGACACATTGCCATCATGTGATGTATCACAATGTTTTTCCCTTCGCAGCGCTGGAGTGGGCGTGGCCTGCGTGTGATGCATCCGGCCCATGGGCCACCAGTAGACTGCTATTGCTTTGCCTCCAGGTTTAAGCACCTTGTTAGTCCATGGTAAGGGTAGGCAATTGTGGCAAATGTACAATGTGTGGACTTCAACTCCCATAATTCTATGCTGGCTCGGGAATTTTGGGAGTTGAAGTCCACAAGTCGTAAAGTTGCCATCGTTGCCCACTGTTGATCTAGGAACCAAATGAACAAGGGCATTTCTTTTAAGGAGTGGAGTGCAACATGTAGCATTTTTTACACAAAAATAGGTGAGCACACTGTGGTATTAGAATCCATCTTTCTCCAAGGCATGTCTTTGCTCACCAACAAGTCTCAATTTGTAGGGATGCTTCATTGGCATACATTCTCATCAATTTCCTCTCCATTATCCTTCTTTGTTGTTGCTTCCTGTATTATAAAAGATACGTCTTGACCAGATTTTCAAAACTGCAGCACATACAATATGTCTCTTAATAGTTGGTTTTAAGGAACCGGATACCATTCTGTGCTTCCAGAAATCAACCCTTTTTCGGTTCCTCTTTAAATTGCTCAACATATTGTGCTAAAAGTACTTTTCTATAAACTAGCCAAGATGGTAAGTGGGTGTTAATTCCCAGTGTTCATTTACATGAGAGATAGGAAGCTCATTCAGGAAGCCAAAGAGAATATCAAGGTAATTAATGTATGAGATCCAATTAAAATGTCTTAAATTTAGAGTAAGAGCCCTGATGGATTTGACAAAATGTCTGTTTATTCAAACATCCTATTTCCCTTAGTGGCCAATGAGAAGGCTCTGAGGAACTTTTCTTGCTCTTTCATCCCAGAGTCTTCACCACTAAGGCGCAAGCCTAGGTAGTCCTCAGCTTACAACCATAATTGAGCCCCAAATTTATGTTGCTAAGTGAGGCATTTGTTAAGTGAGTTTTGCTCTATTTTATGACCTCCCTTGCCCCAGTTGTTAAGTGAACCATTGCAGTTCTTAGGTTTAGTAGCATTGTTGTTAAGTAAATCTGGCTTCCCCATTGACTTTGCTGGTCTGAAGACCGTAAAAGGGGATCGCATGATCCCAAGACACTGCAAAGGTCATCAATATGAGTCAGTTGCCAATGGGCTGAATTTTGATCACATGACCATGGAGATGCTGCAACAGTAGGAAGTGTGAAAAATGGTCATAACGAGTCACTTTTTTCAGTGATGTTGTAACTTTCAACAGTCAGCAAATGAACTCTTGTAAGTTGAGGACTACCTGTATAGCAGAACTTTTTGGCTGGATGAAGAGGCAGGGAAAGAGGAAAGAGTTGCTTGAGGTGGTAGGAAATGGGCTCTGAAGATGAAATATTACCATTTTGGAACTGGAACTGTTCTATTGGGACAATTAGATAAATGTAAATGTTCCTTATGACCCAGGGCCAAAATTAATGTCAAGGTTCCAAGTAACACCCCTAACGAAAGAAGACTCTGAGGCTTGAGATTCCTCAAAGTTCCGTTTTATTAGAGATGTCATATTGGCACATCTGGGAAAACCCAAATCTGAAAGTTTCCAGATTTTATCCACCCAAGAGAAAATTCAAGTCCCTGCCCAGCAGCCACATGTCCATCACATGGTCCAGTCACGTACAATCCCAACTGGAGATGCCTCCCAGTCACGCCACTCCAGGCGCAGGGCAACATGTCCTTGACCCTGTGAAAGGAAAGTTATTTTGACTATATCTACCCCACTCCATATAATCCCCCCTCCAAGTTTCCCACAGCAATAAATGTGGCAGGCCTGAAGGCCCAGTGCTAAAGATGGCTTCCAGGCCTGACAGTTAGGGAGTAGCAGTGATTTTGCTGAATGGGAATGGTGATGAACTTGCATAGGAAACCAAGTGGCACAGTGGTTGGAATGCTGTATTGTAGGCAACCTCTGCCCACAGCCTGGAATTCAATCCTAACAGGGCTCAAGGTTGACTCAGCCTTTCATCCTTCCAAGGTCGGTAAAATGAGGATTGTTGGAGGGAATAATGCTGACATACTAAATCACCCAGAGAGTGCTATAAAACACTATGGGGTGATATATAAGACTAAGTGCTATTGTTATTATGGGCTGTTGAAAAAAAGTCCAGGCAGATAGTCCTCCACTCACAACAATTCATTTAGTGATCATTCAAAGTTGGCGCTGAAAATAGTGAAAAGCTTATCAGAAGGGCGCAAAAGGGAATCACATGACCTGGGACACTGCAATTGCCAAGCATCTGAATTTTGATCATGTGACCATGGGGATGCCGCAATGGCTACAACTGTGAAAAGCCATCAAAAGCCTTTTTTCAGTGCCGTTGAAACTTTGAACAGTCACTAAATGAACTGTAAGTCTAGGACTACCTCTACTTGAAGCAAAGTAATCATGTCTATGTAGCCATGACTGTACGACATGTCGTCATATTCTAGTGCCTGCTCAAAATCTTTTTTAAGGAAACCTTCTTTGTTTTTCTTTCAACCTTTGCTAATGACAAAGCAATACAGTACCCTCAAATCCATTTCCATCTGAGAGAGAGAGAGAGAGAGAGAGAGAGAGAGAGAGAGAGAGAGAGAGAGAGAGAGAGAGAGAGAGAGAGAGAGAGAGAGAGAGAGGGAGAGAGAGAGAGAAATCTAGAGCTTATTCAGACACTTAATCACTTCAAGCACAGTATTTGAACAATCCAAACCCTCAAGGGGAAGCTGTGTTTTTTTTTACAAAAAATCCTTTAATTATGCAAGCACCTCAGTTCTACTTATGTCTTGAACTTTTTGCTCTTCTACTTAGGGCAACAAAGCTTGCATCCTTCGGGAATGTAGACAAGGGAGCAGGTGGTGAACACTTTTGTAGAACACCGAAAACACTTGGCCTTGTTCTCTTCTGATGAAAATATACCTGCAGTGTTATTTCCTGCAACACATCCTAGGATTTTGATGAGTTGCTTTTTTAATTACAAAGGTAGCATCATAATTTCTCCCCAGGGTCATTGAAAATATTGTTAACCTGGTGATCACCAAAAGAGGAAAACATTGCCAGGGGCTTTTCTCTGTAAAATAGAGGTCTTAGGGATTGTCCAGTACCTTCCACTTCTTCATTCATATTCTCAAAGGGATTTCCTCCCCTGCCCTTTGGGAGAGGTGTATGAAATAATAATTAGTGGAAGACACCTGCATAATCAAGTCTCTCACCTCAACTTCTTATCACTCATAGTACTTAGTTTCAGCTGAGAATTCCTACGTCTGCCTAGCAATGATAGGTAGTTTTCAACTTGCAACCACAATATCTGTTGCTAAGTATTGGAAGAAATATCCATCTGGTTCAGTTCCAAGTGGGGAGAAAGGCACTGGAAACATGGAGGCTCATTGGAAAGATGGTTTATTGATGGACAGGACCACATGGGTTTGAGGTCCTGGGCAGCTGATCACATGGAGTGGAGAGTGAGAGTTATTTATACCCTCTCTTGGGCCTTGCCCTTGAAGCTTCCTGTTCCTGTGTAAGAAATGTATTCTATTGGCTGTAGTCAGAGTCCCATGGAGCCACGTGGGGTCATGTTTGTCTGAATCAAGTTTGGTTGAAGCCTAGAGGGTGATGCAATGTCCCCAGGTGATTGTGCAGTGCAGTGAGTACTGCTGTTAGATAATCCTATTATGTCCTGGAGGGTCATATCTTAATCCCATCACCCTGGATCTGAAGATCTTTTGTTTTGTAGATAGATTGGCCCAGTCCTTCTTAATGGGCACCAAATATCTGCTGGGGGAAGGGAGCTGAAGCTCTGACTTTCTGTCTCCCTTAAGATTTCTATTTCTCTTTTAGGGGAAATATAATATTCTGCCTTTTTAATATTTCCTAAAATATTTCATTCTTCTAGGAGGAATAGGTGCTAATTTTCTACATAAACAAGGCAGTTGTTAAGTGAGTCATGTCCAATTTTACGATCTTTTCTGGCCACAGTCATTAAGTGAATCACTGTATCAGTGAATCATGTGGTCATTAAGCAAATTTGGCTTCCCCCATTGATTTTGCTTGTCAGAAGAGGCTGGGAAGGTTGCAAATGATAGTCACATGAGTCCAGGACACGGCAACAATTGTCACGAGCCTGGATTTTGATCACATATTCATAGGGATGGGGCAATAGTTGTAGGTGCAAGTACCATGTGTAAGTCACTTTTTTCAGTGCTGTTGTAACTTCGAATAGCCACTAAGCAAATGCCTGTAAGTTGAGGACTAGTTGCAATATTTTATTCTTGTATTACAGATTCAAAGCTAAGGTTTATATAGAATGTGATCTAATGAGCTGAATGAGTTGAAGAACCACTCTGGTTGCGTTAATGCATAATATTAAACGTAAACCATATCTTAAAATCCCATCCTCTGGGTTCACACTGATTAGCATAATATGTATACTCAATCTTACAGTGTTAGGGTTCCTGATATGGGATGGGAATTTTGTCAGAATGTTAGAATAAAGAAGGGGGGTCCTAACTATGAATTCCACTTTCTGATTGATAGATGTTGATACATTTTTTCCAATGTAAATCTTCAGATCAGAAAGCAAATGGTATTTGGTGGATCTCTACCATGACAAAAGTGGTTGTCAGCCAATGCTAAATTGGCATTAGTTGTTGCAATTGTCTAATTTTTTTTATGATACTTTGATAATTTGGACATCCAACAAAAGGAGATCTTTATTAAGCTTCTCTGCAGCTGAATCTTTTGCAACCTCTTAAAAATCTGCTGCATTGCAAATTTGTAACCATTAAGAAGCAAACTTTGACTTACTGGATTGAAAAGGCTTTTTAAGAATGTACTCACGCTCATGCTTTTGCTTTAATGACACATTGGGGGGGGGGCGAGATCCTTCAATATATCCAGACTTACAGGGAAGAAATGTTTAATGAGGCCATTTGGATTTCATGCTAATTACACTTCCAGCTGCTATAAAGATTATGTACAACAGCTTCAAACTGCAATTTTGTAGTGCCGTTCTAAAATGGTATTTTCCTCTACCAAAGAAGAAGAAAAACAGTGTGAAGTTCATCTGGAAGGAGGGACTTTGTATAAACAGGATATAAAGCTCTAGCAAGCAAAATAAGTTTTCTTTTCTGTGCCATATCTGGTGGAATGCGTCACATCTCAAAGGATCTGTCATCAAAAGTAGCAATAATGGTGTTCCTGGAACTGCAGATGCAATTTTAAAAAAAACCTGTTTCTCCTGAATAAGATAAATGTGTGTCAGTTGCAGCTGTCACGCTGAAAAAAATTGCAATCATCTAAACAAACTCAGTGCCAGATATCTACTAATGCAATCGGCCACATAACAAAGCTACTAAGATTTATTTTATTTTTTTTCAGAATTTGGAACTGAAATTTGAAATCTGTGTCTAACACTATGATATATAACTCTACTCAGAAATGGTTTTTGCGGCTGATGGCTGGCTGGGGAATTCTGGTAGTTGAAGTCCATGCCTCTTAGAATTGCTAAGGTTGAGAAACATTGATCTACACATTGGGGCACATTATTAACTGCTTTATTTATGCAGAGAAACCCACCACGTTCTTGGACAAGTTTCACTTTTTGAAATAAAATCTTAAATGTCACAGAATTGTTTTTAACTTGTATCATGAGAATGCTCTGAAAAGAAGCTATTTTTCTACAATGTATACCTGGGCCTTCCTACCTGAAACACTCTCTTATTCAATCAAGAAAATGCTCCAGATCTATTTGTCTACTGAAGGTGTTCAATGTTTCAGAACCATGACGAGTGTTTCCTTGAAAATACACTCAATCAAAAAAGTCTCTGATAAGTGTAATAGCATAGATTTTTGTTGTCATAGGTCACAGGCTGCATGATTCAGATCCATACTTTACAATATTTTAAATATTACCAATGAATTCTCCCTCTGTCCTCACCATAACACTGAAACTCAGCCATATAATTTAGAGGAAAGTGACACTCATAAATCTCCCATGATCCCATCACAGCCTGAGCAGAATCTTGGTGAAATCTATTGGAGTGCTGATTGAGAAAGGGGTATCCAGAGACAGAGTGGGTTGCCCAGAGGTGGTATTCAGCCAGTTTGGCCTGGTTCAGGCAAACCGGTAGCAGAAATTTTGACTGGTTCACTGAATCGGCTAATACCACCTATGGCTGGCCCCACCCCCAGCCGCCTGGTCTGCCGATCGCCAGTCCCCCTGCCCACTTGTTCGTCCTGCCCACCCACTCACCTGCTCACCCCACCCTTCGGCACATGGCCCAGCTAATTGCCTCACCTCACTGGTCACCTCCACACCTCGCTTGCTCTGCTCAGCTCACCAAAGGTAAGAGTGCTGCCCACTTGCCCTTCCTCTTGCCATTCCCCGAAGCTCCGGAGCCTCCAGAGCCTGGGAATGGGGCATTGAGGAATGCGCCATTCCCAGGCTCTGGCCTACCCAGGGCCTCCTCCTGCATGCCTCCCGCTCTCCCAGAACTGGTAGTAAAAAAAAAATTGAATCCAACCACTGGGGTTTCCAACCCTTCATTAAATGTATTTGTTCAATACAATACAATACAATAGCAGAGTTGGAAGGGACCTTGTAGGTCTTCTAGTCCAACCCCCTGCATGGGCAGGAACCTTATACCATTTCAGACAAATGGCTGTCTAACATCTTTTTAAAGACTTCCAGGGTTGGGGCATTCACAACTGCTGGAGGCAAGCTGTTCCAGAGGTTAATTGTTCTTACTGTTAGGAAATTTCTCCTTAGTTCTAAGTTGCTTCTCTCCTTGGTTAGTTTCCACCCATTGCTCCTTGTCCTGCCCCCAGGTGCCTTGGAGAAAAGTTTGACTCCCTCTTCTTTGTGGCACCCTCTGAGATATCGGAACACTGCTATCATGTCTCCCCTGGTCCTTCTCTTCATCAAACTAGACATACCCAGCTCCTGCAGCCGTTCTTCATATGTCTTAGTCTCCAGTCCTCTAATCATCTTGGTTGCTCTTCTTTGCACTCTTTCCAGAGTCTTCACATTCAGTCCTTGATGGAAGTCACCGTTATTCAGTGGTAGAACATTTGCAAACTTGTTTGCTCTCTGAATTCTCTACTAATCTTGAATTGCAAAGCTCGTGATGCTTTGTTCATCCTAGTCATCCTAGTAGGAAATAGCTATATTGCAAGATGTGCATAGGGCAGGGATGTCCAAACTTGGGAACTTTAAGACTTGTGGACTTCAACTGGCTGGGGAATTCTGGGAGTTGAAGTCCACAAGTCTTAAAGTTCCCAAGTTTGGACATCCCTGGCATAGGGTATCTTGGGAGATATCCATATAGACAGTAAGCAAAATGTGACTTCAGTCAAAAGACTGTTCAAAAGAAAATTCCATAAATAATCCTTTCACAACTCTGCCATAAAAGGATTAGACCCTTCCTTCACAGCAGAGTATGGCAGCAGGTAGCAGGAAATGAGAAACAAAAGGAACGTTGAGCTTTGAGACATTCTTCCCACAGGAATATAACCCAACGTGGAGATCTGTATTTTTCAAAGCTCCATGTTAAGTTAGTAGTAATTTTTGGCCAGCTGTTTTCTCTCAGCCAAACCTACCTCACAAAACCAACAAGCAAGAAGCAAACAATACCCCAAGCAAGCTAACAATAAACAGCCCAACCAAGGAAGTTTAAGAGCACTCCCACCTACATTGACAGAGCAAACCACCAGAATATAAAATGAGAGCAATCCCTTCTCCCTACTAGGACTGATGGTGCTATTTAGTTTGGTAATGAAATGTCTGCAACAAAACAACCAAGCTCAGAGAGCACCAAAGACCCTTACAAACTTGTATTATGGAGATAAAATGAGGGGAAATATTTTAAGTATCCCACCTTGCTTTTTCAAGAGAAGAAGCAGTATATAATTGCTAATGTAAATAGCTAAAACTAAATACCTGTTATGGAGCACTTTTTAAAGTTATCTATTATTTTTGAGTGTCCTTTGAGTGCTTATCTGATGATTTAAGGATGCAGCCTGAATGGGATGATATGGTTATGCAGTCAAGTATACTTTTCAAATTAGTTTGCATCAACCTTATGGTGGGCTCCAAATATCTTCAATATCATGAACCCAATAACATGGCTTCATGGAGTCATGACTTTCCATATATTGCTCCTCATGCCCTCTTCTTTTCAATTATACACAATTTCCTCCTGTAGAAAAGGGTAGGTTAGAATCCACTTAGCTTAATCTTTCTAAATTTACTTGTCTTTCATTAATCTTGCCAATATTAACACTAAGGTCCATACCAGCTGATTAAAAGGTAGCCCTATTACAAGAAAGGGTAGGCAGAATTTAGAAAAACTCATGATTGCCTATGA
Source organism: Rhabdophis nuchalis (assembly GCA_039707465.1). Lineage (NCBI taxonomy): Eukaryota > Metazoa > Chordata > Lepidosauria > Squamata > Natricidae > Rhabdophis > Rhabdophis nuchalis. Next base: position 151,975,700 of record CM077645.1, read on the forward strand.
ATCATAGTATGAATATTTGCAGGTACTTGGAAAAAGATGGGGATGAAATCCACTGAAAATAGACATGGTGATACTTATTACTACTTAATGAAAGTATACTATCATGTGACTGGACTCCGCTTATACTGATTTCCATGGTTTTCTTTAAGGATTTCTTAAGTAAGATTTTTTTCCTCACAAAACATTTTTTACCACATATTGCACTGTGAGAACTATTCTCTAGTTGAAAGAATCATTATTTGGAGAGTCTGGGGAAATCAATCCTGTGCCTTTTGGTTTCCTACAAAATGCATTGAGTCAAGAATCTCGCCACAATTTGTCTGAACAAAATCAAATATTGTTGCAAATAAGGCAACAATTAGATTTTGCATATATTCTATGTGGTTTCCATCTGATATAGCTGCCAGAAACTGATAAATGCTTGTTTGTAATATATGTGAATGTATGAGATGCTGCTTACATAGATGTTCTTAATGAATACATTATTTACAACATGGGATTCATAGCAATGTAGTGGTCCTTTATTAAGGATCCACTGCCTGAGCTGAATGTTATTAGAATCAGAATCAGAACAAAGCTGGAAAGGACCTTGGAGGTCTTCTAGTCCAACCCCCTGCTCAAGCAGGAGATCTATACCTGTGATGGTGGACCTATGGCACGGGTGCCATAGGTGGCACGTGGAACAATTTCTTGTTTTAAAAGAATTTATTGGTTTTTACAAAATAATATTGGGAAAAGGGTATAGGAAAAAATGTTACATTTTAGAAGCTTCATGCCGGAGCCAGCAGTCCCCCCCAAACTTCATCATAGTACAAGTTTTAGTAAAAAAAAAAAAAAGACAAGCACAATAACAAATACATTGCACATTTTCTATGTTCATTCTTCTTGTTTTTCCTTACCATCAATCATGATAACATTCAAATAAAATTTTTAAATAGTATCATTTTTGAGACCTAAGTCTTTTGGCTATTGATTCTTTTCCCCCGTCATCGGGAGGGGCGGCCGCCCCCACTGGAACCATTTCTTAGGGCAGATGAGGCATTGCCCTGTCAGCTCCAGTGTGCATGTGTGCGCTGGCCAGCTGATTTAGGCCTTCTTTTGAAGCCATTTTTCACCCTCTTGAGGCTTCAGGGTAGCTCCTGAAGCCTCTGGAGGTGGGGGGAGGCTGTTTTCACCCTCCCCAGGCTCCTAGAAAGCCTCTGGAGGCTGGGGAGAGTGAAAAAAGCATGCCAAAAGCAGGGGGTCGCGCACATAACATTATGGGTGTGGCATGCCCATGCACGATCCTCCCTGTGCTCCCTCCGCTTTTGGCACGCGAGCCAAAAAAGGTTAGCCATCACTAATCTATACCATTTCAGACAAGTGACTCTCCAGTCTCTTCTTAAAAGCTTCCAGTGATGAAGCACCCACAACTTTTTAAGACACCGGTTCCACTGGTTAATTGTCCTCACTGTTAGGAAGTTCCTCCTTAATTCCTGGTTGCTTCTCTCCTTGATTAGTTTCGATCCATTGTTTCTTGTCCTGCCCTCTGGTGCTTTGAGGAGAAAAATGACCCCCTCCTCTTTGAGGCAGTCTCTCAAATACCGGAATACTGCTATCATGTCCCACCTAGTCCTTATTTTCTCTAAACTGGCTAAACCCAAATCCTGCAACCATTCTTTGTATGTTTTATTCACCAGGCCTTTAGTCATCTTAGTTCATCTTCTTTGCACTTTTTCCAAAGACTCAACATCTTTTTTGTAATGTGGTAACCAAAACTGGATGCAGTAATCCAAGTCCGGTCTTACTAAGGCTTTATAAAGCAGTGCTAATACTTCACATGATTTTGATTCTATGCCTCTGTTTATACAACCAAGGATTGTATTAGATTTTTTGGCTGCCGCCGCACACCGCTAACTCATGTTAAAGTCCCTTTTGAGCCAGGTTTCACCTAATCTGTACTTGTACCTTTGGTTTTTCCTGCCCAGGTGTAAGCCCATGCTTTCCTCTACATAAAATTCCATTTTGTTGGATAGGGCCCATTGCTGAAGTCTGTCAAGATCTTTCTGGATCCCAAGATTGTCTTCTGGGGTCTTGGCTATTCTTGCCAGCTTAGTGTCATCTGCAAATATGATGACACTAATTTGATTACAGTATGCATTGCTGAAGGCTCTACAATGTTCATTTCTGTCATAGAAAATCTAGCACCAGTTTAAAAGCCAATGAGATGTTTACTTTTTTGGCTTAGAAATATGCTTCCTAAACAAAATGCACAATCTAATATTGTCTCATGAATCTTAACAGTGGCACAACTTGAGAAATGGAAATTTACTATTCTTGTGCAGTCATTTATATTTATTACAATATATATATATAAGAAACTGAGTGTGTGCACACATGTATTTTTTTTTAAACACCAATACATTTACAGATTTAGGAATCCCTAAAAAGATATACAAGAACCAATTTGGTGTCGTGGTTAAGACATCAGGCAAGAAAGCAGGAGACCGTGAGTTCTAATCCCACCTTGAACATGAAGCCAACTAGGTGACCTTGGTCCAGTCACTTTCTCTCACCCATAGGAAGGAGGCAAATGGCCAATGCAGGAATTTGTCCAAGCAATCTCTGAGAATCAAAAAAAATTGAATGGAAGGAAGAAAAAGCTAGTAAGAGGAAGTAGCTGTTTTTTTCCAGAAAAAAATCAAAATCACTTGATATGTGATTATCTTAGAGCTGGTTTTCCCATTTGGACTGGTAGTTGTGGGATTTGGGAGCCCTTACATTAGAAGGGCATCAGCAGTGGTGGGTTTCTGCAGGCTCGCACCTACTCGCGAGAGCCGGTTGGTGAAATTTAGAGAACCGGTGAGAGGGGGTTCCACCGGGGTACCTGGAAGTAAATCTGGCCCACCGCTGCCAGTGACCCAACAGAAAGGAAAGGAAAGGAAAGGAAGGAAGGAAGGAAGGAAGGAAGGAAGAAAGAAAGAAAGAAAGAAAGAAAGAAAGAAAGAAAGAAAGAAAGAAAGAAAGAAAGAAAGAAAGAAAGAAAGAAAGAAAGAAAGAAAGAAAGAAAGAAAGAAAGAAAGAAAGAATTTATCATCACAATTGAGTCCAAAATTTTGGTTGCTAAGCAAGAGCGTTGTTAAATGAGTTTCACCACATTTTAAAAGGTGGCCACTCCCACCCTGTCACATGACTGCCAAGCCATGCCCACAAAATAGGCCACACCTACAGAGTAGGTTCTAAAAAATTTGAAACCCACCACTGGGCATCAGATACAAGAAAACGTCTCTTAAATTCCGAGTCTCACTGTCTTAAAATTAGTGCCACAGAAAGGAAAAATAGAGAACTGTATTAATGTGTTTTCTTTCTAATTCTCATCTGGGAGTGGTGGAAGAATTCCAATTCCATTATAGTTAAAACCTATAAGCGTTCAATAACTTTTTCATTATAACTCTAGAACACGTTGAACTCTGCCCTAAATATTAACATTACAATAGTAGGAAATGATTGCTAATAAACAGTGGGAGGAATATAACATTACACTGTGAGGTAATAACAGTGTAATGTTATTACCTCACAGTGGTATCTATACACTGCAGACATGAAAATCAGTGATTGGGTCACACTCTGTGCTAATTGAACTTCTAATCATATTTTTTTTTTTTTGCTTAGATTATAACAAAGGTGCATCAGTTGTTTCTTTAGCTGGTGAAGAGAAGATAACTGGAGCACATAATTGTGGTGCAGCACAGCTGACAATGTACAGATTGCATTATTTTGTCCCATAGTTGCTGCCCCTTTGCTAAACTCTTCGGTGAAGTGATTAGGAAACTCAATTGGGTCATCTGTATTTAAGGCCCCACATGTAGTCTTTGTTGCTAATAATAGGCAAGTGCTGAGCAAACAAACAGGAAATATTCATAATTTCATATATATATGTATATGAAAAAGGCTAAAGATAAAAATTTCAACCATTTTGTTAGCATTTAACAGAGTTTTAAATTAGACGGTAGATGGTAAGTCAATCATGTGGCCCTATGAGATCGGCAGGAAGATTTTTCTTACAAAATACTTGGACAGGGAGATTGGATCAAAGGCTTCCTTCCACTATGCCTAAATACTTGTTAAAAACCTCTGTTACAAAGCAATTGTTGGGCAAGAGCAAAATGGATATAGGGGTTTTTATTTTATAAAGTTTTAACAAGGGCCCACCTTAATGACGGATTTGTGAATCAGGAGAGGTGGATGAAGCGGCATCTTAGGGGATTTTTATAATATTATTTTAAAGTATGTTATTTATTGATGTTCTTATATGTTTTTATTGATGCCTGTTCACCGCCCTGCGCCCCGCAAGAGAGAAGGGCGGTATACAAATTTAATAAACCATAAACCATTATAAAGAGTAAATTTTAATTCGCATATGCCAGGGCAGTAAAATATAATGGGTGTTTGATTTAAAGAAAAATTATTGGATATAATTTCTTCAGGAAAATATTGTCATTCATGTCTAATCAAAATGCTTAGCCTTTACCTAAATACTCTTAACAGAGACATAAGGCCATTCCATGAACAACTGCAACAATTTATAACAATTCCTCCTAAATCAAATCAGTGATATCCACCTCTGTAGGTTGTGTAGGAAGCATCTTAAACAACCTTTCCATGTAAGGTTCAAATGTATTGGTTTAAAAGGACCAACTTCAAAACAAGAGTTGTTTACCTGGTTGAAAAGAACTTCTGGCATCTGAGGAAAGTTTTCTTTTAGAGGTAGAATGTGTGTTATTTATGGAAGACTAATATGTAACTCATACCAAACAGGCACAGAATCACAGAAATCATCTTACAATACAATACAATAGTAGAGTTGGAAGGGACCTTGGAGGTCATCTAGTCCAACTCCCTGCCTGGGCAGGAAGCCCTATACCATTTCAGACAAATGGCTATCCAACATCTTCTTAAAGACTTGCAGTGTTGGGGCATTCACAACTTCTGGAGGCAAGCTGTTCCAATGATTAATTGTTCTAACTGTCCGGAAATTTCTCCTCAGTTCTAAGTTGCTTCTCTCCTTGATTAGTTTCCACCCGTTGCTTCTTGTTCTGCCCTCAGGTGCTTTGGAAAATAGTTTGACTCCCTCTTCTTTGTGGCAACCCCTGAGATATTGGAACACTGCTATCATGTCTCCCCTAGTCCTTCTTTTCATTAAACTAGACATACCCAGTTCCTGCAACCGTTCTTCATATGTTTTAGTCTCCAGTCCCCTAATCATCTTTGTTGCTCTTCTCTGCAATCTCTGCTTCAAAGGCTGCTGAAACCCTATTAAAATGACAACTATCCTACGCTAATCAGATATCAGAAACAAATGAGTTCGCCGGGGTCTGCTAATATAGGACAAGGACCACCTTTAATCCTGAATCCATCCTTGACTTGCCTTGTTTCTTTCTGCAAAATCTCATTGCGAGGCGAGGTGTAGCTCATCCATCTCTCTTTATCAGGGCAATCACTACCCTGATATATCTCCGTTTTTACACCATGGTGTTTTTTTCCCCATTGAGGATAAAATGTTGTTTGTTGCAAGCATTGTCATTATTCAGCCCTCATCTCCTTCCTGCTGGTGTTAAAATTTCTGTGGCACTGTTGTGGGATGACCTTATTGGAACTTTCTTAAGAGGAAATGCTTAAGGGGAAAAAAGGGCTTGCTTGAATCCAATTGCACTGTGTGCGTAGCACAACTTTAATTAGATAATTCATGCTCTCCCATCACTGCATGCCTTCTGTCTCTCCGGTCCTACATTTAAAATAACTGGGACTAGAAGTAGCATTTGCATTATGGAATAATCCTCCCCGTGCCTAAATCACAGCATCCAAATAATGAGTGCAAGACTCTTCCAACATCAAACACTAAACTACAGATTAAACAATTGAAACCCGCCTGCTTTTAATATGTACCGCATGTAAAAAGAAGCAGAGCCGTGTTGACATAGTGGTTAGAATGCAGTATTGCATGCTAATTCTTCTGACAGCCGACTGACAGCAATTCAAGTCTCACCGGCTAGGTTGAGTTGACTCAGTCTTCCATCCTTCCAACGTTAGCAAAATGAGGAGCCAGATTATTGGGGGAAATATGCTGACGCTGTAAAACCACTTAGAGAGGGCTGTACAGCACTGTGAAGCAGTATATAGGCCTAAGTGCTATTGCTTTGGTCACAAAGTTATAGCTTTCATCTTGACTTTTTAGACCCCACCCCTTCCCTCTCAGGGCTCCTGACTTTTGTTACAGAAGATGCTCCAGACACGCCTTCTGCACAAAGAAGAGCTGTTAGAGCTCTTGAAGGCAGACATGCAGTTGTGACTGGATTTGCACACCTGGCACTTGTACTGCATTGAGTTGACAGTGGCTGCATCAGGAACTGAAAGGAGAATCGGCGGCTGAAAACTATCACTGCTTTTCTCAGCATAGGTAAAAGATGCCCAAGATTGGGCCAAAATGCTTAGCCTTAACCTAAATACCCTTAACACAGATGTAAGGCCATTCCGTGAACAATTGCAACAACCAGTGGTGGGTTTCACATTTTTTTAGAACCTACTCTCTAGGTGTGGCCAATTTTGTGGGCGTGGCTTGGTAGTCATGTGACAGGGTGGGAGTGGCCAGCTTGTAAAATGTGGTGAAACTCATTTAACAATGCTCTTGCTTAGCAACCAAAATTTTGGGCTCAATTGTGATGATAAATTCTTTCTTTCTTTCTTTCTTTCTTTCTTTCTTTCTTTCCTTCCTTCCTTCCTTCCTTCTTTCTTTCTTTCTTTCTTTCTTTCTTTCTTACTTACTTACTTACTTACTTACTTACTTACTTACTTACTTACTTTCTGCCTTCCTTTCCTTTCTTTCCCATTGGGTTACTGGCAGCAGCAGGCAAGACTTACTTCTGGGTCCACCGGTGGAACCCCCTCTCACCGGTTCTCTAAATTTCACCATCCGGCTCTTGCGAGTAGGTGCGAGCCTGCAGAAACCCACCACTAGCAACAACTGATAACAGTTCCATGCAGGGGAAGTAACCTATCCCTTCTCCCAGCCCAATCCTAGGGCTTCTAAATGATTGGGAGAAGCTTTCTTGCTATAACCTTTTGTTAGATCATCTGCTACATCATAGCAAAAACATGAAGCCTTTGATATTTTTGAAAATCCAACTGGATAGCGATTTCAGGGCTGAGAAAAAGGGTACATCCAGGAAAAAACTGCATGTACCATACAGTGGTATGTTTTTCTTATCCTTGACTTCATGGTTTGGTTACTGTCGCCTCTTCTGAGCCTTGTCTCTTTTTTCCTGCGCTCCCTGTAGCTCTCCCTGTAGAGAGCTCAGGCAACCTATTGACAAACAATCGATTAGACCGCTGAGCACTTCTTTCCCACTCAGCTGTACCGCCAACTGAGTCAATGGGATGAGTTTAGGGCAAGGACAAAACAGAGAGAAGGTGACATTTGCCATTAGCAAAAAAGCATTTTGTCCTGTGTGCTGTACCACCCAAACTCTGAACCTGAAATGTTGAATAGAGAGATCAAACAACTGTGTCAAAACTAATACTTGGAAAGGGGGAAAAAAATAAAGGAAGGGTTCTGTAATACCATTAAATGACAAGAAGCAGAATTTCAAAATACATTATTTGTTTAGGTGTAATTTGATTAAATAACTACTGGTAAACATCTATTGCTGGGTCTTGAACAGAGTGTGTCTATTTCTCCTTGCTACAGCTAAGAATGGTGCTATCGGGGTTCTGGATCTGTGAAATAGAGTATAGGAGCAGTCCAGTTTTAGATAGATACATGTGCAGGGAGAATGTCTATGGAGATTCTCAGTCATCCAGGACATGGTTGTCCCAAAGGTGGATGTTAACTGCATTCAACAGTGAAGGGACACAGGGCAGAAAACATGATGCAGAAAGCACAGTTCCACATTCATGTGCGCTACTCAGGCAGAAATATGGCGTACAAATATTTCCAGAGGCATTATGTGAGGAGCGTGTTGCTTAACTTTTGGGAAAAAATTAAACTACAACATTATGGGGAAGTACCAGTCTGCCTCTCTCCAATGGAGGCAATAATGCATCCATATCTTATAAATTGGGGGGAAATTGTATGTAACAAGGATATTTTAGATGAATGGAGTGATCTTAAATCCTGACAACAATTGCTGAGTCAGGGGATGGACTTATCCTGGCTGCCGTATTTTCAGATACTATCAAGGCATGAAAAATATGTTAAATTATGGAGTGTAAATAAAGAACAAACAACATTGGATAAAATTTTAATGGGGACGGCTGAAAAATCGATTACAAATATATAATTATTTACTGAACAATAAAATGGAGGAAGAGATAGTTAAAGAAATGATGATTTCCTGGGCAAAGAATTTCAGATACAATATAAAATTAGAAAAATGGTTAAAAATTTGGGAGAGAAACTACAAACTGACAATGGCCGCAGCCTATAAGGAAAACATCTACAAAATGTTTTATAGGTGTCATTTGCTGCCTGCAAGACTGGTCAAAATATATAAGAATTCCTCTGCCAAGTGCTGGAAATGTAACCAGATTCCAGGAACATACTACAACATGTGGTGGATGTGTAAGAAAACAAGGAATTACTGGGTGAAAATACATAATTGGTTAGAAATGATAACTGAGCAACATATTGAGTTTAAACCAGAAACATGCCTTTGAGGTATACTGTTGGAAAGTTATGACAAAGCAACCATATATTTAGTGTTACATATATTGACGGCAGCAAGAATCTTATTTGCTAAATATTGGAAAAATGCAAGCATCCCATCGGATGATGACATAATTAGGAAAATTTGAGATTGTGCTGAAATGGATAGATTAACCTTAAAAATTAAAGGTAAAGAAGACTCAAAATATTCTAGGACATGGAATAAATTTAATGAATGGATAGAGACAAGAGGTAGAAATGAGAGAGAAGTTGACGAATGTCAATAACTGTTAGTATGGAAAATAAAGATGCTATAGAATTATGGATATAATATGGAAAAATTGTAAATAGGCTAATGTAAGTAGAAATTTAATTAAAGCTCATTTTCTCTCTCTCTTTTGTTTCCATTGGTTGTATTATTATAATTACTATAAATATATTACTGCTATAGTTATTAGCTTGTTAAATATGTTAAGATTTGCTATTGATTTTTTTTTTTTTTGGCTTTGCTTTATTTGTAATTGTTACCCTGACATGGCACTGTCTTTTCAATAAAGTTTATATATATACTTTATATGTATAAAAGTTTAGTTCAGTTGTTTGCTGTTTTATAATGTTTCAACTTAAGACACCTGAAAATGGTATAAATCAGGGACATAAATCAAGGCTGGCTGGGGAATTCTGGGAATTGAAGTCCACAAGTCCTAAAGTTGCCAGGGTTGGACATCCTTGGTATAACTCTGCTGCTGTGGCCTAGAGATGGAGCTCCCTCCTCCCAATCAGGAGGTTGTGAGATCAATCCTAGGTAGAGGCAGATGTAGGATCTCTTGCTTGGGCAGGGGGTTGGACTAGATGACCTGCAAGGTCCCTTCCAACTCTGTTAATCTGTTAAAATGTTGCCTTCAAAATGCAATAAACATTAATTAAACTTTTGTCACCAATTCTGAATACCATTTTTAGCATTGAAGATTGTTATGAAACTGTATCGCTTAACTTCATATAGCAGCTCATAACACAGGATAAATATTCAAGAAATAAGTCCCTTCAGTGGATGACTAGGATTGTATTGCAATATTTGCTTGTAGTTTTCTATATTCATGTCTAAAATGCACATTTCCTAATTGATGATAATACTTTACATATCTGATCAAAGAAAATTGTCAGTTAAAACTTATGTCATAATCATTCGGTTAATATTTAAGGCAAACTTTCCATTGTGCTTTCCTAACATTTGGATTTCAATTCCTGAGTTTGAAAGCTGATTAAAAATGAGACAAATTGCTTCTTTTAGTCTAAGACACAAACACAAATATTTCAGGGGAAATATTTCCTCTCTGCTGGTGCAAATATACTTGGATATTTTAGCAATGGAGTATTTTTGTTGATTTTTATCCCTACTTTATTTTGACCAACTTAAGGCAGCATACCTACCTAATGATCCTGTCGCCTATTTTCCCAGCAACAATCACCCTGTTAGGTAGACTGAGCTGAGCGATAGTAACTGACTAGCCAGCTTTCATACCTGAGGGAGACCTAACACTCACAGTCTCTTGGTTTCTGACCTACCACTTCAGCCATCAAATCAAACTGGCTCTCAGTCGCAAGTAGCTCATCTTTTAAAATGTTTTCACTGGCTAATGGATAGAATAGAATAGAATAGAATAGAATAGAATAGAATAGAATAGAATAGAATAGAATAGAATAGAATAGTTGGAAGGGACCTTGGGGGTCTTCTAATCTAACCCCCTGCTTAGGAAGGAAACCCTACACCACATCAAATAGTTATCCAACATCAAGTCATCCTCATTGTCAGACCCTGATAATCTGTTATTGTCACAGCAGTCACTTAAAGTATTTGTGGCATAGGAATACATGGGCTGCAGTTTTTGAAATGGAAAGCCATTGTAATGAAACAAAAATGGTGCACATGTATAAGATTGTGCATGTCTCTTGCCTTTTCCTCTGCTGTCCAAAATTAACTTTAATTGGGATTATATAACCTTGTGAGAAGACAGCCGACAATTAGAAGTTGCAATCATATCCAGAGCTCCTGGCTTTAATTACAGCCTTCATGGCTAAAAGTAAGACAGGGTATATTAAGGCTTTTATACATTTAAGATGAAGGATGTTATGTAATTGTCTTTCAGTCCAAAATTGAGGGGGAGGACTAATTCTCCTCCGCCATTTAAAGCCTGTAGAAAACTAAATCAGTAATGGAAGAGCACAAATTCATTCTTTGGAATATCTCACCATTATCCAGCATCTCCTGTGCCAGAAACAACCGTACACAGATTTCTTCCCAAGCTGTTTCTGCACTTTTCTTTGCCTTCCAACCTTTTCCAACCCAGTTTCTCTCAATAACAGCAATAGAAAAGTCACAAGGCCTTCATAACTAAAATGTGCATTGCCCTTGACTTTCAGGCCTCACTGCGCTGTCAGAGAAGGATTAGGGCCAACTAGGATGTTTTTCTGAAAGAGCAGGAATCCATCTCACTCCTGAACGTCTTCCAACAAAAAAGCCTGTTGATGGAGGAAGATGTGGATTTCCAGAGCAGCATGATTAAATGGACAGCGCTCTAGCTAGATCAGAATGTATATAAGATCCAAATATCTCCCCGCCAGCATTATTTCTTTATGACTAGGCTCAGGGCCAGCAGTTGGTGCTGCCAGAACCTAGCTGAAGCCCATAAATCAGCAGGCACATCACTTCTAGTCACAGTGCACCCCTTGGTCTCTTAAACCATGCTTCTTCTGACACAATAAATATTGCCTTAGAGTCTTTAAATGGTAGTTGGAATTCAGCAATCTCAAGACACATGAGAAACGTTAGCAAATAAGGTTGAATTCCTCCACAGCTGCCAGGGCATGGTTTCATAAATGTGCAAAATGTTGTATACGGTCCAGAAATACTCTAATGCCGTGATGACAAACCTATGGCATGCATGCCGGAAGCCTCACGCAGAGCCAACCCGTGTGGGACACGCACCCTCGCTGGCTCCTTTTCTGCATTCCTATGCACACACGTGCTGGTTAGCTGGCCTTGGTGTGCACAGGAGCGTTGAAACCCACAAAAGCACCATTTTGGTGCGCATTTGCGTGACAGCACTCAAATGTCCAGGTTTC